>JARHVA010001499.1:905000-2105000 GCA_037957365.1 Torreya grandis | reverse complement strand
TATATCATTTGTATTTCACTAAAAAATTCAAAGTCTCTATTGTTAAGATTATATTTTGTATTAATATATTATTGTGTATAAAGATCTGATGCATTAGTTGAAAAAATATGCAATAATATGAAATTTTTTAATAAATTAAGGGCCTTAACCCATGGAACCTTAGTGAAAGGAACATTTTGGTAGTTAATTACAAGAAACCATGTAAATTTTTGGGTGTTAAATGAGATAAAACCATGAAATTTATCTCATTTCCTTGAGCAAGCCAGGTTTTGATGGATTCCTAGTCTTTCTAGTTGATTTTGATAATAAAAGTGCTACCAAGTCTGATAGGCATAAGATCAAGTGTGGAGGGTGTAAAAATAAAGTCCTTTAAAAACACCAAAACCATAAAGGATGTAAGATGAAATGAAAAGTTTCATAATCAGCTTCTATACCTCTTTCCCCTTGATAGCTCCAAAAATATTCTAGGAACACAAAGTTAATCCTTGCTTCTTAATGTCAATGAGGACCATGTTTTTGAATATGCTTGGGTAGTAACATAGATCTCAAGGCACTTTGTGGAATGCTTGCTTTATTTCATGATTGGACCAAATAAAATCACTAATAATCTTCTAAGACATGTTGTATATACCTTTAGAAGGAGCCCAACATGAAAAGTAATAAACATGAGTAACAAATATTAAATTTAGAAGTTACCATCCAAAGAAAGCTATTTAGTGTGCTACTGATTTAGTTTTATCTTTGATTTTTTGCATAAAATAGTTTTAATGTTTTAAGAGGGAGGCCTGGAAGGAAAAGATGAAACCCCTATGAAGTTGAAAATTTTTACAATAAAAATATATTTCCAAGCAAATTTGGTATGTTGAGTTGGCTTGGGCGCAAAGGACCATATGTAAAAATGAGTTTTATCCCATTGAATAATGAAGCCTAAAGTAAGGTAGAAAATTGGAAGGCACTCCATGGAATTTTTAAGCACTTGGAGTCTTCCTCTAATATGATGAGGAAATACTTACATGCAAAATGACCATTGATGAGCTAAGCAACAAAAGGGTTGGGGAGAGATTTTCCCTTAACAAGCCCTCACAAATCATAACTTCATAGAGCAAATATCCAAAGCATTTCTCATTGATAATATAAAGGGATAAGAGGACACCTTTGACAAATATACTGGAATACTAGACCAAAATGCTTAGATTGATGGGCATTGATGGTAATAAATGCAAATGCATCCCTAAAGAGGGTATGAAAAAAATGAAAACCCTTGGGTTATAACCCAAGAGATTTTGTTGTGATAAGAGTGAATGGCTCCATAACAAAATTACAAAATTGAATCTTATAGTGATGTGTCTACAAAAAGTATTAATAAGACTCATGAAGATATAAAAGTGTAATTTACTAATACGTTTTTATAAAACTACTTAAAATTTAATTTAAATCACATATAACTAAAACAAAGTGAAATTGTTCTAAGACATTGTCAAGCCATCTCCCAAGGTATAATTTATGTTGTAGTCCCACAACCAAGTGATAAGCTTACCTTTCTAGCTCTTAAGTAAAGGTGAAAATTTACAACATTACTAAACCAAATGAATGCAATATTAAATAAATTACTTGAATATAATGAATATTACTTACTATAACCTTTTAAAATGGAAACAATCAAAACATTGCCTATAAATTATGACCCTAATCAATTTCATGAAAATCAAAGAGTTTCAGGACACGGGACTAATAAATGTCTCAAATTACAACATAAGATCCAAGATCTAATTGATAAAAACACTAGTATTATTGATGGGCATAAATATTCATTATATGAACATGTGGCTTAGCCTAATTAATGCATACAAATATTTAGTAATCCATTACCAAATCATAACACTCCTAAACAAAATAATGTGCATATGCAAAAATTTATACATCGCTCTACTATTTTACTTGAGCATGAGATTGAAACATTATTGTCATGGGTTTTGGGTCTAGAAGGCATATGCCTTACATTGCATTTCATTACCATGAGATACCTAACAATGCATTAAATAATGGTCCTACATATAGAAGAGGTTTTGTTGATTACCATCTTTCTATCACACATGGTATTATGATTGAAAATGGTTCTAGTGAAAACCTTAGTTTGATGTCATTCTTATCTAGTTGAGGATAAATTGAGAGAGATTTATTTGTTAGGAATATGATACTACACAATCATTATTGTCACATCCCAATTTCACCTTATAATTAATAACCTTTAAATCTATAGATTAATATGGTTATTATTTAATTATCATTACTTTGATTTGAGATTTATGACATATACTCTAATAGGATAGTGATATTATTGATTAGTATACATGATGTGGTATCTATATTTTTTTATTTTATACATTGAGGATATATATTTGTTAGTTTTGCATCATTGACTGATATATATGATGACTCAGATTAACTACCTACATATTACGAGGTGGATGCATGTTTGATCCTACCCTCAGATCTTGATGAGGGAGAGCATCATCGGAGAGGATGGGCTAGATAGGGCATCCTCTTCTTAATAGCTCAGTTTTATAGACAAATATTTTGGCCTAAGGTTATAAAATATGAAACTTAGTCTTACATTAGAAAGTTGAGTTGTATACATTTCAACGCTATAGTGGGTATACTAAATTAAATGATTCAACATTTAATATGCTGAAACATCTAATGTTACATTGTGCAGAGATTTTTAATAGTGAAGTATATATTTGGAGTCATTATAGATATTTTGGTAAATTGCTAAGACTATATTCAAATCGCTGAAGCTAGTAAGTAAATAACAGAAGTCAATTATGAAAATGTTGTCATTTGGGCTTAATATATGAGTATAAATTTAAACACCTAGCTTAAGATAGGAAATCACTAAATTATTGGTTGAGTCACTGAGCGTATATGATAAAATTGATGAGTTTCAATGGTAAAGCCAAGTTTAATAAAAAAAAGGCCAGTTTAAGCAAAAATGCCAGGTCATTGTGACTTTAGTTTGAAACATTGTATGTTGAGTCTCTATTTTTGGTATGGATATATATCTAATTTTATATCATTGAGTATGTAATGAAAGCGCAAAGTATTAAATAGTAAAGTTAAATTTAAATATTTATTGAAACACATAAGTGTTTAAAGAAACCGTAGAAGTGTTAATGAAAATGATGTGCATGTAAAAATGCCAAGTTGATTGTATTCAAAATGTTGTGCATGTAAAATAAAATGCCATGCATGAAAATTGTAATGCCCAGTCTTGATAAGTGAAATGTCAGATTGTATAAATAAAATGCCATGTCAATGCTTTGTGTCGCAAAGTCACTGCATTGTGATGCCAATTCAAACTTATATAAACGGTGAATTTATATATTAAAAATGCCTAGGCATAATGGAAAAAGTTTTGAGTTAAATATATTAAATTGGCTGAGTTGGAAAATTAAGCACTGAGATAATAAATTAGTAAATTTAAATTTGCTAAATTTAAGAGATAAAATAGCTGAGTCATTTAAATAAAAGTAATTATGATTTATTTTTAATACAAGATCAAATGTTTGGTGGAACTTTATTAATCTCGGATTTCCATTTAGTGTTTTTTTAAAGAGATATATGATCCAATTCTTGATTAGCCAAGTATGACATTTGGCTTTGGAAAAATCTATTGTTTGAACTGTGCATTGTATGTTAAGCATATTATGGGGTTCTCCTAATTGTGAGGGTATAACTTAAAATATTATCAAAGAAAGGAATACAGGAAGCTAAAAGAATGGTAAAAGAGCTAGATTTTTTCTATGGTATTTCTATTAGAGACAATGTTTTCCTTAATAGTTATATTGAAATTAATCCAAAGATGTGGCTGAAAACTTTGTAAGTTAGTATAACTTAACTTTTTTGTATAAGCGCACATTTATGGCATGATATAACATTTGAATACTTTTGCATGAGGTGTGTTATGACTATGAAATAATAAGTATTATTCTTATTTAGACTTTTACATGTTGAAAAGAATGCATATTGAAACTTTTATTGTCTATTTTATTTTTGAGGCTTAAATTGATTTGGGGTTATTTTATATTAGGATAATTATTAGTAATTAAAACTTGTGTGCAATTTATATTACGAGTGTCTCAATATGTGTAAATGATTATATATTTATAGATTAAAATGATGTCTCGTGATGTGTGCCTAAAGATATGTTTACGTCTGATTATTATTGTACAAAATAGACTATTGTATACCTGAGTGGTATTATCTTGTATAGATTTGTTTAAAAATGATAGTGTAAGGTTGATTATTCATGTTTGCGTAGGGTTCTCAAGCACAAAGAGCTATGATATTATGGGATATCATAGAATACTTCAACTTAAACATACATGTTTGGATGGTATAAATTATAGTTGTATCTTTAAACTCTCATCTACATTGAATGATTGAATGTATGTATTAGATATTAATTGAGCAGTATGTTTATAGTAGTTAGTAAGACATCATGTATATATGCATACAACTTTGAGAGTATAAACAAATGTTAGGTTTGACTTTTATGTGCTAGAATGACTTATTTGTTAAATGTACTTGTTTGATTAAAAACATATATTTTTATATATTTATGACTACTTAGTATGACTAATTATGAGAAAACTAGTAGTTATATCTTAAAACACTAGACTATGATATTATGGGATATCATGAGGTATAATTGTATAGATTTTATTGTAGTAATAGAAAAATTGTAGTTTAATACGAATGTGAACCATACCTAGATGGTATGAACTGTAGACATTATTTCTTGTATTATTTAAATAATAATATATGATTTATTCATATGTGGTTGAAATAAAAATATACTTTTCTTACTTTTATGTTTAACATATGATGTGTTATGGTTGCTAGGAGAATGTACATAGTATGAATATTGTGGTTAAATAAAGTGTAGTGAAACATTATCTTTTGGTATGTATGAATTACATGTGAGTGTAATATCTTGTAATACAAATAAGTTTTCTACGATATATTACATGTTTAGTTTTATAAATCATGCACACTTCGGTAGTAGTTTGTTCTCTAGATTATTACACCATTATATCTACCTATCCATGAAGGGAGGGTCATTAAATGATAGGGGATTATGCAGGAGATTGTTGGTCCATAGTTGGTGTGGAAAAATACTCGGATGATGTGTTCCCTCCCCATAACAATACTAATTATCTAGAGACCATACTGGAGATTGTCAAAGATACACAAGTTGGTTCAAATTGAGCCTTAGAGAGCTTGGTGTCTATCTTTTATATTAAGATTGAAGACCTCAAGGAAATGTAATTATATTTTGTTTATTTATACTAAACAATAATTATTGTATTATAGGACTAGTCGTAGCTGTGTCCTGATATATTCACTTTTCTTGGAGTTGTTATTGTAATATATTATATTACATTCAATATTTAAATATTGGAACCATTATTATTCTAAGTTGTTTATTATGATTGATTTAAGTTATTTAGTTTAATTGTGGTTGAGTGGATTGAATGTTAAGTAATAGTTTTTTTTTAAATTACTACATTATTCTAAGTACAACTTGAAGGGATGTAACATGTGATATCAGAGTTGTATCTCAAACTCTGAGACTTAATGAGTCCATTAATATTTTTGTACCTTTTTGTTTAACAAAAAGAATAAATATGCAGGTATGTATGGTACATTGAGTGTGTACTCTTAGAGTATTTTTACCCTCTTAGAGTTGTAAAAGGATTGGTTTATCGAGTGTCTCATTGGTGATAGTTTTATAAGGTGTATGGGTAGGTGATTACATGGCTTTGTTTAGGGGATGTGAACAAGAGTTTCCTATCATATTTTTCATCTTAAATTGAACACCTCAAGTGTGATTATGTCTTTCTTGAATCATCTTCACCATTTATGTTTTGTGTTGTGAGTGTTTTAAGAGCATGGAGTGATTATTACTTAAGTAATTATGCTTTAGTTTTGTGTTCTATTTATACAGATCCTAGGAATGGAAATCATATAAGACCATTCTAGAGTGGCACCACCTAGTGTAGTAAGAATTTTCTTGTAGTCAAATGTAGATTTCTTGATTGTGAGTTTTTTGATGTTAGGATTTTGTGGACTACCATCCTTATATTTATATAGAATCGAGAAAGAAGAGTCATCTCTCTTAGTTAGCTTAGAGGTGAGTTGTTATTCTCTCATTCTCCTCTTACATTATTTTATGCTATCAAGAAGAATTATATTTTTAGGATGTTGATTTAAGTGTTTCTTTAAAAAGAAAATTTGTTTATGAAATGTTGTTAAATCCTTTTCCCTTAAGTTTAGGGGATATTGTTTTCTACTTCTTGTTGAAAGAAACTGTATGGTTAGGTATATTGAAGCATCTTTGATATTAGTATTTTCTTTTTGATTGTGTAGGTAGGTTATAATACTACACTTATAAGTTGGGTAAGTGAATAGTGATAGGTAACATGGAATTGTGGTGTTTCTTTTTACCATGTGAGGGTATGTAGGAGATTTATTTTTGAGATGTTATTTCTCTATCTCTCCACTTTGTAACTTTTAGAGTTACTATTTTATATAACTTGACCTCAAGGAATTACAAACCTTGAATATATATTAATTATAGTTGAGTATAATTATTATGTTATTAATCACCTTCATTTAAATTGTTATTATTTTTTTCTGAAGCATATTTTTTTGAAGAGTTATATGTACCATTTTTCAATATCAAGGTATAATATGTATGAAACATCTTCTAGTCTAAAGGGTTTAGATAAACTTTAACTTGTTGTGTGCTAGTCATACAAGTAAGGAGACATTGTCTCACTTTTAAGGTTGTAGGGATGGTATGATCCTTGGCCTTTGTATGTTATGTTAATTATGGTATTATTTCCTCTTTACTATGACTATAACACTAGATGTTAAGTTTTAAAATATGATACTAATTATATTTGATTTGTAGTAACTTAATACAATCTCAAGATGATTGTATGATTTTTTTATATATATGTTATTACATCTGAAATTAATTAGCATATAGTATTACTTTTTATGATTTGTTAGTATAGATTTATGTTTCATAGAATTATGAACATTTTTTAGAAATTGTCAAGTCATGAAGACTTGAGAAAAGAGTGATGAATTGGGAATGTGAGTTCTAAGTGATAGGATGGTATGCTATTTAGTCTCATATTAACTCAAATTGTTGATATTTAGTTGGATCTAATAGACAGACTTATCAAATCCAAGATTTGACAAGTAAACTTGTTAAATTTAATCATATGGCCATACACATGTATACTATGGACATGTATTCCATGTAGATGGGTATTCCATGATTTTGTATACATTATATTTATCATTTCTATTTATTATCATACTTGTCAGGAGCTCTGATTGAGTAATGACAATATTGACATGTTATACTTATCTGAAGCTATGTGGTGTAGTGATAGTATTAATATATACACATCATTCTTGTCAAGTTTTCTAAATATTTTTATCCAATATGAAAAATATAATCTCTAGAATAGAAGGATATGCAAAGGGGATAGAAGATTTTGTGGGACTCTGATTGATCATTTATTTTGAATTTTAGGATGGTCTCATATGTTTTTAGAAATTTAATAAGAATTTTACCGAGTTGTTATGGGTATGTCTTATGGTTCTAGACCCCAGGGTGGTCATGATAGAACCAATCATATTAAGTGATATTCACAAAACTTGTTTACATAATAGAAAATGTCATTGATTAAGATCTTTTGGGATAAATACTCTAAGAATAATGTTACATGAAAGAACTATGATGAATTTTTCAGGGAAATTTTACATTTATATGCATAAGATGATACTTGATACTATGCTTTTATGTTGTTAAACTTCGTTTGTTAATCAGATTTTTTGATTAAGTAAGAGTCATTAGGGAATTTGAAGTTAATTTAATTATTTTTGTTTAATTATAATAATGGTGTTTTGGTTGTTACCATTTTTTTAAATCATTAATTATTTTATACAAAAAAAAAACCCTGTTTTGGGAGCTCTTTCTTCATTCATAAGATTTAGAAAAATGATCAGAATATCTTATTAATTCTCTTCATATATATAACAACCACTAAACCACCCTGTTATTACAACACTAAAACCTGGCAAGTTATGTATATAACAACCACTAAACCTTCGTGTTATTAAATAAACTTGTTAAACAAAACTCGCTACAATTTTTTTAAATAAACATTAATTCTCTTCATAATAACAATAAAATAAAATGGACAGATGAAGTCTCTCTTTCAAACCATTCCTATAGATTTTCTGTACTCATTTCAACATATCCTGCATTCTGATTATGTCTCAAATTTTAAGTGTATTTTCTTTGAACTTTGCATTTTTCTAAACTTCCATTTCAATTTTTACTTGGTAAAGTGCTTAAACATTTAGCCCATATTATTAGTCCCATAGATATAAATTGTTTAGGATGCATTTTACTTCAACTTAAGATTATTCTTTCTTCCCTTAACTAATGGGAAGACATTGATTTACGTGCTGAAAAATGTATTTAATTTTTATAAAAATAATATTAAGTTTTTTAAGATTCCAAATAAAAAATATTATTTTTGTATTTTAATTCCTCTAAAATATTATATTCTTTTACACACTTTACGTCTATGAAACTCTCTTAGAGCACATTAATGTTATTTCCAGCTTGTACATTTATTGATTGACCCTGACTTAATGAAGTACATGGGCCTTTATGGGCATGAACACCAATCTATGTATGCCACACCCTATCCATGGGCAACAAGTTTTAAGGATCCATTGCCGAGGCATTGACATATAGGTTAGATTCCACTATGCATTATTACTCTATACAAGAAGAGACCAAATCAGATCAATTTTGTTTTATGCAATCACCTCAAACCTCATGATGACCATAAATCCCATGCACACCTGCAATTAGTACTTAACATGAGACCATAAATATTCATTAAAAAAACTATTGATAAAAGAACTAATTTAAGAATGATTGAATTGATAGAACATTACAAAGGCCTTGTTTGTGGTTGTAGACCACGTATTCATTGTAGGCTAGAGGACTATCTTCATGATCAGATGGAATCAAAGTCCCACATGACACTTTGATGTCATACTTCCATGTAAAATACTTTGACTCGTCTATTGTTTTCTTCCCAACTCCTTTCACTGCTACATTCTTTTATTCCAGCTTATTTGTATTCTGCATCAAAGAATAATAAGGGGCACAAAGTGCCAAGTTCTTATGGGGCAGTTTGGAGAGTAGCTTTGGGGACATTAGCAATGTATCATCACTAGTAAATAATAGGCTATGCATTTCCCTCACATTTGAAAAAATATTGTAAAATCTAAATCAATAAATGTAGCTACAAACATGAAAATGATTATGAGCACCTGCAAATGCGATTAACCTTCCGTCCCAAACGTCAACACCTAAGAAGAGAAGATACTTTACAAATGCACCTTTAACCTTCCATCCTAAATGATAACACTTAAGATTTTACACAGGCCAAAATATGCTGTAAAATATACACCCCCTGGAAATGATGAAAGACCAACACTCGTCTTGAAAATAAGAAAAGAAATTTTAAAAAACAACAAGTCATTCGAAAAGTAACGACCAGAATGGCATTGCCATGTTTGCAAAGCTCGATATCCCACTAACAATATGTGGTGTCAACACATTCACTAGGAAATCAGGGTCATACTCTGATTCTGTACAAGAGTCAGCAAAAGAGTGTTATGAGTAAACATGCAATAAAAGAGACATTTGATAAATTGAATATCAAAAGTACTGCACCAACAACATTCTCACAACCTTGTGTGGAGAGGGAAAGATGAAGGGTGCATACAATGTTTTTGACCAAATGACTGAACATGAAATATTCTCATGGAAAATCTTAATAGGCACAAATAAAAGGCAGGTATCCTCACTAGGCATTGTAAATTTTTCAAACAATGCAACCAACAATGGTTTATCATAACTTGTCAAATTTTGTGCACATTTTAGAGCATTATAATAGGGTAAGGGCATCCATCAAATTATAATGAAGAAGGGGCAAAGTATTTGCCCTAGAACATATCTTATAATTGATTTTCAATTTGGATCGGTATTTTATTTATCTATAAATTAAGATACGCTAAGAGCCACTAAGGAAAAACTGTAGTCACCAAAATGGGTATTTGAAGTGGTAATTGATCCTAAATAAAAATTAAGGAAAGAATACGAAAGTGAGAGCAAGTAGAGAGAACATTTACATACACCTAAGAAAGAAACATTGGACAGATAACATAAATTTTGCAATTATAGGTGACTATGCTGCTTGTCTTTGCAGTTTATTTTACTTTATATTTACAAAAGTACATGTTTGGTGAGATGGTAGGCTTTGTTTCTTCATTCATTGCAGTTTATTTTTGTGGTTGAGGAGGTGTCAATTGAAAGATACGAGGGACAAGTATTTCTGACAGAATGGGGTTATGCATCTACAGGAACACATCGCTTCCATGGGAGGAAGAAAAAACATGATAATATTTTTTCTAAAAGAGCTTGAAATAGCCTCAAACAATTATTCAACAGAATTGGGAAAAGGCGGTTTCGTAATAGTCTACAAAAGAGTTCTTGTATATCAATGCGGTTCCGGTGGCAATCAAAATGCCCAAAGCAGTTTTTGACAAGTTTATCAATGAAGTTCTGATTTTTTCTCATATCAATCACATAAACATAGTGAAATTACTTGGTTGTTGCCGCCAAACTCAATTTCCATTACTAGTATACGAATTTGTGTCTAATGGGACACTTTTTGAACATCTACACTCAGTGGGGAAGAATTTAACCTGGGAAACACAACGACAGATCGCCATTAAATTGGCAGATGCTATAACATATATACATCTTTAATCTTCTCAGCCAATATTTCATGGTGACATAAAATCATCAAATATTCTTTTAGATGACACATTCACTACAAAATTTATAGACTTTGGTGTTTCTCGCCTTCGACCTTCCGGTGAAATACACCTCAACACCATGGCAGTGGGTACTTGGGGCTACTTGGATCCGGAGTTCATAAGAAGCAATCAATTTACAGACAAAAGTGATGTTTTTAGCTTTGGTGTGGTTTTGGTGGAGCTACTCACTGGTATAAAATCTTTGTTTCCTGTAGATGGAACTGTGTGCACTTTATACGACCATTTCCTGTCCACAATCAACCACAACCACTTGACTAAAATTTTAGATCCCAATGTAGTAAATGATGAAAACCAAGAGTAGATGGAGAATATGGCAAGATTAGCTAAGGCATGTTTGCAAGTGAAATCAAAAGCATGGCTGTCGATGAGAGAGGTGGTGGAGGAGCTTGCTTGGGTAAGAGCTGCCTCAAAATAGTCAAAGACTATATAGAGATATGAGCCTTGTTGAGCAGTACAGGAGTGATTCAAGACGAGCAATGATGAAAGATTATACCTTGCTAGAGGTTGGTGATCAAAGTACTCTTAAGGATCCTTACCCTTGGCCGGTCCTCAATGAGATTATTACTTCAGAGGACCCTTCGACTACGTTGATATAAATTTAGATGCTAGATATGCATGCACGCTGATAAAGACAAAATCACTTGCACAAGTTAGAAGCATGCTCAAAGCAATATAAACCTTTTTCACCTTAAAAATTTGATAGATAACCTTCTGCCCGACGCTATCTCCATTGAGATCAGAATAATAAGGAAGATGGGAGCAGTGGAGGAAAATAATTTGATAGGAGAAGCTATTTCAGAGAGAAATTTAATCACATTTCTATTTTTATGCCTTCTGCGTCATCCAAAATAGAGATATTCAAAATACTGGAAGGCACAATTTCTGATTTCAGAACAAAGATCACTTTAAGAATGACTGCTCACGCCATGATCGATACAGGTTTCTAACTATCTACAAGTAATAACTGCATAGAAAATGACATCATAGAGATTAGGAATGACTGCTCACACCATGATCGATACAGGTTTCTAACTATCTACAAGGAATAACTGCATATAAAATGACATCATAGAGATTAGGAATGACTGCTCACCCCATGATCGATACAGGTTTCTAACTATCTACAAAGAATAACTGCATAGAAAATGACATCATAGAGACATGCAGTAATCCACCCGACATGTAATGGTGAATGTGGTCGAATCTGCTGCCATCCCTGCAAAAAAAAATCAATTACCTATCCTTATCATTCTGAGCCTGATGCCTTAAAGTAGGGGCACTGCCCATCCCTGCAAAGAGAGCCCATCCATTTTGACAGTAAAACCAAGTTGTGTCTTGAGCTGCGTGGCATTTGTAATAACATCTAAAATATTTAGCTAATCAGAAATAGTGATCAATATTATTTTATTTTGTTAATTAAATATCTTGCAACTTACTTACTGTCAATGCTCATACATAATGAATTGCACAAATCAATACATTTTTATTGCCTGAGATAATAATGAATAATCATTGGTTAAAGGAAAACGAAGCCAACAGTACCCTTCCGGACTAATAAGCAATGGATCAAACGTACCTTTATTTTTGTATAGCTCTTTTTCCCTTTCCTGTTCACAAATTGTTTGCAATTCCATTCTTTTGTTCTTAATATATTGATAATTCCTATCATCCCTGCACCTTTTTCTTTACCACAATTTCTTCCTTTGCTGCAACACCTAAAAAAATTGCACCAAATTTGGCAAATTTTATAGAGAACAAGAAAATTAGTCAAGCCATTTTCTATTTCTTCACAAAAATGATATTTCCCCTGAAGCACTTCCTTCATTACGCAAATATGAAACTCCCCACTGACTTTTAGACCACCATTTTTGTCAAAAAAAGAAACTAGAGCATTCAACTATGAGGATGAAACCATGGGTGACCTGTGTCAAGTTCAAAAGCAATGCATGCAAAGGACCACACTGCAAGGTAACTCTAATCTCACCATTATTGTTGAAAGATTTAGTGGCGAGCTAGATGGTCATGATCATAATGATTCTGAAATGCACAGTCAAGATATTCCAGTTATGGGACACGAACTACTGAACACACAATAAAAGGTTAGTACTACTTATGCCTAGCCATGTATTAATATATTTTTACCATTCTAAAGGTCGGTATTTTTCTTAGGAGCCCTTCACTGGAAAGTGATATTTGTGTACATAAAAAACTCTGTCATGCCTTCCACCGATGTCAAACATTTCCTAATTTCTCCATTCAGTACTAGACTTTCTCATTCTCACAACGTCTGGGCCAAGATCGATGACATCATGGAGTTGTCTAGAATGCGAAATGTTTTCATCAGATTCAGCAGAGTTTGGTTGGCAAAGGGTAATTTATCGGCCAAAAAAGGTAGGAAGGAAGGATCTCCTAGGCATGTAGTCCGCCAGGTTGAGCACAGGGAGAGTTTTGCCTTAATATTTTTTGGGGTTGTGTATGAGAATGTTGTTTTATACTCCACTGTTCAATCACAATTCATGCAATGCAGGTGGTGGTGAAGATGAAGAGTAAGCATATGGGTGACACATTTGCAGACAGACAACTTTATTCATCATTATTTATGATGAAATTGTCACAATTGAATTTTAATATGTTTATAATGAATGTTTGCCACAATATTGAAATGTGTTCACCTCTTGTTCTCTGTCTGCTTATTTTATTTGAATATTTTATGCAACTTAAGTCAAATCAAGGTTTATTTTCTCGGTGATTGAAACAAAGTCTCAAAAATTTAAACGAGGTTTCAGAGGCCTTGATTTGATGACCCTGTTTGTTTAAAATGCTTGTCCTTGTTTGACACTTACCAAAAAAGCAGTCACTACAATTATGAGGCCTAGAAACACCTTGAAGACAATTTGGACAAGGTCCTTTGTTCGCTACGCATTTTTAGGGTTTTTGTTGTATTGTGACGAAACCTTGATTTCCACTATCAAAGTTTGACCACTACATCCAAATCTCCTAATATTTAAGATACATTTATAAGTCCTCATTTACTTTAATTTTAAAAAAATAATTAAATTTGATTTATTATTTTGCCTTTATTTTAAGCCTAGTTAAATGTTTCTAAATATTATAAGCTGATTGAAATTCAAATATTCATAATGCATTAAGATGTTTATGTTACCAAAAAATATCAACAAAATAGATCCACTTTATGTAAAGAGAGTTCTGCCGTTGATGCCAAAGCTGTGCACCTCCGTAAACAGTGCTTTCCCCAAGTCATCCAGCAAGATGGTGATGAAGTCGGAGGGGGGTCTACGTTCTTTCGAATTTGAGCAGTGACGTTCTGAGTTGGTTGGGCATGGAGAATAAAGGGTGTCACCCTTTATTCCAAAGAAGAGGATCTTGAAGATTTCTGGGCAAATGGAGGCGTCTGCAGATCCAGGAACGAAGGCTGCTAAACCTGCTGCTGTATCCCTCTAAAATTTGCATAATTTGCCCGCGAGCAGGCCGCTGTTTTATCTCAAATAAATAAGTTAAAAGATTAATTAATTTAATATGTGCTTTGTGGGGGTTGGGGTGCGCCAGGCTTGTGCAGTAGTGCAACACAGAAGCGACGCGTGAAGGCCCTGATAGAAAGCTAGCGGTTTGGACCTTCCCCCTAAAGAAATAAATTTAATATCGTGTGGTTCATTGAACAACGTATCAGATATTAAACTGATAAGAACAGATACTACACTTGATCTTAGCCAAAAGACCGAGAAATGTATGCTTTTGTTCCTCTCTTCCCTAACTATTTGTACCGCATTATCCATCTTTCATACACTCCCGCTTACATGTGGGATTCAGCGAGCAAACATACCAGGAAAGGATATAATCCGTGGTTTTTGCGGAGGAAAACCATTTCATTGGCAAACTAGTAGTTTGTTTTTTATTTTAGTAAATGAAACTATTCTTTTAAATGCATTATAGTTTGTAGTTTAGTGAATGAAAACTTACCATTTTTGATTATTATTTGTTTTCAATTTATATATATATTTTTTACTGTCCTATGATTTTCTCTCCTTTAACTCCATATAATCCGTCGTGTTTCTTATTTTTTAATAGAGGAAAACCATTTCAATGGAAAACTAGTGAATTTTCATAAATGGGTTTCTTCCACCTAGAAGCCTCTATTTTATCAAAAGATATTTATTCACCCTTATGCAAATGGGTTATTTTTTATTGTGACATGTGTTGTAATTAAGGAAATAAACCTTAATCTCAATTTCAATCCTTGGTTTTATAGGGAGCTAGGATGTGTTTGAAGCCTTAGTATTAATCTTTTGACCCCTTAGTGGATATTATTTATTTTGCCCTTGTTTAGGTGAGACTTATGAATCTTCCTCTTCACCTATAGTCTTCTCTTTCCTTCTCTTATATTAGTAATGCCATTCATATCTTCAATTTTGGTTCTCAAGAAACAACTCAAAGGCATTTTGTTACTTTTGCCAAAATTTGAATGGAAGTAGACTTTGAAGAAGGTCTACCTTATGAGATTTGGGTGAAAAAGGATGATAAGGTGGGGAAACAAAAGCTAGATTATGAGTAGCTGGCATTTAGATGTTGGACTTACTTATCTTATGGATACATTACCTTTGTCTACCAATAAGATTTCTGAAAAAGTCATTTATCTTTGGAGGAGAAAAGAAAAAGTTCAAAGAGCATAATCCTACTTGATGTTGTGATGTTGAGGACTGCCATCACTCAGTGGCACCAAATGCTTCTTCAACAAAGGTAGTGGATGAATATTACCCAGTGGGAATAAGGAAATTATTTCTTCTCCATTTCTTTCTCAACATGATTTGGCCTTTTCTACAAGTAAATATTCCTCTTAGCAGTTTTGTGGCTCTTTCTTCATATATTCAATGGGGGCATTTTAAATGCGTTTCTTGTGAACCTCAAATTATATCATTTTTATTCATCCCTTGATGCAAGATGATAAGGTTTATTCTAATTTACACCTTATTGATCCAAACTCTATTTTGAGTGAAATTTCTTTGTTCTCCTGCCCCCGCTCTCAGGTAAAAATTAATGGGTTTGTGCTAAAACAACTCGTTGCTTTAATTATTATTCAAAGATTCTCAAATCCCCTATAATATTTATTTCTTAAGGAGCCCTTAATGAAATCCTTTGATCTTGATTGGACACATATCAAAAAAATGAAATCTTTGGGTGAGTAATGTTTTCCCAATTGAATGATCCTTAGATCAGGCAAAAACTCAAGTTGATATCTCATTTTCCTCTTTATGCTTTACTTCTATTTTTTCCTCCTTTCTCCCATCTTATTCATAATTATTCTAAATTATCCTTATCTTATTCTCTTTCTTTCTACTCACTTTCTATCACATCCCATTTTTATGTGCCAAGTTTTAGGGCACTTGTCGGTGATACTCCACTGGTGAGTTATTGCTTCTTTATCGATGATGGTGTGTATGTCATTTATGATGCATTGGTTTTGGTACATATGCATGCATTTCAAGCGAGATGCCTTGTTGGTGGTAATACGATCTAAATAAGGCCAAATAAATATTATATAGAGTCATTGTTTGCCTTGATCTATTTGTTAAGTGGATCGATCTGGGTCACCGCTTTGACAATTATGTCTTGAAACTTATTAAATTGACATAGTTAGATAACTATATTGACATTGATGCTACTATCTTGGAACATAATATATATTTGGTAAAAGGGGATATTTACCAATGAGATATGTAGAAATTTCTTTAAAATTATGTTTAAATGTTGGTCATAATAAATATGTATGGTGATTCTCTTCATCATACTTATCTTGGGATATAAGGCATTGTTGTGATATCTGGTTTGAGGAATTAACCATCGAATCAATTTTTGAATCTACCAGTCACTTATCAAAGATGGTTTTAAATGTCTCATCTTCATTTTTGAATATTTTATTATAGTAAATTCAAATTCAAGTTAAATGAAATATAACAAATATTTATAAAATGGAACACCATTTAAAAAATAATAATAATAAAGTGGCGTAGTGGGTAAACATAAGAAATAGATAGTGGCAAACAAATTAAATGACCTATCTACTGTGCCAACCCTGGGGGACAAAAAGGAAGTTGCTATTAAATTACAACATTCACTAAAATTAATATTTTTATCATGTTGCATTTCCTCTCACCCATTGCGCCACATAAGGGAATAGTGAAAGAAATGAAGTAAATAGTGAAGTGGGTGGAAATAATTGAATTATTGAAGTTATTTATTGTCTTTTTGAATGTCAAAAGAAGGGAGAAGAGCTTGGTGAATGAAGGAGGAGACATTCATTTTTGGAGGACGAAATTTGATGAATGCACAAGCAAGGAGGAGGAGTTTAAGAGCTATACATTTTATTGTACAAGTTATATATGGTGCCTAGGGGGTGATATTCATGCTAAAATAGGAACTACCAGAGGAGAATAGAAGGAGGATGATTTGAATGCAAGAAAAATTATTTCCTAGTTTAACAACAAATCCAGGGACCTTGGTATGAAAATTAGTTTAATAGGAAGCTGAGTTCATATGTTATAATCAATCATGCTTGCCAATAAATTGATTTGGACTATTCCTTAAATAAATTATCCTCTATAATATTTGATTAATTTAAAGTCTTGAATAAAGTTTGAATTCCTTTATAATTAAGTGTTTTGATAAATAAATACACATTTATTAATTCATATAAAGTTTGAATTATTTTGAATAATGAATAAATACCCAAATAAAGTTCCTGTTGTATTCATGCAAATATAGAATTTTGGATGAATAAATTTATACAATATCCTCTGCATACAACTATTCTTCCTTAGAATACTCCATCCCTATTGGTGTTACCTTGATAACAATACAAACTTGTTTTACCATTTTTAGACTATGTAACCAATAGAAGAAATAAACATAATACCAAGCATTTTGATTTTATTAAAATAAATATTCTTTGCATAAGTGTAGCACATAGATTTGACCGGGTATGTCTTGAAAACTCAATAATGGCCCAACTACAAGTTGTCTTTACCAGGTATCTTTTCATTAACTACAAATATGTACATATAGAGGTTTTACCTATCAAAACAAGAAAATTATATATGAATAGTTATAAGGATTCAGTCAAAAGGAAAATCGAACATTGGTAAATAAAGAATAAAATAATTTATAACTCAGTTTTAAAAGCATGCAGTAAGTAGCCTACCTCTTTCAAATCTTAGTAAAGATAATCCAACCAGGATGCAAGGCTTGTTTAGATTCACCATTTTTCTCTCTAACAATTTTACCTTTTAATCAAATCTTGTTGTAGCACAATTTATTCCTTCCCTGATGCATCTACAAGTAAAATTTTTTAATTTGAGGTAGTTTTTGTAGTTGAATGGCACCCCATATAATAGTCTGTATCTAACAATACTTATTGGAAAAATAAAAATAAAAATGAAGATATATTGTTTTAACACTACTGAAGTATGACATCCCAATTCATTTGTTATTATCTATTGATGTGTCTAGAATTGAATCAGTGGACGCATTTAAACACTTGTATTTTTTAGTGTCAGATGTGTCTATACAATGGAATTTTACCTGTAGCATCTCATTTCCTGTACCAATTGATATTATAAATAATTTTATTTTTATTCTTTCACTGCTACTTTTGGTGTCACATATCCACTTATCTTTAAGCATAGGTGGTGCTTCAGTTCCCAAGTGTTCTTTTGATGCTAAAAATTTTAAATGGCCTCTAAGTTAACCAAGGCATTTTACTTTGGAGGTGAATATAATAATTTTTGTTGTTGTTAAGTATGGTGACTTGGTAGCTTTTCAATTCTGGTCATATTCAATTTTAATCAAACCTCTTGTGCCCACTCTTATGCCATCCCCTTATATGGCTTTTCCTTTACAGAGTCACCACTTTATGTGGGATAAATGCTTATACAATCATTCCTTCTAAATTTAATACTTTCACCAATTTTCACCAAGTTGAGGTGGGGGCATCGAGTCTAGATCCATAGGCTAGGTTAGGGTTGGCTTGATTTCATGGTAATCCTTGTGACCATTTGAATTTATTCTAGTGTTTGGCATGTGATTTATGTATTATGCTAATGCCACTACTTAGATAGTGAACATTCAGTGTTGCACATTATTCTAAGGTTTATTTTTGTGTTCTATAGAAATACTAACTCATTGAATCATGATAATTCATACTTTGTTGAATTAAGGAAGGATAAGTAAGAATACATTTCATAATGAATTATATTTTTTTTAAAAATTGTAAATTTTTTGTGTACTTAATCAGAGGGGTTCTTACACTTTCTCCATCTTCTTTCCTTTTGCACAATTTTTATGTTTTTATTTTTTCTAAGGATGAGAGCCCTAATAGAAATCCTCAATTTACGCACCAATTTTATAAAGGGTGTGTTGTGTCGTATAGAGTAATCACCATGTAGTATAGGTTTGAAAGTATTTCCATTGCCAATATACACTGTAAAGCTATACTTAAGTAGTAGGTACTTTTTGTATTAATAAATCCTTTACATGTAAATTTACCAAGTTAAAAATCTATGGTAGGGTTTTATAACCCTTAAATAGGTTAGATTACTTTAGATAATTCAATGATGACTTGGAGAAATTGAACTTGCTAAAGACAACAAATTTTTAGATGTTGATCTTGTTTACCTTCATTATGCAATTAAGGACAAAAAATGGTGTGAATCCATGGATGAGGAAATGCAATAAATTGAAAAAAATGAGACATGGCAGTTGGTAAACCTTATAGTAGGAAAGGAGGACATTAATTCCAAGTGGGTTTAATTAATTAAAACCACTAGAGAAGGCAAGATTGAAAGACACAAGGCAACATTAATTGATAAATGGTACAAGCGACAACCTGGATGAGATTACAATGATTTTTTTATGTATCAAGGATGGAAACTATGAGAATCATATTAATAATAACATCCTAACATAAGTGGAAGGTGCATCAGATAGATGTCAAATCATTATTCCTAGATGGAGTGTTATAAAAATAAGTGTATGTTGCAAATCACCTAGCTATGAGATTACAAATGGTGTGAATCCATGGATAAAGAAATGCAATAAATTGAAAAAATTGAGACGTGGGAGTTGGTAAACCTTATATTAGGAAAGGAGGACATTAATGCCAAGTGGTTATAAATAACCAAAACCACCAGAGAAAGCAAGATTGAAAGACAAAAGGCAATATTAGTTGACAAATGGTACAAGAGACAACCTAGATGAGATTACAATGATTTTTTTATGTATCAAGGATGAAAACTATGAGAATCATAGTAATAATAACATTCTAACATAAGTGTAAGGTGCATCACATGGATGTCAAATCATTATTCTTAAATAGAGTGTTATAAAAATAAGTGTATGTTGCAAACCACCTAGCTATGAGATTCCAGATCATGAGAACAAGATGTACAAACTAAAGAAAGAATTTGATGGGCTCCAAAAAGCACTAATGGCATACAATTGTATAAACTCATATTTGTTGAGAAATGGATTTATAAAGAATGAAATTAAAATAAATTTGTACATCAAGGTATGCAATCAAGGTGAAAGTCTAAGTTTCTTTAAACAACATAGATTGAATATCGATACGTAAATCAATGAAAAACTAAACAAAAGTTGTGGCCAACAATGAGATAACATGTTTTCTCCTACCATTCACTACCAAAACTTCAGAGGTAATTATATGTTATCTATGTATTATTTCTCAAGGTTTGTTTTATATTTAAATTTTGGTGGTAATCCTTTTCCACATTTAGATGTTTGGGGGGTACTATTTAGCATCTATCCGGATTTGTTGGATAATTTTCCCAAGTTTATTTTGGTTATTTTATCCATTTAAACACAAGCAAATGATGATATAGATACTGCTCAAGTTACTGGTTGGGATCCTGTTCTAGATGGTAATGATTTACCAAGTTCAGGATGGGGTCCTGATGATATGGATCCTCCATCTGTTGACCCTGCTCTTGCTGTAAAAAAGTTCTCTCTTTTTATGACTTTGTGATTTAGCTTCTTGTTTCTAAACTCTACCTAGATGATACTTTGATATTTTATTTTTTCTTCTAAACTTTGTGTGTATTGTGATGTACTCTCATACCACCTTTTTTTTTTGAATTATTTGTATATATCTGTTTAGTTAATATATAGATATATTTCATAAAAAAATAAAAATAAAATAATAACAATAATATAAATGAACTTAAAATCCAGATAAACATTTTAATTTTGTTAGTTTAAAATGTAAATGTGTGTATTTTTATTTTAGTTTTTTTCTCTCCTAACATAAAACTGCCGGGTAATATATGTTTTCATTATTTCGAAAGTTTTTCCTTTTATTTAAAATTTTGCCAAAAGCTGCGAGATAATATGTGTTTTCTTATTATTTTGAAGGTTTTTTATTTCAATTAATTTTTTTTAATATAAATGAATTAAAATTAAGTAAGTTTTATCATTTCTAACCGATAATAATATTTATTTTATTTTAATTTTATAATTTTAAATTATAAATATATGTTTTTTTAAATTTTTTGGTATTCTCTTTTGTTATATTTTTAATTTACATAATGTATAGAATGTTTTCATTTTTGTTATTCTGTCTTATTATTAGTCTAATTTACACAATCTGTGAGATACTATTTTGCTGTGAATTGTAGGAATTAGATGATTTTTTTTGGAGTAATTTCAAGATTTTCAATAAAATTTATGTCTATAAGTTTGGAACATTATTTATAGATTAATTAATTTATTTTTATTTAATTAATGCATATGTATTAAAGATGAATTCGTATGTATTTTTCATTTTTATTAATTGAAATATTTTTAAATAAATTATAAAGATAATTTTGAAGAATTTTATATGTTCATTTTTCTTTTCTTCATATATATAAATTTTGACATAAGTTTTTTCTAAAATTTCATTTGTTTTCAAATAAAGTTTGAATTGTAAAAAATTTAAACTTTATTTTTTTTTTAAAATTTAAATATAATTATTCCAACTTATTTTAAAGGTAATAGTCTTATTTTTGACAGGCTTTATTATTATTTATAATGGTTTTATCATTTTGAATTGTTATTACTTAATGAATCTAAGTTATGATATAGAAAAAAATATGTTTTTTTTAAAACTATTTGACAAAACATTTGATAAAAATTGTCATATTTTTTACAAAACTCTGTTCCCACATCCTCAATTACTAATGTATCTAATGACACCCCACAGTTTTAGGTAACCTAAATTTAAGTGTAATTAATATATAATAAAATGAACAAAATAATAATAATGTGGTCTTGAATTTTAACTATCAAATTCCTTCCATTTTGGACGCTAGTTAGTCTTCTCAATTTCAAAGTGTGCTAAGACATTTAGAAATTGCAATCCTTATAGTCTATAGGACACAATAAATATGTTCACAATTTTAAATAGTTTTCAGAAAAATACTACCTTGTTTACATAGTTAAAAAAATGTAACTCTTTTTTTTTTTCTAATAATTGTCTTACACAACAACATTCTTACCAGTTTGAATTTTTCAACATAAAGTAGTGTAAACAAAACAAATACCCACAGTAGATTTATTATTATGTTCTTTTAATAATTTAATAGAGTTGTTGATTCCTTTACTAATGAACTCCACTTATTCTGGTAAATGAAATTATATTTTTATAATTTAAACTATTTCCCCAGTTTTATTGAAGTTAATTCAATAAGATTTTGTTTAATTATAATAATGGTGTTTTGGTTGTTACTATTTTTTTAAATCATTAATTATTTTATACAAAAAAAAACCCTATTTTGGGAGCTCTTTCTTCATTCATAAGATTTTTAAAAATGATCAGAATATCTCATTAATTCTCTTCATATATATAACAACCACTAAACCACCCTGTTATTACAACACTAAAACTTGGCAAGTTATGTATATAACAACCACTAAACCTTCATGTTATTAAATAAACTTGTTAAACAAAACTAGCTACAATTTTTTTAAATAAACATTAATTCTCTTCATAGTAACAATCAAAGAAAATGGATAGATGAAGTCTCTCTTTCAAACCATTCCTATAGATTTTCTATGCTCATTTCAACATATCCTGCATTCTGATTATGTCTCAAATTTTAAGTGTATTTTCCTTGAAATTTGCATTTTTCTAAACTTCCACTTAGATTTTTACTTGGTAAAGTGCTCAAACATTTATCCCATATTATTAGTGCCATAGATATAAATTGTTTAGGATTCATTATACTTTAACTTGGGATTATTCTTTTTTCCCTTAACTAATGGCAGGACATTGATTTGCATGCTAAAAAATATATTTAATTTTTATAAAAGTAATAGTAAAGTTTTTAACATTTCAAATAAAAAATATTATTTTTATATTTTAATACATCAAAAATATTATATTTTTTACACACTTTACTTCTATCGAAACTCTCTTAGAACGCATTAATGTTATATCTAGCTTGTACATTTATTGATTGGGCCTAACTTAAGGAAGTACATGGGCCTTTATGGGCATAAATACCAATCTATATATGCCACACACTATCCATGGGCAGCTAAGTTTTAAGGATCCATTGCCGAGGCATTGACAGATAGGTTAGATGCCACTATGCATTATTACACTATACAAGAAGAGACTAAATCAGATCAATTTTGTTTTATTCAATCACCTCAAACCTCACAATGACCATAAATTCCATACACACCTACAATTAATACTTAACATGAGACCATAAATATTCATTAAAAAAACTATTGATAAAAGAACTTTTTAAAGAATGATTGAATTGATAGAACATTACAAAGGACCTTTTTGTGGTTGTAGACCATGTATTCATTGTAGGTTAGAGGACCATCTTCATGATCAGATGGAATTAAAGTCCCACATGACACTTTGATGTCATACTTCCATGTAAAATACTTTGACTTATCTATTGTTTTCTTTCCAACTCCTTTCACTGATACATTCTTTTCTTCCAGGTTATTTGTATCTTGCATCAAATAATAATAAGGGGCACAAAGTGTTAAGTTCCTACAAGGCAGTTTGGAGACTAGTTTTGGGGACATTAGCAATGTATTATCACTAGTAAATAATAGGTCATGCATTTCCCTCACCTTTGAAAAAATAATGTAAAAGTTAATTTGAGAAATGCAGTTACAAATATGAAAATGATTATGAGCAACTGCAAATGTGATTAACCTTCCATCCCAAATGCCAACACCTAAGAAGAAAAGATACTTTGCAAATGCATCTTTAACCTTCCATCCTAAATGATAACACCTAAGATTTTACATAGGGAAAAATACGTTGTAAAATATACACCCACCTGAAAATGATGAAAGACCAACACTCGTCTTGAAAATACGAAAACAAATTTAAAAAAATAAAAAGTCATTTGAAAATTAGTGACCAGAATGGTAATACCATGTTTTCGAAGCTCAATAGCCCACTAACAATATGTGGTGTCAACACATTTACTAGGAAATCAGGTTTATACTTTGAATCTGAACAAGAGTCAGCAAAAGAGTGCTATGAGTAAACATGCAATAAAAGAGACATATTTCATAAATTTAATATCAAAAGTACTGCACCAACAACGTTATCATAGCCTTGTGTGGAGAGGGTAAGATGAAGGGTGCATACAATGTTTTTGACCAAACGACTAAACATGAAATATTCTCATGGAAAATCTTAATAAGCACAAACAAAAGGTAGGGATCCTCACTAGGCATTGTAACTTTTTCAAACAATGGTTTATCATAACTTGTCAAATTTTGTGCTTAATTTAGAGCATTATAATAGGGTAAGGGCATCTATCAAATTATAATTAAGAAGGGGCAAAGTATTTACCCTAGAACATATCTTATAATTGATTTTCAACCTAGATCAGTATTTTATTTACCTATAAACTAAGATACACTGAGAGCCACTGAGGAAAAACCATAGTCACCAAAATGGGTATTTGAAGTGGTAATTGATCCTAAATAAAAAATAAGGAAAGAATACGAAAGTGAGAGCAAGTAGAGAGAACATTTACATACACCTAAAAAATAAACATTGTATAGATAACCTTAAGAGAATAAATTCTGCAATTATAGGTGACTATGCTGCTCATCTTTACAGTTTATTTTACTTTATATTTACAAAAGTACAGTTCATAATAATTTATATGTTTGGTGAGATGGAAGGTTTTGTTTCTTCCTTCATTGCAGTTTCTTTGGGAGCACTAGATTATTTTTGTGGTTGAGGAGGTGTCAATTGAAAGATATGAGGGACAAGTATTTCTGATAAAATGGGGGTATGCAGCTACAGGAACACATCGCTTCCATGGGACGAATAAAAAACATGATAATATTTTTTGAAAAATAGCTTGAAATAGCCTCAAACAATTATTCAAGAGAATTGGGAAAAGGTGGTTTCAAAATAGTCTACAAAGGAGTTCTTGGGAAAAGGTGGTTTCAATGAAGTTCTAATTTTCTCCCATATCAATCACATAAACATAGTGAAATTATTTTGTTGTTGCCTCCAAACTCAATTTCCATTACTAGTATATGAATTTATGCCAAATGGAACACTTTTTGAACATCTACACATAGTGGAGAAGAATTTAACCTGGGAAACACAATGATAGATCACCATTAAATTGGTAGATGCTAAAACATATATACATCTTTAATCCTCTCAGCCAATATTTCATGGTGACATAAAATCATCAAATATTCTTTTAGGTGACACATTCACTCCAAAATTTATAGACTTTGGTGTTTCTCACCTTTGACCTTCTGGTGAAACACAGCTCAACACCATGGCAGTGGGTACTTGGGGCTACTTGGATCCAGAGTTCACAAGAAGCAATACATTTATAGACAAAAGTGATGTTTTTAGCTTTGGTGTGGTTTTGGTGGAGCTACTAATTGGTATAAAATCTTTGTTTCCTGTAGATGAAACTGTGTGCACTTTATATGACCATTTCCTATCCACAATCAACCACTTAACTAAAATTTTAGATCCCAATGTAGTAAATGAGGAAAACTAAGAGTAGATGGAGAGTATGGAAATATTAGCTAAGGCATGTTTGCAAGTGAAATCAAAAGCAAGGCTATCGATGAGAGAGGTGGTGGAGGAGCTTGCTTAGATAAGAGCTACCACAAAATAGTCAAAGACTATATAGAGATGTGAGCCTTGTTGAGTAGTATAGGAGTGATTCAAGACAAGCAATGATGAAAGATTATACCTTGCTAGTGGTTGGTTATCAAAGTACTTATAATCATCCTTACCATTGGCCGATCCTCAATGAGATTATTACTTCAAAGGACCCTTCGACTACGTTGATCTAGATTTAGATGCTAGATATGCATATACACTGATAAAGACAAAATCACTTGCACAGGTTAGAAGCATGCTAAAAGAAATATAAACCTTTTTCACCCTAAAAATTTGATAGATAACCTTCTTCCTGATGCTATCTCTATTGAGATCAGAATAATAAGGAAGATGGGAGTAATGGAGGAAAATAATTTGATAAAAGAAGTTATTTCAAAAATAAATTTAATAACATTTCTATTTTTATGCCTTCTACCTCATCCAAAATAGAGATATTCAAAATACTGGAAGGCACAATTTTTTATTTCAAAGGAAAGATCACTTTAGGAATGACTGCTCACCTCATGATCGATACATGTTTCTAACTATCAACAAAGAATAACTGCATAGAAAATGGCATCATAGAGATTAGAATCGTGCAGTAATCTACCTAACATGTAATGGTGAATGTGGTCAAATATGCTACCATCCCTTTAAAAAATTTAATTACCTATTATTATCATTTTGAGCCCAATGCCTTAAAGTAGGGGCACTACCCAGCCCTGCAAAGAGAGCCCATCCATTTTGACAGTAAAACCAAGTTGTGTCTTGAGCTGCGTGGCATTTGTAATAACATCAAAAATATTTAGCTAATCAGAAATAGTGATCAATATTATTTTATTTTGTTAATCAAATATCTTGCAACTTACTGTAAATGCTCATACATAATGAAGTGCACGAATCAATAAATTTTTATTGCCTGAGATAATAATGAATAATCATTGGTTAAAGGAAAACAAAGCCAACAATACCCTTTAAGACTAATAAGCAATGGATCAAATGTACCTTTATTTTTGTATAGCTTTTTTTCCTTTTCCTATTCAAAAATTCTTTACAATTTCATTCTTTTATTTTGAATATATTGATAATTCCTATTATCCCTACACATTTTTTGACCACAATTCCTTCCTTTCCTGCAACACCTAAAAAAATTGAACCAAATTGGGCAAATTTTATAGAGAACAAGAAAATTAGTCAAGCCATTTTCTCTTTCTTCACAAAAATGATATTTATCCTAAAGCACTTCCTTCATTATGCAAATTTGAAACTCCCCACTGACTTTTAAACAACCATTTTTATCAAAAAAGAGACAAGAGCATTCAACTATGAGGATGAAACCATGGGTGACCTGTGTCAAGTTCAAAAGCAATGCATGCAAAGGACCACACTGCAAGGTAACTCTAATCTCACCATTATTGTTGAAAGATTTAGTGAAGATCCAGATGGTCATGATCATAATGATTTTGAAATGCATAGTCAAGATATTGCAGGTATGGAACATGAGCTACTAAACACACAATAAAAGGTTAGTACTACTTATGCCTAGCCATGTATTAATATGTTTTTACCATTCCAAAGGTCGGTATTTTTATTAGGATCCCTTCACTGGAAAGTGATATTTGTGTACATAAAAAACTTTTCCATGCCTTCCACCGATGTCAAACATTTCCTAATTTCTCCATTCACTACTAGAGTTTCTCATTCTCACAACATCTGGGCCAAGATCGATGACATCATGGAGTTGTCTAGAATTCAAAATGTTTTCATTAGTTTCAGCAGAGTTTGGTTGGCAAAGGGTAGTTTATCAGCCAAAAAAGGTAGGAAGGAAGGATCTCCTAGGCATGTAGTACACAAGGTTGGGCATAGGGAGAGTTTTGACTTAATATTTTTTGGGGTTGTGTATGAGAATGTTGTTTTATATTCCACTGTTCAATCATAATTCATGAAATGTAGGTGGTGGTGAAGATGAAGAGTAAGCATATGGGTGACACACTTGTAGACAGACAACTTTATTCATCATTATTTATGATAATATTTTAACAATTAAATTTATTATATTTATAATGAATGTTTTCCACAATATTCAAATGTGTTCACCTTCGGGGTCTCTATCTGCTTATTTTATTTAAATATTGTATGCAACTTAAGTCAAATCAAGGTTTTCGTCAAGATATTTACCACACAAACCCACCCAATTGTCCATGCCTAGGTTCAAGCTATTTTCCCTTTACTTTCTAAACTTAAGACTTTTTTGTGGTTATGAGTGTACTTCAAAGGTCATGTTTATAGTTCTTCTAATCTTGTGTATTAGCCTAGCGATGTAGTTTATTTTTCAGTTCTAAAAAAAAGGCATGCCATGATTTGTAGTTCTAATCATAAATAAAAGACCAAGTATTGAGGAAGCTATTAAAAAAGAGTAAAGGCATTGGTATTTATTTATTTATTTATTTTATTTTTAAAATTTCACATTGTTTTTTTTATATTTGTATTATAGGGGTCATGTTCATGGACTTTTTTATCTCGTTTATGATTTTTAATACCATATTTTTAGATGATTGTTTCATAAACTTGTGAAAATTATAATTTTAGTATAATATATGTTATAACTTGAAATTTGAAAGGTACCATGCACAAAAAATCGAAATCCTCACTAGAAAACAATTTTGTTTTACCTAATCTATTGATGTTGTAAATTGCATATGAGCTACGTTTAACTATTTCTTTTTTGCATTCTATTTTTAAAAAGACATCACATCGAGCCCTAAAAATATCATATATTTCCTCAATTTACCCCATAGGTACTTAGCACATGGCACCCATCCATGTAAATGATCAAAATTCAATACATAATTATACTCATAATTATGATATTTATTTTATTTAAATTTAAATTTAATATTTATTTATTTGTTATATGAAATTTTATATTTGTTATTTTGGAATTATAATTTAAAAATGATGATATTTTAAAGTAACTTAAGTTTTTATTTATAGTCACAATTTTGTTTTAATGTTTCATGTTTTTTTGGCTCAATGTTGTATGCATCAGGTTATCACAACTATCACACCCAACATTTTCAGCCGCATGAAAAAGATTTTTAAATACATTTTTGAGTGATTTTACTAAAGAAACCTTGAAAAATCTCAAAATGTTCATGTAAGCATGAGAGACCATATGTTGTAGAGGAAATCCTATGAGGTGTCTACCTAATGCTACTAGAGGAAGATGTGCTAGAGAGGAAGAGACTCTAAAGATTGATCCACTATGTGGAATTTTTGGTGAATTGACGATGTTCTTGGGGGTAGTAGAATACCTCTACACCTTATGTTACTCATCTTAGCAATAGAAAAAAGGTCCTTGATAAAATGCTTAAAATAGGTTTTAACGATACTTAAGATAAATAAGTTATGCTAAGTATTTGTAAAATTGAATTTGGAAGGTTGCAGATGTATGTGTGTATGTGTGTGTGTCTATATATATATATATATATATATATATATATATATATATATATATATATATATGTTATTCATTTTATTAATATGTATCAACTTCTTCTCTCCTATATTTCTCAACTACCACTTATGTTGAGGATATAAGAGAATAACCATTACAAGAATATTAATATTTTTCCTAATACTAATAATAAAACTTGCCATAGTACTCAAACTACAATCCAATGATCTACTATGGTATCAAAGAAAAAACTAAAAATTATAAACCAATTATTAATTTTTCTCCCAACAACCTACAAAATCCTAGCACAAATATAATTATATTTTTTTGTTAATACTCACATCCTTTACTCTACCTCTTATCACACTACATTTTACACATTTATTCATACCATTAATTCCTACTCATCCAATCTAATCTATAAACATCATTTACTTAATCAATAATATATGCTCTCACTAATTTTTTCCTCTACCTTTACGTATTCTCACATAACTTTTGATTTCTCTATACAATAATATAGCCACACTTACTCTTAACAATTTTCTTTTTCTTTTTTCTTAATCATCAATTAATAGTATTTACTCTTAACTATTTTTGATATCTATATTTATAAAAACCTACCTTACCCATAATTACATCCAATCATCATTACATCTATATAGTACATGTATTTAAATATCTACACTATAGTAGAAAATTGAATCAAATTCAATCTCATCCATTGATGTGAAGAACAAACTTTCAGAGACCATAACTTTTGATCTATAACACCGTTTGAAATTTTATTTGTGCCAAATTGAATGTATCAAAAAGTTTAATTCATATATAACCTGTCCTATCTAACTAAATATTTTCAAAGATTTTTGAAAACCATACAACAATTTGAAAGTTTGAAACTGATTTTTAATATTTTTTTCAATTTTTTTTCTATTTTTAAAAATATCGTAATTATTAATATATATCACTACACTTCACTTTATTAATAAATAATTTTTCAAAATAAAAATAAAGATAAATCAATTTTAAAACACATCTTAACCATTAAATTAAAATAATTTGAACTCTCCATTTATCACAGTCTAACTTTTTTTTATAAAAGTGATTGTTTTATACTAGAGATTGATTTACACTTTTTATAAATTTTCACTTCAATATTAATCAAACCTAAAAACAAATGGAGGATACCGACCCATGCCCTCTCTCCCTCCCTCCACATGTTTGAGCATTTATTTTATTTTAAATTTTTTATTTTTTATTTATATTTTTTCAATTTTGTTATGGTCTTCAAATTTATACAAGAAGTATCAAATTTTTTCATAGCACAAAAAATTAATGACAACAATCTTTTCATAAATTAAAAACCAAACAATTGGTTGGGGAGGAACACAGGGGGAGGAGGAGTAGGTAAATCTCACATCCAAACCATATGATTTCATCATGAATATATGCCCCTCATCAATCCCCAAGCCTAAGAGGTAACCCTAACAATTCAACACATGGCCATAGGGTGTCAATCAAGTAAACAAGTATTAATAGTGATGGATTATAATTTGGCCAATGTACACCCCTACCCAAGATAATTTTATTATAGAATTTTAAAAAGTGTGAATAAAAATATACCAAGGGACATCTCTAGAAGGGTAACCATCTGCATAAAGAAGGGCTTAAGTGGAGAAGAAAATCTATACTCAATAAGAAAATTTTGCTACTTTAATAATATGTGATTAAGTGTAATTTTAACAAATTTTACATCCATATAATTATCCATATTTTTATTAATAATAATCAAATAAAACTCATTCAATTATACACAAATATCATTTCAATTCTTCCAAATTCTTATTCGAAGGATACAAATTACTTGAACACCATAAATACCAAAATATACTTCTCTTATCAATGCCCCCTTGCCCTCACCCCTCCTTTTCCCCCCAATCTCCTACTTCTCTCTAAAAATTGAATCCTAAATAGGCTACTTATACTATATTTTTTATTCTAAAAGGAAAGAGGAGATTATTTTTTTCTCTAACCTATTAGATAGGAACAAGTGTCCTCTCTTGGGTTTTCAACTTTTGTCTTTCTAGACCTCATAGAGAATCCAAATTATTTATTTTAGCTATTTTTGGGACTGATCCAAGTTCCCCATAAAAATTCCATTTTATTTTAGGTGAATGGGAGAGAAAGGATAATTATTTTGAAATTTTTAAAATTAAATTTTCTAGAATTCCAAAAAAATAAATATAAAGAAGGAATTCACTAAGGGTTAACATACCTAGGGAATAATCATGAAATAATTATTTAATTAGGATACAAAATGGTATGAAATAAGAGGTTTAATTAATTCAAGAGAATGACTCATGAATAATAATGTGATAAGGTACATATAAGCATTTTGTGACAAATGCCTAAAGACAAGGCCAATATTACTAGTTCGAGGTAGGCATGTGGAAACCCTAAGCTTAAAGACATCAACAAGAATATTTTTAATGTGAAACACATAGTGTTCAGGTTAAGCACAAGTGGTTGGAAATGTTATATATAAAATGCAACACCTTTGAGTAAAATTACACACTAGGAGAACAAAACCCCTCTAATAAATATACAATACATTTAATTTGGTCAATGGTTACTTCTTTGCAACTCCCCTGCCACCCTGACCCACCCATGACATAAATAAATATCACCTGCACACTAAATTCACCCATTATAACATTTAAATAATAATAATAACAATACTTAAATAACAACATATCTCAAGGTAATGTCTCAACATTATCACATAAAGACTTGTGTTTATATGCAATATGAAATGTATGTGGAACTATGAGTCTTACCCACCAAAGTTACTTAATGAATATTAAATTTCATACATGGTTAGAATATATATATCCAATATAATAATTTTTAGAAGTCATCTAAACATATCAATATTAGTGAAGCAACATTACATCTCAATGAAATTAATCCCTACTCATCCTTTTGTATCAAGAATATTATTGCAATAACCATGCCCATGAGTAAAGTATATAAAAATAAAAGTACATGATCTCAATAAAATATGATACAAATAATAAAATGACAATAACATAATAGTATGGAAGATAATAATAATGGGGATCAAGGCTAGCATGTTGATATCTATCACCTGCCCAATTATTTCACATTTTAAAATGTTCATCAAAAGTAATATTAGTAATAATGATATAAATTTATGTCTGAGGTTAATGTCCCATAAAATCCATGAATCCCATCATAGTTTCATAATTCATAGCTAAAAAAAATACACGCCCTGGGTACATAGGCAAGACATCGTTACAAACAGGTTTAATAAATTGATAGCATGAATATATAATCATATAATTATAACTAATTTAATAGACCATAAGAACAACATTATGATATAATAATTTTATCTCCTCACATACCCATAGGTCATATATAAATAAAAGAGTCAATCATAATCATGATCATCATGTCATCATATTAGTCATAACATATCAACAATGTAATTAAATGTTCATATCCATTAGTGAGATATACATCAAATATAAATATATATTGAGCTTGGAAACAAATAATTAATATGATAAATGCAGTAATCATATAACTAAAATATAAACCTAGAAACAAGGTACACATTTACCAAGTAAGATGCCCATATTTCTAGCAGAAGAACATACATATCAAATAAAATAGAAATTATGACTCATAATAGGGTACCTATCTACTAGGGGAAGACATTCATTTTATAAGGTCTTCATCATGTAGAAGAAGGATATTTGAATCATGATATGGGAAAACATATGCTACATGAAAATTTATACTCGTCTGTAAGGCACAATAACCATCTTTTTGGAATAAGATTCTAGTCTTTCATATTGATTTTTGAATAATTCACGAGGAGAGTAGCGGTGGCCCCAAATCCACCTACCCTCATCTAACTTAGATGAAAACATATGTACCACCCATATCCCTTGGTTACTCCTAATAATCATAATGATGTGCATAATTTTATCATCCATACATGTGGTTAGAGTATCAACCAATGATTCATATGGATTTGATAGTTTAACTACCAATAATGCATGTCATTAGAGTAGCGACTAATAATGTATAGATGCATGATTGTTATGGTATCTTAAGTAGAGGGAAATAGTTTATAGGACCTATTATTTTTGGTAGTTTGATATTTGAGAGCATGTCTAAATAATAAAAATACATATGCATAAGATCTAAATGTGAAATATATTAGCAAAGACACAAATTCCCAACACAGGATATACATGGGAAATCCTTTCATAGAGGTAAAAAACCTACAAATATTATTCATTCGTTGAGAAAAAATTAACCCAATGCATTCAATATCTCTCTTCACTTCTTCTCAAAAATTCTTCTTCACCAAACTCTTTCATAATATTTGAATATTATTTTTTTTCAAATTAAGGTAAACCCACTTTTGAACTGGTATGCAAACCAACCTAGACACATCAAGAGGTCTGGGTCTCCCCCTGAAATACATAAGATAGAATAAGGTACAACTCACCAGGAAAACAAAAATCACCCAACCAAATAAGGAAATGATAGTGAAAATAAAAACAATTGAAATTGTCTGGTGTGTGAACCAACTAGTTTTAATTGGATTAAAAACTAGCCTAGACTAATGGAGAGAGAGGCTCATTTCTTAAAAATAACCATCAAGGCCCCTAGGGGACCCAAAACCAATTAAGTCAATAAAGAGACCACCCATCCAATATTTGACTAGATCTAAAACTAGCTTAGGCACAAGTGGAGGCCCAAGTATCCATAGTAAAATAAATGACGTCAAGCTCTAACTCCAACCATAAGGGGCCCCAGGTCCCTAAGTAGGAATCATAGACAAAACTACACAGATCTAAGGAAACCCAAAAGGATAGACAAGGTTAAAATTTGAAATTCAAAATGGCACATCCCATTAAGGCCACTAATGTTGAATTTGAAAACTTGGAAAGACTGCCCAATGGTTCATCTTATAACAAGCCCAAAAATATTGACTATCACAAAACCAACCAAAATAAATATCCAATGTTCCAATTTTAATGGCTAGGAAAAGTCAAAGACTAACAAAATATAACATTAATCCATTTAGCCATTCAACCTATAGGGGATAGGAATGAACCAATACACAAGTTTGTCCTACTGGAAAACACAAACCATAAAAGACCTTCACCCCACAAGCCAAAAAAAAGTTATACTCAAAAACACAAACCATAAAAGACTTTCATCCCACAAGCCAAAAAAAAGTTATACTAAAAAATATCGATGAACATGCCAATAGTATAATAATAACACAATCCAAACTAGCATGATCCATACAAAAAAATAGAAGATTCCAAGCAAAAATAATGATTAAGTGTTTCTAAAAATAGAAATGAATTCCTTATCTAAAACAACATCCACCATAATATATTTCCTGAGAGGGTGTCTTCCCCTTTTTTTCTTGCTTCCTCTTGGGTCTATGTTAATAATTTATAAGCTCTTCTTTAATATTTGAAATCCATTAAAATTTATAGGAGAAGGATTATCGATATCTAAGGCCCAAAGTGGTAAAGGCTCATTTTTAAGATTAGAGCACCCCAATTTTTTTGATGAGATAGCTCTTTTTATAGTTTCATAGAAATCACCAAAAAAGGATCCACTTCTAAGGACTTCATGTAGGGACTACTCGGGATGTATTCTTCCAACTGGTCATCATCACTGACCTATTTCCTATCATAACCATCATATTTTTTGCATTTTACTACCAAAACCTCTTCAATCAAGGATGTTCCAATAACATCTGGAATCTTCTTACCACAAACTTCAACAAAATCATCCTTCATGTTCATGAGGGAAATAATTTCCTTTTTCTTAGCTCCTCCTAAATCAAAGAATTAGACACTTTATCCATAACATCTTCTTTAACATCATCTGCTCATTCCTTATTGTTATTTATAGTAGGTGTTATCATGGAAAAAATGGTCAATAGTAGGTGCACTTGGATCTTTTAACTTTTCCTCTGCATCCTTCAAGAGCTTAGGCCTATTCTCATCACACCCACCTTATTTAATCTTATCACACTTGTGCCCAAACTTAAAATAGTTTGGAAAATTTTCATTGGCCCTCTCATACACTAGGTTATGGCTCCATATTCTAATTTGTTTTCAACTTAATGGAATTGCGAAGGACCTTATCTATATCCACATTGACACAGATCCTAGAAAAAACTAGTTTGCTTCTAGTTTTAGTTATAGAATCAACTCTAATAGGGGACCCAATAGATCTTACAATACCCAAAAATATATAATCTTTATAGAATTCCATTGGGAGGGATGGAAGTCTAATTCACAATGTAATGACCCTGCAAGGTTCCTTGAATGGGTTAAATCCAAATTTTCACTATTGTAAACAAAGAGTTGACTGACCAAGAGTCTAAGGTCCTCCTTTGAGAGTACAAACAAAATCTTCTTGATTTGAAAAGGAGAATAGAAAAAAACTAAAATTGTAAATCTGAATTTATTAGAATGTTTACATTGATTAATTTTATCACATAAAATCAAATATAAATGGATTGAATCTTTTTAACCAAAGGGTTCAACTTTCCACACAATTTAAAATTTTAAATTATATAATCATATATTTATTATTCATTTATGCAAGTAGTAACTCATGTAGTGTTAAATTATAATATGAAATATTATTATTAATTTACCTATGTAAGTTTTATTAATTTAATGTTCTTAATGGCATGATATACTAATAACATTAAATTTTTCCAACACTCCCACTTAATTTTAAGTCGGGAAACATGCCATAACCAACTTTATATAAAATGAATTATACTCTTTAAACCATCTACAATGAGTTTTGGGTGGATATAACATTTGAATGATTTAAAAACCTTCACCATGCCAATATCACCTTTTAAAGCAAAAGGAATTGTAATTTATAAACTACTAAGAGTAAATTTAGGCTAGCATGATTGTGAGATTACATCTCATAGATTCTCATGAATAATAAATCAAATATTTTATAATCTTTTGTAACCTAAGGACCTCCATTACAAGATATGATTTTAAGTTTTGGGTACATTGTAAACTCACATATGATAAATGTTACTAAAATAATATAAAATGACTTATTGCAATGATTTTACAATTTGATAAAATTATAAATAAGAAGAAAGAAATGTGTCATTGTTAGGAAGTGTCATTTTCATGCACACTCTCCCTCAAAGATAAATTTGAGAGACCCAACATGTTATAAAAATTGTAAAACTTGGTAGTACTACGTGGGTTTTTGAAGATATATATTAATTTTTAATTCATGGGATAAAACTAGAGATCAATATCACAATTCAAAACTTTATCTCAAATAAAATGTACATGAAATTAAATATTCCTAGTTTTGTGGTGTTGCATTATATTTTTTACCAGAGCTATACAATACTGATTATAATAGAGAAGGTTGGTACTATGAGAAACATCAAAATGAAGTTCTTATAATAACCTTTATAAATACATGGCTTCTTTATCAAATTCCATTAGACTTTTATACTATGTTTGAACTGTAGAATAGATAAAAATGATAGGTTGATTTTTATTACTCCAAGTGATTTCAACTACACCAAACTTAAAAATATATCTAAAAGTAAATTTATGATCTATAATATCACTAGCATGGTCAACATCACAATAACCATATAAATTAAAATTATCAATGGAAAAATAATGTAAACCAAAATTTATAGTTCCTTTGATATACCAAAGTATCCATTTTTTTAATTTATAAGTTTCTAAATATCAATCCTACATGAATATGAAGGCAACACCTACATTAAATGAAATATTTGGCCTAGTAATAGTTAGATAAATAATAATACAAACTAGTTATCTATACATATTGTGGTTAACCTTATTATAAGTAAGTTTGGATCAATATTTACACTAATTTAAATAAGGCTATATGTAGTATTACAATCAAGCATATTAAACTTAACAATCATGTTATATGGATATTGAGATTGAGATACAATAATTGAATTTTTATCTAAAAATATAGTCATTCATAAAAAGTGACAAAGAATGCTTAGATTAGTCACATGAAAATATTGATTTAATTTATTTTTATATTTAAAAATTAAATTATTTTGATCACCAATAATAAGATCATCGACATATAATACAATTAAGATAAAATGACTATTTTTAAATTTTAAAAAGAGATCATTTTTAAAATAAAAGTTAGAGAAACCTAACTCTTTATAATAAATAGTCATTTTAGAATACCAAGCTCAAGGGTATTTTTTAAAACCATATTTATATTTTTTTTAACTTAAAAACATAATGTTATTTGTTAGTTTTAGTGAAACTTTTAGGCTAAGTCATGTATATATATATTTTTAAATCACTATTTATGAATATATTTATTACATCCATTTGGTGTATCATCTAACCATTCTTAATTAAACAATGCAATAGTACTCATTTTTGCTACATGATCAAAGGTTTTCAACATAATTAATTCACCTTTTTAGGTAAAATCATGAGAATCTAATCTAAATTTGAATTTTTCAATTTTACCAATTGAATTATATTTGATTTTGTAAAGCTATATAGAACCAGTAGTATGCCTCTTAGGTAGGGACATGACAATATCCCAAGCCTAATTTTTAGTTAGGAATTTATATTTATCTTGAATATTAAATTTTCATCTATTGACTTGAATAAATTTCTCAAAATAATGAGGTTCACATTCATACAGATTCATCAAAGTATTATACGTGTGTTGATTCCTATTTAATTTATTAATATTATCAATATTAGATGACTGAGTTATGGATTCAACCTATTTAAGTTTTTTAATTTGAAAAATAAGTGGAGAAGCTTACCCCTCAAAATTTATGTTATTTAGGATTGGATTAACTTCCTCTAAGGAAAATATTTCTTCATAAGGAGTAATATAAGAGTTAGGTTCATCGAAAGTAGTAATTTGAGGTGGTTCTATAGAAGGCTCACAAAAATATTTCTCAAGGATTTGGATATTTATATTATAAATTATTTATCATTTAGATGGATCATAAACTCTTAATCCTTTTTTTCCTCCACAACCTATGGAAATACAAAAATAAGAGGTAGGATGAACTTTCTTTATTTTTGATTTAGGAATAAAGATGGAAGCAAGACTACCAAATATCCTAAGGTGAGAAATACTCAATTTATATTTAAAACACATTTATAAGGGTTTAAAAAGATGCAAAGGTTTATTAGGTAATTTATTTATTATGTGCACAACATTATTCATGGCTTGTACCTAAAAAAATCTAGGAATATTTGTAGAATGCAACATTATCCTTTACATTTCAAAGATGGTTTGATTTTTTTTTAGTAATTCCATTTTATTGTTGGTAATAGGGAATTATAAACTATATTTACATGTCACAATTAATTAAAAATGAATAAAATAATCTATTGACATATTCACCTTCATTATCAGTTCTTAATATCTTAATTAAAAAATTAGAATATTTTTCAACCAAATATTTAAATTCATTGAATTTAGACAACGCTTCAGATTTTTTTAACATAACAATACCAAATAATTCTAGAATAATCATCTATGAAAGTAAATCATATAAATAATTGTTAAGAGAGGTAACTATATAAGTTCTCTAACATCACTATGTATAAGCTCTAAGTGATTGGAGGAGTTAACATCAAAATTTTTGTGAAAAGGTTTAGTGTGTTTCTTACCACGTAAGAAGCCCTCACATGTTTCATGATTAAAAAAATTAAGAAGAAGACCAACCATAATATCATGATGAGATATATCATATTAAATTATAAAATTAATATGTTTTAATATTTCATGTTATAATTGAGATTCATTTATAGTTTATGATGAAAGAGAACATGCATAAGAAACATAAAATGTATATAATCCATTCTTATGAATTCTTTTAGAAAACAGAGAAATAAATTTATTCTTAGTATATAATTCATCTTTAATTAGAGTTACAATAAATTTATCATTTATAAGATCAGAACATGATAGCATATTTTTATTAAGTTTAGAAACATAGAAAACATCATTTAAAATACATTTACAAATTTATTTTTTTTTAGTTGCTTTTAAAAATGAATTATAACCTAAATAATTCTTTTTAAATATATATTTAGTGTCAGATAAAATATTTTATAAAAATGTCATGTGATGCAATGCACCACTATATAATTTTTTTCCTTATTGTTAAAATCAAATAAGGCAACATACATTATAATAATGTTAGTATTATGATACTTATTACCATTTTAATTTTGGTATTGATTTTTTTGTCAATTTTTATTAAAACATTTATTCAATTTATTATTTTTATTATATTTGTTTTTATTTTTGTAATAGTATTCTATTTTATGTCAAAATTTACCACATAAATTATAATATTCATTAAATTTAAATTTATAATTCTTGTTTTTAGATTTCTTATTCCCATATTTTCTATTATTAGGTTTAGATTTAGAATTAAATTTTTAGTTTTCAATATTTTTAATAACACTATTAAGCATGAGAAATGTTTGAGTGAAATTCTATTTAGAATCAAAGTTTCACATCACTTGTTCTTATTTAATAAAAAGAGCATGAAATGTTGTTGCATCTCGATTCCTCATTAAACAAACTATTTGATTATTCATAGATATATATAACATACACATTTGATATTAGTTATATTTTTGAATAAGCTTGAGATATATGTTATTAGGGGTTAGTAGAGTATTTTTTAGATACATGATGGTAAATGATTGGTTTACTATGAGTTGGTTAATATATATGTTTAAATTTCAAGCATATTAATGTGTTATTTCACTTATATTTCATGCTATCTATTTATCATGTGATATGATCTAATTACCTATGTGTTATGAGGTGGATATAGAAGAACTCATCCATTAGAGTGTGCTAAAAGGAGAGCATCATTAGAGAGGGTGACATAGATGGGGACATCAAAGGTCGATAGAGAGATAGTAAAAACCCTACACACACTACAATAGTTAGCACATAGTAAAAATATATATATAATAATTTGTTTATGGTGTGTTTATTAATTGCTTTGGTAAATTAATCTCTATGGGTTGTCAGTATAGGTTAAATATCATAATAAATTATTTTTTCATATTTGGCACATTTTTTCATTAATGATAGTAGAAATATTATTAGCAAAAAAGAATAAAATTAAAATTATTAATAATTCTAAAATTGACATTTAAAATGCTATAATATTCGTGAATGTTAGTTGATTTAATTAAATCATGAAATTTTAGTATTTAATATTAAAATTTATTAAAAAATAAAAATTTCATTAGAAAGGGAAAAAAATAGAAAAAGACAATAAAGCACTAAATTTAGAAAATCTAAAAAGAGTTAAATATATTAAAAATAACAAAAACAAAAAAATAAAAATCTAAAGCTACGCCACTTTTATTAAGGGGATTTCAAAAAGGATACATATCATATGAGTTTTGAGTTAAAAAAGAAGAGCTTAAGGAGAATTGGAAAAAAAGTCATTGCAAACCAAGAGGAGAGAAAGGAGAAGTATAGAAGAAGATTGTCTGCTCTAATTGCCAAGTAGGTGACATTTTTAATTCTAATATATGGTCATGGAAAATTTCTGGGTTAAAACTATTTAGGGAATGTCTATACATTTTTAAAAGGTTGGTATACATATTTCATTTTGAAATATAAATCCCCCGTAGATGTTAAGACACATAGAGACCACCCATTAAATAATTTATTTTAACAAATTAAAAAGAACAACTTATAGAGGATAACAATTAGCTATTTTATGTTGTTAAATGCTCTTTTATGTTGTTGGATTTTGTTTAAATAATGAGAATTGTTGAATTTTTTGAACACAACCATGATATATGCATTTTTAATGGGTGGATACGATGTTGAGATTGATTAACAATGATTTTTTATAAAATGTCAGTGCTGTAATATTTTAGCAAGCCAATCTGGATCTCTAATCGGTAGGAGTAGTTATATATATATACCCTTTTTACAATGATAAAATTGTAATAAATGATTTCCATGCATATTTAAGTTGCTATGTTATAACAATCATGAAATAACATAGTGAGATTGACAAATTTATTAGTTTAATAATTAGTTAAATATTATAATACTAATAAAACAATATGTTAAGGGTTTGGTTATGATTATTGAGTAGATGGTCTTTGGCAAATGGAGTCCTTCTATTGTAATGCCCAATTTGTAAACAAAAATTTAAGTCATTATTTTTAAAATCAAAACTTATAAATGCCTATAGTGATTGCATCACTAGGAAAACATAATGGCATTGATGGTTATTATTTATATGGAATCACTATTATATATTCTTGTTGTGTTGGTGCTAAAATGACCTAGTTCATTATATACTCCCTAATAGAAATCATTATGTTTTATAGAGGATCCTATGAGCTGATGTCACCGAATTAGTAATTTCATCCTTGTATTAAAGTCATTGCATAAATTAAGTTAAATTTTGGTTGTTTATGATTAACTTTCCCATTTAATCGATATATGGATATTATATGAGTAATTGAGTTTAATAAATCACTAAAATAGGAGCCCTGACATCACTATTATTATTTCAGGCATGTCACTGACTATTTTTAACTAAAATGCTTTATATTTATATTATATGGATCTTATAGTAAGTCAATTTGGGTTATTAACAACCTACTTTAGATAAATAAATCTCTATTTGTGTATGGGTCACTGAATTTGATAATCAACAGTCGGTACAGAGGATTAAAGACTTGTTATATTTATTTACTTGCATGTTTCAATTTTGCTGAGTCATTATTAGGATATATACTTGAATTGCTTAAAATTAATATGTATTTAGCTATACAAACACTTAGATAATTTTTAATATATAATTGGTGTCACTAGATTTAGGAAAATAATTATTTTTTTAAGATTAACTATTGAATTGCTACTAAATAGGTGTATGGTTATATGCTTATGTATTCCAAAAAAAAATATCACATTAACCATATATGTGAGCATGAGATTATTGATAAAACACCATAGTTTATATATAACATGTACTTAAATTGGAAAAAATGCATTGCAAAACTTAAATCTTTTAGAGAGATTTTTACTAAGATATATATGAAGTCACCATGTGTACAAATCATAATTGATTTACGTTAAACCATAGTTAGATTATTTCACATATGGTGTCATAGATGGTCGATTTAAACTTAATTATAAATAATAGAGTCATGTATTTTGGAGACATTATATGCCTTATAATAAGCTTTTTTAAATATAAATAATAGAGCCATAAGTAAACATAGCTTTCTTGCATCCTAACGGTGTATTCGAGACCCCTTGTTATATGTATTTTGAAGTACATGACCTATCACATGAAGTATAATAGTATAACAAGCTATGTATTTATGGTATTTTATCAGAGTGTTTATTCATAAAAAATGAATGTAAACATGTCTAATAGTGTATTTAGAAACATAGGGGTGTATTCTTGTAGTTATAGTCCTCAGGTGGAGTATTAACTAAGATTAGAAGAATTAATTATAAATAACTTAACAAATACTTGCATTTGAACCTCTAAATTTAAAATTAATGCTACACTAGATTTCCTTATATTTCAAAAAATAAAGTTTTGGTTGTTCTCACTGTTGAATATGAATGTATGTTTTCATGCATTTACAACTACTTTATTAGCTTGATTTTGATGCTTAGTAGTTATGCTTACAAACACTGGACTATGGTAATATGGGCTATCATAGGGTGTATTATAGTTGGATACAGATTGTGTTATTTTAATCTATAGTCAATTATCTATTTACTTGGGTGGTATAAATTATAGTCATTATTTGTAGTATGGGATAGAAGATAATGTAAGATTCATTCATATGTTTGAGGGAATAAATGTATGTTTTGGTTACTCCTATATTTAGCATGTTATGGGATGCGTGTTAGTAGGATGTAAGTTATATGAATCTTGTGGTTGAATTTTTTTGACCAATCTATAATACTGATACTAAATAAAGAGTGTGATAGACTTCACTAGTTTACTAACATCACGATGTTAGATAAAGGCAGTCTGATCAAGTGGTGTGTATGAATTTGATTGATTTATAGATTATTTTTATATTACTATTCTTAAATCTTTAGCCAAAGTATGTTTAGCGAGACATTATCATTTCATGAGTATGATTTACATGTATATGTGATATCTTTTAATAGATCAAGTTTTCTATGATACAGTGCATGTTTAGTTTAAAAATCATACAACACATGGATACTTGCTTGTCTCTCTAGATTCCCACACCATCACTATCTACTCATCCATGAAGGGAGGGCCATTTATTGATGGGATTAGTGTGGAGGATCATTGGTATGTGGTTACTATAAAAAATCACTAAGATGATGCTCTCTCTCCCCACAATAGTATTACTTATCGAGATGACACTGGAGATTGATATAAATACTTGAAGTTCAAGAACTACGCTCTAGGAGAGTCATGTATCTTTATATGCTTCATATTGTGTTTATTATTAAAAATTGTCATGAAGAGTTGTAATTATTTTTATTATACATTGACAATAGTGACTGTAGATTTGTATTAGTTATGGCTAAGTTATTATAATTACTTTTTATATTTGTGTTGTGATATACTCTCATGATGTTAGAGATCCATGATTTATGATGAAATGTACTTTTTTTGCTTTATCATGTTTAAGTAATTTATATGATCTCTGTTAGATTCTCCAAATGTAATATATTTTGGTATATGTGTATTTAATTTTTTTTCTAGGTAGATCCTAGTGGGGATGTTACAAATGTAATGAGGTCAGTAATGTCTTGTTCTATTTGGTATTTAGAATTAAGATTAGAAATGAAAAAAAAATCATGAATGTTCAATTGAATAATAACTTAAAAAAATTTATCTTGAATAAGGTTACAACTCAAACTATCTAATAGATATTTAGTGTTTTTAACTTTTAAAAGAAAATTTAACTACTTTTTTGTCACCTTACATGGAAATAATAAGTAGTTCAAGTATAACTTTAATGAGTTCCTAGAGACAAGTGCCCTCTAGCATAGATGCAAAGAGTTTCCAAACATCAATGGGTGATTCTTGATTGTTGATATGAAGTAAGAATTCATCATTTACACTCCTCAAAATGATCAACATATCTTCTTGTAATTTTTGTTGCAACACATTGGTAAGTTTTGTTTTTACATGTCTTCTTAATGGGGTTATTCAATCCCAACAATAATCTTCCAAAAAAATTTAACCATAAACTCAAATTTAATAAGGATTTTATAAATATTATATTTTGACCCATTCAACATTTTTAATTTTTATAACACAAAATTTGGAGAAGCCATAACTTTTCTTCAAAGTTTGACACATTTTAATTTTTATTTTATAATAAAATGACACTGTTTTTTTTATAAAACATGAACTATTAATTTTATTTTATACTTAATTTATTTAATAAAATAAATATTTTAGTGTTAAAACAGCAATAATCACTTAACTATATACAAAATAATTGTAAAATTTTCAAAAAATTATAACAATTTTAAAATTTGGAAGTGTCGCAAGAATATTTTTTACAATTTATAAAGACATGAAATAAACTTTTAATTAATAATTTAGTTTAAAAAATAGTTTGAATATGAAAATAGTTGACCAAAATAGAAAGTTCAATGTGTTCAGAACCTTGTACCTCTATTTTACGAGTGTTTTATATAACTAAAATGACCAACTCCCCTTTCAGCACTTTATGGACTATAAACGCATAATATGTAATTTAAAGTGTATTTTATTAAATTTATGTAAATATAAATAAATAAAATTGATGTGCATGTAAAAATCAAATACAATTTTTTTTACTTTTTTGTTAAACTCGTGCTCAAAAATTGAGGGCCCCCTTTTGGAAGGAAATAATTTTATTTATAAAAAGGTATTTAATAAATAAAAAATTTAAACTATAGTCTTAACTTGGAACACAACATAAGTAGCCATGGTACAAAGAAGGAGGCAAGGGCACTCTAAGGATATTTTAAGAAGCTAAAATCGTATCTAAAATAGGTCATATATCCCTACAATAGGTTGAAAATGTAAACAAACACATAAGAACTAAATCCTATTATTCAAACACCAATTTTTGTATTTTGTAGTCATACCATGTTGTATAGACATGCCTTAAAAGGATGTAATTTTGTTAAAAAATAAGTTTTATGATCCATAGGGTTTTTAAATAGGTTTATGTAGGGATACTAATGAATATCCACCACTCATAAACAAGTTACATGCTGCATAACCATTAAAACAACTTTTGAGCCCACACAGGGCATACTAGGGATATACAATCATGTCAGAAAGGTGAATTTTCTTGTTGATTAATATTTTGGTGTCTTAATTTCATTAATTTTCACTTCAATTTTCCCAAATACCATGATAAATTTTTCACTAGCTCTAAAGTTATTTCAAATTAATTTAAATGAATTTTTGCACCTTTTATGGTCATACAATAGGGTGTACCAAGATGATTTCGTAAATTGGTGACCAAGTAATAATGGAAACATTCTATAAAAATGGTTTTAGGACATACAATAACTCAATATAAATGAATTTTATTTGAATAAGGTTGCACAACTTTAATGTTTCATACATAACCTGAGCCAATATTCTAAAAACAAAATTCCATGGGTCTTTAATCCTCCCATACATGAATATGAAGATCAGAGAGAGGCATTTACAACCAAAAACACATCAAAACATATCTGATACCATTTAAAATTTAAAAAAATACACATATACTTGATATATATATGAATTATAGTAACAAATACAAATGTTCAACATAGGATGTACGTGGGAAAAGCTCATAGGGAGGTAAAAAACCCACAATTTTTTTATTCATTGTAAAACAATTTAACTCAATACATTAAATCTCTCTCCTTCTCACTTCTTATCATAAACGCTTCTTCATAGAACTTTTTCAAAATAGTTGAATACTAAATTTGTCCAAATGTTATAATTGAATGATCTGTTGAGTATTATCTTTGATGTCAAAAGTACATCCTATGAAGGTTGATGTCAAAGGTGACTCAGCCTAGTTGGAAGTGTGTGATGTGACAAGGTGAATTTAGAGAGTATTTTCATTGAATTATGTTGTCATGAAAGATAATTTTAAGGTAAGAGATAATTTAAAGGCAACTAATGTATTGGTTACATGAAGGTACAAGGCATTGATGTCAAAATGCATAGGAAGCCTAGTCATGACATGAAGGGTGTGTGCATGAAAATGGATGAACATAGGCATGTAAAGGTTGTATGGCACTATTTGAACATTTATGTGAGTCATTTAAGCACTCATAATATTTTTAGGGTGAGCCTATAGGGGTAGGACCTTCAGATTAAGCCTACACTTAGACCTCTCTTAAACCTTGCCTAGCCTAATGAGGTATGAAGATTAGATTTTAAGCCAAGTATGTATATGTGAGCATGGAAATAGGTGAAATGAGTTTTTATAGGATTTTTCACAAATTTTTAGGCCATGGTTTGAAGGAAATTATGTGATTTAGTGTTTTAGGCCTTCTTGAGTTTATAGAATGAGGTCTGAAGCCCTGAGAAGTACTTTCAGATGTTCGTTGGCACATGTAACCTATGCATGGGAACCTAAAATATTAAGGAGAGATGGATAAGGGTCCTATATAATATCTTAAGGAATTGGTTTTGGATTCAAGGGGTATTCTTTTATGAACAATTATTAACACCAAAACCTGTGTAAAACTTCCCTAAAACCCTAATAAGGACATGATATGAAATATCTTATTTAAAACAGATCACTATGGCATAAAATGTCTAGATAAACTTTTGGATCATGTATTAAACTCTCCTAAGTACCTCCAAATGGTGGTCGTTAGTCATATGAGAGAGAAAATGCACAGATATAGGCTTGTTTGTCAAAAAAATATTGTAGCTCTCAAAAGTTATATTAGTAAATAAAAGATAATGGATGGTAGAATAATATAGAGACTCATTTTACATGTTCAAGGTAAATTATTTATAATTTTTATTATTCAATAATTATAATTTTTTCATCCAAGTTAGCCAGTCATAAACATACCTTATGGTGTGAACAGTGAAAAACCCAGGGAGAGATGAGAAGATGGATTTGAGGGTCTAAGCATATCATATTGATGAGAAAAAGTACATGGATAAGTTATTTATGGATTATAATTCATTTTAATTTTTTTAATAAGTTTTAGAGGTCAATGTATATGGTGAAAAGTTACTCACAAAATGGCTAGTCTAGTTCAGATAAGATTATGTGATGTAGGGTCAATAAATTGGTCTGCAAGACCAATATTTGGAATTATACCATATGAAATTTTCATCTAAAAATGGTTTATAGATCTCATATTATAATTTAAATGCATCCAGAGTCATTATAAGTGTTGACATAGGTTTTTGAGGTCTAAGTCACCATGACTGGTTTTTTAGGTAAATTGGCAGTTCTAAGTGAGTGAGTTGTAAAGATGTTCTTGAGCCTTTATCTCCTAAGTGAAAGTGTTAAAATCATTGGTTATGACATTTAGATTATGTAAAACCTATCTACATGTTTCATTTTTTATATTTTAATATATTAATGGTGTTTAAGCTTCATTTTTACAAGACAAATTTTTAAGGTACACAGACCTAATATGGTAGTATGTCCTAAAAGATATTTCATGGTATGAGAAAAGGATACAAGTCTAATAAATAATGGATAAGTTTAGTAGATGTCATTATATAATATATTTAATAGTTTTTTATTGTTGGAGAAGGCCATCTAGTCCCAAGAGGATCAATCTTTGATGCTAAAAAGGTAGACCTAATGCAATTAGGTCTTTATAAGACGTAAAAGAGAAATGAGGCCTAATTGAGTTGTTGAAGACCAAAATGGGTCCAAAGGTCATTTTAATCATGTTCATAAAGTGTTATAATACCAATTATATGGATGACCTAAGAGGTTAAAGGTGTGTGGTTGACCAAATTGTGTGTGACCATGGGACTTGTATATATATAAGACAGTTTAGGCATATTTATATGTAAGAAATTGAAATAAATAAAATCTTGCTTGGTAGAGAAAAATGAGGTCTTGAAATGATACAATAATAATAGATTAGAGGTGTGGTGATCGAAATTTATGAGGTGGCTAAGTTAGTGTTGATTCGCTTAGGGAGTCGGCATGTCCTTGCAAATAGGTGCTTGACTTCATTGGGGTTGGTGTTCCAAGTTGAATTTATGTTTAACAAAATTTAATATTTTGTTTTATATGACTTTAGTCCATTTTTATAGATCATAGTGGGTTTTATTCCCCTTGAGGTTTTCCACTCATATGTGTGTTTTCTTATGTTAACCTCATGTGAATAGTCTTTATGCATTGCTAGATCTCAATGTTATTTTCATAGTTCATGGCTGATTGGATATAATTGAAAAAAAAAAATTTACACTAATTCATCCCCCTCCTAGTGATTATGCTTTAAATAATTGGTATCAAATCATAGTCCTTTAAAGTAAGCCTAACAACTTAAAGATCCTAGAAGCATAAGCATGTCTAGTCATCAAGTACAAGGAGGTTTATAAAACAATAAGGATCCTCTCTTTAGTGGGACTAACTATGAATTTTGGAGCATTAGAATGAATACCTATCTAATGTCCTTGCGCTATGACATATGTCAATCTATTGTTGATGGATTCTCTCCACCTTTTACACCACCAACTGACACAGCAGGTACGAAGGCAAGTGAGAACAACTTTAAGGTAATAAATGCCATCTTGTGTGGTCTTTTAGAGGTTTAATTTGTAAAGGTAATGCATTGTGATACAAAAAAAGGTATTTGTGATAAATTTTAAACCATGTATGAAGGTGACACCAAAATCATGTTGGCAAATTTGAAGACTCACCGAAGGTAATTTGAAAGTTTGAGAATGGAGGATGAAAACATTGCATCTTATCTGTTAAGAGTAGATGAAGTGGTAAATGTCATCAAAGGTCTAAGAGAGAAGTTAGGAGAATCGAATGTAGTTCAAAAGGTATTAAGATCCTTGACATCTAAGTTTGAGTTAAAGGTGTCTACTATAAAGGAAATCAAATATATTAACATATTACAAATGGATGAGCTTAATGGCATCTTAACTGCATATGAAATGAGAACAAGTGATGGAAGACCTTCTAAGAAGGAAGCTACATTCAAAGCTGAGAAAAACTCATTAGGTAAAAATGCCAAGGATGATGTTGACACAAACATTGATGATGACAAGATATAAGCCATGTTTATCCAAAAACCTAAGGAAAGGATTAGGTAAGTATAAGATCAAGTTGCCATTCAAGCACTTTAACTATGGTAATATTGGTCACTTTGATTCTAAATGTCCTAACAAGGATAAGAATGAGCATGATGGAAAGCATGATGAACATCATGGTGATGATAAGAAGGTTTATAAGCCTAATAAGAGCAAAAAGGATTTCAAGAAGTATGAAGGCAAGAAAGGGTCATTCAAGAACAAGAAAATTTTTTATATCAAAGAAGAATAGTTCCTCTTATGTAAGTGACACAAGTACATCTAAGAGTTATGATAACAATAATTATCATGATAATAATGAAACCTTATTCATGGATATAAAAATAGATAATGAGGGGTGTTTAAAAGGGAAATTTCTTATGGATGATGAAAATTAGATGAAGAAGAGGTTGAATTGAACCTTGAGGAAGAATTTTTAAGTACTCTAGAGGAGTTGAAGTTTTAAAGAAGAATCAGAAACTAAGATCATTGGTTAAGAGTTATGAGGAACAAATCAATATCTTTGAAGAGAGACTAAGAAATAAAACCAATGAACATGAGGAGATCATGTAATAGTTGAAAAAATAGATTGAGATTGTCATTGAAAGTCTTAAGACCAAGAAGGAATAATGCATCAAGTTTGGAATAGAAATGGAGTGTCCTTAAAGGCAAAATTAGATCAGGTAATAGTTCAATTGAAGACACATCAAAAATTTGAAAATGTCACTGAAGTCCTTGGTGATATTTTGAGTGGTCAAAGATCTCCACATGATAAGATAGGTCTTGGGTTCAAAGAATATCACAAAGAAAACAAGGATAGTCAGACCTCAAAGACCTATGCAAAAGCTTTCAAATCTGAGACTCAAATTGATCATCAACAAGTCAATAAGATTGTGACTCCTTCAAGAGATGAAAAAGGTAGAGGTGCATCATTCAACATTAGGTAGACAAGGTATGTGAATTCATTCAATAGTTAATATTTCTCATGCAATCAATATGGACATAAATCTATGGATTGTAGATGTCATGCTAGAATCAATTCATCATGGAGAAATAAGGTGAATGTCCATTTCAATAGTAGAAGTAGAATTCTATGTTGTAATTATGATTAGAGAGGACATATTACAAGGGATTTCAAGATAAGGCATATAATAAATATTAGTAAATATAAAAGGCTATATGGTCAGACCACTGAGAAGTGGATTAGGAATTTAGACCTTATGGATAAGGTGAAGGAGAAGCAGAAGACTAGATGATAAGAATCTATACTAGCCCAGATTGCCTTTCACATCTATGATGAAGGCATGAAATGGTATATAGATAGTGGTTTATCAATCCACATGATAGGGGACAAGAGAAAGTTCATCTCATTGAATAATAATGATATTTTAAGATAACATAACTGTCAATATAGTTGGCAAGGGTATCTTGAGTTTGGACAATGGGAAGACCACGATAGAGAATGTGTTGTATGTGGAAGGTTTTAAACATAACCTAATTATTTTAAGTCAAATTTGAAACCAAGGACACACACTAACCTTTCATGATAGAGGGTGTGATATGAGGAGAGCCAAATTAGGAAGGCTAATTATCAATGCTAAGAGGACTGAGAACAATCTATATGTCTTGAGTGAGATCATGAAAGAGAGATGATTTATGAACAAGATGAATGAATGTTGGCTATGGCACAGAATTTTCGGCCACCTCAACTTTGACAATTTGAAAAAGATAAGCTCTAAAAAGTCGGTGAATAACATGCCTAAAATCACCAAACCTACAAACACACTTTGTAAGGCATGTCAACATGGTAAACAAACTAGAAGAAGGTTCAAGTATAAAAATTACTCTACTACAAGAAATTTAGAGCTAATACACACTGATCTCTATCATCCTACAATAATCCAAAGTATTCAAGGAGATAACTACTTCATGTTAATCATAGATGACTACACAAGAATGACTTGGATAGCATTCTTAAAAGAAAAGTTAGAATCTCTTTATATGTTCAAGGTATTCAAGGCTCTTGTTGAGAATGAAAAGAATGGAAAGATTAAATATCTAATATATGCTTAAAAAAATAGAGTTTTGGTCCAATGATTTTGATGAATTCTATGAGGTTTATAGAATAAGGAGATAGTTCTTAGTGGATAGGACACCTTAGCATAATGGGGTAGCGGAAAGAAAGAATAGAATAGTTTAAGAGATGGTAAGAAATATGCTAAATAAGTCTAGATTATATGATGGTTATTAGAGAGAGGTAGTAAGCATTGTACTCTACATTATGAAGGATAGATAAGAATAAGACCCCTTATGAATAGTGAAAAGGTATACCTACTAATGTGGAACACTTTACAGTGTTTGGAAGCAAATGATTCATCAAAAGAGATGAGAAAGATTTAGGTAAGTTTGATTCTAGGTCTGATGAAGGTATATTCTTGGGATACTCAATGAAGTTATATTCTTGGGATACTCATCAGTGAGCTCAGACTATAGATGCTATAATAAGAGGTTACAAAAGATAGTTTAAAGCATCAATGTGAAGATTGATGAGACAACTTCTAAGAAGACACACTCACAGTCAAAGAATACATCAAATAATTTGGACTTTAAGAATGAATAATAAATAACAGAGATTGATGAGGAAGAATAAGAAGTTGAGGAAAGACAAGACTCAAAAAATTCTTTAAGACAAATTCAAAGAGACCATCCTGAATAAAAAATAATTGGCAACAAGGATCTAGGTATGCAAATAAGGAGAAGACTAGTAAGTAACCTAAATCAAGAGAATGTTGCTTTATTGTCTTATATTGAACCTAAAAACCTTATATAATTAAGTAAAGTCAAGTTTTGGATAGGTGTTGTGAATGAAGAGTTAGGCCAAATAAAAAAGAATGAAACTTGGGAACTAGTTCCTAGGCTTAAAGACAAAAATATCATTGAAACAAAATGGGTGTTTAGAAATAAGTTAAATGAAGATGGAGAAGTCACCAGGAACAAGGATAGATTGGTATGAAAGGGGTATGCACAAGTTGAAGTGGTAGATTTTGAGGAGACGTTTTCACCAGTATCAAGATTGGAGGCTATCAAATTGTTTCTGGCATATGCAGGGTTCGAAGGATTTAAGGTGTACCATATGGATGTCAAGTCAAATTTTATGAATGATAACTTGGAAGAAGAGGCGTACATAGAACAACCTAAGGAAGTCTCATTATCAAGTAACAAGGACTATGTTTGTAGACTAAAAAAGGCTCTTTATGGTCTAAGACAAGCTCCTAGAACTTGGTACGCCAGATTAAACATGTATCTATTAAATCAATGTTTCAAAAGAGGAGTTTTAGATAGTAATCTATACATAAAAATAGAATATGACCATCGGTTGATAGTATCTATCTATGTGGATGACATCATAGTTGGTAGAAATGGTGAGAATATGACTAAAGCCTTTGTAGATGTGATGAAGGAGTTTGAAATGTCCATGCTGGGAGAACTACCATTATTTCTTGGATTACAATTCATTCAATTGGAAAAAGTTATATTCACACCTATGATCATAGGGTATAAGTTAAGAAAGGAAGATGAGTCTCCAAAGGTCAATCCATATTTGGGCTCAGATGTTAGAAAAAATCCTAATTATTAATCTATTATCTTTTAATTCCATTCTCAAGAATAAAATTCATATTTACAAGGAATTATTACATTTTAATTTATTTTTATAAAGCACCCCTTCCATTTTAATTTCCAACATGGGATACATTCTATATCACTTATCCAATATTTATCAATTGCATTTCGATATAACATGTTGTCTATTCTGATAATCATTTGAAATCAAACTAAATACATAGTATATTTAACTTGTGTCCATAACTAATTGAAAAATTATATTCCAATAAATAGGTCCTCTATCTTTCGAATAGGTTTAGTTATCCAAATTAACTCCAAAGACTGATTCATTTTCAATAAACCATGCATTTCAATAATGAATATCAATATTTCGATACAACACATGTATCAAGCTTGTTATCTGATGGAGTTTTCATTATTTTACAAATATATAAAAATATATGCTCACTTGATCTCTTGGATGTTATTAAAATCTTTCATTCAATCAATTTTTTATTCTAACAATCTAACAACACTGAAAGGGTTGCCTCAAGTTAATAAGATTTGTATTCATAATACTTTTATCTAGAATCATATTTAATAATATTTTAATATGGAACAAATACTATTATTTGGGCTCAGATGTTAGAAAAAATCCTAATTATTAATCTATTATCTTTTAATTCCATTCTCAAGAATAAAATTCATATTTACAAGGAATTATTACATTTTAATTTAGTTTTATCAAGCACCCCTTCCATTTCAATTTCCAACATGGGATACATTCTATATGACTTACCCAATAATTATCAATTGCATTTCAATATAACATGTTGTCTATTCAGATAATCATTTGAAATAAAACTAAATACATAGTATATTTAACTTGTGTCACTAACTAATTAAAAAATTGTATTCCAATAAATAGGTCCTCTATCTTTCAAATAGGTATTAGTTATCCAAATTAACTCCAAAGACTTATTCATGTTTAATAAACCGTGTATTTCAATAATGAATATCAGGGTTTCAATACAACACATGTATCAAGCTTGTTATCTGATGGAGTTTTCATATTTTTACAAATATATAAAAATATATGCTTGCTTGATCTCTTGGACGTTATTAAAATCTTTCATTCAATCAATTATTTATTCTAACAATCTAATAACACTGAAAGTGTTGCCTTAAGTTAATGAGATATGTATTCATAATACTTTTAACTAGAATCATATTTAATAATATTTTAATATGAAACAAATACTATTATTTGGGGTCAGATGTTAGAAAAAATCATAATTATTAATCTATTATCTTTTAATTCCATTCTCGAGAATAAAATTCATATTTACAAGGAATTATTACATTTTAATTTCTTTTTACCAAGCGCCCCTTTATTTTTATAAATTTATTCAAACCCATTATTTTTATCAAATGCCACTCTGTATAAAATTGTTTGAAGTCATCAAAGAATATAAATTTATATGGCAAATAATAATAATAATGTTGAAAATTGGTGAAAGTATTAAATTTAGAAGCAATGATTGTATAAGCATTTATCCCACATAAAGGGGAACTCTGTAAAAAGCAAAGCCATATAAGGGGATGGCATAAGAGTGGGCATAAGAGGTTTGATTAAAATTGAATACGACTAGAATTGAAAAACAACCAAGTTGCCATACTTAATAACAAACAAAATTATTATATTCACGTCTAAATAGAAATGCCTTCATTAACTTAGAGGCCATTTTAAATTTTTAGCATCAAAAGAACACTTGGGAACTAAGGCACCACCTATGCATAAAGCTAAGTGGATATGTGAAACCAAAATTAGAAGTGAAAGGATAAAAATAAAATTGTTTATAATATTAATTGGTACTAGAAATGAGATGCTACAGGTAAAATTTCATTTTATAAACACATCCGACACTAAAAACTACAAGTGTTTAAATTCATCCATTTATTCAATTTTAGACACATTAACAGATCATAAGAAATGAACTGGGATGCCATATTTCAGTATTATTAAAAGAATAGATCTTCATTTCTATTTTTATTTTTCCTATTATTATTGTCAAATACAGACTGCTATATGGGGTGCCATTCTACTACAGCAACTACCTAAAACTAAAAAATTTTACTTTTACATTCATCAGGCAAGGAATAAATTGTACTACAACAAGATTTGATTAAAAGGTAAAATTGTCAGAGGAAAAAATGGTGAATATAAACTAGCCTTGAATCTTGGTTGGATTATCTTTACTAAGATTTGAAAGAGGCAGGGTACTTACTGCATGCTTTTAAAACTAAGTTATAAATTATTTCATTCTTTATTTACCATTGTTTGATTTTCCTTTAATTGAATCCTTGTAACTATTCATATATAATTTTCTTCTTTTGATAGGTAAAACCTCTGTACATACATATTTGATTTAATGAAAAGATACCTAGAAACTACAACCTATAGTTGGGCCATTATTGAGTTTTCAAGACATACCCAGTCAAATCTATGTGCTACACTTATGCAAAGAAAAATCATTTTAATAAAATCAAAATGCCTTACCATCTAAGGCAGCTTAATATATTGCAAAAACTAATTGCTAATAAGCTTGGTATTATTTTTATTTCTTCTACTGGTTAAATAGTCTAAAAAAGGTAAAACAAGATTGTAGTGTTATCAAGGTAACACCAATAGGGAGGGGGTATTCCAGGCAGGAATAGTTGTATGCAGAGGATATTGTATAAATTTATTCATCCATAATTCTATATTTATGTGAGTATAATAGTAACTTTATTTGGGTATATATTCATTATTCAAAATAATTCAAATTTTATTTGAATTAATAAATGTTTATTTATTTATCAAAACAACTAATTATAAAGGAATTCAAACATTATCCAAGACTCTAGATTAATCAAATATTATAGAGGATAATTTATTTGAGGAACAGTCCAAAAAATTAATTTATTGGCAAGCATGATTGATTATAACATCTGAACTAAACTTCCTATTAAACTCATTTTCATACAAAGGTACCTAGATTTGTTGTTAAACTAGGAAATAATCCTTCTTGCATTCAAATCCTCCTCCTTCTATTCTCCTCTTTTACTTCCTCTTTCAGCATGAATGGTGCCCGCTGGGCACTATATATAACTTGTACAATAAAATGTACAGCTCTTAAACTCCTCCTTGCTTATGCATTCACCAAATTTCCTCCTCTAAAAATGAATGTCTCCTCCTTCATTCACCCAACTCTTCTCCCTTCATTTGGAATTCAAAAAGAAAACCAATAACTTCAAGAATTCAATTATTTCCACCCACTAAACTATTTACTTCATTTTTTTCACTATTCCCCTATGTGGCATAATGGGTGAGAGGAAATGCAACACGATAAAAAAATATCATTTTTAGTGAATACTAAAATTTAATACCAATTTCATTTTTGTCCCCCACGGTTGGCATAGTGGATAGGTCATTTAATTTGTCTGCCACTATCTATTTCTTCTGTTTACCCAATACACCACTTTATTATTATTATTTTTAAATGTTGTTCCATTTTATAAATATTTGTTGTATTTCATTTAACTTGAATTTGAATTTACTTTAAATAAATATTCAAAAATGAATATGAGATGTTTAAATCCATCTTTGATAAGTGACTGGTATATTCAAAAATTTGTTTGATGGTTAATTCCTCAAACCAGACATCACAGCAATGTCTTATATCCCAAGACAAGTATAATGAAGAGAATCATCATATATATTTATTATGACCAACATTTAAACACAATTTTTAAGTAATTTCTACATATATCCTTGGTAAATATCCCCTTTTACCAAATATATATATTATGTTCCAAGATACTAGCATCAATGTCAATATAGTTATCTAACTGTGTCAATTAAATAAGTTTCAATACATAATTGACAAAGCGGTGACCTAGATCGATCCACTTACTAAATAGATCAAGGCAAACAATGACTCTATATAATAGTTCTTTGGTTCTATTTATATTGTATTACCACCAACAAGGCATCTCGCTTAAAATGCATGCACATGTACCAAAACTAACACATCACAAATGACTCATACGCCATCATCGATAAAGGAGCAATAGCTCAAAAGTGGCATATTACTTACAAGTGCCCTAAAACCCGAAACAACAAAATGGAATGTGACAAAAAGTGAGTAGAAAGAAAGAGAATAAGAGAAGGATAATTTAGAATAATAATGAATATGATAGGATAAAGGAGGAAAAAATAGAAGTAAATCGTAAAGAGGAAAAGGAGATATCAACTTGAGTTTTTATCCTCATCTAAGGATCATTCAATTAGGAAAACATTGCTTCCCCAAAGATTTCATTTTCTTGATATGTGTCCAATTGAGATCAAAGGATTCCATTATGGGATCCTTAAGAAACAAGGATTTTAGGGGAGTTGAGAATCTTTGAATAATAATTAAATCAATAGCCAGTTGTTTCAATACAAACCCATTCATCTTTACCTGAGAGAGGGGGAGGAAAATAAAGAATTTTTACTCAAAATAGAGTCTATGTCAATAAGATGTAAAATATGATAAACCTTTTCATCTTGCATCAAGGGATGAATAAAAATGATAGAATTTGAGGTTCACAAGAAACACATTTAAAATGCCCCCATTGAATAGATGAAGAAAGAGCCACAAAACTGCTAAAAGGAAAATATTTACTTGTAGAAAATGCCAAATCATGTTGAGAAATAAATGGAGAAGAAATAATTTCCTTATTCCCACTCATTAATATTCATCCACTACCTTGGTTGAAGAAGCATTTGGCACCACTGAGTGATGGCAGTCCTCAACATCACACCACCAAGTAGGATTATGCTCTCTAAACTCTTTCTTTTCTCCTCCAAAGATAAATGACTTTTTTGAGAAGTCTTATTTGGGTAGACAAAGTCAATGTGTCTATAAGATAAGTAAGTCCAACATCTCAATGCTAGCTACTCATAATCTAGATTTTTTTTCCCCACCTTATCATCCTTTTTCAACCAGATCTCATCAGGTGGACATTTTTCAAAGTTTACTTCCATGTAAATTTTGGCAAAAGTAATGAAATGCCTTAGAGTTTTTTTCTTGAAAACCAAATTTGAAGATATGAATGGCATTAATAATATAAGATAAGGAAAGAGAAAACTATAGGTGAAGGGGAAGATTCACAAGTCTCACCTAAACAAGGGCAAAATAAATAATATCCATTGAGGGCACAAAAGATTAATACTAAGGCTTCAAACAAATCTTAGCTCCCATATAGAACCAAGGATTGGAATTGAGATTAAGGTTTATTTCCTTAATTAAAACACATTTAAAAATAAAAAATAACCCATTTTCATAAGGGTGAATAAATATCTTTTGATAAAATAGAGGCTTCTAGGTGGAAGAAACCCATTTATGAAAATTCACTAGTTTTGACTAGAAATTATAGAATCTGCAAACAAAACTTTTGAAAATAAGCTTCCTTAACAAGAAATTAATCCCCAAGATTTATGATAGTAATGAAATAAAATATATCCATACATAAATGATCACAAAGATACACACATCAATAGTTGACATAGGAAGTGCAAGGAATCCCTTAAAAGATAATGGTGGTACTAGAGAATCAAAAGAATGAGCCACACTCATAATAATGCTTAGATCCACAGAGGGAAAAGCTATATAATGCTTAAGAAATTAAGAATAACAAATATTAGGATAATGAATGAGTGCTATAATAGGCCCACTTCCAAAGATGTAAAAATAACTGTGAATATGAGTTGTTAAGGCATTGGAAGGAAGCACAGGGACAAAAGTTATGGGTGGGAAATGACAATTGGAGCCCATTTTTAATTCTAAGTCCTCTTTTTGAGAATTGGGAGAATGTACATTAATTTAGAGCATATTTAAAAATATATTTTTCTTTCCAAAATATATCTCACTCACCATCCCTCAACTGTTATAAATAGAGGGCAAGGTGTGGGAATTACAATCAAGTAGGAAAATAAACAGAACTATGATTTCATAAGTTTCTCTTATGAGATTCTTAATAGAATCATTCAATTATTTTATCAAATTATCTTTGTGTATTTGAATTTATTCATTAGTGTAAAATGAAACTTTAGGTCAAGGTGATCCTAGAGAAATTGACACATCCTTTATTCAATTTCTACATCACACTCCACAAACACCCACATGTGGAAAATGTCTTTGTGGAGGAGTAGAGAAAAACAATTGCTATGTAGGTGACATCGAACCCTCCCACATTCTCCATGACCCCACCTTCGACTAAAGGAGCAATGATATCGATAATTATAATTTAGGAGAACTCTTATAATTACAAGAGGAGTATTTCCCTAATGGTTGATGAGAGTGTATAGGCTCTCCACCTCCAAGGACACTTTTTCACCATGAATATATAAAAAAACATTGTATAAAACAAATATTTTGTAAGCAACAATAAAATAATTTCGATGTGAAAGATAAGCTAAATTTGCTTGAATTTTGTAGGTAGTGAAGGTGAAATCCCCCTAGAAGATAATGTTATAATTAAAAAGATCAAATGTGAAATTTTTAATTAAGGAATGAATATTTGTCCATACTTGTTGAGCATGAGCATAGAGCCAAAATAAGAGCTTGAAGGATTCTGGTTGCCCGTATGCATGGCAATTATTGTTTGTCATACCCATGTGAAAAATTATATCACCAACAAGATTCCCTTGGTGAAAAACACACCAATTTTTTATTACCTTCTTGGGCTCCTTAGTGGTCGACAAAATAATGATAAATCTATAGATCCAAGTTGAAGGAGTAAAATCTAGTCTCCAACTTTTTTTGATTGTATCATAAGACATAGGCATGGGGGTCAAAAGCTACTAATAACCAAGGAAATTTGTATACTAGGGAAGGGATGTGTCAGCGTGCCACCTCTATTTTTTCCACCATTGTAGCAGTGCTTTAAGGCCAATTTTTTTCATCATTAGGAGATCTACCATTTGTATTTCACTAAAAAATAAAAAGTCTCTATTGTTAAGATCATATTTGGTATTAATGTATTGTTGTCTATAAAAATATGGTGCACTAGTTGAAAAAATATGCAATAATATGAAATTTGTTTATAATTTACGGGCCTTAACCCATGGAACCTTAGTGAAAGGAACATTTTGGTAGTTAATTACAAGAAACCATGTAAATTTTTGGGTGTTAATTGAGATAAAACCATGAAATTTATCTCATTTCCTTGAGCAAGCCAGGGTTTGATGGATTCCTAATCTTTCTAGTTGATTTTGATAATAAAAGTGCCACCAAATCTGATAGGCATAAGATCAAGTGTGGAGGGTGTAAAAATAAAGTCCTTTCAAAACACCAAAACCATAAAGGATTTAAGATTAAATGAAATGTTTGATAATCAACTTCTATACCTCTTTCCCCTTGATATCTCTAAAAATATTCTAGGAACACAAAGTTAATCCTTGCTTCTTAATGTCAATGAGGACCATGTTTTTGAATATGCTTGGGTAGTAACATAGATCTCAAGGCACTTTTTGGAATGCTTGCTTTATTTCATGATTGGACCAAATAAAATCACTAATAATCTTCTAAGACATGTTGTATATAGCTTTAGAAGGAGCCCAACATGAAAAGTATTAAACATGAATAGAAAATATTAGATTTAGAAGTTATCATCCAAAGAAATCTATTTAGTGTGCTACTGATTTAGTTTTATCTTTGATTTTTTGCATAAAATAGTTTCAATGTTTTAAGAGGGTGGCCTGGAAGGAAAAGATGAAACCCCTATGAACTTAAACATTTTTACAATAAAAATATATTTACAAGAAAATATGGTATGCTGAGTTGGCTTGGGTGCAAAGGACCATATGTAAAAATGAGTTCTATCCCATTGAATAATGAAGCCTAAAGTAAGGTAGAAAATTTGAAGGCACTCCATGGAATTTTTAAGCACTTGGAGTCTTCTTCTAATATGGTGAGGAAATACTTACATGCAAAATGACCATTGATGAGCTAAGCAACAAAAGGGTTGGGGAGAGAGTTTCCCTTAACAAGCCCTCACAAATCATAACTTCATAGAGAAAATATCCAAAGCCTTTCTCATTGATAATATAAAGGGATAAGAGGACACCTTTGACAAATATACTAGAATACGAGACCAAAATGCTTAGATTGATGGGCATTGATGGTAATAAATGAAGATGCATCCCTAAAGAGGGTATGAAAAAAATGAAAAACCTTGGGTTATAACCCAAGAGATTTCATTGTGATAAGAGTGAATGGCTCCATAACAAAATTACAAAATTGAATCTTATAGTGATGTGTTTACAAAAAGAATTAATAAGACTCATTAAGATATAAAAGTGTAATTTATTAATATGTTTTTATGAAACTACTTATAATTTAATTTAAATCACATATAACTACAACAAAGTGAAATTGTACTAAGACATTACCTTTCTAGCTCATAAGTAAAGGTGAAAATTTACAACATTACTAAACCAAATGAATACAATATTAAATAAATTACTTGAATATAATGAATATTACTTACTATAACCTTTAAAAATGGAAACAATCAAAACATTGCCTATAAATTATGACCCTAATCAGTTTCATGAAAATCAAAGAGTTTCAGGACACGGGACTAATCAATGTCTCAAATTACAACATAAGATCCAAGATCTAATTGATAAAAACACTAGTATTATTGATGGGCATAAATATTCATTAGATGAACATGTGGCTTAGCCTAATCAATGCATACAAATATTTAGTAATCCATTACCAAATCATAACATTCCTAAACAAAATAATGTGCATATGTAAAAATTTATACATCACTCTACTATTTTACTTGAGCATGAGATTGAAACATTATTGGCATGGTTTTTGGATCTAAATGGCATATGCCTTACATTGCATTTCATTACCATGAGATACCTAACAATGCATAAAATTTTGGTCCTACATATAGAAGTGGTTTTGTTGATTACCATCTTTCTATCACACATGGTATTATGATTGAAAATGGTTCTAGTGAAAACATTATTTTGATGTCATTCTTATCTAGTTGAGGATAAATTGAGAGAGATTTATTTGTTAGGAATATGATACTACACAGTCATTATTGTCACATCTCCATTTCACCTTATAATTAATAACCATTAAATCTATAGATTAATATGGTTATTATTTAATTATCATTACTTTGATTTGAGATTTATGACATATACTCTAATAGGATAGTGATATTATTTATTAGTATACGTGATGTGGTATCTATATTTTTTTTATTTTATACATTGAGGATATATATTTGTTAGTTTTGCATCATTGACTGATATATATGATGACTCAGATTAACTACCTACATATCACGAGGTGGATGCATGATTGATCCTACCCTCAGATCTTGATGAGGGAGAGCATCATCAGACAGGATGGGCTAGATAGGGCATCCTCTTCTTAATAGCTGAGTTTTATAGACAAATATTTTGGCATAAGGTTATAAAAGTTGAAGCTGAGTCTTACATTAGAAAGTTGAGTTGTATACATTTCAATGCTATAGTGGGTATATTAAATTAAATGATTGAACATTTAATATGCTGAAACATCTAATGTTACATTGTGCAGAGATTTTTATAGTGAAGTATATATTTGGAGTCGTTATAGATATTTTGGTAAATTCCTAAGACTATATTCAAATCGTTGAAGCTAGTAAGTAAATAGCAGAAGTCAATTATGAAAACATTGTCATTTGGGCTTAATATATGAGTATAAATTTAAACACCTAGCTTAAGAAAGGAAATCACTAACTTATTGGTTGAGTCGCTGAGCGTATATGATAAAATTGATGAGTTTCAATGGTAAAGCCAAGTTTAATAAAAAAAGGCCAGTTTAAGCAAAAATGCCAGGTCATTATGACTTTAGTTTGAAACATCATATGTTGAGTCTCTATTTTTGGTATGGATATATATCTAATTATATATCATTGAGTTTGTAATGGAAGTGCAAAGTATTAAATAGTAAAGTTGAATTTAAATATTTATTGAAACACATAAGTGTTTAAAGAAACCATAGAAGTGTTAATGAACATGATGTGATGTAAAAATGCCAAGTTGATTGTATTCAAAATGTTGTCCATGTAAAATGAAATTCCATGCATGAAAATTATAATGCCCAGTCTTGATAAGTGAAATGTCAGATTGTATAAATAAAATGCCATGTCAATGTTTTGTGTCGCAAAGTCACTGCATTGTGATGCCAATTCAAACTTATATAAACAGTGAATTTATATATTAAAAATGCCTAGGCATAATGGAAAAAGTGTTGAGTTAAATATATTAAATTGGCTGAGTTGGAAATTAAGCGCTGAGATAATAAATTAGTAAATTTAAATTTGCTAAATTTAATAGATAAAATAGTTGAGTCATTTAAATAAAAGTAATTATGATTTATTTTTAATACAAGATCAAATGTTTGGTGGAACTTTATTAATCTCGAATTTCCATTTAGTGTTTTTTTAAAGAGATATATGAGCCATTTCTTGATTAGCCGAGTATGACATTTGGCTTTGGAAAAATCTATTGTTTGAACTATGCATTGTATGTTAAGCATATTATGGGGTTCTCCTAATTTTGATGGTATAACTTAAAATATTATCAAAGAAAGGAATACATGAAGCTAAATGAATGGTAAAAGAGCTATATTTTTCCTATGGTATTTCTATTAGGGACAATGTTTTCCTTAATAGTTATATTGAAATTTATCCAAAGATGTGGCTGAAAACATTGTAAGTTAGTATAACTTAACTTTTTTGTATAAGCACACATTTATGGCATGATATAACATTTGAATACTTTTGCATGAGGTGTGTTGTGACTATTAATTAATAAGTATTATTCTTATTTATACTTTTACATGTTGAAAAGAATGCATATTGAAACTTTTATTGTCTATTTTATTTTTGAGGCTTAAATTGATTTGGGGTTATTTGATATTAGGATAACTATTAGTAATTAAAACTTGTGTGCAATTTATATTACGAGTGTATCAATATGTCTAAATGATTATATATTTATAGATTAAAATTATGTATCATGATGTGTGCCTAAAGATATGTTTACGTCTGATTATTATTGTACAAAATAGACTATTGTATACCTGAGTGATATTATCTTGTATAGATTTGTTTAAAAATGATAGTGTAAGGTTGATTATTCATGTTTGAGTAGGGTTCTCAAGCACAAAGAGCTATGATATTATGGGATATCATAGAATACTTCAACTTAAACATATATGTTTGGATGGTACAAATTATAGTTGTATGTTTAAACTCTCATCTACATTGAATGATTGAATGTAAGTATTAGATATTAATTGAGTAGTATGTTTATAGTAGTTAGTAAGACATCATGTATATATGCATACAACTTTGAGAGTATAAACAAATGTTAGGTTAGACTTTTATGTGCTAGTATGACTTATTTGTTAAATGTACTTGTTTGATTAAAAGCATATATTTTTATATATTTATGACTACTTAGTATGACAAATTATAAGAAAACTAGTAGTTATATGTTAAAACACTAGACTATGATATTATGGGATATCATGAGGTATAATTGTATAGATTCTATTGTAGTAATATAAAAATTGTAGTTTAATATGAATGTGAACCATACTTAGATGGTATGAATTGTAGACATTATTTCTTGTATGATTTAAATAATAATATATGATTTATTCATATGTGGTTGAAATAAAAGTATACTTTGCTTACTTTTATGTTTAACATATGATGTGTTATGGTTTCTAGGAGAATGTACTTAGTATGAATATTGTGGTTAAATAAAGTGTAGTGAAACATTATCTTTTGGTATGTATGAATTACATGTGAGTGTAATATCTTGTAATAGAAATGAGTTTCATACGATATATTACATGTTTAGTTTTATAAATCATGCACACTTCGGTACTAGTTTGTTCTCTAGATTATTACACTATTATATCTACCTATCCATGAAGGGAGGGTCATTCCCTGATAGGAGATTATGTAGGAGATTATTGGTCCATAGTTGGTGTGAAAAAATATTCAAATGATGCATTCCCTCCCCACAACAGTACTACTTATCTAGAGACCATACTGGAGATTGTCAAAGATACACAAGTTGGTTCAACTTGAGCTTTAGAGAGCTTGGTGTCTATCTTTTATATTAAGATTGAAGACCTCAAGGAAATGTAATTATATTTTGTTTATTTATACTGAACAATAATTGTTGTATTATAGGACTAGTTGTAGCTGTGTCCTAATATATTCACTTTTCTTGGAGTTGTTATTGTAATATATTATATTACATTCAATATTTAAATATTGTAACCATTATTATTATAAGTTGTTTATTATGATTGATTTAAGTTATTTAGTTTAACTGTGGTTGATTGGATTGAATGTTAAGTAATAGTTTTTTTTTTTTTTTAATTACTACATTATTCTAAGTACAACTTGAAGGGATGTAACATGTGATATCAGAGTTGTATATTGAACTCGGAGACATAATGAGTCCATTAATATTTTTGTACCTTTTTGTTTAACAAAAAGAAGAAATATGCAGGTATGTATGGTACATTGAGTGTGTACTCTTAGAGTATTTTTACCCTCTTCGAGTTGTAAAAGGATTAGTTTATCAAGTGTCTCGTTGGTGATAGTTTTATAAGGTGTATGGGTAGGTGATTACATGGCTTTGTTCAGGGGATGTGAACAAGAGTTTCCTATCATATTTTTCATCTTAGATTGAACACCTCAAGTGTGATTATGTCTTTATTGAATCATCTTCACCATTTATGTTTTATGTTGTGAGTGTTTTAAGAGCATGGAGTGATTATTAATTAAGTAATTATGCTTTAGTTTTGTGTTCTATTTATATAGATCCTAGGAATGGAAATCATATAAGACCATTCTAGAGTGGCACCACCTAGTGTAGTAACAATTTTCTTGTAGTTGAATGTAGATTTCTTGATTGTGAGTTTCTTTATGTGAGGAGTTTGTGGACTACCATCCTTATATTTATATAGAATCAAGAAAGAAAAGTCATCTCTCTTAGTTAGCTTAGAGGTGAGTTGTTATTCTCTCATTCTCCTCTTACATTATTTTATGCTATCGAGAAGAATTATATTTTTAGGATGTTGATTTAAGTGTTTCTTTAAAAATAAATTTTGTTTATGAAATGTTGTTAAATATTTTTCCCTTAAGTTCAGGAGATATTGTTTTCTACTTCTTGTTGAAAGAAATTGTATGGTTAGATATATTGAAGCATCTTTGATGTTAGTATTTTCTTTCTGATTGTGTAGGTAGGTTATAATACTACAATTATAAGTTGGGTCAGTGAATTGTGATAGGTAACATGGAATTGTGGCGTTTCCTTTTACCATGTGAGGGTATGTAGGAGATTTGTTTTTGAGATGTTATTTCTCTATCTCTCCACTTTGTAACTTTTAGAGTTACTATTTTATATAACTTGACCTCAAGGAATTACAAACCTTGAATATATATATTAATTATAGTTGAGTATAATTATTATGTTATCAATTACCTTCATTTAAACTAATATTATTATTTTTTGAAGCATATTGTTTTGAAGAGTTATATGTACCTTTTTTTAATATCAAGTAAGGTATAATATGTATGAAATATCTTCTAGTCTAAAGGGTTTAGATAAACCTTAACTTGTTGTGTGTTAGTCATGCAAGTAAGGAGACATTATCTCACTTTTAAGGTTGTAGGGATGGTAAGATCCTTAGCCTTTGTATGTTATGTTAATTATGGTATTATTTCCTTTTCACTATGACTATAACACTAGAAGTTAAGTTTTAAAATATGATACTTATTATATTTGATTTGTAGTAACTTAATACAATCTCAAGATGATTGTATGATTTTTTTTATATATATGTTATTACATCTGAAATTATTTAGCATATAGTATTGCTTTTTATGATTTGTTAGTATATATTTATGTTTCATAGAATTATGAACATGTTTTAGAAATTGTCAAGTCATGAAGGCTTGAGAAAAGAGTGATGAATTGGGAATGTGAGTTCTAAGTGATAGGATGGTATCCTATTTAGTATCATATCAAATCAAATTGTTGATATTGAGTTGGACCTGATAGATAGTCTTATCAAATCCAAGATTTGACAAGTAAACTTGTTAAATTTAGTCATATGGCCATACACATGTATACTATGGACATGTATTCCATGTAAATGGGTATTCCATGATTTTGTACACATTATATTTATCATTTCTATTTATTATCATACTTGTCAAGAGCTCTGATTGAGTAATGACAATATTGACATGTTATACTTATCTGAAGCTATGTGGTGTAGTGATAGTATTAATATATACACATCATTCTTGTCAAGTTTTCTAAATATTTTTATCCGATATGAAAAATATACTCTCTAGAATAGAAGGATGTGCAAAGGGGATATAAGATTTTGTGGGACTCTGATTGATCATTTATTCTGACTTTTGTGATGGTCTCATATGTTTTTACAAATTTAATAAGAATTTTACCGAGTTGTTATGGGTATGTCTTATGGTTCTAGACCCCAGGGTGGTCATGATAGAACCAATCATATTAAGTGATATTCACAAAACATGTTTACATAATAGAAAATGTCATCGATTAAGATCTTGTGGGATAAATACTCTAAGAATAATGTTCAATGAAAGAACTATGATGAATTCTTCAGGGAAATTTTACATTTATATGCATAAGATGATACTTGATACTATGTTTTTATGTTGTTAAACTTCATTTGTTAATCAGATTTTTTGATTAAGAGTCATCAAGGCGATGACTAGTTTTAGGAGGGAGGTTGTCACATTCTAATTTCACCTTATAATTAATAACCTTTAAACCTGTAGATTAATATGGCTATTATTTAATTATCATTACTTTGATTTAAGCTTTATGACATATATTATAATGGGACAGTGATATTTTTGATTAGTATACGTGATGTGGCATCTATATTTTATCAGATGAATGGGTGTTAATTAAGAGCACATCACAAAATATATTTTCTTTTTTAAAAAATCTAGGGTTTACTAGATTCCCAATCTTTCCTATTTGTCTAGATAACAAAGTTCTAACAACTTTGATAAGCACAAGAATAATGAGGAGGGTCTAATAATCAAGTCCTTTATAAGCAATACAACCATAAAGCATAAAATATGAATTGCATTGCTTTCCAAGCAAATTTTATACCTCTTTCCCCTTGATTGTTTGAGGAATTTTATTGGCACACAAAGTTAACCTTGGTTTTTAATGTCAACAAGGACCATATCTCCAAATTATTTAGGATAGTAACATATATCCCAAGTCATTATATGTAACCCTTGTTTTCATTCATATTTGGACCAAATAAATTCATCAAAAATCTTTTCTAACATGTTTCGACCAAATAATATATATATAATTTGAAACCACCAATAATTGAAAATAGCATCTTCATTTCCTTTTGAAATGAAAACATCATGAAATAATTTTAAATGGAGAAAGAAGCATATCAATAGAACCTATAGATAACAGATGATAGTTGGAACCTATTTTAAATTATAAGTCCTTTTTTTGAGCTCTAGGAGAATGGGTGTTAATTAAGATCACTTTAAAAAACATATATTCTTTCCAAACAAGTTAGGGTTTAATGGATCCCCAAGCTTTCTTGTTTGTCTTGATGACAAAAGTGTTAAAAACTTTAATAGGCAGAAGAGTAATGAGGATGGTGTAATAATAAATTCATTTCTAAGTAATGCAACCATAAAGGATGAAAGATGAATTGCATTGCTTGATAATCAAATTTTATACCTCTTTTCCCTCTATAGTTTCTTGAATATACTCAACACACAAAGTTAACCTTGGTTCTCAATGTCAATGAGGATCATGTATGTGACTTCTTGAGGATAGTAGAATATATTCCACGCCATTATGTGGAACCCTTGATTTCCATCATATTTGGACCAAATAAATTCATCAAGAAGTTTTTCTAACATGTTGTATCTAGCTTTAGATGGATCCTAACAAGAAGAGTAACAAACATGAGCAGCAAAGAACACTTTAGAACAAATATGGAACTTACCATCCAAAGAAAGGTATTTAGTAAGATAGTAAGTGAGCTTCCTCTTCACTCTTTGAAAAATATAATTCCAAATTTTGGAGGAGAAGGCCTAGAAGGAAATTGAAACCCCGATGAAGTTTTTATTGGTTGTTATGTAGTAAGACAATGGATTAATTTTACACTACCATCTTTCACATAATTTTGAATCAGATGAAATTTAGTGTTGATGATGGTAAACTAGCAAGAAACTGATACATCAAGTGAAGAATATAAAATGAGTTGTGTTATAAGATAAATAAAAACATGTATTTCCCTTAGCTAGGTGTGAGACTTGTTTTGGTTATTTTCTGAGGAGTTGCATTCTAAAGAAGGACATGAGACTCATTTTTATTATTAGCTTAGGAGAGGAATTTTGAAGGAGAAGGATGTTATTTCCTTAGAAGGAAGGAGGAAATTACTGGTATAGGTGCTAAATTTTGTGAGTGTATCTTTTAAAAGTATCTTTCTTGAGTGTTATAGACCTTCATCTGTGCATGTCCATTTTCCTCTAAATATTTATTTTATTGTAAATTATTTCTTTTTTCATGGATTCTTCAAAGGTATTGATCTAAAAAGAGGTGTGGTACTCAATGGAGGTGTGAAGCCACAAATATGAGTGTACCTACTTGGGCACCATAGTAGAATATCTTTTTCAAAGCAAATCTAATAAACAAATTTGTATCAGTCCCAAATGACTATCTATAGAAAATATTTCTATCCCATTAGATATTGGAGCTTAAAATGAGGTACAAAATGTAAAGGCACTCTATGAGATTTTTAACAAAGTCTTGGATATTTCCTAGAAAGAGAATTATACAAAATAATCAATTATAAGCTAACAAAAAAAGGGTTAGAGAGAAATATAAACGAAATGGGTAAGATGATACCCTTTCCAAATTTACTAGAATAGACCAAAAAACTAATATTATTGGGCATTGACGGTAAGAAACAAACATGCACCCCTAAAGAGGATTTAAAAATAATGAACAAAATTGGTCCCAAACCAAAGATTTTTCACCATGGAAAGGATGAAGGACTCCATGATGAATTATACAATCAAATTTTATAGATATGTGTCTACTAAAAAGTATTAATAAGACTTACAAAGATATAAAAGAGTAAATTATTAATATAACATTATCAAATTATTTAAAATTTAAAATTTGATTGCTTGTAACTAAAATATGAGTGAAATAATATTAATGCATTTCCAAACCATCTACCAAATTATAATTTATGTTTACACTGATTGGGGCTAGGCATGAGCCGTGCATGACTTTGATGTAAAAGTAAGCTTGTTCAAAAAATTTAGCTAAACATGAACATGGAAAAAGAAACCTTTAGTTTAGAAGGACATTTTAAACTGCATTTAGAATCTTATGTCATTGTGACATACTAATTATTATAGAGATAAAATCGTTTTGCTCACTAAACAAACATATTCTTTGAAAATATGACTCAATTGTAATTAAAAAATAAACAACAATAAAATTTTGACAAAATAAAAGTTTTGATTATCAAAAGAGTTGTAGTCTAATTGGTGTAGATGATGGTAAAGTACATTGTCACTCAATCCACCAAGCACAAATCCCATGAGATGCCAAACATGGATGAGGTTAGATTCGATTCCTAACCAAATTTGACAAAATGGATACCCCTCAATCCTATGCACTAAATTGAATAAGGATGATAAATGGTACTCATGATGCTGATAGATGATAAAAAGACTCTAAAAATTCAAGATGGTTATCCTTCAATATTAAAAAAAAGGTATGTATTGAATCTTTAAATTTTAAAATATGTTACATATGATTTTTTTTTCAAAATGAATATAAAATTGAATACAAATAAGAATTAAAATTAGTACTTTCATTTACTAAACTACAAGCTATAATGTATTAAAAATAATGGTTCATTTACTAAAATACAAGCAACTAGTTTTCCATTGAAATGGTTTTCCTCCATAAAAACATAGGAAACACGACGGATTATATGGAGTTAAAGGAGAGAAAATCATAGGACCATTGTGATAGTTAGTTACAAGAGAACATATAAAATTTTGGGTGTTAAAGGAGATAAAAATCTTAGGAATGTTGTGGTAGTTAGTTATAGGGGAATACTTAAAATTTTGGGTGTTAAATGAGAGAAAATCATGAAATTTATCTCCTTTCCAAATAAGCTAGGGTTTGATGGATTCCTAATCTTTCTAGTTTATTTTGATAATAAAATTTCCAACAAGTTTGATAGGTGCAAGAGAAAGTGTGGAGGGTGTAAAAATCAAGTCCTTTCTAAGCAAAACAACCATAAGGGATTCAAGATGAAATGGAATGTTTTACAAAAAATTTAGATACCTCTCACCCCTTGATAGCTCCAGAAATTTGCTTGGCACACAAAGTTAAGCCTTGCTTCTTAATGTCAACAGAGACCATGTCTTTGAATTTTGGTGGGTAGTAACATAGATCCCAAGGAACCTCATGGCATGCTTTATTTCCTTCATAATTGGACCAAATAAAATCAATAAGATGCTTCTATAACATGTTGTATGTATCTTTAGAAGGAACCCGACATGAAGAGTGATAAACATGAGTAACAAAGAGCACTTTAGAACAAATTTGTAATTTATCGTCCAAAGAGAGCTATTTAGTATGATACTAAGTGAGTTTGTTCTTCACTTTTTGCACATAATAGTTCCAAATTTTGAAGGACGAGGCATGGAAGGAAAATGAAACCCCTATCAAGTTGAACATTTTTCCAAGAGAAATTGATTTCCAAGTGAAACTAGTATGTCTAAACTGGCTTGGGCACAAAGGACCGTATCTAAAAATGATTTTTATCCCATTGAATAATAGAGCCTAAAATAAGGTAGAAAATTTGAAGGCACTCCATGGAATTGTTAAGCACTTGGAGTCTTCCTCTAATATGGCGAGGAAATATTTACATGAAAAATGACCATTGATGAGCTAAGCAACAAAAGGGTTGGGGAGAGAGTTTCCCTTAAAAATCCCTCACAAATCATAACTTCATAGAGAAAATATCCAAAGCCTTTATCATTGGTAATATAAAGGGAAGGGACAAGAGGACACCTTTGTCAAATATACAGGAATACTATACCAAAATTCTTAGATTGATGGGCATTGATGGTAATAAATGAAGATGCATTCCTAAAGATGGTATGACAAAAATGAAAAACCTTGGGTTATAACCTAAGAGCTTTCGTTATGATAAGAGTAAATGGCTCCATAACAAAATTACAAAATTGAATCTTATAGTAATGTGTCTACAAAAAGTATTAATAAGACTTATGAGTATATAAAAGTTCTAATTTATTAATACATTTTTATAAAACTATTTAAAATTTAATTTAAATCACGTATAACTAAAACAAAGTGAAATTGTATTAGGACAATGCCAAGCCATCCCCCAAGTTATAATTTCTGTTGGGCTAATTGGGGCTAGGTATAATCCCTGTGTGACATTGATGTAATGGTAACTGCATTAGGAAAATTTATCCAAACGTGAATGTGGAATAAGAATCCTTTAATCTCCAAAAGAAATTAAATTGCATATAAAGTCTTATATAAGAAGTGACATATCGATTAATGTTTAGATGATTACTAGAATGGGTTTCCATTGAATCACTAAATTTGAAAATATGCTTCAATTAATTTATAAAATATATATATAATAATCGAAAACGGGAAGTTTTCATTTGTTAAACTACAAACTATAATGCATTTAGAAGAATAGTTTCATTTACTAAAATAAAATACAAACTATAATGAAATGGCTTTCCTCTGCAAACACCACAGATTATATCCTTTCCTAGTATGTTTGGTCGCTGAACGAAGGAAGACATATGTTTATCCCACACGTAAGCATACCTTTCTCGGCCTTTTGGCTAAGATCAAGTGTAGTATCTGTTCTTATCAGTTTAATATCTGATACGTGGTTCAATGAACCACACGATATTAAATTTATTTCTTTAGGGGGAAGGTCCAAACCGGTAGCTTGCTATCAGGGCCTTCACGCGTCGCTTCTGTGTTGCACTACTGCAGAAGCCTGGCGCACCCCAACCCCCACAAAGCACATATTAAATTAATTGATCTTTTAACTTATTTATTTGAGATAAAACAGCGGCCTGCTCGCGGGCAAATAATGCTAATTTTAGAAAGATACAGCAGCAGGTTTAGCAGCCTTCGCTCCTGGATATGCGATGTAAAATATTCATAACCATTTGATCAGGCCTTAAATAAATCTATTATAAACCTATATTAAATATAATTGATTCATATATCTTTCTTTGACATGTCACATTGATTCATAGTTTTACGGTTTTTTGTTTTTTTTTTTTCCAATTTCCGCATACCATTTTTTTTAATTAGTAGTTTTTATTACTTTCTTTATCAATTTTTCATGTTTATGGGAGAAATGTGGGATCAATTTGGATTGATTTTTCCAATCAATTTTTTTTTATTTTTTTAAAGTTACATTTAAAAGGACGTTAAATAAAAAGGCAAAATTATTTAGTGACATTTAAATGGACGTCAAATTTAAGGTTCAACGTAATTGTGAACAACTCACTTTATAATTCTTCCCTCTTATAAATTGTAGATTACCTATTAGCGTAACTAACTTTCTAAAAAAAAAATTAGAAATATGATTCAATGTATTATGAGAAGATGTATTTCTATTATATTGTAATGTAAATATCTTAGTGTATTATGAATAAATGTATTTTAATTAAATTGTAACATAAACATCTTTTTTTTATAATCAATTTTTAGGGACTACAAAGCCCTTTCCCAATAACATAAAAAACTTACAAAACTAGACTGGCCTGTGTTGCCTCTGACCTGAAAACTCCAAACAAAACCAGCGTACTGAAAGTATTCAAATTCTTCCACTCTACAACCAAAAAACATAATTTACCAAAATATAATAATAAAAATACTGCATCTCACCCTTTTTTACTCTACTATGAGAGCAAAGTACCCTGGTAGTGGAACTTGGAATTAAACGTCCTTTTTTTTCCCCTCTTACTGGCATCCATTCTTCTTCTTTACCCAAATTACCTGAATTCAAATTTTGGTTTATACCACATTCCACAGAGAAGCCTTTACTCGCCTTATTCTTGTTATCAAAATCTACAAAACTTCTTTCATCCGACCCAACCACCTTAGTGTGGGAGCCGCCATAGGTACCTTACCCACATTTACATTTTCCTTGCTGAAGAATTCTGGAGTAGTTCCTGAAGTCCTATCAAAATTGTAATTCAGGTAAACTGTAAGCAGCACTTCATTTGCCTCCTTCCACCACGAAGACTCCACCTTCTACCTTTAACATCCAACATCTACCGTTAACATCCAACTCGATCTCTTCTGAAAGGCCCTGAGAAATATCCATACAAACAAAAACCCTAGCAAAATTCATCCATGAGAAACTCAAAGATGAACCATCAATTTCTAATAGATTATCCAGGGTTCTCCCAATAATCGACAACCGATCTCCGTCCAAAATTGAAGAGAAAGATATGGCAACTTCACCCAAATGGCTCTGAGAGAAAGGTTTTCAGTCAATGGATTAAAATATGGAAACCAAGTCTTAAGAAAAAGAAGATGACGATCACAACTCTAAGATTTACCCTGTAAAATTTTATTACAATCAACAAGGTTATCAAAAACTACAATGAAAAAACATTTCACACAGCGGTGAATTTTCAAACTACCCTCCAAAATAAGCCACCATATATTCAAAAGCAATTAATGAAGATCAAGAAGAAAATGACAAAACCTATCAAAACGATAAATTAAACCCCTTTCTATATACCATTCCTCACCTTCCAGCACCTCAAGCCACTATTTCTGGGAAACCAAATTACCAAAAGAGGACCTAGCTATGCTAAAACCCTATTTTATTTTGGTGGATGGCTACCCCATCACCCCCACACTCATCTTCCCCACCCCCAAATCTACAGATGCCTCCATTTGCCCAAAAATCTTCACACTATATTCTCCATGCCCAGCCAACTCAGAATGTCACTGCTCAAATTCCAAAGAACGCAAACCCCCCTTCGACTTCATCGCAATTTTTGGGGAGGTGCGAAGCTTTGGCATCAGCAGTAGAACTATCTTCGCATAAAGTGGATCTATTTTTTTGTTTATGTAGAGTAGTCTTAAACCAATACAAAATCACCCTTGTCTAAGGTTTTTCAATTTCTTCAAGTGTTTCCAACTTCTCCGTAGTCAACTTGATAAGTTTATTGATCCACAATCTACTATTTTTTTCATGTTTAATGTGTTTTATATGATCTAAAAGAACAATAATTTTGCAAATGTATCAAAAAATTATTCATTGTCTGTTCTAAATAAATATTCTTGCATCAATGGTAAAGCTTCATTAGTCCTTTTTGCTTCTGCAATTAAAAAAATTATGAGTAAGTTATCCTACCATGCTTTTATCTTTGTTAGTCTAGGAATATAAAAAAATAATGTATACTTTCCCCTAGCCATTAGTTAGCCAAATTTTGTGCCACACCACCCAATGTTGACATAAAATGCAATCCTTGGTACAAATTTATATGGGTTCATAAAGATTTCGATTAGAGTTATTTCTATGTAGGGGTTAATATTTAGTTATGTTCCTTATTCAAATTATGCAAACATAAATTTTACAGTAGGTATATGTTTTATGTTCTAATCTCATACACTAAACACATATATTTTATAAATTATATTTTTATTCATATACCATAAAAATCGTTACAATGTCACATATACTCTTTATCTCTATACCAACACTCTCTCTATTACAAAAGATCAAGATGTTCCCCCTTCAATCAATATAATAGTTTAATTTACTAAAACATAGTGTACTCTGAATCAAATGGTTTTCAACCTTAAAACATTATGAAATGTATAAATAAGACACATGAAAGGAGTATTTGGCTACCATAAATAATTTAACTAGTTTGCTTACCATAGACTATAAGGCCTAAATTTGACAATCGACCCTACTTATCATAAAAAATTTCAAAGATAATTATCTATTCAATATTGCCCTTCATATGTTAATATAATTCATAGTAGAAGAAGCAAATAGTGAGGGAAAAATTTATGGGAAGCATAACTTTCTCAATATTTTATCTAAGATCAAGTGTAGTATTCATTCTTATCAATTTAATATATGATAAATGTTCAATAAACCACATGATATTAAATTTATTTCTTCATAAGGAAGGTCTAGACGATAGCTGGTTATTAGGGCCTACACGCATCACTTCTATTTTACACTATTTCAGATGTCTAGTGCACCCCAAACCACCAAATCAAATATTCAATTAAATTTAAAATGTCAATTGCAAAAACCTCCATTTTTAGTTTCATGTCTTAGTGTGAATCATGTCCTAAGAACATCATATTTATACCAAGTCAATCCAAGCCATTATCCATGCATGAGAGAGAGAAATATGAAAAGAAGAAATCAAATATTGGTTATTCTTCTTATAGCCTTCTTTATGCAGATGGTTACCCTTCTAGAGATGTCCCCTGGTATATTTTTCTTCACCCTTTTTAAAATTCTATAATAAAATTATCTTGGGTAGGGGTGTATATTGGCCAAATTATAATCCATCACTATTAATACTTGTTTGCTTGATAGACACTCTATGGCCATGTGTTAAATTGTTTGGGTTATCTCTTAGGCTTGGGGGTTGATGAGGGGCATAGATTCATGATGAGATCATATGGTTTGGATGTGATATTTATCTACTCCTCCTTCCCCATGTTCCTGCCCAACCAATTGTTTGGTTTCTAATTTATGAAAATATTATTGTCGTTAATTTTTTTTCTATGAAAAAATTTAATATTTCTTATATAAATATGACCATAACAAAATTGAAAAAATAAATAAATAGATAAGAAAATTAAAATAAAATAAATGCTCAAACATGTGGAAGGAGGGAGGGAGGGCATGGGTTGGTCTCCTCCATTTCTTTTTAGGTTTGATTAAGATTGAAGTGAAAATATATAAAAAGTGTAAAACAATCACTTTTATAACTTTTATAAAAAAGGCTAGGCCCGTAATAAATGGAGAGTTCATATTATTTTAAATTAATGGTTAAGATATGTCTTAAAATTGATTTGTCTTTATTTTTATTTTGAAAAATTATTTATTAATAAAGTGAAGTGTAGTGATATATATTAAAAGTTATGATAATTTTAAAAATTGAAAAAAATATTAATAATCAATTTTGGACTCTCAAATTGTTGTATGGTTTTCAAAAATCTTTGAAAACATTTAGTTAGATAGGACAGGTTATATATGAATTAAACTTTTCGATATATTTATTTTGGCATAAATTAAATTTCAAACAGTGTTATAGATAAAAAGTTATGGTTTTTGAAAGTTCATTCTTTGCATGAATAGATGAGATTGAATTTGATTCAATTTTATACTATAGTGTAGATCTTTAAATACACTTACTATATAGATGTAATGATGATTGGATGTAATTACGGATAAGATAGGTTTTTATAAATATAGATATCAAAAATAGTTAAGACTAAATACTATTAATTGATGATTAAGAAAAAAGAAAAAGAAAATTGTTAAGAGTAAGTGTGGCTATATTATTGTATAGAGAAATCCAAATTATGTGAGAATACCTAAAGGTAGAGGAAAAAATTAGTGAGAGCGTATATTATTGATTTAGTAAAGGATGTTTACAGATTAAATTGGATGAGTAGAAATTAATGGTATGAATAAATGTTTAAAATGTATTTTGATAAGAGGTAGAGTAAAGGATGTGAGTATTAACAAAAACATAATTATATTTGTACTAGGATTTTGTAGGTTGTTGGGAGAAAAATTAATAATTGATTTATAATTTTTATTTTTTTATTTGATACTTTAATAGATAATTGGATTGAAGTTTGAGTACTATGGCAAGTTGTATTATTAGTATTAGGAAAAATATTAATATTCTTGTAATGGTTACTCTCTAATATCCTCAACATAAGCAGTAATTGAGAAATATAGGAGAGAAGAAGTTGATATATATTAATGAAATGAATTAAGTATATATACACACACACACATACATACATACATACATACATACATCTACAATCTTCCAAATTCAATTTTACAAATACTTAGCATAAGTTATTTATCTTAAGTATTGCTAAAACCTATTTTAAGCATTTTGTCGAGGACCTTTTTTTCTGTTGCTAAGATGAGTAACATGAGGTGTAGAGGTATTCTAATACCCCCAAGAATGTCATCAATTCATCAACAATTTCATATAGTGGATCAATCTTTAGAGTCTCTTCCTCTCTAGCATGTCTTCCTCTAGTAGCATTAGGTAGACACCTCATAGGATTTCCTCTACAACATATGGTCTCTCATGCTTACATGAACATTTTGAGATTCTTCAAGGTTTCTTTAGTAAAATCACTAAAAATTGTATTAAAAAATCTTTGTCATGCGTCTGAAAATGTTGGGTGTCATAGTTGTGATACCCTGATGCATACAGCATTGAGCCAAAAAAATATGAAACATTAAAACAAAATTGTGACTAAATAAAAACTTAAGTTACTTTAAAATATCATTTTTTTTCAATTATAATTCCAAAATAAGAAATATAAAATTTCATATAACATTTAAATAAATATTAAATTTAAATTTAAATAAAATAAACATCATAATTATGAGCATAATTGTGTATTGAATTTTGACCATTTGCACAGATGGGTGCCAACAATAACAAGGGTGCCATGTGCCAAGTCCCTATGGGGTAGACTGAGGACATATGTGATATTTTTAGGGCTCTATGTGATGTATTTTTAACAATAGAATGCAAACAAAAAAATCGTTAAACATAGCTCATATGCAATTTACAACATCAATAGATCAGGCAAAACAAAAAAAATTCTAGTCAGGATTTTGATTTGTTGTGCATGGTACCTTTCAGATTTCGAGTTATAACATATATTATACTAAAATTCTAATTTTCACAAATTTATGAAACAAACATCCTAAAATACGGTATTAAAAAATCACAGACGAGACAAGAAAGTCCATGAACATGACCCTTACAATGTAAATATAACCCCAAAAAAAAAAAGTGAAATTTTAAAAATAAAATAAATAAATACCAATGCCTTGACTCTTGTTTAAGAGCTTCCTCAATACTTGATATTTTTTTTGGTGATTAGACCGCAAATTGTGGACATGAAATGGTCATATAAAGTGCCCACAGTTATACTAGTGAGTAGCTCCACCAAAACAACACCAAAGCTAAAAACATCACTTTTGTCTATAAATTGATTGCTTTTTATGAACTCTGGATCCAAGTAGCCCCAAGTACCCACTGCCATGGTGTTGAGGTGTGTTTCACCGGAAGGTCAAAGGCGAGAAACACTAAAGTCTATAAATTTTGGAGTGAATGTGTCATCTAAAAGAATATTTTATGATTTTATGTCACCATGAAATATTGGCTGAGAGGATTAAAGATGTATATATGTTATAGAATCTGCAAATTTAATGGCGATCTGTCGTTGTGTTTCCCAGGTTAAATTCTTCTCCACTGAGTGTAGATGTTCAAAAAGTGTTCCATTCGACACAAATTCGTATACTAGTAATGGAAATTGAGTTTGGAGGCTTCAACCAAATAATTTCACTATGTTTATGTGATTGATATGGGAAAAAATCAGAACTTCATTGATAAACTTGTCGAAAATTGTTTTGGGCATTTTGATTGCCACTGGCGTGCCCTCCACAAGAACTCTTTTGTAGACTATTACGACACCGCCTTTTCCCAATTCTGTTGAATAATTGTTTGAGGCTATTTCAAGCTCTTTTACAAAAAATATTATCATGTTTTTTCTTCCTCCCATGGAAGCGATGTGTTCCTGTAGCTGCATACCCCCATTCTGTCAGAAATACTTGTCCCTCGTATCTTTCAATTGACACCTCCTCAACCAAAAAAATAATCTACTGCTCACAAAGAAATTGCAATGAATGAAGAAACAAAGCCTGCCATCTCACCAAACATATAAATTCTTATGAATTGTACTTTTGTAAATATAAAGTAAAATAAACTGCAAAGACAAGCAGCATAGTCACCTATAATTGCAAAATTTATTTTGTTAAGGTTATCTTATAGGTAAATAAAATACTAAACCAGGTTGAAAATCAATTATAAGATATGTTCTTGGGTAAATACTCTGCCCCTTCTTCATTATAATTTGATGGATGCCCTTACCCTATTATAATGCTCCAAATTGTGCACAAAATTTGACAAGTTGTGATAAACCATTGTTGGTTGCATTGTTTGAAAAAGTGACAATGTCTAGTGAGGATACCTGCCTTTTGTTTGTGCCTATTAAGATTTTCCATGAGAATATTCCATGTTCAATCATTTGGTCAAAAACATTGTATGCCCCTTCATCTTCCCCTCTCCACACAAGGCTGTGATAACGTTGTTGGTGCAGTATTTTTGATATTCAATTTATCAAATATGTTTCTTTTATTGCGTGTTTTCTCATAGCACTCTTTTGCCGACTCTTGTACAAAATCAGATTATGAACCCGATTTTCCAACGAATGTGTTGACACCACATATTGTTAGTGTGCTATCGAGCTTTGCAAACATTGCAATGCCATTCTGGTCACTACTTTTCGAATGACTTCTTGTTTTTTTAAATTTGTTTCCTTATTTTCAACATGAGTGTTGCTCTTTCATCATTTTCAGGTGGGTGTGCATGGAATTTATGGTCATCGTGAGTTTGAGGTGATTGCGTAAAACAAAATTGATCTGATTTGGTCTCTTCTTGTACAATGTAATAATGCATAGTGGCATCTAACCTATCTATCAATGCCTCAGCAATGGATCCTTAAAACTTGCTGCCCAGGGATAGGGTGTGGCGTATATAGATTGGTGTTAGTGAAATAACATTAGAGAGTTTCATAGATGTAAAGTGTGTAAAAAAATATAATATTTTGGATGAATTAAAATACAAAAATAATATTTTTTTATTTGGAATGTTAAAAAATTTAATATTATTTTTATAAAAATTAAATATATTTTTGAGCATGCAAATCAATGTCCTGCCATTAGTTAAGGGAAGATAGAATAATCAGAATGCAGGATATGTTGAAATGAGCACAGAAAATCTATAGGAATGGTTTGGAAGAGAGATTTCACAATGTTAATTTTCTCTGATTGTTATTGTGAAGAGAATTAATGTTTATTTAAAAAAATTGTAGCGAGTTTTGTTTAACAAGTTTATTTAATAACATGAAGGTTTAGAGGCTGTTATATACATGACTTGCCAAGTTTTAGTGTTGTAATAACAGGAAGGTTTAGTGGTTGTTATATATATGAAGAGAATTAATAAGATATTCTGATCATTTTTCTAAATCTTACAGATGAAGAGAGAGCTCCCAAAATAATGTTTTTTTTTGGTATAAAATAATTAATAATTTAAAAAAATGGTAACAACAAAAACACTATTATTATAATCAAATAAAATCTTACTGAATTGACTTCAATAAAACCAAGAAAATAATTTAAGTTATAAAAATATAATTTCATTTCCCAGAATAAATTGAGTTTATATAAAAAATGTCTTTCATTAAAATAAAATTAACGTCACAATAAAATAAAGTAATCAACAGCTCTATTAAATTATCAAAAAACACATGATAATAAATCTACTGTGAGTATTTGTTTTTTTACACTGCTTTATGTAGAAAAATTCAAACTGGGAAGAATGTTATTGTGTAAGACAATTATTAGAAAAAAAAAAAGAGTTGAAATGCTTGAATGTTAAGTAGGCTTACCTTTTTTTAACTATGTAAATAAGGTAGTATTTTTCTGAAAACTATTTAAAATTGTGAACATATTTATTGTGTCCAAAATGGAAGGAATTTGATAGTTAAAATTCGAGACCACGTCATTATTATTTTGCTCATATATTAATTACACATAAATTTAGGTTACATAAAAATGTGTGGTGTCATTAGATACATTAGTAATTGAGGATGTGGGAACAGAGTTATGTAAAAAAAAGTTATGACAATTTTTAACAAACGTTTTTTTAAATATTTTTTTAAAAAAAAAAAAAACATTTTATAACTTAGATTCATTAAGTAATAACAATTCAAAAAGATAAAACCATTATAAATAATTGTAAACCTCGTTAAAATATAAGACTATTACATTTAAAATAGGTTAAAATAATTATATTCAAAAACTTAAAAAAATAAAATTTTAAAGTTTTACAATTCAAACTTAATTCTAAAACAAATGAAATTTTAGAAAAAACTTATGCCAAATTTTATATATATGATAAAAAGAAAAAATGAACATATAAAATTCTTCAAAAATTATCTTTACAATTTATTTAAAAATATTGTAACTAATAAATTTAAAAAATGCATACGAATTCATTTTTAATACAAATAAATTAATTACATAAAAATAAATAAATAAAAATAATAATCTACAAATAATGTTCCAAACTTATAAACATAAATTTAATTTAAAATCTTGAAAATACACAAAATTAAAAATAAATAAATAAAACATCTATTTCCTACAATTCATAGGAAAATAGTATCTCCTAGATTGTGTAAATTAAGCTAATAATAAGACAGAATTAAAAAAATGAAAACATCCTATACAATATGTAATTTTAAAAAAGACATATATTTATAATTTAAAATTATAAAATTAAAATAAAATAAATATTATTATCTATTAGAAATGATAAAACTTACTTAAATTTAATTTCATTTATATTAAAAAAATAATGATTGAAAGAAAAAACCTTCAAAATAATAATAAGAAAACACATATTATTGGCAGCTTTTGGTAAAATTTTAAATAAAAGAAAAAACCTTCAAAATAATGAAGGCAACATATATTACCCGGCAGTTTTGTGTTAGGAGAGAAAAAAACTAAAATAAAAATACATAAATTTACATCTGAAACTGCCAAAATTAAAATGTTTATTTAGATTTTTAAGTTCATTTATATTATCACTATTTTTTTTTTTATGAAATATATCTATATATTAACTAAAGAGATATATATAAATAATTCACATAAAAAAAAGGTGGTATGAGAGCACGTTACCACATACGCAAAGTCTAGAAGCCAAATCAAAGTACCAAAGTATCATCTAGGCAGAGTTTAAAAACAAGCAGCTAAATCATAAAGTGATAAAAAGAGAACTTTTTTGCAGCAAGAGCAAGTTGAACGGACCAAGGATCCATATCATCAAGACCCTGTCCCAACCTTGACAAATCATTACCATCTGGAACAGGCTCCCAGCGAGTAACTTGAGCAGTGTATGTATCATCATCTACTTGTGTTTAAATGAACGAAATAACTAAAAAAAACTTGGGGAACTTACCCAACACATCCGTACAGCCTCCAAATAATATCCCCCAAACATATGGACGTGGAAGAGAATTACCACAAAAATTTAAATATAAAACAAACCTTAGAGAAATAATACATAAATAACATATAATTACCTCCGAAGTTTTGGCAATGAATGGTAGGAGAAAACATGTTATCTCGTTGTTGGCCAAAACTTTTGCTTATTTTTTCATTGATTTACCTATCGATGTTCAATCTATGTTGTTTAAAGAAACTAAAATCCTTTTAACACAGTTTATATATTTTATTATCTACTGCCTGCCTATATAAGTCTCAAGTGACATACATATATAATTTTGATTTGATTTTTAGTTCGTAAATATTTTTAATTTGATTTTTAATTCATAAATATTTTTAAACATCATTCTTTGTCATTTCCATCTCTTTTACTACATTTGCATCTCTTCAACGATGTTACAACAAACCGTGAAATTTGTGGTAGGGGGAATAATAGTGAAATTTGTGGTAGGAGGAAATTATTTTGTAAGACGCTTTCTTAATTCTCTAGATATTTTATACATTAGTGAGTTAGCTTTTGCAACCAAACGATATTTTGTACTCCAAATTATTTATAAATTATACTTTCTTGCCATTCATTCTCAATATTTTATATTTTAATTAGTTAGTTTTAGAATCAAATGATATTTTTTAAATTTCTCACTATGTGTAAATTACACTTTTTAACTATTTATTAAGAGTAAATTATAATTACACCATGTTACAAAATATAAGTCAATTATTGATATTTTAACTTCAAACAAGTTACTATTAATGTTGATGTAGTTTTTATATTCAACATTCTAAATCTATTTAAATTTGTATTTGCATATTTGACTTGATATATAAAAATACTATCATTCATATGTTTAATCTCAATGCTATAAAAATATTTCAGCAGTCCTAAATACATCATCTCAAATTATTTATTTATTTCTAATTTGAACTTTTCTATGAATTAATTTCCATTTCCATTAAAGATTAAAACATCTACATATAAGACACCAATTAGACTTTCACCTTGATTGCATGCCTTAATGTGAAAAGTTATTTTAATTTCATTCTTTATAAATCCATTTCTCAACAAATATGAGTTTATACAATTGTACACCATTAGTGCTTTTTGGAGCCCATAAAATTCTTTCTTTAATTTGTATATCTTGTTCTCGTGATCTAGAATCTCATAGCTAGGTGGTTTGCAACATACACTCATTTTTATAACACTCCATTTAGGATTAATGATTTGACATTCATCTGTTGCACCTTCCACTTATGTTAGGATGTCATTACTAATACGATTCTCATCGTTTCCATCCTTGATACATAAAAAAATCATTGTAATCTCATCCAAGTTATTGCTTGTACCATTTGTCAACTAATGTTGCCTTTTGTCTTTCAATCTTGCCTTCTCTGGTGGTTTTGGTTATTTAAACCCACTTGGCATTAATGTCCTCCTTTCCTACTAGAAGGTTTACCAACTCCCATGTCTCATTTTTCTCAATTTATTGCATTTCTTCATCGATGGATTCACACCATTTGTTGTCCTTAATTGCATAATGAAGGTAAACAAGATCAACTTTTAAAAATTTGTTGTCTTCAGAAAGTTCAATTTCTCCAAGTCATCATTGAATTATCTAAAGTAATCTAACCCGTTCAAGAGTTATAAAAACCTACCGAAGATTTTCAACTTGGTAAATTTACATGTCGAGGATTTATTAATACAAAAAGTACCTACTACTTAAGTATAGATTTGCAGTGTATATTGGCAATCGAAATACTTTCAAACTTATACTACATGGTGAGTACTCTATACCACACAACACACCCTTTATAAAATTGGTTCATAAATTGAGGATTTCTATTAGGGCTCTCATCCTTAGAAAAAATAAAAACATAAACATTGTGCAAAAGGATAGAAGATGGACAAAGTGTAAGAACCCCTCTACTCAGGTACCAAAAAAATGTAGCATATTTATTTTAATATTATTCACTTGGAAAGGTATTCTTATTTATCCTTCCTTAATTCAAAAATATATAAGTCATCATGATTCACTGAGTTAATATTTCCATAGAACACAACAAGAAACCTTAGAATAGCATGCGGCACTGAATGTTCACTATCTAAGTAGTGACATTAGCATAATACGCAAATCACATGCCAAACAATAGAATCAATTCAAATGGTCACAAGGATTACCATGAAATCAAGCCAACCCTAACCTAGCCTAAGGACCTAGAACCGATGCCCCCACCTCAACTTGGGCAGCCTATATATCCATTCCTTAAAATCAGGGTCCGTATGGTTTTCCTTTCACTTGTGCTGGTCTCATCCATGAGACGTCACCACCAAAGAGATTGACACTCTAAGCCAAATAGAGAACAAATTACTCATGACAAAAATGAGTTTCTAAAGATCTAATCATCAATCCCATGACTAAATGACACACTCAAGCATAATGCCTTACTAATCCAAGCTTGTGTGATTACCTCAGCACTCTCAAATCAAAACCCAGCTAATAGCAATGATAAAGGAATCCACATTCCTTGATCGACAGAGAATCACCTCAATAAATTTTTATGGTTATCAATTCATGGATAAAATACTAAACATTTACAATATGGAGAAGTTTTCTAGGATTGAAATGATTATACATGTGATCCATGAATTCACTTAGATAATCATAAATTTCACACTATAGAAAAACATATTAGGGTTAGTTTCCTATGCCCGCACTCACTCCTTAAACTGCCATACATATCTGTGATATCTCCTACATGTACAAAATTAGGGCGAGATGTAGTTCTCCAAAACTACCAATTTCATTTAAATACAAACATTATGGAACACTTGGTCGTAGTTGTCAAATGAAATTTGATAATTACGTCCTTTCTGTACTTTTTTGATCTCACGTAACCTAGGCATACCAACCATATTTTCATCTAATGAATCCCCTCATTTAAAAATACTAACCATGGGGAGAACACTTAGGTTAATATAGCCAATTATGGTTGAATAAACTACACCCCATCATGTGAAACATGCTTAGATATACTTAGCCAAGTTGAAGTGCACAAGGATAATTTTAGGTAATTGAATCACACTTAGTTACATAAATAGTTAGAATCATGCTTATCAATACATAACATGATTGGTAACATAAAAGCATACTTAGCATGTCAAAAACACACTAAGCATATCCAAAAGCATGTTTAGTTATAAAATTTGATCATAGAAAATTTTGTGGTATTTAATCATCCACAAGAATTATAAGACCAACTTGGCTACACATGTCAATGTAAACACAACTCCATTGTGTTTATTCAACTTAAGCAACTACATCATGCTAAATCAATGAGAATATTTTCTATGCAAACAACTTGTGAGAGTAACTTTACTATTTACTTCATATATCAATACAGATTTCCATATACAACACTTAAACTCTTTTCCATTACAATTCAACAAGGATTCTTATCTAGTGCACTTAAGTTGGTTTCCATCATATTTCTAACATGGGCTACAGTATATATCTCTTACCCAATATTTATCAATTGCATTTCGATATGACATGTTGTCTATTCTGATAATCATTTGAAATCAAACTAAATACATAGTATATTTAACTTGTGTCCATAACTAATTGAAAAATTATATTCCAATAAATAGGTCCTCTATCTTTCAAATAGGTATTAGTTATCCAAATTAACTCCAAAGACTTATTCATTTTTAATAAACCATGCATTTCAATAATGAATATCAAGGCTTCGATAAAACACATGTATCAAGCTTGTTATCGGATAGAGTTTTCATTATTTTACAAATATATAAAATATATGCTCGCTTGATATCTTGGACGTTATTAAAATCTTTCATTCAATCAATTTTTTATTCTAACAATCTAATAAGACTGAAAGGGTTGCCTTAAGTTAATAAGAATTGTATTCATAATACTTTTATCTAGAATCATATTTAATAATATTTTAATATGGAACAAATAATATTATTTGGGCTCAGATGTTAGAAAAAATCCTAATTATTAATCTATTATCTTTTAATTCCATTCTCGAGAATAAAATTCATATTTACAAGGAATTATTACATTTTAATTTCTTTTTATCAAGCACCCCTTCCGTTTTAATTTCCAACATGGGATACATTCTATATCACTTACCCAATATTTATCAATTGAATTTCGATATAACATGTTGTTTATTACGATAATCATTTGAAATAAAACTAAATACATAGTATATTTAACTTGTGTCCATAACTAATTGAAAAATTATATTCCAATAAATAGGTCCTCTATCTTTCAAATAGGTATTAGTTATCCAAATTAACTCCGAAGACTTATTCATGTTTAATAAACAATGTATTTCAATAATGAATATCAAGATTTCGATACAACACATGTATCAAGCTTGTTATATGATGGAGTTTTCATATTTTTACAAATATATAAAAATATATGCTCTCTTGATCTCTTGGACGTTATTAAAATCTTTCATTCAATCAATTTTTTGTTCTAACAATCTAATAACACTGAAAGTGTTGCCTTAAGTTAATGAGATTTGTATTCATAATACTTTTAAATAGAATCATATTTAATAATATTTTAATATGAAACAAATACTATTATTTGGCCTCAGATGTTAGAAAAAATCATAATTATTAATATATTATCTTTTAATTCCATTCTCGAGAATAAAATTCATATTTACAAGGAATTATTACATTTTAATTCCTCTTTATCAAGTGCCCCTTTATTTTTATAAATTTATTCAAACCCATCATTTTTATCAAATGCGACTCTGTATAAAATTGTTTGAAGTCATCAAAGAACATAAATTTATATGGCGAATAATAATAATGTTGAAAATTGGTGAAAGTATTAAATTTAGAAGGAATGATTGTATAAGCATTTATCCCACATAAAGGGGTGACTCTGTAAAAAGCAAAGCCATATAAGGGGATGGCATAAGAGTGGGCACAAGAGGTTAGATTAAAATTGAATATGACTAGAATTGAAAAACTACCAAGTTGCCATACTTAATAACAAACAAAATTATTATATTCACATCCAAATTAAAATCCCTTCATTAACTTAGAGGCCATTTTAAATTTTTAGCATCAAAAGAACACTTGGGAACTGAGGCACCACCTATGCATAAAGCTAAGTGGATATGAGACACCAAAATTAGAAGTGAAAGAATAAAAATAAAATATTTTATAATACTAATTGGTACTAGAAATGAGATGCTACAGGTAAAATTTCATTGTACAAACACATTCGACAATAAAAACTACAAGTGTTTAAATTCATCCATTTATTCAATTTAAGACACATTAACAGATCAGAAGAAATGAACTAGGATGCCATACTTCAGTATTATTAAAAGAATATATCTTCATTTTTATTTATTTTTTTCCTATTAATATTGTCAGATACAGACTACTATATGGGGTGCCATTCTACTACAGCAACTACCTCAAATTAAAAAGTTTTACTTGTGCATGCATCAGGAAAGGAAAAAATTGTACTACAACAAGATTTGATTAAATGGTAAAACTGTCAAAGATAAAAATGGTGAATCTAAACAAGCCTTGAATCCTGGTTGGATTATCTCTACTAAGATTTGAAAGAGGCAGGCTACTTATTGCATGCTTTTAAAACTAAGTTATAAATTATTTCATTCTTTATTTACCATTGTTTGATTTTCCTTTAACTGAATCCTTGTAACTATTCATATATAATTTTCTTATTTTGATAGGTAAAACCTCTGTACATACATATTTGAGTTAATGAAAAGATACCTGGAAACTACAACCTACAGTTTGGCCATTATTGAGTTTTCAAGACATACCCTGTCAAATCTATGTGCTAAACTTATGCAAAGAAAAATAATTTTAATAAAATCAAAATGCCTTACCATCTAAGGTAGCTTAATATTTTGCAAAAACTAATTTCTAATAAGCTTGGTATTATGTTTATTTCTTCTACTGGTTAAATAGTCTAAAAACGGTAAAACAAGTTTGTATTGTTATCAAGGTAACACCAATAGGGAGGGAGTATTCCAGGTAGGAATAGTTATATGTAGAGGATATTGTATAAATTTATTCATCCATAATTCTATATTTATGTGAGTACAATAGTAACTTTATTTGCGTATATATTCATTATTTAAAATAATTCAAACTTTATCTTAATTAATAAATGTGTATTTATTTATCAAAACACCTAATTATAAAGGAATTCAAACTTTATCAAAGACTCTAAATTAATCAAAGATTATAGAGGATAATTTATTTGAGGAACAATCCAAAAAAATAATTTATTAGCAAGCATGATTGATTATAACATCTGAACTCAACTTCCTATTAAACTCATTTTCATACAAAGGTACCTAGATTTGTTGTTAAACTAGGAAATAATCCTTCTTGCATTCAAATCCTCCTCCTTCTATTCTCCTCTATTATTTCCTCTTTCAGCATGAATGGCACCCATTGGGCACTATATATAACTTGTACAATAAAATGTACAGCTCTTAAACTCCTCCTTGCTTATGCATTCACCAAATTTCCTCCTCCAAAAATGAATGTCTCCTCCTTCATTCACCCAACTCTTCTCCCTTCTTTTGGTATTCAAAAAGACAACTAATAACTTCAATAATTCAATTATTTCCACCCACTTCACTATTTACTTCATTTGTTTCACTATTCCCCTATGTGGCATAATGGGTGAGAGGAAATGCAACATGATAAAAATATCAATTTTAGTGAATATTGAAATTTAATACCAATTTCATTTTTGTCCCCCACGGTTGGCATAGTAAATAGGTTATTTAATTTGTCTACCACTATCTATTTCTTCTATTTACCCACTACACCACTTTATTAATATTATTTTTAAATGTTGTTCCATTTTATAAATATTTGTTGTATTTCATTTAACTTGAATTTGAATTTATTTTAAATAAATATTCAGAAATGAAGATGAGACATTTAAATCCATCTTCGATAAGTGACTGCTAGATTCAAAAATTTATTCGATGGCTAATTCATCAAACCAGACATCACAGCAATGTCTTATATCCCAAGACAAGTATAATGAAGAGAATCACCATATATATTAATTATGACCAACATTTAAACACAATTTTTGAGTAATTTATACATATCTCCTTTGTAAATATCCTCTTTTACCAAATATATATTATGTTCCAAGATACTAGCATCAATGTCAATATAGTTATCTGACTGTGTCAATTAGATAAGTTTCAAAACATAATTGTCAAAGCGGTGACCCAGATCGATCCACTTACTAAATAGATCAAGGAAAATAATGACTCTATACAATAGTTCTTTGGTTCTATTTATATTGTCTTACCACCAACAAGGCATCTCACTTAAAATGCATGCACATGTACCAAAACTAACACATCAAAAATGACTCGTACGCCATCAACGATAAAGGAGCAATAACTCAACGGTGGGGTATCACTTACAAGTGCCCTAAAACTCGACACATAAAAAATGGGATGTGACAAAAAGTGAGTAGAAAGAAATAGAATAAGAGAAGGATAATTTAGAATAATTATGAATATGATGGGATAAAGGAGGAAAAAATAGAAGTAAAGCATAGAGACGAAAAGGAGATATCAACTTGAGTTTTTTCCTGCTCTAAGGATCATTCAATTGGGAAAACATTTCTTCCCCAAAGATTTCATTTTGTTTATATGTGTCCAATTGAGATCAAAGGATTCCATTATGGGATCCTTAAGAAACAAGGATTGTAGGGGAGTTGAGAATCTTTGAAGAATAATTAAAGCAACAGCCAGTTTGTTTCAATACAAACCCATTCATCTTTACCTCAGAGAGGGGGAGGAAAATAAAGAATTTTTACTCAAAATAGAGTCTGGATCAATAAGGTGTAAAATATAATAAACCTTGTCATCTTGCATCAATGGATGAATAAAAATGATATAATTTGAGGTTCACAAGAAACACATTTAAAATGCCCCCATTGAATAGATGAAGAAAGAGCCACAAAACTGCTAAAAGGAAAATATTTACTTGTAGAAAATGCAAAATCATGTTGAGAATTAAATGGAGAAGAAATAATTTCCTTATTCCCACTGATTAATATTCATCCACTACCTTGGTTGAAGAAGCATTTGGCACCACTGAGTGATGGCAGTCCTCAATATCACACCACTAAGTAGGATTATACTCTCTGAACTTTTTCTTTTCTCCTTCAAAGATAAATGACTTTTTAGAGAAGTCTTAGTTCAGTAGACAAAGTCAATGTGTCTATGAGATAAGTAAGTCCAACATCTCAATGCTAGCTACTCATAATCTAGATTTTTTTTCCTGACCCTATCATTCTTTTTCAGCCAGATCTCATCAGGTAGACATTTTTCAAAGTTTACTTCCATGTAAATTTTGGCAAAAGTAATGAAATGCCTTTGAGTTTTTTCTTGAGAACCAAATTTGAAGATATGAATGGCATTAATAATAAAAGAGAAGGAAAGAGAAGACTATAGGTGAAGGGTAAGATTCACAAGTCTCACCTAAACAAGGGCAAAATAAATAATATCCACTGAGGGCTCAAAAGATTAATACTAAGGCTTCAAACAAATCTTAGCTCCCATATAGAACCAAGGATTGGAATTGAGATTAAGGTTTATTTCCTTAATTAAAACACATTGAAAAATAAAAAATAACCCATTTTCATAAGGGTGAATAAATATGTTTTGATAAATAGAGGCTTCTAGGTGGAAGAAACCCATTTATGAAAATTCACTAGTTTTGACTAGAGATTATAGAATCTGCAAACAAAACTTTTGAAAATAAGCTTCCTTAACAACAAATTAATCCCCAAGATTGATGATAGTAATGAAATCAAAGATATCCATACATAAATGATCACAAAGATACACACATCAATAGCTAACATAGGATGTGCAAGGAATCCCTTAAAAGATAATGGTGGTACTAGAGAATCAAAAGAATGAGCCACACTCATAATAATGCTTAGATCCACAGAGGAAAAAGCTATATAATGCTTAAGAAATTAAGAATAACAAATATGAGGATAATGAATGAGTGCTATAATAGGTCCATTTCCAAAGATGTAAAAAGAATCGTGAATATGAGTTGTTAAGGCATTGGAAGGAAGCACAGCGACAAAAGTTGTGGGTGGGAAATAAACATTGGAGCCCATTTTTAATTCTAATTCCTCTTTTTGAGAATTGGGAGAATGTACATTAATTGAGTGCACATTTAAAAATATATTTTTCTTTCCAAAATATATGTCACTCACCATCCCTCAAATGTTATAAATAGAGGGCAAGGTGTGGGAATTACAATCAAGTAGGAAAATAAATAGAACTATGATTTCACAAGTTTGTATTATGAGATTCTTAATAGAATCATTCAATTATTTTATCAAATTATCTTTGTGTATTTGAATTTTTTCATTAGTGTAAAATGAAACTTTAGGTCAAGGTGATCCTAGAGAAATTGACACATCCTTTATTCAATTTCTACATCACACTCCAGAACACCCACATGTGGAAAATGTCTTTGTGGAGGAGTAGAGAAAAACAATGGCTATGTAAGTGACATCGAACCCTCCCACAATCTCCATGACACCACCTTCGACTAGAAGAGCAATGATATCGATAATTATAATCTAGGAAAACTCTTATAATTACAAGAGGAGTATTTCCCTAATGGTTGATGAGAGTGTATAGGCTCTCCACCTCTAAGGACACTTTTTCACCATGAATATATAAAAAAACATTGTATAAAACAAATAATTTTTTAAGCAACAATTAAATATCTTCCTAAATTATCTTGTTTGAAGTCTACATAATTATTGCCTTTCTAAAGATGAAAAATAATTTCGATGTGAAAGATAAGCTAGATTTGCTTGAATTTTGTAGGTAGTTAAGGTGAAATCCCCCTAGAGTATAATGTTACAATTGATGTGAAATTTTTCATTAAGGAATGAATATTTATCCATACTTGTTGAGCATGAGCATAGAGCCAAAATAAGTGCTTGAAGGATTCTGGTTGCCCATAGGCATGGCAATTATTGTTTGTCATACCCATGTGAAAAATTATATCACCAACAAGATTCCCTTGGTGAAAAACACACAAATTTTTTGTTACCTTCTTGGGCTCTTTAGTGGTTGACCAAATAATGATAAATCTATAAATCCAAGTTGAAGGAGTAAAATCTAGTCTCCAACTTTTTTTGAGTGTATCATAAGACATAGGCATGGGAGTAAAAAGTTACTAATAACCAAGGAAATTTTTATACTAGGGAAGGGATGTGTCAGCTTGCCACCTCTATTTTTTCCACCATTGTAGCAGTGCTTTAAGGCCAATTTTTTTCATCATTAGGAGATCTACCATTTGTATTTCACTAAAGAATAAAAAGTCTCTATTGTTAAGATCATATTTGGTATTAAATATTGTTGTCTATAAAAATCTTGTGCATTAGTTGAAAAATAATGCAATAATATGATTTTTTTAATAATTTACGGGCCTTAACCCATGGAACCTTAGTGAAAGGAACATTTTGGTAGTTAATTACAAGAGACCATGTAAATTTTTGGGTGTTAAATGAGATAAAATCATGAAATTTATTTCATTTCCTCGAGCAAGCTAGGGTTTGATGGATTCCTAATCTTTCTAGTTGATTTTCATAATAAAAGTGCCACCAAGTCTAATAGGCATAAGATCAATTATGGAGGGTGTAAAAATAAAGTCTTTTCAAAACACCACAACCATAAAGGATGTAAGATGAAATGGAAAGTTTTATAATCAAATTATATACCTCTTTCTCCTCGATAGCTCCAAAAATCTTTTAGGAACACAAAGTTAATCCTTTCTTCTTAATGTCATTGAGGACCGTGTCTTTGCATATGCTTGGGTAGTAACATAGATCTCAAGGAAATTTGTGGAATGCTTACTTTATTTCATTATTGGAATGAATAAAATCACTAATAATATTCTAAGACATGTTGTATATAGATTTAGAAGGAACCCAACATGTTAGGTTGTGGAGCTAAAAACTTCACCAAGATGCAAACAGGTGAAGTTACGGAGGATGCAGAGTTGCAGAATAAGTTGCAGGGAAACCGGTGTCAGTCTGATCAACCGACGTCGATCAGATGGTAGTGAGGAAGCAACCGGCGTATGTCACCAGTCGGCCGACATCTGTCATGGAGGAGCTAACGTCGGCAGCCTGTGCGAGAACAGGCAGTTTGCATGTTGATCCGGGAGAGTCTATTTTTGGACTATTTGTTTGCATGTCAAAGGCTAGTCTTAGTCTTGAGTTGTGTGTCTAATTATTGTAATTAATATAGTCTAATTATTGTAAGCATGAGATCTATATATGGACTCATGTGCTGTATTGTAAAATTGTAGCTAGTGAGTAAGAGAGCAATAAGCTTCTTCTGAGAGAAGAGAGCAATGGTGCATTCCTCCTAGTGCCATAGTACCAAGGTGGGTACTGGTTTAGAGAATCAGTAGGGTTCTTCATATGTGTATGATCTTGTTCAACATGTGTGCATGACTTTCTATAGGCAATCTACAATGGTGAGTAAGGACTAGTGATTTGCAGGTAGCAACAGAGAGCAGGAGATCTACTTGGAGTACGGTTGTGTACTTGGTGAACTGGCAGTGTGTTACTGACTAGTTGGATAGGTGAACATCAATTATATATTAGATTTGATTGTTGTGACCAAGAGAGAGAGGGAAGAAGGTCTTGAGGTGTGGCGAACCTTTGAGGTGGAAGAAGAAGTGGCATCTTCTTTATTGTATATTCTTCTGAGTGATTATTAATACAATTGTGTATTGTCTCTCATATTCCTTTGTTGTTTCATATTTCTAGTTACTTATTGATTTTGGTTAAATTCTGTGTTTAGTTGCTAATACAAGAAGTAATCATATGTGCTCTAATTGGTAGAGCAAGATCCTGACACAGTGGGATCAGAGCATGTTTATTGTTCTTGGATTACCTGACACAACATGAACAGTAATAAACATGGGTAACAAAGAGTAAATTTAGAAGTTACCATCCAAATAAAGCTATTTAGTGTGCTACTAAAATAGTTTTCTCTATGATTTTTTGCATAAAATAGTTTAAAATTCTTAAGAGGGAGGCCTGGAAGGAAAACATGAAACCCCTATAAAGTTGAACATTTTTCCAGTAAAAATATATTTCCAAGAAAATCTAGTATGTTGAGTTGGCTTGGGTGCAAAGGACCATATGTAAAAATGAGTTTTACCTTATTGAATAATGAAGCCTAAAGTAAGGTAAAAAGTTTAAAGGCACTCCTGGGCATAGTTGATAATTTGGATTCTTCCTCTAAGATGAGAAGGAAATATTTATATGAAAAATACCCATTGATGAGTGAAGCAACGAAACGGTAGGAAACAAAGTTTCCCTTAAAAAGCCCTCATGAATCATAATCACAAAGTAGATACATAAATACTTTCACATTGAAAATATAAAGTGAAGGGGAAAGAAGACACCCTTGCCAAATATACTAGAATAAACCAATTTGATTAGGTTGATGGGTATTGATGGTAATAAATGAAGATGCATCCCTAATGAGGGTATGCATAGAATGAACAAACCTGGGTTGAAACCAAAGAGCTTTCACTATGGTAAGAGTGAATAGATCCATAACTTTATTGAATTGAATCTTATAGTGACATGTCTAAAATTTTAATAATAAGACTTATGAATATATAAAAGTGTAATTTATTAATATTTTTTTATCAAAATACTTAAAATTCAATTTGGATCAGTTATACCTAAAATATAAGTGAAATTATACTAAGGCATTGCCAAGCCATCTCCCAAGGTATAATTTTTGTTAGGCTAATTGGGGTTAGGTATAAGACCTATGTGACATTGATGTAGTAGAATCCATATTGGGGCAACTTATCCAAATTTGAAAGTGTAACAAGAATCCTTTAATCTTTGAAAGATATTAAACTATATATAAAATTTTATATCGAAGTGACATACCAATTACTGTAGATATAATTACTAAACAAACCTATATTTTAATAATTATGTGTAAAATTCACATCAATTGTAATTAAAATGCTATAATAAAATAATATCTCTACTATCAATGAGATGTGGGTGATTTGGTTAAGTGGTTTGGTTATTTCAAGCCCCACCTAGGTTCAAATCTCTGAAAAGGCATATAAGGTCGATTGTAGCCATTGGTTGTATTCTCAAGACCGTTAATCACTTTTGGATATTCTTGAGGTAGCCAGTAATATCTCTAATTATGGTCCAGACCAGTTCAAGCTCTAGTCAAAATCCATCATCTAATTAAAAAAAAGATCTCTACTTATGAAAGTTTCAATTTTATCTTTAAATTTGAAATTATGCTTCATCTAATCACCAAGAGAAATACACACCACATATGTATTATTGTTGTGGTGTGTGTGTGTGTGTGTGTGTGTGTGTGTGTGTGTGTGTGTGTGTGTGTGTGTGTGTGTGTGTGTGTGTGTGTGTGTGTGTGTGTGTGTGTGTGTGTGTGTGTGTGTGTGTGTGTGTGTAATTTGAAACCAAAAATAATTAAAATTAGTAGCGTCATTTCGTAAAATAAAATCTACTTGGAATTAAATATTTTTACGATGAAAAACATTAAGAGATAATTTTTAATTTAGAAGGAAGCATAAGGGCAACAGCTATGGGTGGGAGACAATTGTTGGAACCCATTTTTATTTTAAATCCTCTTTTTGAGAACTAGAAGAATGGGTGTTAATTGAGAGCACATGAAAAAAAAATTCTTTCCAAATCTTGGGTTTAACGAATTCCCAAGCTTTCCTATTTTTATTGATAACAAAAGTGATAACAAATTTGATTGGCACAGTAACAATGAGGAGGGTGTAATAATCAAGTCCTTTCTAAGCAACACAACCATAAGGGATGAAATATGAATTGCATTGCTTGAATATAAACATTTATACCTCTTATTCCTTGATAGTTTGAGGAATCTGCTTGGCACACAAAGTTAACCTTGGTTCTTAATGTTGAAATGAGTACCATGTCTCTGAATTCTTTAGGATAGTAAGACATATCACAAGCCATTATGTGGAACATTTGTTTTCCTTCATGTTTAACCAAATAAATTAATTAATAATCTTTTCTAACATGTTATATGTAGCTTTATATGGAGGTCTGATTCTAATATATGTATGTGTGTATGTATGTATATGTGTGTGCGTGTATGTATGTATGTATGTATGCATAAAATTCGAAACCACCAATAATTGACAATAGTAGTTTCATTTCTTAAAAAAAAAACTGCTTAGAATCAAATGGTTTTCCTCCAAAACGCATCATGAAATAATTTTGAATTTAGAAAGAAGCACGTGAGCATAAACTATAGGAGGGAGATGACTTTTGGAGCCCATTTTAAATTATAAGTCCTCTTTTCAATCATTGGATGAATGGGTGTTAATTAAGAACACATTAAAAAAAAAAAAAAAATCTTTTTTAAAAAATCTAGGGTTTACTAGATTCCCAATCTTTCCTATTTGTCTTGATAATAAAGTTCTAACAACTTTGATAAGCACAAGAATAATGAGGAGGGTCTAATAATCAAGTCCTTTATAAGCAATACAACCATAAAGCATAAAATATGAATTGCATTGCTTTCCAAGCAACTTTTATACCTCTCTCCCCTTGATTGTTTGAGGAATTTTATTGGCACACAAAGTTAACCTTGGTTTTTAATGTCAAAAAGGACCATATCTCCAAATTATTTAGGATAGTAACACATATCCCAAGTCATTATGTGTAACCCTTATTTTCATTCATATTTGGACCAAATAAATTCATCAAAAAGCTTTTATAACATGTTGTATGTAACTCTAGATGGAGGTATGTAACCTCTTATCCCTCTATAGTTTTAGGAATCTACTCGACGCACAAAGTTAACCTTGGTTCTTAATGTCAATGAAGGCTATGTATGTGACTTCTTGAGGATAGTAGCATATATTCCAGGGCATTATGTGGAACCCTTGATTTCTTTCATGTTTGGACCAAATAAATTCATCAAGAAGTTTTTCGAACATGTTGTATGTAGCTTTTCATGTATCCTAACAATAAGAGTAACAAGCATGAACAATAAATAACACTTTAGAACAAATATGGAACTTACCATCCAAATAAAGGTATTTAGTAACCTAGTAAGTGAGCTTCCTCTTCACTCTTTGAAAAACATAGTTCCAAATTTTGGAGGAGAAGGCCTGGAATGAAAATGAAACCCCCATGAAGATTTTATTGGTTGTTGTGTAGTAGGACAATGGAGTAATTTTACATTGCCATCTTTCACAAAATGTCGAATCAGATGGAATTTAGTGTTGATGATGGTAAACTAGGAAGAGACTAATACATCAAATGAACAATATAAAATGAGTTGTGCTATTAAGATATATAAAAACATGTATTTCCCTTGGAGTAATTTTTACACTGGTTTATGTAGAAAAATTCAAACTGGGAAGAATGTTATTGTGTAAGACAATTATTTTTTTTTTTTAAAAGAGAGTTGAAATGCTTGAATGTTAAGTAGGCTTACCTTTTTTTAACTATGTAAACAAGGTAGTATTTTTCTGAAAACTATTTAAAATTGTTAAGTTGGGGAGAGAGTTTCCCTTAAAAAGCCCTCAAAAATCATAACTTCATAGAGCAAATATCCAAATACTTTTTCATTGATAATATAAAGGGAAGGGACAAGAGGACACCTTTGTCAAATATACTGGAATACTAGACCAAAATACTTAGATTGATGGGCATTGACGGTAATAAATGAAGATGCATCCCTAAAGAGGGTATAAAAAAATGAAAAACCTTGGGTTATAATCCAAGAGTTTTTGTTGTGATAAGAGTGAATGGCTCCATAACAAAATTACAAAATTGAATCTTATAGTGATGTGTCTACAAAAAGTATTAATAGGACTTATGAAAATATAAAATTGTAATTTATTAATACGTTTTTATAAAACTACTTAAAATTTAATTTAAATCATGTAGATCTAAAACAAAGTGAAATTGTACTAAGACATTGCCAAGCCATCTCCCAAGGTATAATTTTTATTGGGCTAATTAGGGCTAGGTATAACCCCTGTGTGTAGTAACTGCACTAGGACAATTTATCCAAACGTGAATGTGGAATAAGAATCCTTTAATCTCTAAAAGACATTAAATTGTATATAAAATCATATATATGAAGTGACATATCGATTAATGTTGAGATAATTACTAGACAAACATATACAAAAAGAATGAGTTTCCATTGAATCACTAAATTTGAAAATATGCTTCATTTAATTTATAAAAAATATATATACAAATTGAAAATGGTAAGGTATCATTTACTAAACTACAAACTATAATGCATTTAAAAGAATAGTTTCATTTACTAAAATAAAAAACAAAGTACTAGTTTGCCAATGAAATGGTTTTCCTCCGCAAACACCATGGATTATATCCTCTACTTTGGAATAAAGGGCGACACCCTATATTCTCCATGGCCAGCCAACTGCTCAAATTCCAAAGAACGCAAACCCCCCTCCGACTTCATCGCACTTTCCGTGGAGGTGCGAAGCTTTGGCATCAGCGGTAGAACTATCTTCGCATAAAGTGGATCTATTTTTTTGTTTATGTAGAGTAGTCTTAAACCCATACAAAATCACCCTTGTCCAAGGTTTTTCAATTTCTTCAAGTTTTTCCAACTTCTCCGCAGTCAACTTGATAAGTTTATTGATCCACAATCTACTATTTTTTTCATGTTTAGTGTGTTTTATATAATCTACAAGAACAATAATTTTTCAAATGTATCAAAAAATTATTCATTGTGTGTTCTAAATAAATATTCTTGCATCAATGGTAAAGCTTCATTAGTCCTTTTTGCTTCTGCAATTAAAAAAATTATGAGTAAGTTATCCTATCATGCTTTTATCTTTGTTAGTGTAGGAATATAAAAAAATAATGTATACTTTCCCCTAGCCATTAGTTAGCCAAATTTTGTGCCACACCACCCAATGTTGACATAAAATGCAATCCTTGGTACAAATTTATATGGGTTCGTAAAGACTTCGATTAGAGTTATTTCTATGTAGGGGTTAATATTTAGTTATGTTCCTTATTCAAATTATGCAAACATAAATTTTAAAGTATGTATATGCTTTATGTTCTAATCTCATACACTAAACACACATATTTTCTAAATTACATCTTTATTCATATACCATAAAAATCGTTACAATGTCGCATACACTCTTTATCTCTATACCAACACTCTATTACAAAAAATCAAGATGTTCCCCAGTCAATATAATAGTTTAATTTACTAAAACATAGTGTACTTTGAATCAAATGGTTTTCAACCTTAGAACATTATGAAATGTATAAATAAGACAAACGACAGGAGTATTTTGCTACCATAAATAATTTAACTAGTTTGCTTACCATAGACTATAAGGCCTAAATTTGACAGTCGACCCTAGTTATCATAAAAAATTTCAAAGATAATTATCTATTCAATATTGCCCTTCATATGTTAATATAATTCATAGTAGAAGAAGGAAATAGTGAGGGAAAATTTTATGGGAAGCATAAATTTCTCAATATTTTATCTAAGATCAAGTGTAGTATTCATTCTTATCAATTTAATATATGATAAATGTTCAATAAACCACATGATATTAAATTTATTTTTTCATAAGGAAGGTCTAAACGATAGCTGGTTATTAGGGCCTTCACGCATCACTTCTGTTTTACGCTATTTCAGATGTCTAGTGCACCCCAAACCACCAAATCAAGTATTCAATTAAATTTAAAATGTCAATTACAAAAACCTCAATTTTTAGTATCATGTCTTAGTGTGAATCATGTCCTAAGTGCATCTTATTTATACCAAGTCAATCCAAGCCATTATCCATGCATGAGAGAGAGAAATATGAGAGAAAGGAATCAAATATTCGTTATTCTTCTTATAGCCTTCTTTATGTAGATTGTTACCCTTCTAGAGATGTCCCCTGGTATATTTTTCTTCACCCTTTTTAAAATTCTATAATAAAATTATCTTAGGTAAGGGTGTACATTGGCCATATTATAATCCATCACTATTAAAACTTGTTTGCTTGACAGACACTCTATGGCCATGTGTTAAATTGTTTGGGTTACCTCTTAGGCTTGGGGGTTGATGAGGGGCATAGATTCATGATGAGATCATATGGTTTGGATGTGATATTTACCTACTCCTCCCTGTGTTCCTGCCCAACCAATTGTTTGGTTTCTAATTTATGAAAATATTATTGTCATTAATTTTTTTCTATGAAAAAATTTGATACTTCTTATATAAATTTAAAAACTATAACAAAATTGAAAAAATAAATAAATAGATAAGAAAATTAAAATAAAATAAATGCTCAAACATGTGGAAGGAGGGAGGGAGGGCATGGGATGGTCTCCTCCATTTCTTTTTAGGTTTGATTAAGATTGAAGTGAAAATATATAAAAAGTGTAAAGCAATCTCTAGTGTAAAATAATCACTTTCATAACTTTTATAAAAAAGGCTAGGCCCATAATAAATGGAGAGTTCATATTATTTTAAATTAATGGTTAAGATATGTTTTAAAATTTATTTGTCTTTATTTTTAGTTTTAAAAATTATTTTTTAATAAAGTGAAGTGTAGTGATATATATTAATAGTTACAATAAATTTAAAAATTGAAAAAAATATTAAAAATCAGTTTCGGACTCTCAAATTGTTGTATGGTTTTCAAAAATCTTTGAAAACATTTAGTTAGATAGGACAGGTTATATATGAATTAAACTTTTTGATACATTCATTTTGGAACAAATTAAATTTCAAACGGTGTTATAGATTAAAAGTTATGGTCTATGAAAGTTCGTTCTTCGCATGAATAGAGGAGATTGAATTTGATTCGATTTTCTACTATAGTGTAGATCTTTAAATACACATACTATATAATTGTAATGATGATTGGATGTAATTATGGATAAGATAGGTTTTTATAAATATAGATATCAAAAATAGTTAAGAGTAAATACTGTTAATTGATGAGTAAGTAAAAAGAAAAAGAAAATTCTTAAGAGTATGTGTGGCTATATTATTGTATAGAGGAATCCAAAGTTATGTGAGAATGCCTAAAGGTAGAGGAAAAAATTAATGAGAGCGTATATTATTGATTTAGTAAAGGATGTTTACAAATTAGATTGGATGGGTAGAAATTAATGGTATGAATAAATGTGTAAAATGTATTGTGATAAGAGGTAGAGTAAAGGATGTGAGTATTAACAAAAATATAATTATATTTGTGCTAGGATTTTGTAGGTTGTTGGGAGAAAATTAATAATTGGTTTATAATTTTTATTTTTTTATTTGATACTTTAGTAGATAATGGGATTGAAGTTTGAGTACTATGGCAAGTTGTATTATTACTATTAGGAAAAATATTAATATTCTTGTAATGGTTACTCTCTAATATCCTCAACATAAGCGGTAATTGAGAAGTATAGGAGAGAAGAAGTTGATACATATTAATAAAATGAATAAAGTATATATACACACACATACATATACATACATATATACATCCACAATCTTCCAAATTCAATTTTACAAATACTTAACATAAGTTATTTATCTTAAGTGTTGTTAAAACCTATTTTAAGCATTTTGTTGAGGACCTTTTTTTCTGTTGCTAAGATGAGTAACATGAGGTGTAGAGGTATATTAATACCCCCAAGAATGTCGTCAATTCATCAATAATTTCATATAGTGGATCAATCTTTAGAGTCTCTTCCTTTCTAGCATGTCTTCTTCTAGTAGCATTAGGTAGACACCTCATAAGATTTCCTCTACAACATATGGTCTCTCATGCTTACGTGAACATTTTGATATTTTTCAAGGTTTCTTTTGTAAAATCACTAAAAATTGTAATTAAAAATCTTTGTCATGCGTATGAAAATGTTGGGTGTCATAGTTGTGATACCCTGATGCATACAACATTGAGGTAAAAAAACATGAAACATTAAAACAAAATTGTGACTATAAATAAAAAATTAAGTTACTTTAAAATATCATCATTTTTCAATTATAATTCCAAAATAAGAAATATAAAATTTCATATAACATTTAAATAAATATTAAATTTAAATTTAAATAAAATAAACATCATAATGATGAGTATAATTGTGTATTGAATTTTGACCATATGCACGGATGGGTGCCAACAATAACAAGGGCGTCATGTGCCAAGTCCCTATAGGGTAGATTGAGGGCATATGTGATATTTTTAGGGATCTATGTGATGTATTTTTAACAATAGAATGCAAAAATATATATATAGTTAAACATAGCTCATATGCAATTTACAACATCAATAGATCAGGCATAACAAAATTATTTTCTAGTGAGGATTTTTATTTGTTGTGCATGGTACCTTTCAGATTTTGAGTTATAACATATATTATACTAAAAATCTAATTCTCACAAGTTTATGAAACAACCATTCAAAAATATGGTATTAAAAAATCACAGACGAGATAAGAAAGTCCATGAACATGACCCCTGCAATGCAATTATAACAAAAAAAAACAATGTGAAATTTTAAAAATAAAATATATAAATAAATAAATACCAATGCCTTGACTCTTGTTTAAGAGCTTCCTCAATCCTTGATTTTTTTTTGTGATTAGACCGCAAATCATGGCACACCTATTGTTTTTAGAACTGAAAAATAAACTGCACCACTAGGCTAATACACAAGATTAGAAGAACTATAAACATGACCTTTGTAGTACACTCATAACCACCAAAAAAGCCTAAGTTTATAAAGTAAAGGGCAAATACCTTGAACCTGGGCATGGAAAATTGGGTGGGTTTGTGTGGTAAATATCTTGAAGAAAACCTTGATTTGACTTAACTTGCATACAATATTCAAATAAAATAAGCTGACAGAGATACAATAGGTGAACACATTTGAATATTGTGGCAAACATTCATTATAAACGTATTAAATTCAATTGTGATAATTTCATCATAAATAATGATGAACAAGGTTGTCTGTCTGCAAGTGTGTCACCCATATGCTTACTCTTCGTCTTCACTACCCCCTTCATTACATGAATTGTGATTGAATAGTGGAATATAAAACAACATTCTCATACACAACCCCAAAATATATTAAGGCAAAACTCTCCCTGTGCCCAACCTGGCGGATTACATGCCTAGGAGAACCTTCCTTCCTACATTTTTTGGCCGATAAACTACCCTTTGCCAACCAAACTCTGTTGAATCTAATGAAAACATTTCGCATTCTAGACAACACCATGATGTCATCGATCTTGGCCCAGAAGTTGTGAGAATGAGAAATTCTAGTAGTGAACGGAGAAATTAGGAAATGTTTGACATTGGTGGAAGGCATGGCAGAGTTTTTTATGTACACAAATATCACTTTCCAGTTAAAGGCTCCTAAGAAAAATACCGACCTTTAGAATGGTAAAAATATATTAATACATGGCTAGGCATAAGTAGTACTAACCTTTTATTGTGTGTTTAGTAGCTCGTGTCCCATACCTGGAATATCTTGACTATGCATTTCAGAATCATTATGATCATGACCATCTGGCTCTCCACTAAATCTTTCAACAATAATGGTGAGATTAGTGTTACCTTGTAGTGTGGTCCTTTGCATGCATTGCTTTTGAACTTGACACATGTCACCCATGGTTTCATCCTCATAGTTGAATGCTTTAGTCTCTTTTTTGACAAAAATGGTGGTGTAAAAGTCAATGGGGAGTTTCAGATTTGCATAATGAAGGAAGTGATTCAGGAGAAATATCATTTTTTTTTAAGAAATAGAAAATGGCTTGAGTAATTTTCTTGTTCTCTATAAAATTTGCCCAATTTGGTGCAATTTTTTTAGGTGTTGCAGCAAAGGAAGAAATTTGTGTCCAAAAAAGGTGCAGGGATGATACGAATTATCAATATATTAATAACAAAAGAATGGAATTGCAAAGAATTTGTGACCAGGAAAGGGAAAAAAATCTATACAAAAATAAAGGTACGTTTGATCCATTGCTTATTAGTCCCGAAGGGTACTGTTGGTTTCGTTTTCCTTTAACCAATGATTATTCATTATTATCTCAGGCAATAAAAATGTAATGATTTGTGAACTTCATTATGTATGAGCATTGACAGTAAGTACGTTGCAAGATATTTAATTAACAAAATAAAATAATATTGATCACTATTTCTGATTAGCTAAATATGTCAGATTTTATTATAAATGCCACGCAGCTCTCTTTGCAGGGATGGGAAGTGACCCTACTTCAAGGCATCAGGATCAGAATGATAATGATAGGTAATTGATTTTTTTGCAGGGATGGTAGCATATTCGACCACATTCACCATTACATGTCGGGTGGGTTACTGCATGTTTCTAATCTCTATGATGTCATTTTCTATGCAGTTATTCTTTGTAAATAGTTAGAAACCTGTATCGATCATGGGGTGAGCAGTCATTCCTAAAGAGATCTTTCCTCTGAAATCAGAAATTATGCCTTCCAGTATTTTAAATATCTCTATATTGGATGAGGCAGAAGGCATAAAAATAGAAATGTTATTAAATTTCTCTTTGAAATAGTTTCTCAATAGATCAGGCATAACAAAATTATTTTCTAGTGAGGATTTTTATTTGTTGTGCATGGTACCTTTCAGATTTTGAGTTATAACATATATTATACTAAAATTCTAATTCTCACAAGTTTATGAAACAACCATTCAAAAATATGGTATTAAAAAATCACAGACGAGATAAGAAAGTCCATGAACATGACCCCTGCAATGCAATTATAACCAAAAAAAAAAAAAAAAAAACAATGTGAAATTTTAAAAATAAAATATATAAATAAATAAATACCAATGCCTTGACTCTTGTTTAAGAGCTTCCTCAATACTTGATTTTTTTTTGTGATTAGACCGCAAATCATGGCACGCCTATTATTTTTAGAACTGAAAAATAAAATGCACCACTAGGATAATACACAAGATTAGAAGAACTATAAACATGACCTTTGTAGTACACTCATAACCACCAAAAAAAGCCTAAGTTTATAAAGTAAAGGGCAAATACCTTGAACCTGGGCATGGAAAATTGGGTGGGTTTGTGTGGTAAATATCTTGAAGAAAACCTTGATTTGACTTAAGTTGCATACAATATTCAAATAAAATAAGCTGACAGAGATACAATAGGTGAACACATTTGAATATTGTGGCAAATATTCATTATAAACGTATTAAATTCAATTGTGATAATTTCATCATAAATAATGATGAACAAGGTTGTCTGTCTGCAAGTGTGTCACCCATATGCTTACTCTTCGTCTTCACTACCCCCTTCATTACATGAATTGTGATTGAATAGTGGAATATAAAACAACATTCTCATACACAACCCCAAATTATATTAAGGCAAAACTCTCCCTGTGCCCAACCTGGCAGATTACATGCCTAGGAGAACCTTCCTTCCTACATTTTTTGGCCGATAAACTACCCTTTGCCAACCAAACTCTGTTGAATCTAATGAAAACATTTCGCATTCTAGACAACACCATGATGTCATCGATCTTGGCCCAGAAGTTGTGAGAATGAGAAAGTCTAGTAGTGAACGGAGAAATTAGGAAATGTTTGACATCGGTGGAAGGCATGGCAGAGTTTTTTATGTACACAAATATCACTTTCCAGTTAAAGGCTCCAAAGAAAAATACCAACCTTTAGAATGGTAAAAATATATTAATACAAGGCTAGGCATAAGTAGTACTAACCTTTTATTGTGTGTTTAGTAGCTCGTGTCCCATACCTGGAATATCTTGACTATGCATTTCAGAATCATTATGATCATGACCATCTGGCTCTCCACTAAATCTTTCAACAATAATGGTGAGATTAGTGTTACCTTGCAGTGTGGTCCTTTGCATGCATTGCTTTTGAACTTGACACATGTCACCCATGGTTTCATCCTCATAGTTGAATGCTTTAGTCTCTTTTTTGACAAAAATGGTGGTGTAAAAGTCAATGGGGAGTTTCAGATTTGCATAATGAAGTGCTTCAGGAGAAATATCATTTTTTTTGAAGAAATAGAAAATGGCTTGAGTAATTTTCTTGTTCTCTATAAAATTTGCCCAATTTGGTGCAATTTTTTTAGGTGTTGCAGCAAAGGAAGAAATTGTGGTCCAAAAAAGGTGCAGGGATGATACGAATTATCAATATATTAATAACAAAAGAATGGAATTGCAAAGAATTTGTGAACAGGAAAGGGAAAAAAATCTATACAAAAGTAAAGTTACGTTTGATCCATTGCTTATTAGTCCCGAAGGGTACTGTTGGTTTCGTTTTCCTTTAACCAATGATTATTCATTATTATCTCAGGCAATAAAAATGTATTGATTTGTGAACTTCATTATGTATGAGCATTGACAGTAAGTACGTTGCAAAATATTTAATTAACAAAATAAAATAATATTGATCACTATTTCTGATTAGCTAAATATGTCAGATTTTATTATAAATGCCACGCAGCTCTCTTTGCAGGGATGGGAAGTGACCCTACTTCAAGACATCAGGATCAGAATGATAATGATAGATAATTGATTTTTTTGCAGGGATGGTAGCATATTCGACCACATTCACCATTACATGTCGGGTGGGTTACTGCATGTTTCTAATCTCTATGATGTCATTTTCTATGCAGTTATTCTTTGTATATAGTTAGAAACCTGTATCGATCATGGGGTGAGCAGTCATTCCTAAAGAGATCTTTCCTCTGAAATCAGAAATTATGCCTTCCAGTATTTTAAATATCTCTATATTGGATGAGGCAGAAGGCATAAAAATAGAAATGTTATTAAATTTCTCTTTGAAATAGTTTCTCCTATCAAATTATTTTCCTCCACTGCTCCCATCTTCCTTATTATTCTGATATCAATGGAGATAGCGTCGGGCAGAAGGTTATCTATCAATTTTTTAGGGTGAAAAAGGTTTATATTGCTTTTAGCATGCTTCTAACCTCTGGAAGTGATTTTGTCTTTATTTTGTTAAGATTAACTGTACACTGTTTCTTTTTTAGGTGTATGTAAATGTTCTCTCTACTTGCTCTCACTTTTGTATTTTTTCCTTATTTAGGACTAATTATCTCTTCAAATACCCATTTTGGCGACTATAGTTTTTCATTATTTTTAATTTAGGAAGAATGTTATTGTGTAAGACAATTATTAAAAAAAAAAAAAAAGTTTGAAATGCTTGAATGTTAAGTAGGCTTAACCTTTTTTAACTATGTAAACAAGGTAGTATTTTTCTGAAATCTATTTAAAATTGTGAACATATTTATTGTGTCCAAAATGGAAGGAAGTTGATAGTTAAAATTCGAGACCACGTCATTATTATTTTGCTCATTTTATTATATATTAATTACACTTAAATTTAGGTTACCTAAAAATGTGGGTTGTCATGGGTTGTCATTAGATACATTAGTAATTGAGGATGTGGGAACAGAGTTTTGTAAAACAAAATATGACAATTTTTATCAAACGTTTTGTCAAATAGTTTTTAAAAAAAAATTCTATATCATAACTTAGATTCATTAAGTAGTAACAATTTAAAAAGATAAAACAATTATAAATAATTTTAAACTTCATTAAAATATAAGACTATTACATTTAAAATAGGTTGGAATAACTATATTTTAAAAATTTAAAAAAATTAAATTTAAAATTTTTAAAATTCAAATTTAATTCTAAAACAAATGAAATTTTATAAAAAATTTATGCCAAATTTTATATATATGATAAAAAGAAAAATGAAGATATAAAATTCTTCAAAAATTATTTTTACAATTTATTTAAAAATATTTCAACTAATAAAATTGAAAAATGCATATAAATTCATCTTTGATACAAATAAATTAATTAAATAAAAATAAATAAATAAAAGTAATAATTTACAAATACTGTTCCAAACTTATAAACATAAATTTTATTGAAAATCTTGAAAATAAAAAAAATAAAAATAAAAAAATAAAAAAAAATCATCTATTTCCTACAATTCATAGGAAAATAGTATCTCCTAGATTGTGTAAATTAAACTAATAATAAGACAGAATAACAAAAATGAAAACATCCTATACATTATGTAATTTGAAAACAACATATATTTACAATTTAAAATTAAAATAAAATAAATATTATTATCTATTAGAAATGATAAAACTTACTTAAATTTAAATTCATTTATATTAAAAAAATAATAATTGAAAGAAAAAACCTTCAAAATAATAATAAGAAAACACATATTATATGGCAGCTTTTGGTAAAATTTTAAATAAAAGAAAAAAACTTCAAAATAATGAAGACAACATATATTACCCGACAGTTTTGTGTTAGGAGAGAAAAAAACTAAAATAAAAATACACACATTTACATCTGAAACTACCAAAATTAAAATGTTTATTTAGATTTTTAAGTTCATTTATATTATCACTATTTTTTTTTATGAAATATATCTATATATTAACTAAAGAGATATATATAAATAATTCATATAAAAAAAAGGTGGTATGGGAGCACGTTATGACACACACAAAGTCTAGAAGCCAAATCAAAGTATCATCTAGGTAGAGCTTAGAAACAAGCAGCTAAATCATAAAATCATAAAAAGAGAACTTTTTTGCAGCAAGATCAAGGTCAACAGACGGAGGATCCATATCATCAAGACCCCATCCCGAGCTTGAAAAATCATTACCATCTGGAACAGGGTTCCAGCCAGTAACTTGAGCAGTGTATGTATCATCATCTACTTGTGTATAAATAGACGAAATAACCTAAAAAACTTGGAGAACTTATCCAACACATCCGTACGGCCTCCAAATAATACCCCCCAAACATATGGACGTAGAAGAAAATTACCACAAAATTTTTAATATAAAACAAACCTTAGAGAAATAATACATAGATAACGTATTAATTCCTTCGATGTTTTGGTAGTAAATGGTAGGAGAAAACATGTTATCTCGTTGTTGGCCAAAACTTTTGCTTAGTTTTTCATTGATTTACCTATCGATGTTCAATCTATGTTGTTTAAAGATACTAAAATCATTTTAACATAGTTTATATATTTTATTATCTACTGCCTGCCTATATAAGTCTCAAGTGACATACATATATAATTTTAATTTGATTTTTAGTTCATAAATATTTTTAATTTGATTTTTAATTCATAAATATTTTTAAACATCATTCTTTGTCATTTCCATCTCCCTTTTACTACATTTGCACATTTGCATCTCTCAGTCAACGATGTTACAACAAACTGTGAAATTTGTGGTAGGGGGAATAATAGTGAAATTTGTGGTAGGAGGAAATTATTTTGTAAGACACTTTCTTAATTTTCTCAATATTTTATACTTTAGTGAGTTAGCTTTTGCAACCAAACGATATTTTGTACTCCAAATTATTTATAAATTATACTTTCTTGCCATTCATTCTCAATATTTTATATTTTAATTAGTTAGTTTTAGAATCAAATGATATTTTTTAAATTTCTCACTATGTGTAAACTACGCTTTTTAACTATTTATTAAGAGTAAATTATAATTACACCATGTTACAAAATATAAGTCAATTATTGATATTTTAACTTCAAACAAGTTACTATTAATGTTGATGTAGTTTTTATATTCAACATTCTAAATCTATTTAAATTTGTATTTGCATATTTGACTTGATATATAAAAATACTATCATTCATATGTTTAATCTCAATGCTATAAAAATACTTCAGTAGTCCTAAATACATCATCTCAAATTATTTATTTATTTCTAATTTGAACTTTTCTATGAATTAATTTCCATTTCCATTAAAGATTAAAACATCTACATATAAGACACCAATTTTTCACCTTGATTGCATGCCTTAATGTGAAAAGTTACTTTAATTTCATTCTTTATAAATCCATTTCTCAACAAATATGAGTTTATACTATTGTACACCATTAGTGCTTTTTGGAGCCCATAAAATTCTTTTTTTAATTTGTACATCTTGTTCTCGTGATCTAGAATGTCATAGCTAGGTGGTTTGCAACATACACTCATTTTTATAACACTCCATTTAGGATTAATGATTTGACATTCATCTATTGCACCTTCCACTTATGTTAGGATGTCATTACTATTATGATTCTCATAGTTTCCATCCTTGATACATAAAAAAATCATTGTAATCTCATCCAAGTTATTGCTTGTACCATTTGTCAACTAATGTTGCCTTTTGTCTTTCAATCTTGCCTTCTCTGGTGGTTTTGGTTATTTAAACCCACTTGCCATTAATGTCCTCCTTTCCTACTAGAAGTTTTACCAACTCCCATGTCTCATTTTTCTCAATTTATTGCTTTCTTTCATCGATGGATTCACACCATTTGTTGTCCTTAATTGCATAATGAAGGTAAACAAGATCAACTTTTAAAAATTTGTTGTCTTCAGAAAGTTCAATTTCTCCAAGTCATCATTGAATTATCTAAAGTAATCTAACCTGTTCAAGAGTTATAAAAACCTACCATAGATTTTCAGCTTGGTAAATTTACATGTTGAGGATTTATTAATACAAAAAGTACCTACTACTTAAGTATAGCTTTGCAGTATATATTGGCAATGGAAATACTTTCAAACTTATACTACATGGTGAGTACTCTATACCACACAACACACCCTTTATAAAATTGGTTCATAAATTGAGGATTTCTATTAGGGCTCTCATCCCTAGAAAAAATAAAAACATAAACATTGTGCAAAAGGATAGAAGATGGACAAATTGTTAGAACTCCTCTGCTCAAGTACCAAAAAATGTAGAATATTTATTTTAATATAATTCACTTGGAAAGGTATTCTTATTTATCCTTCTTTAATTCAACAAAATATAAGTCATCATGATTCACTGAGTTAATATTTCCATAGAACACAACAACAAACCTTAGAATAGCATGCGGCACTGAATGTTCACTATCTAAGTAGTGACATTATCATAATATACAAATCACACGAAAAACAATAGAATCATCCATCCACTCCTCAAAATTAGGGTCCGATGTAGTTCTCCTTTCACTTGTGATGGTCTCATCCATGAGACGTCATCACCAAAGAGATTGACACTCTAAGCCAAATAGGGAACAAATTACTCATGACACAGATGAGTTTCTAAAGATCTAATCCTCAATCCCATGACTAAATGACACACTCAAGCATAATGACTTACTACTCCAAGCTTCTGTTCTTACCCCAACACTCTCAAATCTAAACCCAGCTAATAGCAATGATAAATGAATCCACATTCCTTGATCGACATAGAATCACCTCAATATTTTTTTATGGTAATCAATACATGGATAAAACACTAAACATTCACACTATGGATAAGTTTTATAAGATTGAAATGATTATACATGTGATCCATGAATTCACTTAGATAATCATAAATTTCACACTATAGAAAAACATATTAGGGTTAGTTTCCTATGCCCGCACTCACTCCTTGAACTGCCATACATATCTGTGATGTCACCTACATGCACAAAATTAGGGTGATATGTAGTTCTCCAAAACTACCAGTTTCATTTAAATACAGACATTATGGAACACTTGGTCATAGTTGTCAAAAGTAATTTGATAATTAGGTCCTTGCTATACATTTTTGATCTCACGTAACTTAGGCATACCAACCATATTTTCATCTAATGAATCCCCTCATTTAAAAATACTAACCATGGGGAGAACGCTTAGGTTAATATAGCCAATTATGGTTGAATTAACTATACCCCATCATGTCAAACATGCTTAGATATACTTAGCCAAGTTGAAGTGCACAAAGATAATTTTAGGTAATTGGATCACACTTAGTTATATAAATAGTTAAAATCATGCTTATCAATACATAACATGATTGGTAACATAAAAGCATACTTAGCATGTCAAAAACACACTAAGCATATCCAAAAGCATGTTTAGTTATAAAAGTTGATCATAGAAAATTTTGTGGTATTTAATCATCCATAAGTATTATAAGACCAACTTGGCTACACATGTCAATGCAAACACAAATCCATTGTGTTTATTCAACTTAAGCAACTACATCATGTTAAATCAATGAGAATATTTTCTATGCAAGCAACTTGTGAGAGTAACTTTACTATTTACTTCATATATCAATACAGATTTCCATATACAACACTTAAAATCTTTTCCATTACAATTGAACAAGGATTCTTATCTAGTGCACTTAAGTTGGTTTCCATCATATTTCCAACATGGGATACATTCTATATCACTTACCCAATATTTATCAATTACATTTTGATATAACATGTTGTCTATTCTGATAATCATTTGAAATCAAACTAAATACATAGTATATTTAACTTGTGTCCATAACTAATTGAAAAATTATATTCCAATAAATAGGTCCTCTATCTTTCAAATAGGTATTAGTTATCCAAATTAACTCCAAAGACTTATTCATTTTTAATAAACCATCCATTTCAATAATGAATATCAAGGTTTCGATACAACACATGTATCAAGCTTGTTATCTGATGGAGTTTTCATTATTTTACAAATATATAAAAATATATGCTCGCTTGATCTCTTGGACGTTACTAAAATCTTTCATTCATCAAATTTTTATTCTAACAATCTAATAACACTGAAAGGGTTGCCTTAAGTTAATAAGATTTGTATTCATAATACTTTTATCTAGAATCATATTTAATAATATTTTAATATGGAACAAATACTATTATTTGGGCTCAAATGTTAGAAAAAATCCTAATTATTAATCTATTATCTTTTAATTCCATTCTCGAGAATAAAATTCATATTGACAAGGAATTATTACATTTTAATTTATTTTTATCAAGCGCCCCTTCCATTTTAATTTCCAACAAGGGATACATTCTATATCACTTACCCAATATTTATCAATTGCATTTCGATATAACATGTTGTCTATTCTGATAATCAATTAAAATCAAACTAAATACATAGTATATTTAACTTGTGTCCATAACTAATTGAAAAATTATATTCCAATAATAGGTCATCTATCTTTCAAATAGGTATTAGTTATCCAAATTAACTCCAAAGACTTATTCATGTTTAATAAACCGTGTATTTCAATAATGAATATCAGGATTTCGATACAACACATGTATCAAGCTTGTTATCTGATGGAGTTTTCATATTTTTAAAAATATATAAAAATATATGCTCCCTTGATCTCTTCGACGTTATTAAAATCTTTCATTCAATCAATTTTTTATTCTAACAATCTAATAACACTAAAAGTATTGCCTTAAGTTAATTAGATTTGTATTCATAATACTTTTAACTAGAATAATATTTTAATATGAAATAAATAATATTATTTGGGCTCAGATGTTAGAAAAAAACATAATTATTAATCTATTATCTTTTAATTCCATTCTCGAGAATAAAATTCATATTTACAAGGAATTATTACATTTTAATTCCTTTTTATCAAGCACCCCTTTATTTTTATAAATTTATTCAAACCCATTATTTTTATTAAATGCCACTTTGTATAAAATTGTTTGAAGTCATCAAAGAATATAAATTTATATGGTGAATAATAATAATGTTAAAAATTGGTGAACGTATTAAATTTAGAAGGAATGATTATATAAGCTTTTATCCCACATAAAGGGGTGACTCTGTAAAAAGCAAAGCTGTATAAGGGGAAGGCATAAGAGTGGGCATAAGAGGTTTGATTAAAATTGAATACGACTAGAATTGAAAAACTACCAAGTTGCCATACTTAATAACAAACAAAATTATTATATTCACGTCCAAATTAAAATTCCTTCATTAACTTAGAGGTCATTTTAAATTTTTAGCATCAAAATAACACTTGGGAACTGAGGCACCACCTATGCATAAAGCTAAGTGGATATGTGACACCAAAATTAGAAGTGAAAGGATAAAAATAAAATTGTTTATAATATTAATTGGTACTAGAAATGAGATGCTACAAGTAAAATTTCATTGTACAAACACATCCGACACTAAACACTACAAGTGCTTAAATTCATCCATTTATTCAATTTTAGACACATTAATAGATCATAAGAAATGAACTGGGATGTCATACTTCAGTATTATTAAAAGAATAGATATTTAGTTTTATTTTTATTTTTCCTATTATTATTGTCAGATACAGACTGCTATATGGGGTGCCATTCTACTACAGCAACTACCTCAAATTAAAAAGTTTTACTTGTACATGCATCAGGCAAGGAATAAATTGTACTACAACAAGATTTGATTAAAAAGTAAAATTGTCAGAGAGAAAAATGGTGAATCTAAACAAGCCTTGAATCTTGGTTGGATTATCTTTACTAAGATTTGAAAGAGGCAGGCTACTTACTACATGCTTTTAAAACTAAGTTATAAATTATTTCATTCTTTATTTACCATTATTTGATTTTCTTTTAACTAAATCCTTGTAACTATTCATATATAATTTTCTTCTTTTGATAGGTAAAACCTCTGTAAATACATATTTGAGTTAATGAAAAGATACCTGGAAACTACACCCTACAATTGGGTCATTATTGAGTTTTCAAGACATACCCAGTCAAATCTATGTGCTACACTTATGCAAAGAAAAATCATTTTAATAAAATCAAAATGCCTTACCATCTAAGGCAGCTTAATATTTTTCAAAAACTAATTGCTAATAAGCTTGGTTTTATTTTTAGTTCTTTTACTGGTTAAATAGTCTAAAAATGGTAAAACAGTTTTGTATCGTTATCAAGGTAACGCCAATAGGGATGGAGTATTCGAAGTAGGAATAGTTGTATGCAGAGGATATTGTATAAATTTATTCATCCATAATTCTATATTTATGTGAGTAAAATAGTAACTTTATTTGGGTATATATTCATTATTCAAAATAATTCAAACTTTATTTGAATTAATAAATGTGTATTTAGTTATCAAAACACCTAATTATAAAGGAATTCAAACTTTATCCAAGACTCTAAATTAATAAAATATTATAGAGGATAATTTATTTGAGGAACAATCCAAAAAATTAATTTATTGGCAAGCATGATTGATTATAACATCTGAACTCAGCTTCCTATTAAACTCATTTTCATACTAAGGTACCTAGATTTGTTGTTAAACTAGGAAATAATCTTTCTTGCATTCAAATCCTCCTCCTTCTATTCTCCTCTATTATTTCCTCTTTCAGCATGAATGGTGCCCGTTGGGCACTATATATAACTTGTACAATAAAATGTACAACTCTTAAACTCCTACTTGCTTATGCATTCACCAAATTTCCTCTTCCAAAAATGAATGTCTCTTCCTTCATTCACCCAACTCTTCTCCCTTATTTTTCCATTCAAAAAGACAACAAATAACTTCAAGAATTCAATTATTTCCACCCACTTCACTATTTACTTCATTTGTTTCACTATTCCCCTATGTGGCGTAATGGGTGAGAGGAAATGCAACATGATAAAAATATCAATTTTAGTGAATATTAAAAGTTAATACCAATTTCATTTTAGTCCCCCATGGTTGGCATAGTAGATAGGTCATTTAATTTGTCTGCCACTATCTATTCCTTCTGTTTGCCCACTACACCACTTTATTATTATTATTTTTAAATGTTGTTCCATTTTATAAATATTTGTTGTATTTCATTTAACTTGAATTTGAATTTACTATAAATAAATATTCAAAAATGAAGATGAGACGTTTAAATCCATCTTCGATAAGTGATTGCTAGATTCAAAAATTTATTCGATGGTTAATTCCTCAAACTAGACATCATAGCATTGTCTTATATCCCAGGACAAGTATAATGAAGAGAATCACCATATATATTTATTATGACCAACATTTAAACATAATTTTTAAGTAAATTCTACATATCTCCGTGGTAAATATCCCCTTTTACCAAATATATATTATGTTCCAAGATACTAGCATCAATGTCAATATAGTTATCTGACTGTGTCAATTAAATAAGTTTCAATACATAATTGTCAAAGCGGTGACCAAAATCGATCCACTTACTTAATAGATCAAGGCAAACAATGACTCTATACAATATTTCTTTCGTTCTATTTATATCGTATTACCACCAACAAGGCATCTCGCTTAAAATGCATGCACATGTACCAAAACTAACACATCACAAATGACTCATACGCCATCATCGATAAAGGAGCAATAGCTCAACGGTGGGGTATAACTTACAAGTGCCCTAAAACCTGACACATAAAAATGGGATGTGACAAAAAGTGAGTAGAAAGAAAGAGAATAAGAGAAGGATAATTTAGAATAATTATGAATATGATGGGATAAAGGATGAAAAAATAGAAGTAAAGCATAAAGAGGAAAAGGAGATATCAACTTGAGTTTTTTCCTCATCTAAGTATCATTCAATTGGGAAAACATTGCTTCCCCAAAGATTTCATTTTATTGATATGTGTCCAATTGAGATCAAAGGATTCCATTATGGGATCCTTAAGAAACAAGGATTGTAGGGGAGTTGAGAATCTTTGAAGAATAATTAAAGCAACAGCCAATTGTTTCAATACAAACCCATTCATCATTACCTCAGAGAGGGGGAGGAAAATAAAGAATTTTTACTCAAAATAAAGTCTAGATCAATAAGGTGTAAAATATAATAAACCTTTTCATCTTGCATCAAGGGATGAATAAAAATGATAGAATTTGAGGTTCACAAGAAACGCATTTAAAATGCCCCCATTGAATAGATGAAGAAAGAGCCTCAAAACTACTAAAAGGAAATATTTACTTGTAGAAAATGCCAAATCATGTTGAGATATAAATGGATAAGAAATAATTTCCTTATTCCAACTGATTAATATTCATCCACTACCTTGGTTGAAGAAGCATTTGGCACCACTGAGTGATGGCAGTCCTCAACATCACACCACCAAGTAGGATTATGCTCTCTGAACTTTTTCTTTTCTCCTCCAAAGATAAATGACTTTTTCAAGAAGTCTTATTTGGGTAGACAAAGTCAATGTGTCTATAAGATAATTAAGTCCAACAGCTCAATGCTAGCTCCTCATAATCTAGATTTTTTTCCCCACCTTACCATCCCTTTTCAGCCAGATCTCATCAGGTAGACATTTTTTAAAGTTTACTTCCATGTAAATTTTGGCAAAAGTAACGAAATGCCTTTGATTTTTTTCTTGAGAACCAAATTTGAAGATATGAATGGTATTACTAATATAAGAGAAGGAAAGAGAAGACTATAGGTGAAGGGGAAGATTCACAAGTCTCACCTAAACAAGGGAAAAATAAATAATATCCACTGAGGGGTCAAAAGATTAATACTAAGGCTTCAAACAAATCTTATCTCCCATATAGAACCAAGGATTGGAATTGAGATTAACGTTTATTTCCTTAATTAAAACACATTTAAAAATAAAAATAACCCATTTTCATAAGGGTGAATAAATATGTTTTGATAAAATAGAGGCTTCTAGGTGGAAGAAACCCATTTATGAAAATTCACTAGTTTTGACTAGAGATTATAGAATCTGCAAACAAAACTTTTGAAAATAAGCTTCCTCAACAACAAATTAATCCCTAAGATTGATGATAGTAATGAAATCAAAGATATTCATACATAAATGATCACAAAGATACACACATCAATAGCTAACATATGATGTGCAAGGAATCCCTTAAAAGATAATGGTGGTACTAGAGAATCAAAAGAATGAGCCACACTCATAATAATGCTTAGATCCATAGAGGGAAAAGCTATATAATGCTTAAGAAATTAATAATAAAAAATATAAGGATAATGAATGAGTGCTATAATAGGGCCATTTCCAAAGATGTAAAAAGAACCGTGAATATGAGTTGTTAAGGCATTGAAAGGAATCATAGGGACAAAAGTTGTGGGTGGAATATGACCATTGGAGCCCATTTTTAATTCTAAGTCCTCTTTTTCAGAATTGGGAGAATGTACATTAATTGAGATCACATTTAAAAATATATTTTTCTTTCCAAAATATATCTCACTCACCATCCCTCAACTGTTATAAATAGAGTGCAAGGTGTGGGAATTACAATCAAGTAGGAAAATAAATAGAACAATGATTTCATAAGTTTGTCTTATGAGATTCTTAATATAATCATTCAATTATTTTATCAAATTATCTTTGTGTATTTGAATTTTTTAATTAGTGTAAAATGAAACTTTAGGTCAAGGTGATCCTAGAGAAATTGACACATCCTTTATTCAATTTCTACATCACACTCCACGAACACCCACATGTGGAAAATGTCTTTGTGGAGGAGTAGAGAAAAACAATGGCTATGTAAGTGACATCGAACCCTCCCACAATCTCCATGACCCCACCTTCGTCTAGAGGAGCAATGATATCGATAATTATAATCTAGGAAAACTCTTACAATTACAAGAGGAGTATTTCCCTAATGGTTGATGAGAGTGTATAGGCTCTCCACCTCCAAGGACACTTTTTCACCATGAATATATAAAAAAACATTGTATAAAACCAATATTTTGTAAGCAACAATAAAATCTCTTCCTAAAGTATCTTGATTGAAGACTACATAATTATTGCCTTTCTAAAGCTAAAAAATAATTTTGATGTGAAAGATAAGCTAGATTTGCTTGAATTTTGTAGGTAGTTAAGGTGAAATCCCCCTAGAAGATAATGTTATAATTGAAAAGATCAAATGTGAAATTTTTCATTAAGGAATGAATATTTATCCATACTTGTTGAGCATGAGCATAGAGACAAAATTAGTGCTTGAAGGATTCTGGTTGCCCGTAGGCATGGCAATTATTGTTTGTCATACCCATGTGAAAAATTTTATCACCAACAAGATTCCCTTGGGTAAAAACATGCCAATTTTTTGTTACCTTCTTGGGCTCCTTAGTGGTCGACCAAATAATGATAAATCTATAGATCCAAGTTGAAGGAGTAAAATCTTGTCTCCAACTTTTTTTGAGTGTATCATAAGACATAGGCATGGGGGTCAAAAGCTACTAATAACCAAGGAAATTTTTATACTAGGGAAGGGATGTGTCAGCGTGCCACCTTTATTTTTTCCACCATTATAGTAGTGTTTTAAGGCCAATTTTTTTCATCATTAGGAGATATACCATTTGTGTTTCACTAAAAAATAAAAAGTCTCTATTGTTAAGATCATATTTGGTATTAATATATTGTTGTCTATAAAAATCTGGTGCTTCAGTTGAAAAAATATGCAATAATATGATTTTTTAATAATTTAAGGGCCTTAACCCATGGAACCTTAGTGAAAGGAACATTGTGGTTGTTAATTACAAGAGACCATGTAAATTTTTGGGTGTTAAATGAAATAAAATCATGAAATTTATCTCATTTCCTTGAGCAAACTAGGGTTTGATGGATTCCTAATCTTTCTAGTTGATTTTGATAATAAAATGCCACCAAGTCTGATAGGCATAAGATCAAGTGTGGAGGGTGTAAAAATAAAGTCCTTTCAAAACACCACAATAATAAATGATGTAAGATGAAATGAAAAGTTTCATAATCAAATTCTATACCTCTTTCTCCTTGACAGCTCCAAAAATGTTCTAGGAACACAAGGTTAATCCTTGCTTCTTAATGTCAATGAGGACCATGTCTTTGCATATGCTTGGGTAGTAACATAGATCTCAAGGAACTTTGTGGAATGCTTACTTTATTTCATTATTGGACTGAATAAAATAACTAATAATATTCTAAGACATGTTGTATATAGCTTTAAAAGGACCCCAACATGAACAGTAATAAACATGGGTAACAAAGAGTAAATTTAGAAGTTACCATCCAAATAAAGCTATTTAGTGTGCTACTAAAATAGTTTTCTCTTTCATTTTTTTCATAAAATAGTTTAAAATTCTTAAGAGGGAAGCCTAGAAGGAAAACAGGAAACCCCTATGAAGTTGAACATTTTTCCAATAAAAATATACTTCCAAGCAAATCTAGTATGTCAAGTTGGCTTGGGTGCAAAGGACCATATGTAAAAATGAGTTTTACCCTATTGAGTAATGAAGCCTAAAGTAAGGTAAAAAATTTAAAGGCACTCCCGGGCATAGTTGATAATTTGGAGTCTTCCTCTAAGATGACAAGGGAATATTTATATGAAAAATACCCATTGATGAGCGAAGCAAAAAAATGGTAGGGAACAAAGTTTCCCTTAACAAGCCCTCATGAATCATAATCACAAAGCAGATACATAAATCCTTTCACATTGAAAATATAAAGGGAAGGGGAAAGAAGACACCCTTGCCAAATATACCAGAATAAACCAATTTGATTAGGTTGATGGGTATTGATGGTAATAAATGAAGATACATCCCTAATGAGGGTATGCATAGAATAAACAAACCTGGGTTGAAACCAAAGAGCTTTCACTATGGTAAGAATGAATAGATCCACAACATTATTGAATTGAATCTTATAGTGACGTGTCTAAAAATTTAATAATAAGACTCATGAATACATAAAAGTGTAATTTATTAATATTTTTTTATCAAAATACTTAAAATTCAATTTGGATCAGTTATACCTTTAATATAGGTGAAATTGTACTAAGGCATTGCCAAGCCATCTCCCAAGGTATATTTTTTGTTGGGCTAATTGGGATTAGGTATAAGACCTATGTGACATTGATGTAGTAGCAACCATATTGGGAAAACTTATCCAAAATTGAAAGTGTAACAAGAATCCTTTTATCTCTATAAGACATTAAACTATATATAAAATTTTATATCGAAGTGACATACCAATTAATGTAGATATAATTACTAAACAAACCTACATTTTAATAATTACGTGTAAAATTCACATCAATTGTAATTAAAATGCTATAATAAAATAATATCTCTCCTATCAATGAGATGTGGGTGATTTGGTTAAGTGGTTTGGTTATTTCAAGCCCCACCCAGGTTCAAATCTCTGAAAAGGCATCTGAGGTCGATTGTGGCCATTGGTTGTATTCTCAGGACCATTAATCACTTTTGGATATTCTTGAGGTAGCCGGTAATATATGTTATACATGTGGTATTACATGTGGATTTGGACCCCCAATTATGTCCCAGATCGGTTCAAGCTCCAGTCAAAATCCATCATCTAATAAAAAAAAGATCTCTACTTATGAAAGTTTCAATTTTATCTTTAAATTTGAAATTATGCTTCATCTAATCACCAAGAGAAATACACACCACATATGTATTATTATTGGGGTGTGTGTGTGTGTGTGTGTGTGTGTGTGTGTGTGTAATTTGAAACCAAAAATAATTAAAATTATTAGTGTCATTTCATAAAATAAAATCTACTTGGAATTAAATATTTTTACAATGAAAAACATTAAGAGATAATTTTTAATTCAGAAGGAAGCATAAGGGCAGCAACTATGGGTGGGAGATAATTGTTGGAACCCATTTTGATTTTAAATCCTCTTTTTGAGAACTAGAAGAATGGGTGTTAATTGAGAGCACATGAAAAAAAAATTCTTTCCAAAGCTAGGGTTTAATGATTTCCCAAGCTTTCCTATTTTTATTGATAACAAAAGTGCTAACAACTTTGATTGGCACAGTAACAATGAGGAGGGTGTAATAATCAAGTCCTTTCTAAGAAACACAACCATAAGGGATGAAATATGAGTTGCATTGCTTGAATATAATCATTTATACCTCTTATTCCTTGATAGTTTGAGGAATCTGCTTGGCACACAAAGTTAACTTTGGTTCTTAATGTTGAAATGAGTACCATGTCTCTGAATTCTTTAGGATAGTAAGACATATCCCAAGCCATTATGTGGAACACTTGTTTTCCTTCAAGTTTAACAAAATAAATTAATCAATAATCTTTTCTAACATGTTATATGTAGCTTTATATGGAGGTCCGATTCTAATATATGTATGTGTGTGTGTGTGTGTATATGTGTGTGTATGTATGTATGTATGCATAAAATTTGAAACCACCAATAATTGACAATAGAAGTTTCATTTCTTAAAGTACAAACTGCTTAGAATCAAATGGTTTTCCTCTAAAAAACATCATGAAATAATTTTGAATTTAGAAAGAAGCACGTGACCATAAACTATAGGAGGGAGATGACCATTGGAGCCCATTTTAAATTATAATTCCTCTTTTCAATCATTGGATGAATGGGTGATAATTAAGAGCACATCACAAAATATATTTTCTTTTTTAAAAAATCTAGGGTTTACTAGATTCCCAATCTTTCCTATTTGTCTTGATAACAATGTTCTAACAACTTTGATAAGCACAGGAATAATGAGAAGGGTCTAATAATCAAGTCCTTTATAAGCAATACAACCATAAAGCATAAAATATGAATTGCATTACTTTCCAAGCAACTTTTATACCTCTCTCCCCTTGATTGTTTGAGGAATTTTATTGGCGCACAAAGTTAACCTTGGTTTTTAATGTCAACAAGGACCATATCTCCAGATTATTTAAGATAGTAACACATATCCCAAGTCATTATGTGTAACCCTTATTTTCATTCATATTTGGACCAAATAAATTCATCAAAAAGCTTTTATAACATGTTGTATGTAACTTTCGATGGAGGTATGTAACCTCTTATCCCTCTATAGTTTGAGGAATCTACTCGACACACAAAGTTAACCTTGGTTCTAAATGTCAATGAAGACTATGTATGTGAATTCTTGAGGATAGTAACATATATTCCAGGGCATTATGTGGAACCCTTGATTTCCTTCATATTTGGACCAAATAAATTCATCAAGAAGTTTTTCGAACATGTTGTATGTAGCTTTAGATGTATCCTAACAAGAAGAGTAACAAACATGAACAACAAAGAACACTTTAGAACAAATATGGAACTTACCATCCAAATAAAGGTATTTAGTAAGCTAGTAAGGGAGCTTCCTCTTCAGTGTTTGAAAAACATAATTCCAAATTTTGGAGGAGAAGGCCTAGAATGAAATTGAAACCCCCATGAAGTTTTTATTGGTTGTTGTGTAGTAGGACAATGGAGTAATTTTACACTGCCATCTTTCACAAAATGTCGAATCAGATGGAATTTAGTGTTGATGATGTTAAACTAGGAAGAAACTAATACATAAAATGAACAATATAAAATGAGTTGTGCTATAAGATAAATAAAAACATGTATTTCCCTTGGAGTAATTTTTACACTGGTTTATGTAGAAAAATTCAAACTGGGAAGAATGTTATTGTGTAAGACAATTATTAAAAAAAAAAAAAAAAAAAAAAATTGAAATGCTTGAATGTTAAGTAGGCTTACCTTTTTTTAACTATGTAAACAAGGTAATATTTTTCTGAAATCTATTTAAAATTGTTAAGTTGGGGAGAGAGTTTCCCTTATAAAGCCCTCAAAAATCATAACTTCATAGAGCAAATATCCAAAGCATTTCTCATTGACAATACAAAGGGAAGGGACAAGAGGACACCTTTGTCAAATATACTAGAATACTAGACCAAAATACTTAGATTGATTGGCATTGATGGTAATAAATGAAGATGCATCCCTAAAAAGTGTATGAAAAAAATGTAAAACCTTGGGTTATAACCCAAGAGCTTTTGTTGTGAAAAGAGTGAATGGCTCCATAACAAAATTACAAAATTGAATCTTATAGTGATGTGTCTAAAAAAAGTATTAATAAGACTTATGAAGATATAAAAGTGTAATTTATTAATACATTTTTATAAAACTACTTAAAATTTAATTTAAATCATGTATAAATAAAACAAAGTGAAATTGTACTAAGACATTGCCGAGCCATCTCCCAAGATATAATTTTTATTGGGCTAATTAGGGCTAGGTATAATCCCTGTGTGACATTGATGTAGTAGTAACCGCATTAGGACAATTTATCCAAATGTGAATGTGGAATAAGAATCCTTTAATCTCTAAAAGACATTAAATTGTATATAAAATCATATATATGAAGTGACATATCGATTAATGTTGAGATAATTACTAGACAAACATATACAAAAAGAATGAGTTTCCATTGAATCACTAAATTTGAAAGTATGTTTGGTCGCTGAATCCCACATGTAAGCGGGAGTGGATGAAAGATAGATAATGTGGTACAAATGGATAGGGAAGAGAGGGACAAAAGCATACCTTTCTCAGCCTAAATTTGATGGTCGACCCTACCTATCATAAAAAATTTCAAAGACAATTATCTATTCAATATTGCCCTTCATATGTTAATATAATTTATAATAGAAGAAGGAAATAGTGAGAGAAAAATTTATGGGAAGCATACATTACTCAATATTTTATCTAAGATCAAGTGTAGTGTTCATTCTTATCAATTTAATAAATGATAAATGTTCAATGAACCACATGATATTAAATTTATTTCTTCATAGGGAAGGTCTAGACGATGGCTTGTTATCAAGGCCTTCACACATCACTTCTATTTTACACTATTTCAGATGCCTGGTGCACCCCAAACCACCAAATCAAGTATTCAATTAAATTAAAAATGTCAATTGTAATAACCTGCATTTTTAGTATCATGTCTTAGCGTGAATCATGTCCTAAGAGCATCCTATTTATACCAAGTCAATCCAAGCCATTATCCATGCATGAGAGAGAGAAATATGAGAGAGAGGAATCAAATATTCGTTATTCTTCTCCATAATCCAAGTTAATTTCAACCCTTGCCATATATTTTGCTACACTTACAATGGTGTCATCTTTGTGTATCACTCTATTGTACTGAAAGAAGGTTTAGGCATATTGCATGTAATTTCATCTTCATATCTAAGAATAAGATGTTATATTCTATTCACATTTCATAAAACTACATTGAGGTTTGATTTTGGTATGTAGGATACATAGCTGCAACTCCCATAGTGGTTGCCCAAATCATAAATTTATTTTGTTGTGAGTTGATGGCAAGCTAGGTCAAAGAAAGAAGAAGACATCATTTATGTATTTCTTCCCATTAGGTTAGAGATGTAAAAGTATAGATAGGTACAAATTTTGGTGGCACAAGCACAAAATAATTCAAAATCCATAAAGTAGTGCAAGACACGATTAACACAATAAGATAAGTGAGACATTCATATTAGTTGACCAATGATCTTTCCAAGGTATGATTAGCGTACATACTAATTAGTTGACATTAAAATGGACGTCAAATTTAAGGTTCAACATAATTGTGAACAACTTACTCCATAACTCTTCCCTCCTACGATTGTAGATTACCTATTAGCGTAATTAACTTTCTAAAAAAAGATTTAGAAATATGATTCAATGTATTATGAAAATATTCATTTCTATTATATTGTAATGTAAATATCTTAATGTATTGTGAATAAATATATTTTAATTAAATTATAACATAAACATCTTTTTTTATAATCAATTTTTAGGGATTACAGAGCCCCTACCCCATAACGTTAAAAACTTACAAAACTAGACTGGCCTGGGTTGACAGTAAAACCATCAAGACATCTGACCTGAAAACTCTATACAAAACCAACTTACTGAAAGCATTCAAATTCTTTGACTCTACAACTAAAAAACATAATTTACCAAAAGATAATACTAAAAATACTACATCTCACCCTTTTTGACTCTACTGTGAGAGCAAAGTACCCTGGTAGGGGAACTTGGAATAAAACATCCGTTTTTATTCCCTCTTACTGCCAGCCATTCTTCTTCTTTACCGAAATTACATGAATTCAAATTTTGGTTTATACCACATTCCACAGACGAGCCTCTACTTGCCTTATTCTTCTTATCAAAATCTACAAAACTTCTTTCATCTGATCCAACCACCTTAGAAACCTGTGTGGGAGCCACCATAAGTACCTTACCCACATTTACATTCTCCTTGCTAAGGAATTTTGGAGCAATTCTTGAAGGCCTATTAGAATTGTAATTTGGGTAAACTGTAAGTAGCTCTTCATTTGCCTCCTTCCACCATGAAGACTCCACCTTATGCTTGGAATTTTGACAAGAAGCAAAAAGATGTCCAATTTGATAACATTTCTAACATTTGAAGTGAAGCCCCTTGAAATCAAGGGTTTGTAGCCAACATCTACCTTTAACAGCCAAGTCAATCTCTTTTGAAAGGTCTTGAGAAATATCCATACAAATAAGAACCCTAGAAAAAATTGTCCATGAGAAATTCAAAGATGAACCATCAATTTCCAATAGATTACGCAAGGATCTCCCAATAATCAACAACCTGATCTCCATCCAAAATTGAAGAGAAAGATATGGAAACTTCACCCAAATGGGTCTGAGAGAAAGGTTTCAGTCAATGGATTAAAATATGAAAACCACAATAAGGTTATCAAAAACCACAATGAAAAAACCTTTTGCACAAGGGTAAATTTTGAAACTGCCATTCAAAATAGGCCACCATGTATTCAAAAGCATTGATGAAGAGCAAGAAGAGAAGCCAAAACCTATCAAAATGATAAATTAAACCCCTTTCTACATACCATTCCTCACCCTCCAACACCTCCTCCAGAGCCTCCTCAAAATTCACAACTGAGAAATCCTTAGCCTCTTTCAAAACCTTAATCCACTCTTTTTGGGAAACCAAATTACAAATAGAGGACCTCGCTATGCTAAAAACCTATTTTATTGGGGTGGATGGCTGCCCTGTCACCCCCACACTCATCTTCCCAACCCCCAAATCTGTAGATGCCTCCATTTGCCCAAAAATCTTCAAGATCCTCCCCTTTGGAATAAAGGGTGACACCCTATATTCTCCATGCCCAACTAACTTAGAACGTCGCTACTTAAATTCCAAAGAATGCAGACCCCCCTCTGACTTTATTGCCATCTTGTTGGATGGCTTAGGGAAAGCACTGTCCATGAAGGTGCACAGCTTTGGCATCAATGACAAAACTATCTTCACATAAAGTGGATCTATTTTGTTGATTTTTTTGTAACATAAACATCTTAATGCATTATGAATATTTAAATTTCAATCAGCTTATAATATTTAGAAAAATTTAACTAGGCTTAAAAAAATGCAAAATAATAAATTAAACCTAATTAATTTTTTAAAATTAGAGTAAATGAGGGCGTATAAATGCATCTTAAATATTTGGAGATTTGGGTGTAGTGGTCAAACACTGATAGTGGAAATCAAGGTTTCGTCACAATACAAAAAGAACCCTAAAAATGTGTAGCGAATAAAGGACCTTGTCCAAATTGTCTTCAAGGTGTCAGGGTTTGATGGATTCCTAATCTTTCTAGTTTATTTTGATAATAAAATTGCCAACAAGTTTGATAGGAGTAAGAGCAAGTGTGGAGGGTGTAAAAATCAAGTCCTTTCTAAGCAAAACAACCATAAGGGATGTAAGATGAAATGCAATGTTTGAAAAATAATTTATATACCTCTCACCCCTTGATAGCTCCAGAATTTTCTTGGCACACAAAGTTAAGCTTTGCTTCTTAATGTCAACAGAGACCACGTCTTTGACTTTTCATGGGTAGTAACATAGATCCCAAGGCACCTCATAGAATGCTTTGTTTCCTTCACAATTAGACCAAATAAAATCAATAAGATGCTTCTATAACATGTTGTATGTAGCTTTAGAAGGAACCCAACATGAAGAGTGATAAACATGAGTAACAAAGAGCACTTTAGAACAAATTTGTAATTTATAGTCAAAAGAGAACTATTTAGTATGCTACTACGTGAGTGTTTTCTTCACTTTTTGTACATAATAGTTCTGACTTTTGAAGGACGAGGCATAAAAGGAAAAAGAAACTCCTATCAAGTTGAACATTTTTCCAAGAGAATTGATTTCCAAGTGAATCTAGTATGTCGAACTAGCTTGGGCACAAAGGACCGTATGTAAAAAAGAATTTTATCTCATTGAAAAATGGAGCCTAAAATAAGGTAGAAAATTTGAAAGCACTCCACAAAAATTTTAAGCACTTGGAGTCTTCCTCTAATATGGTGGGGAAATATTTACATGCAAAATGACCATTGATAAGCTAAGTAACAAAAGGGTTGGGGAGAGGGTTTCCCATAACAAGCCCTCACAAATCATAACTTCATAGAGCAAATATCCAAAGCCTTTCTCATTGATAATATAAAGGGAAGGGACAAGAGGACACCTTTGTCAAATATGGAATACTAGACCAAAATGCTTAGATTGATGGGCATTGATGAAGATGCATCCCTAAAGAGGATATGAAAAAAATGAAAAACCTTGGGTTGTAACCCAAGAGCTTTCATTGTGATAAGAGTGAATGGCTTCATAACAAAATTACAAAATTGAATCTTATAGTGATGTGTCTATAAAAATATTAATTTTAGTGAATGTTGGAATTTAATACCAACTTCCTTTTTGTCCCCCAAAGTTGGCATATTAGATAGGTCATTTAATTTGTCTGCCACTATCTATTTATTATGTTTACCCACTACGCCACTTTATTATTTATTTTTTTTAAATGTTGTTCCATTTTATAAATATTTGTTATATTTCATTTAACTTGAATTTGAATTTACTTTAATAAAATATTTGAAAATGAAGATGAGATGTTTAAAGCCATCTTTGATAAGTTTTTTTTACCTTCTTGGACTCCCTAAGGATTATGGGCATTGATGGTAATAGATGTTGGTATTAATTTTAGTGAATGTTGGAATTTAATACCAACTTCCTTTTTGTCCCCCAAGGTTGGCACAGTAGATAGGTCATTTAATTTGTTTGCCACTATCTATTTCTTACAACAAAATTCAATAACATCCACTATTAATTTGTCTCACTTTAATTACAACCTTAAGTTTTTTTTTACCTTCTTGGGCTCCCTAAGGATTATGGGCATTGATGGTAATAGATGTCGGTATTAATTTTAGTGAATGTTGGAATTTAATACCAACTTCCTTTTTCTCCCCCAAGGTTGGCACAGTAGATAGGTCATTTAATTTGTTTGCCACTATCTATTTCTTACAACAAAATTCAATAACATCCACTATTAATTTGTCTCACTTGAATAACAACCTTAAGTTTTTTTTTACCTTCTTGGGCTCCCTAAGGATTATGGGCATTGATGGTAATAGATGTTGGTATTAATTTTAGTGAATGTTGGAATTTAATACCAACTTCCTTTTTGTCCCCCAAGGTTGGCACAATAGATAGGTCATTTAATTTGTCTGCCACTATCTATTTCTTATGTTTACCCACTACGCCACTTTATTATTTATTTTTAAAAAATGTTGTTCCATTTTATAAATATTTGTTGTATTTCATTTAACTTGAATTTGAATTTACTTTAAATAAAATATTTTAAAATGAAGATGAGACGTTTAAAGCCATCTTTGATAAGTGACTGGTAGATTGAAAAATTGATTCGATGGTTAATTCCTCAAACCAAATATCACAATAATGTCTTATATCCCAAGACAAGTATGATGAAGAGAATCACCATATATTTATTATGACCAACATTTAAACATAATTTTTAAGAAATTTATACCTACTCCTTGGTAAATATCCCCTTTTACCAAATATATATTATGTTCCAAGATACTATCATCAATGTCAATATAGTTATCTAACTGTGTCAATTAAATATGTTTCAAGACACAATTGTCAAAGTGGTGACCCAGATCGATCCACTTACCAAATAGATCAAGGCAAACAATGACTCTATACAATAATAGTTCTTTGGTTCTATTTATAGTGTCTTACCACCAACAAGGCATCTCGCTCAAAATGCATGCACATGTACCAAAAATAATGCATTACAAATGACACGTACACCATCATCGATAAAGGAGCAATAGCTCACCGATGGGGTATCACCGACAAGTTCCCTAAAACCCAACACATAAAAATGGGATGTGACAAAAAATGGGTAGAAACGAAGAGAATAAGAGAAGGATAATTTAGAATAATTATGAATATGATGGGGAAAGGAGGAAAAAATATAAATAAAGCATAAAGAGGAAAAGGAGATATCAACTTGAGTTTTTTCCTGATCTAAGGATCATTCAATTGGGAAAACATTGCTTTCCCAAAGATTTCATTTTATTGATATGTGTCTAATAAAGATCAAAGGATTCCATTATGGACTCCTTAATAAATAAGGATTATAGGGGAGTTGATAATCTTTGAAGAATAATTAAAGCAATAGCCAGTTGTTTTAGCACAAACCCATTAGTCTTTACCTGAGAGAGGGGGGAGCAGAACAAACAAATTTCACTCAAAATAGAGTCTGGATCAATAAGGTATAAAATAGAATAAACCTTGTCATCTTGCATCAAGCGATGAATAAAAATGATATAATTTGAGGTTCACAAGAAACGCATTTAAAATGCCCCCATTAAATAGATGAAGAAAGAGCCACACAATTGCTAAAAGAAAAATATTTACTTGTAGAAAAGGCCAAATCATGTTGAGAAAGAAATGGAGAAGAAATAGTTTCCTTATTCCCACTGGGTAATATTCATCCACTACCTTGGTTGAAGAAGCATTTGGCACCACTGAGTGATGGCAGTCCTCAACATCACACCACCAAGTAGGATTATGCTCTCTGAACTTTTTATTTTCTCCTCCAAAGATAAATGACTTTTTCAAAAGTTTTATTTGGGTAGACAAAGACAATGTGTCCATAAGATAAGTAAGTCCAACACCTAAATGTTATCTACTCATAATCTAGCTTTTGTTTTTCCACCTTATCATCATTTTTCAACCAGATTTCATCAGGTAGACCTTTTTCAAAGTCTACTTCCATGCAAATTTTGGCAAAAGTAACGAAATGCCTTTGAGTTGTTTCTTGAGAACCAAATTTGAAGATATGAATGGAATTAATAATATAAGAAACAAAAAGATAAGACTATAGGTGAATGGGAAGATTCATAAGTCTCACCTAAACAAGGACAAAATAAATAATATCCACTAAGGGATCAAAAGATTAATACTAAGGCTTAAAACAAATCCTATCTCCCCTATAGAACCAAGGATTAGAATTGAGATTAAGGTTTATTTCCTTAATTAAAACACATTTCACAATAAAAAATAACCCATTTTCATAAGGGTGAATAAATATCTTTTGATAAAATAGCGGCTTCTAAGTGGAAGAAACCCATTTATGAAAATTCACTAGTTTTGACTAGAGATTATAGAATTTACAAAAAAAAATTTTGAAAATAAGCTTCCTTAACAACAAATTCATCCCCAAGATTGATGATAGTAATGAGATCAAATATATCCATACATAAATGATCACAAAGATGCACCCATTAATAGCTGACATAGGACGTGTAAGGAATCCCTTAAAAGATAATGGTGGTACCAAAGAATCAAAAGAATGAGCCACACTAATAATTATGCTTAGATCCACAGAGGGAAAAGCTAGAGAATGCTTAAGAAATTCAGAATAAAAAATATGAGGATAAGGAATGAGTGCTATAATAGGGGCATTTCTAAATATGTAAAAAGAACCATGAATACAAGTTGTTAAGGCATTGAAAGGAAGCACAAGGACAAAAGTTGTGGGTTGGAAATGACCATTGGAGCCCATTTTGAATTATAAGTCCTCTTTTTGAGAATTAGGAGAATGTCTATTAATTAAGAACACATTACAAAATATATTTTCCTTTCCAAAATATATCTCACTCAGCATCCCTCAACTGCTATAAATAGAGGGCAAGGTGTGGGAATTACAATCAAGTAGGAAAATAAACAGAATTATGATTCCATAAGTTTGTCTTAGGGGATTCTAAATAGAATCATTCAATTATTTTATCAAATTACCTTTGTGTATTTGAATTTATTCATTAGTGTAAAATGAAACTTTAGGTCAAGGTGATCCTAGAGAAATTGACACATCCTTTATCCAATTTCTACATCACACTCCATGAACACCCACATGTGGAGAATGTCTTTGGGGAGGAGTATAGAAAACCAATGGATATATAAGTGACATCGAACCCTCCCACAATCTCCATGACCTCACCTTCGACTAGAGGAGTAATGATATCGATAATTAGAATCTAGGAAAACTCTTATAATTACAAGAGGAGTATTTCCCTAATGTTCGATGAGAGTGTATAGGCTCTCCACCTTCAAGGACACTTTTTCACCATGAATATATAATATAACATTGTATAAAAAAAATATTTTTTAAGCAACAATAAAATCTCTTCCTAAAGTATCTTGATTGAAGATTACATAATTTCTGCCTTTCTAAAGCCAAAAAATAATTTTGATGCAAAATATAAGCTAGATTTTCTTGAATTTTGTAGGTAGTTAAGGTAAAATCCCCCCAAGAAGATAATGTTACAAGTGAAAAGATCAAATGTGAATTTTGTGATTAAGGAATGAATATTTATCCGTACTTGTTGAGCATGAGCATAGAGCCAAAATAAGTGCTTAAAGGATATACCCATGAGAATGACAATTATGGTTGATCATACCCATGTTAAAATTTATATCACCAACAAGATTCCCTTGGTGTAAAACACACCAATTTTTTTTTACCTTCTTGGGCTCCCTAGCGGTCGACCAAATAATGATAAATATATAAATCCAAGTTGAAGGAGTAAACTCTAGCCTCCAACTTTTTTTGAGTGTTTCATAAGACAAAGGCTTGGGTTTCAAAAGCTACTAATAATCAAGGAAATTTTTATACTAGAGAAGGGATGTGTTAGCGTGCCACCTCTATTTTTGCCACCATTGTAGCAATGCTTTAAGGCTAATTTTATGCATCATTAGGAGATCTATCATTTGTATTTCACTAAAAATTTCAAAGTCTTTATTGTTAAGATAATATTTGGTATTAATATATTATTGTGTATAAAGATCTGATGCATTAGTTGAAAAAATATGCAATAATATGATTTTTTTTTATAATTTAAGGGCCTTAACCCATCGAACCTTAGTGAAAGAAACATTTTGGTAGTTAATTAAAAGAAACCATGCAAATTTTTGGGTGTTAAATGAGATAAAACCATGAAATTTATCTCATTTCCTTGAGCAAGCCAGGGTTTGATGGATTCCTAGTCTTTCTAGTTGATTTTGATAATAAAAGTGCCACTAAGTCTGATAGGCATAAAATCAAGTGTGGAGGGTGTAAAAATCAAGCCCTTTAAAAACACCAAAACCATAAAGGATGTAAGATGAAATGAAATGTTTGATAATCAACTTCTATACCTCTTTCCCCTTGATAGCTCCAAAAATATTCTAGGAACACAAAGTTAATCCTTGCTTCTTAATATCAATGAGGACCATGTTTTTGAATATGCTTGGGTAGTAACATATATCTCAAGGCACTTTGTGGAATGCTTGCTTTATTTCATGATTGGACCAAATAAAATCACTAATAATCTTCTAAGACATGTTGTATATAGCTTTAGAAGGAGCCCAACATGAAAAGTAATAAACATGAGTAGCAAATATTAAATTTAGAAGTTACCATCCAAAGAAAGCTTTTTAGTGTGCTACTGATTTAGTTTTATCTTTGATTTTTTCCATAAAATAGTTTCAATGTTTTAAGAGGGTGGCCTAGAAGGAAAAGATGAAACCCCTATGAAGTTGAAAATTTTTACAATAAAAATATATTTCCAAGCAAATCTGGTATGTTGAGTTGGCTTGGGCGCAAAGGACCATATGTAAAAATGAGTTTTATCCCATTGAATAATGAAGCCTAAAGTAAGGTAGAAAATTTGAAGGCACTCCATGGAATTTTTAAGCACTTGGAGTCTTCCTCTAATATGATGAGGAAATACTTACATGCAAAATGACCATTGATGAGCTAAGCAACAAAAGGTTTGGGGAGAGATTTTCCCTTAACAAGCCCTCACAAATCATAACTTCATAGAGCAAATATCCAAAGCATTTCTCATTGATAATATAAAGGGATAAGAGGACACCTTTGACAAATTTACTGGAATACTAGACCAAAATGCTTAGATTGATGGGCATTGATGGTAATAAATGAAAATGCATCCCTAAAGAGGGTATGAAAAAAATGAAAATCCTTGGGTTATAACCCAAGAGATTTTGTTGTGATAAGAGTGAATGGCTCCATAAAAAAATTACAAAATTGAATCTTATAGTGATGTGTCTACAAAAAGTATTAATAAGACTCATGAAGATATAACAGTGTAATTTATTAATACGTTTTTATAAAACTACTTAAAATTTAATTTAAATCACATATAACTAAAATAAAGTGAAATTGTTCTAAGACATTGTCAAGCCATCTCCCAAGGTATAATTTATGTTGTAGTCCCACAACCAAGTGATAAGCTTACCTTTCTAGCTCTTAAGTAAAGGTGAAAATTTAACACATTACTAAACCAAATGAATGCAATATTAAATAAATTACTTGAATATAATGAATATTACTTAATATAACCTTTTAAAATGGAAACAATCAAAACATTGCCTATAAATTATGACCCTAATCAATTTCATGAAAATCAAAGAGTTTCAGGACACGGGACTAATAAATGTCTCAAATTACAACATAAGATCCAAGATCTAATTGATAAAAACACTAGTATTATTGATGGGCATAAATATTCATTAGATGAACATGTGGCTTAGCCTAATCAATGCATACAAATATTTAGTAATCCATTACCAAATCATAACACTCCTAAACAAAATAATGTGCATATGCAAAAACTTATACATCACTCTACTTTTTTACTTGAGCATGAGATTGAAACATTATTGGCATGGTTTTTGGGTCTAAAAGCATATGCCTTACATTGCATAAAATTTTGGACCTACATATAGAAGTGGTTTTGTTGATTACCATCTTTCTATCACACATGGTATTATGATTGAAAATGGTTCTAGTGAAAACCTTATTTTGATTTCATTCTTATCTAGTTGAGAAAAAATTGAGAGAGATTTATTTGTTAGGAATACGATACTACACAGTCATTATTGTCACATCTCAATTTCACCTTATAATTAATAACCATTAAATCTATAGATTAATATGGTTATTATTTAATTATCATTACTTTGATTTGAGATTTATGACATATAATCTAATAGGATAGTGATATTATTGATTAGTATACATGATGTGGTATCTATATTTTTTTAATTTTATACATTGAGGATATATATTTGTTAGTTTTGCATCATTGACTGATATATATGATAACTCAGATTAAATACCTACATATTACGAGGTGGATGCATGATTGATCCTACCCTCAGATCTTGATGAGGGAGAGCATCATCAGAGAGGATGGGCTAGATAGGGCATCCTCTTCTTAATAGCTGAGTTTTATAGACAAATATTTTGGCCTAAGGTTATAAAGCTGAAGCTGAGTCTTACATTAGAAAGTTGAGCTGTATACATTTCAACGCTACAGTGGGTATATTAAATTAAATGATTGAACATTTAATATGCTGAAACATCTAATGTTACATTGTGCAGAGATTTTTATAGTGAAGTATATATTTGGAGTCGTTATAGATATTTTGGTAAATTCCTAAGACTATATTCAAATCGCTGAAGCTAGTAAGTAAATAGCAAAAGTCAATTATGAAAATGTTGTCATTTGGGCTTAATATATGAGTATAAATTTAAACACCTAGCTTAAGATAGGAAATCACTAACTTATTGGTTGAGTCGCTGAGCGTATATGATAAAATTGATGAGTTTCAATGGTAAAGCCAAGTTTAATAAAAAAAGGCCAGTTTAAGCAAAAATGCCAGGTCATTATGACTTTAGTTTGAAACACCGTATGTTGAGTCTCTATTTTTGGTATGGATATATATCTAATTTTATATCATTGAGTTTGTAATGGAAGCGCAAAGTATTAAATAGTAAAGCTGAATTTAAATATTTATTGAAACACATATGTGTTTAAAGAAACCATAGAAGTGTTAATGAACATGATGTGATGTAAAAATGCCAAGTTGATTGTATTCAAAATGTTGTGCATGTAAAATGAAATTCCATGCATGAAAATTATAATGCCCAGTCTTGATAAGTGAAATGTCAGATTGTATAAATAAAATGCCATGTCAATGTTTTGTGTCGCAAAGTCACTGCATTGTGATGCCAATTCAAACTTATATAAACCGTGAATTTATATATTAAAAATGCCTAGGCATAATGGAAAAAGTGTTGAGTTAAATATATTAAATTGGCTGAGTTGGAAATTAAGCGCTGAGAAAATAAATTAGTAAATTTAAATTTGCTAAATTTAATAGATAAAATAGTTGAGTCATTTAAATAAAAGTAATTATGATTTCTTTTTAATACAAAATCAAATGTTCGGTGGAACTTTATTAATCTCGAATTTCCATTTAGTGTTTTTTTAAAGAGATATATGAGCCAATTCTTGATTAGCCGAGTATGACATTTGGCTTTGGAAAAATCTATTGTTTGAACTGTGCATTGTATGTTAATAATATTATGGGGTTCTCCTAATTTTGACGGTATAACTTAAAATATTATCAAATAAAGGAATACAGGAAGCTAAATGAATGGTAAAAGAGCTAGATTTTTCCTATGGTATTTCTATTAGGGACAATGTTTTCCTTAATAGTTATATTGAAATTAATCCAAAGATGTGGCTAAAAACTTTGTAAGTTAGTATAACTTAACTTTTTTGTATAAGCACACATTTATGGCATGATATAGCATTTGAATACTTTTGCATGAGGTGTGTTGTGACTATTAATTAATAAGTATTATTCTTATTTAGACTTTTACATGTTGAAAAGAATGCATATTGAAACTTTTATTGTCTATTTTATTTTTGAGGCTTAAATTGATTTGGGGTTATTTGATATTAGGATAACTATTAGTAATTAAAACTTGTGTGCAATTTATATTATGAGTGTATCAATATGTGTAAATGATTATATATTTATAGATTAAAATGATGTCTCGTGATGTGTGCCTAAAGATATGTTTACGTCTGATTATTATTGTACAAAATAGACTATTGTATACCTGAGTGGTATTATCTTGTATAGATTTGTTTAAAAATGATAGTGTAAGGTTGATTATTCATGTTTGAGTAGGGTTCTCAAGCACAAAGAGCTATGATATTATGGGATATCATAGAATACTTCAACTTAAACATATATGTTTGGATGGTACAAATTATAGTTGTATGTTTAAACTCTCATCTACATTGAATGATTGAATGTATGTATTAGATATTAATTGAGTAGTATGTTTATAGTAGTTAGTAAGACATCATGTATATATGCATACAACTTTGAGAGTATAAAGAAATGTTAGGTTAGACTTTTATGTGCTAGTATGACTTATTTGTTAAATGTACTTATTTGATTAAAAGCATATATTTTTATATATTTATGACTACTTAGTATGACTAATTATGAGAAAACTAGTAGTTATATCTTAAAACACTAGACTATGATATTATGGGATATCATGAGGTATAATTGTATAGATTTTATTGTAGTAATATAAAAATTGTAGTTTAATATGAATGTGAACCATACTAAGATGGTATGAATTGTAGACATTATTTCTTGTATGATTTAAATAATAATATATGATTTATTCATACGTGGTTGAAATAAAAGTATACTTTGCTTAATTTTATGTTTAACATATGATGTGTTATGGTTTCTAGGAGAATGTACTTAGTATGAATATTGTGGTTAAATAAAGTGTAGTGAAACATTATCTTTTGGTATGTATGAATTACATGTGAGTGTAATATCTTGTAATAGAAATGAGTTTTATACGATATATTACATGTTTAGTTTTATAAATCATGCACACTTTGGTACTAGTTTGTTATCTAGATTATTACACTATTATATCTACCTATCCATGAAGGGAGGGTCATTCCCTGATAGGAGATTATGTAGGAGATTGTTGGTCCATAGTTGGAGTGGAAAAATACTTAGATGATGCATTCCCTCCCCACAACAATACTACTTATCTAGAGACCATACTGGAGATTGTCAAAGATACACAAGTTGGTTCAACTTGAGCTTTAGAGAGCTTGGTGTCTATCTTTTATATTAAGATTGAAGACCTCAAGGAAATGTAATTATATTTTGTTTATTTATACTGAACAATAATTGTTGTATTATAGGACTAGTCGTAGCTGTGTCCTGATATATTCACTTTTCTAGGGAGTTGTTATTGTAATATATTATATTACATTAAATATTTAAATATTGGAACCATTATTATTATAAGTTGTTTATTATGATTTATTTAAGTTATTTAGTTTAACTGTGGTTGAGTGGATTGAATGTTAAGTAATAATTTTTTTTTTAAATTACTACATTATTCTAAGTACAACTTGAAGGGATGTAACATGTGATATCAGAGTTGTATCTCAAACTCTGAGACGTAATGAGTCCATTAATATTTTTATACCTTTTTGTTTAACAAAAAGAATAAATATGCAGGTATGTATGGTACATTGAGTGTGTACTCTTAGAGTATTTTTACCCTCTTAGAGTTGTAAAAGGATTGGTTTATCGAGTGTCTCCTTGGTGATAGTTTTATAAGGTGTATGGGTAGGTGATTACATGGCTTTGTTCAGGGGATGTGAACAAGAGTTTCCTATCATATTTTTCATCTTAAATTGAACACCTCAAGTGTGATTATGTCTTTCTTGAATCATCTTCACCATTTATGTTTTATGTTGTTAGTGTTTCAAGAGCATGGAGTGATTATTAATTAAGTAATTATGCTTTAGTTTTGTGTTCTATTTATACAGATCCTAGGAATGGAAATCATATAAGACCATTCTAGAGTGGCACCACCTAGTGTAATAAGAATTTTCTTGTAGTTGAATGTAGATTTCTTGATTGTGAGTTTCTTTATGTGAGGAGTTTGTGGACTACCATCCTTATATTTATATAGAATCAAGAAAGAAGAGTCATCTCTCTTAGTTAGCTTAGAGGTGATTTGTTATTCTCTCATTCTCCTCTTACATTATTTTATGCTATCGAGAAGAATTATATTTTTAGGATGTTGATTTAAGTGTTTCTTCAAAAATAAATTTTGTTTACGAAATGTTGTTAAATATTTTTCCCTTAAGTTCAGGAGATATTGTTTTCTACTTCTTGTTGAAAGAAATTGTATGGTTAGATATATTGAAGCATCTTTGATGTTAGTATTTTCTTTCTGATTATGTAGGTAGGTTATAATACTACACTTATAAGTTGGGTCAGTGAATTGTGATAGGTAACATGGAATTGTGGCGTTTCCTTGTACCATGTGAGGGTATGTAGGAGATTTGTTTTTGAGATGTTATTTCTCTATCTCTCCACTTTGTAACTTTTAGAGTTACTATTTTATATAACTTGACCTCAAGGAATTACAAACCTTGAATATATATATTAATTATAGTTGAGTATAATTATTATGTTATTAATTACCTTCATTTAAACTAATATTATTATTTTTTGAAGCATATTGTTTTGAAGAGTTATATGTACCTTTTTTTAATATCAAGGTATAATATGTATGAAATATCTTCTAGTCTAAACGGTTTAGATAAACCTTAACTTGTTGTGTGCTAGTCATGCAAGTAAGGAGACATTGTCTCACTTTTAAGGTTGTAGGGATGGTATGATCCTTAGCCTTTGTATGTTATGTTAATTATGGTATTATTTCCTCTTCACTATGACTAGAACACTAGAAGTTAAGTTTTAAAATATGATTGATTTGTAGTAACTTAATACAATCTCAAGATGATTGTATGATTCTTTTTATATATATGTTATTACATCTGAAATTATTTAGCATATAGTATTGCTTTTTATGATTTGTTAGTATATATTTATGTTTCATAGAATTATGAACATGTTTTAGAAATTGTCAGGTCATGAAGGCTTGAGAAAAGAGTGATGAATTGGGAATGTGAGTTCTAAGTGATAGGATGGTATCCTATTTAGTCTCATATCAACTCAAATTGTTGATATTGAGTTGGATCTGATAGATAGACTTATCAAATCCAAGATTTGACAAGTAAACTTGTTAAATTTAGTCATATGGCCATACACCTGTATACTATGGACATGTATTCCATGTAGATGGGTATTCCATGATTTTGTATACATTATATTTATCATTTCTATTTATTATCATACTTGTCAGGAGCTCTGATTGAGTAATCACAATATTGACATGTTATACTTATCTGAAGCTATATGGTGTAGTGATAGTATTAATATATACACATCATTCTTGTCAAGTTTTCTAAATATTTTTATCCGATATGAAAAATATACTCTCTAGAATAGAAGGATGTGTAAAGAGGATATAAGATTTTGTGGGACTCTGATTGATCATTTATTTTGACTTTTGTGATGGTCTCATATGTTTTTACAAATGTAATAAGAATTTTACCGAGTTGTTATGGGTATGTCTTATGGTTCTAGACCCCAGGGTGGTCATGATAGAACCAATCATATTAAGTGATATTTACAAAACATGTTTACATAATAGAAAATGTCATCGATTAAGATCTTGTGGGATAAATACTCTAAGAATAATGTTCAATGAAATAACTATGATGAATTCTTCAGGGAAATTTTACATTTATATGCATAAGATGATACTTGATACTATGTTTTTATGTTGTTAAACTTCGTTTGTTAATCAGATTTTTTGATTAAGAGTCATCAGGGCGATGACTAGTTTTAGGAGGGAGGTTGTCACATTCTAATTTCACCTTATAATTAATAACCTTTAAACCTGTAGATTAATATGGCTATTATTTAATTATCATTACTTTGATTTAAGCTTTACGACATATATTATAATGGGACAGTGATATTGTTGATTAGTATACGTGATGTGGCATCTATATTTTATCGGATGAATGGGTGTTAATTAAGAGCACATCACAAAATATATTTTCTTTTTTAAAAAATCTAGGGTTTACTAGATTCCCAATCTTTCCTATTTGTCTAGATAAAAAAGTTCTAACAACTTTGATAAGCACAAGAATAATGAGGAGGGTCTAATAATCAAGTCCTTTATAAGCAATACAACCATAAAGCATAAAATATGAATTGCATTGCTTTCCAAGCAACTTTTATACCTCTCTCCCCTTGATTGTTTGAGGAATTTTATTGGCACACAAAGTTAACCTTGGTTTTTAATGTCAACAAGGACCATATCTCCAAATTATTTAGGATAGTAACATATATCCCAAGTCATTATATGTAACCCTTGTTTTCATTCATATTTGGACCAAATAAATTCATCAAAAATCATTTCTAACATGTTTCAACCAAATAATATATATATAATTTGAAACCACAAATAATTGAAAATAGCATCTTCATTTCCTTTTGAAATCAAAACATCATGAAATAATTTTAAATCGAGAAAGAAGCATATCAATAGAACCTATAGATAACAGATGACATTTGGAACCTATTTTAAATTATAAGTCCTTTTTTTGAGCTCTAGGAGAATGGGTATTAATAAAGAGCACTTTAAAAAACATATATTCTTTCCAAACAAGTTAGGGTTTAATGGATCCCCAAGCTTTCTTGTTTGTCTTGATGACAAAAGTGTTAAAAACTTTAATAGGCAGAAGAGTAATGAGGATGGTGTAATAATAAATTCATTTCTAAGTAATGCAACCATAAAGGATGAAAGATGAATTGCATTGCTTGATAATCAAATTATATACCTCTTTTCCCTCTATAGTTTCTTGAATGTACTCAACACACAAAGTTAACCTTGGTTCTCAATGTCAATGAGGATCATGTATGTGACTTCTTGAGGATAGTAGAATATATTCCATGCCATTATGTGGAACCCTTGATTTCCATCATATTTGGACCAAATAAATTCATCAAGAAGTTTTTCTAACATGTTGTATGTAGCTTTAGATGGATCCTAACAAGAAGAGTAACAAACATGAGCAGCAAAGAACACTTTAGAACAAATATGGAACTTACCATCCAAAGAAAGGTATTTAGTAAGATAGTAAGTGAGCTTCCTCTTCACTCTTTGAAAAATATAATTCCAAATTTTGGAGGAGAAGGCCAAGAAGGAAATTGAAACCCCGATGAAGTTTTTATTGGTTGTTATGTAGTAAGACAATGGATTAATTTTACACTACCATCTTTCACATAATTTTGAATCAGATGAAATTTAGTGTTGATGATGGTAAACTAGCAAGAAACTGATACATCAAGTGAAGAATATAAAATGAGTTGTGTTATAAGATAAATAAAAACATGTATTTCCCTTAGCTAGGTATGAGACTTGTTTTGGTTATATTCTGAGGAGTTGCATTCTAAAGAAGGACATGAGACTCATTTTTATTATTAGCTTAGGAGAGGAATTTTGAAGGAGAAGGATGTTATTTCCTTAGAAGGAAGGAGGAAATTACTGGTATAGGTGCTAAATTTTGTGAGTGTATCTTTTAAAAGTATCTTTCTTGAGTGTTATATACCTTCATCTGTGCATGTCCATTTTCCTCTACATATTTATTTTATTGTAAATGATTTCTTTTTTCATGGATTCTTCAAAGGTATTGATCTAAAAAGAGGTGTGGTACTCAATGGAGGTGTGAAGCCACAAATATGAGTGTACCTACTTGGGCACCATAGTAGAATATCTTTTTCAAAGAAAATCTAGAAAACAAATTTGTATCAGTCCCAAATGACTATCTATAGAAAATATTTCTATCCCATTAGATATTGGAGCTTAAAATGAGGTACAAAATGTAAAGGCACTCTATGAGATTTTTAACAAAGTCTTGGATATTTCCTAGAAAGAGTCATTTACAAAATAATCAATTATAAGCTAACAAAAAAAGGGTTAGAGAGAAATATAAAGGAAATGGGTAAGATGATACCCTTTCCAAATATACTAGAATAGACCAAAAAATTAATATTATTGGGCATTGACGGTAAGAAACAAACATGCACCCCTAAAGAGGATTTAAACATAATGAACAAAATTGGTCCCAAACCAAAAAATTTTCACCATGGAAAGGATGAAGGACTCCATGATGAATTATAAAATCAAATCTTATAGATATGTGTCTACTAAAAAGTATTAATAAGACTTACAAAGATATAAAAGAGTAAATTATTAATATAACATTATCAAATTATTTAAAATTTAAAATTTGATTGCTTGTAACTAAAATATGAGTGAAATAATATTAATGCATTTCCAAACCATCTACCAAATTATAATTTATGTTTACACTGATTGGGGCTAGGCATGAGCCGTGCATGACTTTGATGTAATAGTAAGCTTGTTCAAAAAATTTAGCTAAACATGAACATGGAAAAAGAAACCTTTAGTTTAGAAGGACATTTTAAACTGCATTTAGAATCTTATGTCATTGTGAGATACTAATTATTATAGAGATAAAATCATGTTGCTCACTAAACAAACATATTCTTTGAAAATATGACTCAATTGTAATTAAAAAATAAACAACAATAAAATTTTGACCAAATAAAAGTTTTGATTATCAAAAGAGTTGTAGTCTAATTGGTGCAGATGATCATAAAGTACATTGTCACTCAATCCACCAAGCACAAATCCCATGAGATGCCAAACATGGATGAGGTTAGATTCGATTCCTAACCAAATTTGACAAAATGGATACCCCTCAATCCTATGCACTAAATTGAATACCCCTCAATCCTATGCACTAAAATTTTGGGTGTTAAAGGAGAGAAAATCATGAAATTTATCTCCTTTCCAAATAAGCCAGGGTTTGATGGATTCCTAATCTTTCTAGTTTATTTTGATAATAAAATTTCCAACAAGTTTGATAGGTGCAAGAGAAAGTGTGGAGGGTGTAAAAATCAAGTCCTTTCTAAGCAAAACAACCATAAGGGATTCAAGATGAAATGGAATGTTTTACAAACAATTTAGATACCTCTCACCCCTTGATAGCTCTAGAAATTTGCTTGGCACACAAAGTTAAGCCTTGCTTCTTAATGTCAACAGAGACCATGTCTTTGAATTTTGGTGGGTAGTAACATAGATCCCAAGGAACCTCATGGCATGCTTTCTTTCCTTCATAATTGGACCAAATAAAATCAATAAGATGCTTCTATAACATGTTGTATGTATCTTTAGAAGGAACCCAACATGAAGAGTGATAAACATGAGTAACAAAGAGCACTTTAGAACAAATTTATAATTTATCGTCCAAAGAGAGCTATTTAGTATGATACTAAGTGAGTTTGTTCTTCACTTTTTGCACATAATAGTTCCAAATTTTGAAGGACGAGGCATGGAAGGAAAATGAAACCCCTATCAAGTTGAACATTTTTCCAAGAGAAGTTGATTTCCAGGTGAAACTAGTATGTCTAACTGGCTTGCGCACAAAGGACCGTATCTAAAAATGATTTTTATCCCATTGAATAATGGAGCCTAAAATAAGGTAGAAAATTTGAAGGCACTCCATGGAATTGTTAAGCACTTGGAGTCTTCCTCTAATATGGCGAGGAAATATTTACATGAAAAATGACCATTGATGAGCTAAGCAACAAAAGGGTTGGGGAGAGAGTTTCCCTTAAAAACCCCTCACAAATCATAACTTCATAGAGAAACTATCCAAAGCCTTTATCATTGGTAATATAAAGGGAAGGGACAAGAGGACACCTTTGTCAAATATACAGGAATACTATACCAAAATTCTTAGATTGATGGGCATTGATGGTAATAAATGAAGATGCATTCCTAAAGATGGTATGACAAAAATGAAAAACCTTGGGTTATAACCTAAGAGCTTTCGTTATGATAAGAGTAAATGGCTCCATAACAAAATTACAAAATTGAATCTTATAGTAATGTGTCTAAAAAAGTATTAATAAGACTTATGAGTATATAAAAGTTCTAATTTATTAATACATTTTTATAAAACTATTTAAAATTTAATTTAAATCACGTATAACTAAAACAAAGTGAAATTGTATTAGGACAATGCCAAGCCATCTCCCAAGTTATAATTTCTGTTGGGCTAATTGGGGCTAGGTATAATCCCTGTGTGACATTGATGTAATGGTAACTGCATTAGGAAAATTTATCCAAACGTGAATGTGGAATAAGAATCCTTTAATCTCCAAAAGAAATTAAATTGGATATAAAGTCTTATATAAGAAGTGACATATCGATTAATGTTGAGATAATTACTAGAATGGGTTTCCATTGAATCACTAAATTTGAAAATATGCTTCAATTAATTTATAAAAAATATATATAATAATCGAAAACGGGAAGTTTTCATTTGTTAAACTACAAACTATAATGCATTTAGAAGAATAGTTTCATTTACTAAAATAAAATACAAACTATAATGAATGGTTTTCCTCTGCAAACACCACAGATTATATCCTTTCCTAGTATGTTTGGTCGCTGAACGAAGGAAGACATATGTTTCTCGGCCTTTTGGCTAAGATCAAGTGTAGTATCTATTCTTATCAGTTTAATATCTGATACGTGGTTCAATGAACCACACGATATTAAATTTATTTCTTTAGGGGGAAGGTCCAGACCGGTAGCTTGCTATCAGGGCCTTCACGCGTCGCTTCTGTGTTGCACTACTGCAGAAGCCTGGCGCACCCCAACCCCCACAAAGCACATATTAAATTAATTGATCTTTTAACTTATTTATTTGAGATAAAACAGCGGCCTGCTCGCGGGCAAATAATGCTAATTTTAGAAAGATACAGCAGCAGGTTTAGCAGCCTTCGCTCCTGGATATGCGATGTAAAATATTCATAACCATTTGATTAGGCCTTAAATAAATCTATTATAAACCTATATTAAATATAATTGATTCGTATATCTTTCTTTGACATGTCACATTGATTCATAGTTTTACGGTTTTTTGTTTTTTTTTTTCCAATTTCCGCATACCATTTTTTTTAATTAGTAGTTTTTATTACTGTCTTTATCAATTTTTCATGTTTATGGGAGAAATGTGGGATCAATTTGGATTGATTTTTCCAATCAATTTTTTTTTATTTTTTTAAAGTTACATTTAAATGGACGTTAAATAAAAAGGTAAAATTATTTAGTGACATTTAAATGGACGTCAAATTTAAGGTTCAACGTAATTGTGAACAACTCACTTTATAATTTTTCCCTCTTATAAATTGTAGATTACCTATTAGCGTAACTAACTTTATAAAAAAAAAATTAGAAATATGATTCAATGTATTATGAGAAGATGTATTTCTATTATATTGTAATGTAAATATCTTAGTGTATTATGAATAAATGTATTTTAATTAAATTGTAACATAAACATCTTTTTTTTATAATCGATTTTTAGGGACTACAAAGCCCTTTCCCAATAACATAAAAAACTTACAAAACTAGACTGGCCTGGGTTGCCTCTGACCTGAAAACTCCAAACAAAACCAGCGTACTGAAAGTATTCAAATTCTTCCACTCTACAACCAAAAAACATAATTTACCAAAACATAATAATAAAAATACTACATCTCACCCTTTTTGAATCTACTATGAGAGCAAAGTACCCTGGTAGTGGAACTTGGAATTAAACATCCTTTTTTTTCCCCTCTTACTGCCATCCATTCTTCTTCTTTACCCAAATTACCTGAATTCAAATTTTGGTTTATACCACATTCCACAGAGAAGCCTTTACTCGCCTTATTCTTGTTATAAAAATCTACAAAACTTCTTTCATCCGACCCAACCACCTTAGTGTGGGAGCCGCCATAGGTACCTTACCCACATTTACATTTTCCTTGCTAAAGAATTCTGGAGTAGTTCCTGAAGTCCTATCAAAATTGTAATTCGGGTAAACTATAAGCAGCACTTCATTTGCCTCCTTCCACCACGAAGACTCCACCTTCTACCTTTAACATCCAACATCTACCATTAACATCCAACTCGATCTCTTCTGAAAGGCCCTGAGAAATATCCATACAAACAAAAACCCTAGCAAAATTCATCCATGAGAAATTCAAAGATGAACCATCAATTTCTAACAGATTATCCAGGGATCTCCCAATAATCGACACCCGATCTCCATCCAAAATTGAAGAGAAAGATATGGCAACTTCACCCAAATGGCTCTGAGAGAAAGGTTTTCAGTCAATATGGAAACCAAGTCTTAAGAAAAAGAAGATGACGATCACAACTCTAAGATTTACCATGTAAAATTTTATTACAATCAACAAGGTTATCAAAAACCACAATGAAAAAACCTTTCACACAGCGGTGAATTTTCAAATTGCCCTCCAAAATAAGCTGCCATATATTCAAAAGCAATTAATGAAGAGCAAGAAGAAAATGACAAAACCTATCGAAACGATAAACTAAACCCCTTTATATATACCATTCCTCACCTTCCAGCACCTCAAGCCACTATTTCTGGAAAACCAATTTACCAAAAGAGGACCTAGCTACGCTAAAACCCTATTTTATTGGGGTGGATGGCTGCCCTGTCACCCCCACACTCATCTTCCCCACCCCCAAATCTACAGATGCCTCCATTTGCCCAGAAATCTTCACACTATATTCTCCATGCCCAGCCAACTGCTCAAATTCCAAAGAACGCAAACCCCCCTTCAACTTCATCGCAATTTTCGGGGAGGTGCGAAGCTTTGGCATCAACAGTAGAACTATCTTCGCATAAAGTGGATCTATTTTTTTGTTTATGTAGAGTAGTCTTAAACCAATACAAAATCACCCTTGTCCAAGGTTTTTCAATTTCTTCAAGTGTTTCCAACTTCTCCGTAGTCAACTTGATAAGTTTATTGATCCACAATCTACTATTTTTTTCATGTTTAGTGTGTTTTATATGATCTACAAGAACAATAATTTTTCAAATGTATCAAAAAATTATTCATTGTGTGTTCTAAATAAATATTCTTGCATCAATGGTAAAGCTTCATTAGTCCTTTTTGCTTCTGCAATTAAAAAAATTATGAGTAAGTTATCCTACCATGCTTTTATCTTTGTTAGTCTTGGAATATAAAAAAATAATGTATACTTTCCCCTAGCCATTAGTTAGCCAAATTTTGTGCCACACCACCCAATGTTGACATAAAATGCAATCCTTGGTACAAATTTATATGGGTTCATAAAGATTTCGATTAGAGTTATTTCTATGTAAGGGTTAATATTTAGTTATGTTCCTTATTCAAATTATGCAAACATAAATTTTACAGTAGGTATATGTTTTATGTTCTAATCTCATACACTAAACACATATATTTTATAAATTATTTTTTTATTCATATACCATAAAAATCGTTACAATGTCACATATACTCTTTATCTCTATACCAACACTCTCTCTATTACAAAAAATCAGGATGTTCCCCCTTCAATCAATATAATAGTTTAATTTACTAAAACATAGTGTACTCTGAATCAAATGGTTTTCAACCTTAAAACATTATGAAATGTATAAATAAGACACATGAAAGGAGTATTTGGCTACCATAAATAATTTAACTAGTTTGGTTACCATAGACTATAAGGCCTAAATTTGACAATCGACCCTACTTATCATAAAAAAATTCAAAGATAATTATCTATTCAATATTGCCGTTTATATGTTAATATAATTCATAGTAGAAGAAGGAAATAGTGAGGGAAAAATTTATGGGAAGCATAACTTTCTCAATATTTTATCTAAGATCAAGTGTAGTATTCATTCTTATCAATTTAATATATGATAAATGTTCAATAAACCACATGATATTAAATTTATTTCTTCATAAGGAAGGTCTAGACGATAGCTGGTTATTAGGGCCTACACGCATCACTTTTATTTTACACTATTTCAGATGTCTAGTGCACCCCAAACCACCAAATCAAATATTCAATTAAATTTAAAATGTCAAATGCAAAAACCTCCATTTTTAGTATCATGTCTTAGTGTGAATCATGTCCTAAGTGCATCTTATTTATACCAAGTCAATCCAAGCCATTATCCATGCATGAGAGAGAGAAATATGAGAGAAAGGAATCAAATATTCGTTATTCTTCTTACAGCCTTCTTTATGCAGATTGTTACCCTTCTAGAGATGTCCCCTGGTATATTTTTCTTCACCCTTTTTAAAATTCTATAATAAAATTATCTTGGGTAGGGGTGTATATTGGCCAAATTATAATCCATCACTATTAATACTTGTTAGCTTGATAGACACTCTATGGCCATGTGTTAAATTGTTTGGTTATCTCTTAGGCTTGGGGGTTGATGAGGGGCATAGATTCATGATGAGATCATATGGTTTGGATGTGATATTTATCTACTCCTCCTTCCCCATGTTCCTATCAAACCAATTGTTTGGTTTCTAATTTATGAAAATATTATTGTCATTAATTTTTTTTCTATGAAAAAATTTAATATTTCTTATATAAATATGAAGACCATAACAAAATTGAAAAAATAAATAAATATATAAGAAAATTAAAATAAAATAAATGCTCAAACATGTGGAAGGAGGGAGGGAGGGCATGGGTTGGTCTCCTCCATTTATTTTTAGGTTTGATTAAGATTGAAGTGAAAATATATAAAAAGTGTAAAACAATCACTTTTATAACTTTTATAAAAAAGGCTAGGCCCGTAATAAATGGAGAGTCCATATTATTTTAAATTAATGGTTAAGATATGTTTTAAAATTGATTTGCCTTTATTTTTATTTTGAAAAATTATTTATTAATAAAGTGAAGTGTAGTGATATATATTAATAGTTACGATAATTTTAAAAATTGAAAAAAATATTAATAATCAGTTTCAGACTCTCAAATTGTTGTATGGTTTTCAAAAATCTTTGAAAACATTTAGTTAGATAGGACAAGTTATATATGAATTAAACTTTTTGATATATTTATTTTGGCATAAATTAAATTTCAAACAGTGTTATAGATAAAAAGTTATGGTCTTTGAAAGTTCGTTCTTTGTATGAATAGATGAGATTGAATTTGATTCAATTTTATACTATAGTGTAGATCTTTAAATACACTTACTATATAGATGTAATGATGATTGGATGTAATTACGGATAAGATAGGTTTTTATAAATATAGATATCAAAAATAGTTAAGAGTAAATACTATTAATTGATGATTAAGAAAAAAGAAAAAGAAAACTGTTAAGAGTAAGTGTGGCTATATTATTGTATAGAGAAATCCAAATTATGTGAGAATACCTAAAGGTAGAGGAAAAAATTAGTGAGAGCGTATATTATTGATTTAGTAAAGGATGTTTAAAGATTAGATTGGATGAGTAGAAATTAATGGTATGAATAAACGTTTAAAATGTATTTTGATAAGAGGTAGAGTAAAGGATGTGAGTATTAACAAAAATATGATTATATTTGTACTAGGATTTTGTAGCTTGTTGGGAGAAAAATTAATAATTGATTTATAATTTTTATTTTTTTATTTGATACTTTAATAGATAATTGGATTGAAGTTTGAGTACTATGGCAAGTTGTATTATTAGTATTAGGAAAAATATTAATATTCTTGTAATGGTTACTCTCTAATATCCTCAACATAAGCAGTAATTGAGAAATATAGGAGAGAAGAAGTTGATATATATTAATGAAATGAATTAAGTATATACACACACACACACACACATACATACATACATACATACATACATACATACATACATCTACAATCTTCCAAATTAAATTTTACAAATACTTAGCATAAGTTATTTATCTTAAGTGTTGCTAAAACCTATTTTAAGCATTTTGTTGAGGACCTTTTTTTCTGTTGCTAAGATTAGTAACATGAGGTGTAGAGGTATTCTAATACCCCCAAGAATGTCGTCAATTCATCAATAATTTCATATAGTGGATCAATCTTTAGAGTCTCTTCCTTTCTAGCATGTCTTCTTCTAGTAGCATTAGGTAGACACCTCATAAGATTTCCTCTACAACATATGGTCTCTCATGCTTACGTGAACATTTTGAGATTTTTCAAGGTTTCTTTAGTAAAATCACTAAAAATTGTATTTAAAAATCTTTGTCATGCGTCTGAAAATGTTGGGTGTCATAGTTGTGATACCCTGATGCATACAACATTGAGCCAAAAAAACATGAAACATTAAAAAAAAATTGTGACTATAAATAAAAACTTAAGTTACTTTAAAATATCATCATTTTTCAATTACAATTCCAAAATAAGAAATATAAAATTTCATATAACATTTAAATAAATATTAAATTTAAATTTAAATAAAATAAACATCATAATTATTAGTATAATTGTGTATTGAATTTTGACCATATGCATGGATGGGTGCCAACAATAACAAGGGCGTCATGTGCCAAGTCCCTATGGGGTAGATTGAGGGCATATGTGATATTTTTAGGGATCTATGTGATGTATTTTTAACAATAGAATGCAAAAAAAAAAAAATAGTTAAACATAGCTCATATGCAATTTACAACATCAATAGATCAGGGAAAACAAAATTATTTTCTAGTGAGGATTTTTATTTGTTGTGCATGGTACCTTTCAGATTTTGAGTTATAACATATATTATACTAAAATTCTAATTCTCACAAGTTTATGAAACAACCATTCAAAAATATGGTATTAAAAAATCACAGACGAGATAAGAAAGTCCATGAACATGACCCCTGCAATGCAATTATAACAAAAAAAAACAATGTGAAATTTTAAAAATAAAATATATAAATAAATAAATACCAATGCCTTGACTCTTGTTTAAGAGCTTCCTCAATACTTGATTTTTTTTTGTGATTAGACCGCAAATCATGGCACGCCTATTATTTTTAGAACTGAAAAATAAACTGCACCACTAGGATAATACACAAGATTAGAAGAACTATAAACATGACCTTTGTAGTACACTCATAACCACCAAAAAAAGCCTAAGTTTATAAAGTAAAGGGCAAATACCTTGAACCTGGGCATGGAAAATTGGGTGGGTTTGTGTGGTAAATATCTTGAAGAAAACCTTGATTTGACTTAAGTTGCATACAATATTCAAATAAAATAAGCTGACAGAGATACAATAGGTGAACACATTTGAATATTGTGGCAAATATTCATTATAAACATATTAAATTCAATTGTGATAATTTCATCATAAATAATGATGAACAGGGTTGTCTGTCTGCAAGTGTGTCACCCATATGCTTACTCTTCGTCTTCACTACCCCCTTCATTACATGAATTGTGATTGAATAGTGGAATATAAAACAACATTCTCATACACAACCCCAAATTATATTAAGGCAAAACTCTCCCTGTGCCCAACCTGGCAGATTACATGCCTAGGAGAACCTTCCTTCCTACATTTTTTGGCCGATAAACTACCCTTTGCCAACCAAACTCTGTTGAATCTAATGAAAACATTTCGCATTCTAGACAACACAATGATGTCATTGATCTTGGCCCAGAAGTTGTGAGAATGAGAAAGTCTAGTAGTGAACGGAGAAATTAGGAAATGTTTGACATCTGTGGAAGGCATGGCAGAGTTTTTTATGTACACAAATATCACTTTCCAGTTAAAGGCTCCTAAGAAAAATACCAACCTTTAGAATGGTAAAAATATATTAATACATGGCTAGGCATAAGTAGTACTAACCTTTTATTGTGTGTTTAGTAGCTCGTGTCCCATACCTGGAATATCTTGACTATGCATTTCAGAATCATTATGATCATGACCATCTGGCTCTCCACTAAATCTTTCAACAATAATGGTGAGATTAGTGTTACCTTGCAGTGTGGTCCTTTGCATGCATTGCTTTTGAACTTGACACATGTCACCCATGGTTTCATCCTCATAGTTGAATGCTTTAGTCTCTTTTTTGACAAAAATGATGGTGTAAAAGTCAATGGGGAGTTTCAGATTTGCATAATGAAGTGCTTCAGGAGAAATATCATTTTTGTTGAAGAACTAGAAAATGGCTTGAGTAATTTTCTTGTTCTCTATAAAATTTGCCCAATTTGGTGCAATTTTTTTAGGTGTTGCAGCAAAGGAAGAAATTGTGGTCCAAAAAAGGTGCAGGGATGATACGAATTATCAATATATTAATAACAAAAGAATGGAATTGCAAAGAATATGTGAACAGGAAAGGGAAAAAAATCTATACAAAAGTAAAGGTACGTTTGATCCATTGCTTATTAGTCCCGAAGGGTACTGTTGGTTTCGTTTTCCTTTAACCAATGATTATTCATTATTATCTCAGGCAATAAAAATGTATTGATTTGTGAACTTCATTATGTATGAGCATTGACAGTAAGTACGTTGCAAAATATTTAATTAACAAAATAAAATAATATTGATCACTATTTCTGATTAGCTAAATATGTCAGATTTTATTATAAATGCCACGCAGCTCTCTTTGCAGGGATGGGAAGTGACCCTACTTCAAGACATCAGGATCAGAATGATAATGATAGGTAATTGATTTTTTTGCAGGGATGGTAGCATATTCGACCACATTCACCATTACATGTCGGGTGGGTTACTGCATGTTTCTAATCTCTATGATGTCATTTTCTATGCAGTTATTCTTTGTAAATAGTTAGAAACCTGTATCGATCATGGGGTGAGCAGTCATTCCTAAAGAGATCTTTCCTCTGAAATCAGAAATTATGCCTTCCAGTATTTTAAATATCTCTATATTGGATGAGGCAGAAGGCATAAAAATAGAAATGTTATTAAATTTCTCTTTGAAATAGTTTCTCCTATCAAATTATTTTCCTCCACTGCTCCCATCTTCCTTATTATTCTGATATCAATGGAGATAGCGTCGGGCAGAAGGTTATCTATCAATTTTTTAGGGTGAAAAAGGTTTATATTGCTTTTAGCATGCTTCTAACCTCTGGAAGTGATTTTGTCTTTATTTTGTTAAGATTAACTGTACACTGTTTCTTTTTTAGGTGTATGTAAATGTTCTCTCTACTTGCTCTCACTTTTGTATTTTTTCCTTATTTAGGACTAATTATCTCTTCAAATACCCATTTTGGCGACTATAGTTTTTCATTATTTTTAATTTAGGAAGAATGTTATTGTGTAAGACAATTATTAAAAAAAAAAAAAAAAGTTTGAAATGCTTGAATGTTAAGTAGGCTTAACTTTTTTTAACTATGTAAACAAGGTAGTATTTTTCTGAAATCTATTTAAAATTGTGAACATATTTATTGTGTCCAAAATGGAAGGAAGTTGATAGTTAAAATTCGAGACCACGTCATTATTATTTTGTTCATTTTATTGTATATTAATTACACTTAAATTTAGGTTACCTAAAAATGTGGGTTGTCATGGGTTGTCATTAGATACATTAGTAATTGAGGATGTGGGAACAGAGTTTTGTAAAACAAAATATGACAATTTTTATCAAACGTTTTGTCAAATAGTTTTTAAAAAAAAATTCTATATCATAACTTAGATTCATTAAGTAGTAACAATTTAAAAAGATAAAACAATTATAAATAATTTTAAACTTCATTAAAATATAAGACTATTACATTTAAAATAGGTTGGAATAACTATATTTTAAAAATTTTAAAAAATTAAATTTAAAATTTTTAAAATTCAAATTTAATTCTAAAACAAATGAAATTTTAGAAAAAAACTTATGCCAAATTTTATATATATGATAAAAAGAAAAATGAAGATATAAAATTCTTCAAAAATTATCTTTACAATTTATTTAAAAATATTTCAACTAATAAAATTGAAAAATGCATATAAATTCATCTTTGATACAAATAAATTAATTAAATAAAAATAAATAAATAAAAATAATAATTTACAAATACTGTTCCAAACTTATAAACATAAATTTTATTGAAAATCTTGAAAAAAAAAAATCATCTATTTCCTACAATTCATAGGAAAATAGTATCTCCTAAATTGTGTAAATTAAACTAATAATAAGACAGAATAACAAAAATGAAAACATCCTATACATTATGTAATTTGAAAACAACATATATTTACATTTTAAAATTAAAATAAAATAAATATTATTATCTATTAGAAATGATAAAACTTACTTAAATTTAAATTCATTTATATTAAAAAAATAATAATTGAAAGAAAAAACCTTCAAAATAATAATAAGAAAACACATACTATCTGGCAGCTTTTGGTAAAATTTTAAATAAAAGAAAAAAACTTCAAAATAATGAAGACAACATATATTACCCGGCAGTTTTGTGTTAGGAGAGAAAAAAACTAAAATAAAAATACACACATTTACATATGAAACTGCCAAAATTAAAATGTTTATTTAGATTTTTAAGTTCATTTATATTATCACTATTTTTTTTAATGAAATATATCTATATATTAACTAAAGAGATATATATAAATAATTCATATAAAAAAAGGTGGTATGAGAGCACGTTATGACACACACAAAGTCTAGAAGCCAAACCAAAGTATCATCTAGGTAGAGCTTAGAAACAAGCAGCTAAATCATAAAATCATAAAAAGGGAACTTTTTTGCAGCAAGAGCAAGGTCAACGAACGGAGGATCCATATCATCAAGACCCCATCCCGAGCTTGAAAAATCATTACCATCTGGAACAGGCTTCCAGCCAGTAACTTGAGCAGTGTATGTATCATCATCTACTTGTGTATAAATAGACAAAATAACTTAAAAACTTGGAGAACTTATCCAACACATCCATACGGCCTCCAAATAATACCCCCCAAACATATGGACGTAGAAGAAAATTACCACAAAAAATTTAATATAAAACAAACCTTAGAGAAATAATACATAGATAACGTATAATTACCTTCGAAGTTTTGGCAGTAAATGGTAGGAGAAAACATGTTATCTCGTTGTTGGCAAAAACTTTTGCTTAGTTTTTCATTGATTTACCTATCGATGTTCAATCTATGTTGTTTAAAGAAACTAAAATCCTTTTAACACAGTTTATATATTTTATTATCTACTGCCTGCCTATATAAGTCTCAAGTGACATACATATATAATTTTAATTTGATTTTTAGTTCATAAATATTTTTAATTTGATTTTTAATTCATAAATATTTTTAAACATCATTCTTTGTCATTTCCATCTCCCTTTTACTACATTTGCACATTTGCATCTCTCAGTCAACGATGTTACAACAAACTGTGAAATTTGTGGTAGGGGGAATAATAGTGAAATTTGTGGTAGGAGGAAATTATTTTGTAAGACACTTTCTTAATTTTCTCAATATTTTATACTTTAGTGAGTTAGCTTTTACAACCAAACGATATTTTGTACTCCAAATTATTTATAAATTATACTTTCTTGCCATTCATTCTCAATATTTTATATTTTAATTAGTTAGTTTTAGAATCAAATGATATTTTTTTAATTTCTCACTATGTGTAAATTACACTTTTTAACTATTTATTAAGAGTAAATTATAATTACACCATGTTACAAAATATAAGTCAATTATTGATATTTTAACTTCAAACAAGTTACTATTAATGTTGATGTAGTTTTTATATTCAACATTCTAAATCTATTTAAATTTGTATTTGCATATTTGACTTGATATATAAAAATACTATCATTCATATGTTTAATCTCAATGCTATAAAAATACTTCAGTAGTCCTAAATACATCATCTCAAATTATTTATTTATTTCTAATTTGAATTTTTCTATGAATTAATTTCCATTTCCATTAAAGATTAAAACATCTACATATAAGACACCAATTTTTCACCTTGATTGCATGCCTTAATGTGAAAAGTTATTTTAATTTCATTCTTTATAAATCCATTTCTCAACAAATATGAGTTTATACAATTGTACACCATTAGTGCTTTTTGGAGCCCATAAAATTCTTTCTTTAATTTGTACATCTTGTTCTCGTGATCTAAAATCTCATAGTTAGGTGGTTTGCAACATACACTCATTTTTATAACACTCCATTTTGGATTAATGATTTGACATTCATCTATTGCACCTTCCACTTATGTTAGGATGTCATTACTAATATGACTCTCATAGTTTCCATCCTTGATACATAAAAAAATCATTGTAATCTCATCCAAGTTATTGCTTGTACCATTTGTCAACTAATGTTGCCTTTTGTCTTTCAATCTTGCCTTCTCTGGTGGTTTTGGTTATTTAAACCCACTTGGCATTAATGTCCTCATTTCCTAATAGAAGTTTTACCAACTCCCATGTCTCATTTTTCTCAATTTATTGCATTCTTTCATCAATGGATTCACACCATTTGTTGTCCTTAATTGCTTAATGAAGGTAAACAAGATCAACTTTTAAAAATTTGTTGTCTTCAAAAAGTTCAATTTCTCCAAGTCATCATTGAATTATCTAAAGTAATCTAACCTGTTCAAGAGTTATAAAAACCTACCGTAGATTTTCAGCGTGTTAAATTTACATGTCGAGGATTTATTAATACAAAAATTACCTACTACTTAAGTATAGCTTTGCAGTGTATATTGACAATGGAAATACTTTCAAACTTATACTACATGGTGAGTACTCTATACCACACAACACACCCTTTATAAAATTGGTTCATAAATTGAGGATTTCTATTAGGGCTCTCATCCCTAGAAAAAATAAAAACATAAACATTGTGCAAAAGGATAGAAGATGGAGAAATTGTAAGAACTCCTCTGCTCAAGTACCAAAAAAATGTAGAATATTTATTTTAATATAATTCACTTGGAAAGGTATTCTTATTTATCCTTCTCTAATTCAAAAAAATATAAGTCATCATGATTCGCTGAGTTAATATTTCCATAGAACACAACAACAAACCTTAGAATAGCACGCGGCACTGAATCTTCACTATCTAAGTAGTGACATTATCATAATATACAAATCACACGACAAACAATAGAATCAATTCAAATGGTCACAAGGATTACCATGAAATCAAGCCAACCCTAACCTAGCCTAAGGACCTAGACCCGATGCCCCCACCTCAACTTGGGCAGCCTATATATCCACTCCTCAAAATCAGGGTCCGATGTAGTTCTCCTTTCACTTGTGATGGTCTCATCCATGAGACGTCATCACCAAAGAGATTGACACTCTAAGCCAAATAGGGAACAAATTACTCATGACACAGATGAGTTTCTAAAGATCTAATCCTCAATCCCATGACTAAATGACACACTCAAGCATAATGCCTTACTACTCCAAGCTTGTGTGCTTACCCCAACACTCTCAAATCAAAACCCAGCTAATAGCAATGATAAATGAATCCACATTCCTTGATCGACATAGAATCACCTCAATATTTTTTTATGGTTATCAATACATGGATAAAACACTAAACATTCACACTATGGATAAGTTTTATAGGATTGAAATGATTATACATGTGATCCATGAATTCACTTAGATAATCATAAATTTCACACTATAGAAAAACATATTAGGGTTAGTTTCCTATGCCCACACTCACTCCTTGAACTGCCATACATATCTGTGATGTCACCTACATGCACAAAATTAGGGTGAGATGTAGTTCTCCAAAACTACCAATTTCATTTAAATACAGACATTATGGAACACTTGGTCATAGTTGTCAAAAGTAATTTGATAATTAGGTCCTTGCTATACATTTTTGATCTCACGTAACTTAGGCATACCAAGCATATTTTCATCTAATGAATCCCCTCATTTAAAAATACTAACCATGGGGAGAACGCTTAGGTTAATATAGCCAATTATGGTTGAATTAACTATACCCCATCATGTGAAACATGCTTAGATATACTTAGCCAAGTTGAAGTGCACAAAGATAATTTTAGGTAATTGGATCACACTTAGTTATATAAATAGTTAAAATCATGCTTATCAATACATAACATGATTGGTAACATAAAAGCATACTTAGCATGTCAAAAACACACTAAGCATATCCAAAAGCATGTTTAGTTATAAAAGTTGATCATAGAAAATTTTGTGGTATTTAATCATCCATAAGTATTATAAGACCAACTTGGCTACACATGTCAATGCAAACACAACTCCATTGTGTTTATTCAACTTAAGCAACTACATCATGCTAAATCAATGAGAATATTTTCTATGCAAGCAACTTGTGAGAGTAACTTTACTATTTACTTCATATATCAATACAGATTTCCATATACAACACTTAAAATCTTTTCCATTACAATTCAACAAGGATTCTTATCTAGTGCACTTAAGTTGGTTTCCATCATATTTCCAACATGGGATACATTCTATATCACTTACCCAATATTTATCAATTGCGTTTCGATATAACATGTTGTCTATTCTGATAATCAATTGAAATCAAACTAAATACATAGTATATTTAACTTGTGTCCATAACTAATTGAAAAATTATATTCCAATAATAGGTCATCTATCTTTCAAATAGGTATTAGTTATCCAAATTAACTCCAAAGACTTATTCATGTTTAATAAACCGTGTATTTCAATAATGAATATCAGGATTTCAATACAACACATGTATCAAGCTTGTTATCTAATGGAGTTTTCATATTTTTACAAATATATAAAAATATATGCTCGCTTGATCTCTTGGATGTTATTAAAATCTTTCATTCAATCAATTTTTTATTCTAACAATCTAATAACACTAAAAGTATTGCCTTAAGTTAATGAGATTTGTATTCATAATACTTTTAACTAGAATAATATTTTAATATGAAATAAATACTATTATTTGGGCTCAGATGTTAGAAAAAATCATAATTATTAATCTATTATCTTTTAATTCCATTCTCGAGAATAAAATTCATATTTACAAGGAATTATTACATTTTAATTCCTTTTTATCAAGCACCCCTTTATTTTTATAAATTTATTCAAACCCATTATTTTTATTAAATGCCACTTTGTATAAAATTGTTTGAAGTCATCAAAGAATATAAATTTATATGGTGAATAATAATGATGTTAAAAATTGGTGAATGTATTAAATTTAGAAGGAATGATTATATAAGCTTTTATCCCACATAAAGGGGTGACTCTGTAAAAAGCAAAGCCGTATAAGGGGAAGGCATAAGAGTGGGCATAAGAGGTTTGATTAAAATTGAATACGACTAGAATTGAAAAACTACCAAGTTGCCATACTTAATAACAAACAAAATTATTATATTCACGTCCAAATTAAAATGCCTTCATTAACTTAGAGGCCATTTTAAATTTTTAGCATCAAAATAACACTTGGGAACTGAGGCACCACCTATGCATAAAGCTAAGTGGATATGTGACACCAAAATTAGAAGTGAAAGGATAAAAATAAAATTGTTTATAATATTAATTGGTACTAGAAATGAGATGCTACAAGTAAAATTTCATTGTACAAACACATCCGACACTAAACACTACAAGTGCTTAAATTCATCCATTTATTCAATTTTAGACACATTAATAGATCATAAGAAATGAACTGGGATGTCATACTTCAGTATTATTAAAAGAATAGATCTTTATTTTTATTTTTATTTTTCCTACTATTATTGTCAGATACAGACTGCTATATGGGGTGCCATTCTACTATAGCAACTACCTCAAATTAAAAAGTTTTAATTGTACATGCATCAGGCAAGGAATAAATTGTACTACAACAAGATTTGATTAAAAATTAAAATTGTCAGAGAGAAAAATGGTGAATCTAAACAAGACTTGAATCCTGGTTGGATTATCTTTACTAAGATTTGAAAGAGGCAGGCTACTTACTACATGCTTTTAAAACTAAGTTATAAATTATTTCATTCTTTATTTACCATTGTTTGATTTTCCTTTAACTAAATCCTTGTAACTATTCATATATAATTTTCTTCTTTTGATAGGTAAAACCTCTATAAATATATATTTGAGTTAATGAAAAGATACCTAGAAACTACAACCTACAATTGGGTCATTATTGAGTTTTCAAGACATACCCAGTCAAATCTATGTGCTACACTTATGCAAAGAAAAATCATTTTAATAAAATCAAAATGCCTTACCATCTAAGGCAGCTTAATATTTTTCAAAAACTAATTGCTAATAAGCTTGGTATTATTTTTATTTCTTTTACTGGTTAAATAGTCTAAAAATGGTAAAACAAGTTTGTATCGTTATCAAGGTAACACCAATAGGGAGGGAGTATTCTAGGTAGGAATAGTTGTATGCAAAGGATATTGTATAAATTTATTCATCCATAATTCTATATTTATGTGAGTACAATAGTAACTTTATTTGGGTATATATTCATTATTCAAAATAATTAAAACTTTATTTGAATTAATAAATGTGTATTTATTTATCAAAACACCTAATTATAAAGGAATTCAAACTTTATCCAAGACTCTAAATTAATAAAATATTAGAGGATAATTTATTTGAGGAACAGTCCAAAAAATTAATTTATTGGCAAGCACGATTGATTATAACATCTGAACTCAGCTTCCTATTAAACTCATTTTCATACAAAGGTACCTTGATTTGTTGTTAAACTAGGAAATAATCTTTCTTGCATTCAAATCCTCCTCCTTCTATTCTCCTCTGTTAGTTCCTCTTTCAGCATGAATGGTGCCCGTTGGGCACTATATATAACTTGTACAATAAAATGTACAACTCTTAAACTCCTACTTGCTTATGCATTCACCAAATTTCCTCTTCCAAAACTGAATGTCTCCTCCTTCATTCACCCAACTCTTCTCCCTTCTTTTGGCATTCAAAAAGACAACAAATAACTTCAAGAATTCAATTATTTCCACCCACTTCACTATTTACTTCATTTGTTTCACTATTCACCTATGTGGCGTAATGGGTGAGAGGAAATGCAACATGATAAAAATATCAATTTTAGTGAATATTGAAAGTTAATACCAATTTCATTTTAGTCCCCCATGGTTGGCATAGTAGATAGGTCATTTAATTTGTTTGCCACTATCTATTTCTTTTGTTTACCCACTACACCACTTTATTATTATTATTTTTAAATGTTGTTCCATTTTATAAATATTTGTTGTATTTCATTTAACTTGAATTTGAATTTACTCTAAATAAATATTCAAAAATGAAGATGAGACGTTTAAATCCATCTTCGATAAGTGACTGCTAGATTCAAAAATTTAATCGATGGTTAATTCCTCAAACCAGACATCATAGCAATGTCTTATATCCCAGGACAAGTATAATGAAGAGAATCACCATATATATTTATTATGACCAACATTTAAACACAATTTTTAAGTAACTTCTACATATCTCCATGGTAAATATCCCCTTTTACCAAATATATATTATGTTCCAAGATACTAGCATCAATGTCAATATAGTTATCTGACTGTGTTAATTAAATAAGTTTCAATACATAATTGTCAAAGCGGTGACCCAAATCGATCCACTTACTAAATAGATCAAGGAAAACAATGACTATATACAATATTTCTTTGGTTCTATTGATATCGTATTACCACCAACAAGGCATCTCACTTAAAATGCATGCACATGTACCAAAACTAACACATCACAAATGACTCATACGCCATCATCGATAAAGGAGCAATAGCTCAACGGTGGGGTATAACTTACAAGTGCCCTAAAACCTGACACATAAAAATGGGATGTGACAAAAAGTGAGTAGAAATAAAGAGAATAAGAGAAGGATAATTTATAATAATTATGAATATGATGGGATAAAGGATGAAAAAATAGAAGTAAAGCATAAAGAGGAAAAGGAGATATCAACTTGAGTTTTTTCCTCATCTAAGTATCATTCAATTGGGAAAACATTGCTTCCCCAAAGATTTCATTTTATTGATATGTGTCCAATTGAGATCAAAGGATTCCATTATGGGATCCTTAAGAAACAAGGATTGTAGGGGAGTTGAAAATCTTTGAAGAATAATTAAAGCAACAGCCAGTTATTTCAATACAAACCCATTCATCTTTACCTCAGATAGGGGGAGGAAAATAAAGAATTTTTACTCAAAATAAAGTCTAGATCAATAAGGTGTAAAATATAATAAACCTTGTCATCTTGCATCAAGGGATGAATAAAAATGATAGAATTTGAGGTTCACAAGAAACACATTTAAAATGCCCCCATTGAATAGATGAAGAAAGAGCCACAAAACTACTAAAAGGAAATATTTACTTGTAGAAAATGCCAAATCATGTTGAGATATAAATGGATAAGAAATAATTTCCTTATTCCAAATGATTAATATTCATCCACTACCTTGGTTGAAGAAGCATTTGGCACCACTGAGTGATGGCAGTCCTCAACATCACACCACCAAGTAGGATTATGCTCTCTGAACTTTTTCTTTTCTCCTCCAAAGATAAATGACTTTTTTGAGAAGTCTTATTTGGGTAGACAAAGTCAATGTGTCTATAAGATAATTAAGTCCAACAGCTCAATGCTAGCTCCTCATAATCTAGATTTTTTTTCCCCACCTTACCATCCTTTTTCAGCTAGATCTCATCAGGTAGACATTTTTTAAAGTTTACTTCCATGTAAATTTTTGCAAAAGTAACGAAATGCCTTTGATTTTTTTCTTGAGAACCAAATTTGAAGATATGAATGGTATTACTAATATAAGAGAAGGAAAGAGAAGACTATAGGTGAAGGGGAAGATTCACAAGTCTCACCTAAACAAGGGCAAAATAAATAATATCCACTGAGGGGTCAAAAGATTAATACTAAGGCTTCAAACAAATCTTAGCTCCCATATAGAACCAAGGATTGGAATTGAGATTAAGGTTTATTTCCTTAATTAAAACACATTTAAAAACAAAAAATAACCCATTTTCATAAGGGTTAATAAATATGTTTTGATAAAATAGAGGCTTCTAGGTGGAAGAAACCCATTTATGAAAATTCACTAGTTTTGACTAGAGATTATAGAATCTGCAAACAAAAAATTTGAAAATAAGCTTCCTCAACAACAAATTAATCCCTAAGATTAATTATAGTAATGAAATCAAAGATATTCATACATAAGTGATCACAAAAATACACACATCAATAGCTAACATAGGATGTGCAAGGAATCCCTTAAAAGATAATGGTGGTACTAGAGAATCAAAAGAATGAGCCACACTCATAATAATGCTTAGATCCATAGAGGGAAAAGCTATATAATGCTTAATAAATTAATAATAAAAAATATAAGGATAATGAATGAGTGCTATAATAGGGCCATTTCCAAAGATGTAAAAAGAACCGTGAATATGAGTTGTTAAGGCATTGAAAGGAATCATAGGGACAAAAGTTGTGGGTGGAATATGACCATTGGAGCCCATTTTTAATTCTAAGTCCTCTTTTTCAGAATTGGGAGAATGTACATTAATTGAGATCACATTTAAAAATATATTTTTCTTTCCAAAATATATCTCACTCACCATCCCTCAACTGTTATAAATAGAGTGCAAGGTGTGGGAATTACAATCAAGTAGGAAAATAAATAGAACTATGATTTCATAAGTTTGTCTTATGAGATTCTTAATATAATCATTCAATTATTTTATCAAATTATATTTGTGTATTTGAATTTTTTAATTAGTTTAAAATGAAACTTTAGGTCAAGGTGATCCTAGAGAAATTGACACATCCTTTATTCAATTTCTACATCACACTCCACGAACACCCACATGTGGAAAATGTCTTTGTGGAGGAGTAGAGAAAAACAATGGCTATGTAAGTGACATCCAACCCTCCCACAATCTCCATGACCCCACCTTCGACTAGAGGAGCAATGATATCGATAATTATAATCTAGGAAAACTCTTACAATTACAAGAGGAGTATTTCCCTAATGGTTGATGAGAGTGTATAGGCTCTCCACCTCCAAGGACACTTTTTCACCATGAATATATAAAAAAACATTGTATAAAACCAATATTTTGTAAGCAACAATAAAATCTCTTCCTAAAGTATCTTGATTGAAGACTACATAATTATTGCCTTTCTAAAGCTGAAAAATAATTTCGATGTGAAAGATAAGCTAGATTTGCTTGAATTTTGTAGGTAGTTAAGGTGAAATCCCCCTAGAAGATAATGTTATAATTGAAAAGATCAAATGTGAAATTTTTCATTAAGGAATGAATATTTATCCATACTTGTTGAGCATGAGCATAGAGACAAAATAAGTGCTTGAAGGATTCTGGTTGCCCGTAGGCATGGCAATTATTGTTTGTCATACCCATGTGAAAAATTTTATCACCAACAAGATTCCCTTGGGTAAAAACATGCCAATTTTTTGTTACCTTCTTGGGCTCCTTAGTGGTCGACCAAATAATGATAAATCTATAGATCCAAGTTGAAGGAGTAAAATCTTGTCTCCAACTTTTTTTGAGTGTATCATAAGACATAGGCGTGGGGGTCAAAAGCTACTAATAACCAAGGAAATTTTTATACTAGGGAAGGGATGTGTCATCGTGCCACCTCTATTTTTTCCACCATTATAACAGTGCTTTAAGGCCAATTTTTTTCATCATTAGGAGATATACCATTTGTATTTCACTAAAAAATAAAAAGTCTCTATTGTTAAGATCATATTTGGTATTAATATATTGTTGTCTATAAAAATCTGGTGCTTCAGTTGAAAAAATATGCAATAATATGATTTTTTAATAATTTAAGGGCCTTAACCCATGGAACCTTAGTGAAAGGAACATTGTGGTTGTTAATTACAAGAGACCATGTAAATTTTTGGGTGTTAAATGAAATAAAATCATGAAATTTATCTCATTTCCTTGAGCAAACTAGGGTTTGATGGATTCCTAATCTTTCTAGTTGATTTTGATAATAAAATGCCACCAAGTCTAATACGCATAAGATCAAGTGTGGAGGGTGTAAAAATAAAGTCCTTTCAAAACACCACAATAATAAATGATGTAAGATGAAATGAAAAGTTTCATAATCAAATTCTATACCTCTTTCTCCTTGATAGCTCCAAAAATGTTCTAGGAACACAAACTTAATCCTTGCTTCTTAATGTCAATGAGGACCATGTCTTTGCATATGCTTGGGTAGTAACATAGATCTCAAGGAACTTTGTGGAATGCTTACTTTATATTATTATTGGACTGAATAAAATCACTAATAATATTCTAAGACATGTTGTATATAGCTTTAAAAGGACCCCAACATGAAAAGTAATAAACATGGGTAACAAAGAGTAAATTTAGAAGTTACCATCCAAATAAAGCTATTTAGTGTGCTACTAAAATAGTTTTCTCTTTCATTTTTTTCATAAAATAGTTTAAAATTCTTAAGAGGGAAGCCTAGAAGGAAAACATGAAACCCCTATGAAGTTGAACATTTTTCCAATAAAAATATACTTCCAAGCAAATCTAGTATGTCAAGTTGGCTTGGGTGCAAAGGACCATATGTAAAAATGAGTTTTACCCTATTGAGTAATGAAGCCTAAAGTAAGGTAAAAAAATTTAAAGGCACTCCCGGGCATAGTTGATAATTTGGAGTCTTCCTCTAAGATGACAAGGGAATATTTATATGAAAAATACCCATTGATGAGCGAAGCAACAAAATGGTAGGGAACAAAGTTTCCCTTAACAAGCCCTCATGAATCATAATCACAAAGCAGATACATAAATCCTTTCACATTGAAAATATAAAGGGAAGGGGAAAGAAGACACCCTTGCCAAATATACCAGAATAAACCAATTTGATTAGATTGATGGGTATTGATGGTAATAAATGAAGATACATCCCTAATGAGGGTATGCATAGAATAAACAAACCTGGGTTGAAACCAAAGAGCTTTCACTATGGTAAGAATGAATAGATCCACAACATTATTGAATTGAATCTTATAGTGACGTGTCTAAAAATTTAATAATAAGACTCATGAATATATAAAAGTGTAATTTATTAATATTTTTTTATCAAAATACTTAAAATTCAATTTGGATCAGTTATACCTTTAATATAAGTGAAATTGTACTAAGGCATTGCCAAGCCATCTCCCAAGGTATAATTTTTGTTGGGCTAATTGGGATTAGGTATAAGACCTATGTGACATTGATGTAGTAGCAACCATATTGGGACAACTTATCCAAAATTGAAAGTGTAACAAGAATCCTTTTATCTCTATAAGACATTAAACTATATATAAAATTTTATATCGAAGTGACATACCAATTAATGTAGATATAATTACTAAACAAACCTACATTTTAATAATTACGTGTAAAATTCACATCAATTGTAATTAAAATGCTATAATAAAATAATATCTCTCCTATCAATGAGATGTGGGTGATTTGGTTAAGTGGTTTGGTTATTTCAAGCCCCACCCAGGTTCAAATCTCTGAAAAGGCATCTAAGGTCGATTGTGGCCATTGGTTGTATTCTTAGGACCGTTAATCACTTCTGGATATTCTTGAGGTAGCCGGTAATATATGTTATACATGTGGTATTACATGTGGATTTGGACCCCCAATTATGTCCCAGACCGGTTCAAGCTCCAGTCAAAATCCATCATCTAATAAAAAAAGATCTCTACTTATGAAAGTTTTAATTTTATCTTTAAATTTGAAATTATGCTTCACCTAATCACCAAGAGAAATACACACCACATATGTATTATTATTTGGGGGTGTGTGTGTGTGTGTGTGTAATTTGAAACCAAAAATAATTAAAATTAGTAGTGTCATTTCATAAAATAAAATCTACTTGGAATTAAATATTTTTACGATGAAAAACATTAAGAGATAATTTTTAATTCAGAAGGAAGCATAAGGGTAGCAGCTATGGGTGGGAGATAATTGTTGGAACCCATTTTGATTTTAAATCCTCTTTTTGAGAACTAGAAGAATGGGTGTTAATTGAGAGCACATGAAAAAAAAATTCTTTCCAAAGCTAGGGTTTAATGATTTCCCAAGCTTTCCTATTTTTATTGATAACAAAAGTGCTAACAACTTTGATTGGCACAGTAACAATGAGGAGGGTGTAATAATCAAGTCCTTTCTAAGCAACACAACCATAAGGGATGAAATATGAATTGCATTGCTTGAATATAAACATTTATACCTCTTATTCCTTGATAGTTTGAGGAATCTGCTTGACACACAAAGTTAACTTTTGTTCTTAATGTTGAAATGAGTACCAGGTCTCTGAATTCTTTAGGATAGTAAGACATATCCCAAGCCATTATGTGGAACACTTGTTTTCCTTCAAGTTTAACAAAATAAATTAATCAATAATCTTTTCTAACATGTTATATGTAGCTTTATATGGAGGTCCGATTCTAATATATGTATGTGTGTGTGTGTATGTATATGTGTGTGTGTATGTATGTATGTATGCATAAAATTTGAAACCACCAATAATTGACAATAGTAGTTTCATTTCTTAAAGTACAAACTGCTTAGAATCAAATGGTTTTCTTCCAAAAAACATCATGAAATAATTTTGAATTTAGAAAGAAGCACATGAGCATAAACTATAGGAGGGAGATGACCATTGGAGCCCATTTTAAATTATAATTCCTCTTTTCAATCATTGGATGAATGGGTGATAATTAAGAGCACATCACAAAATATATTTTCTTTTTTAAAAAATCTAGGGTTTACTAGACTCCAAATCTTTCCTATTTGTCTTGATAACAATGTTCTAACAACTTTGATAAGCATAGGAATAATGAGAAGGGTCTAATAATAAAGTCCTTTATAAGCAATACAACCATAAAGCATACAATATGAATTGCATTGCTTTCCAAGCAACTTTTATACCTCTCTCCCCTTGATTGTTTGAGGAATTTTATTGGCGCACAAAGTTAACCTTGGTTTTTAACGTCAACAAGGACCATATCTCCATATTATTTAGGATAGTAACACATATCCCCAGTCATTATGTGTAACCCTTATTTTCATTCATATTTGGACCAAATAAATTCATCAAAAAGCTTTTATAACATGTTGTATGTAACTTTAGATGGAGATATGTAACCTCTTATCCCTCTATAGTTTGAGGAATCTACTCGACACACAAAGTTAACCTTTGTTCTTAATGTCAATGAAGACTATGTATGTGAATGCTTGAGGATAGTAACATATATTCCAGGGCATTATGTGGAACCCTTGATTTCCTTCATATTTGGACCAAATAAATTCATCAAGAAGTTTTCCGAACATGTTGTATGTAGCTTTAGATGTATCCTAACAAGAAGAGTAACAAACATGAACAACAAAGAACACTTTAGAACAAATATGGAACTTACCATCCAAATAAAGGTATTTAGTAAGCTAGTAAGTGAGCTTCCTCTTCAGTGTTTGAAAAACATAATTCCAAATTTTGGAGGAGAAGGCCTGGAATGAAATTGAAACCCCCATGAAGATTTTATTGGTTGTTGTGTAGTAGGACAATGGAGTAATTTTACACTGCCATCTTTCACAAAATGTCGAATCAGATGGAATTTAGTGTTGATGATGGTAAACTAGGAAGAAACTAATACATCAAATGAACAATATAAAATGAGTTGTGCTATAAGATAAATAAAAACATGTATTTCCCTTGGAGTAATTTTTACACTACTTTATGTAGAAAAATTCAAACTAGGAAGAATGTTATTGTGTAAGACAATTATTAAAAAAAAAAAAAAAAAAAAAAAAAAAAAAAATTGAAATGCTTGAATGTTAAGTAGGCTTACCTTTTTTTAACTATGTAAACAAGGTAGTATTTTTCTGAAAACTATTTAAAATTGTTAAGTTGGGGAGAGAGTTTCCCTTAAAAAGCCCTCAGAAATCATGACTTCATAGAGCAAATATCCAAATCCTTTCTCATTGATAATATAAAGGGAAGGGACAAGAGGACACCTTTGTCAAATATACTGGAATACTAGACCAAAATACTTAAATTGATGGGCATTGATGGTAGTAAACGAAGATGCATCCCTAAAGAGGGTATGAAAAAAATGTAAAACCTTGGGTTATAACCCAAGAGCTTTTGTTGTGATAAGAGTGAATGGCTCCATAACAAAATTACAAAATTGAATCTTATAATGATGTGTCTACAAAAAGTATTAATAAAACTTATGAAGATATAAAAGTGTAATTTATTAATACGTTTTTATAAAACTACTTAAAATTTAATTTAAATCATGTATAACTAAAACAAAGTGAAATTGTACTAAGACATTGCCAAGCCATCTCCCAAGATATAATTTTTATTGGGCTAATTAGGGCTAGGTATAATCCCTGTGTGACATTGATGTAGTAGTAACCGCATTAGGACAATTTATCCAAACGTGAATGTGGAATAAGAATCCTTTAATCTCTAAAAGACATTAAATTGTATATAAAATCATATATATGAAGTGACATATCGATTAATGTTGAGATAATTACTAGACAAAAAGAATGAGTTTCCATTGAATCACTTAATTTGAAAGTATGTTTGGTCGCTGAATCCCACATGTAAGCGGGAGTGGATGAAAGATAGATAATGCGGTACAAATAGTTAGGGAAGAGAGGGACAAAAGCATACCTTTCTCGGCCTTTTGGCTAAGATCAAGTGTAGTATCTGTTCTTATCAGTTTAATATCTGATACGTGGTTCAACGAACCACACGATATTAAATTTATTTCTTTAGGGGGAAGGTCCAAACGGTAGCTTGCTATCAGGGCCTTCGCGCGTCGCTTCTGTGTTGCACTACTGCAGAAGCCTGGCGCACCCCAACCCCCACAAAGCACATATTAAATTAATTAATCTTTTGACTTATTTATTTGAGATAAAACAGCGGCCTGCTCGCTGGCAAATTATGCTAATTTTAGAGGGATACAGCAGCAGGTTTAGCAGCCTTCGCTCCTGGATCTGCAGACGCCTCCATTTGCCCAGAAATCTTCAAGATCCTCTTCTTTGGAATAAAGGGCGACACCCTATATTCTCCATGGCCAGCCAACTGCTCAAATTCCAAAGAACGCAAACCCCCCTCCGACTTCATCGCACTTTCCGTGGAGGTGCGAAGCTTTGGCATCAGCGGTAGAACTATCTTCGCATAAAGTGGTCTATTTTTTTGTTTATGTAGAGTAGTCTTAAACCCATACAAAATCACCCTTGTCCAGGGTTTTTCAATTTCTTCAAGTGTTTCCAACTTCTCCGCAGTCAACTTGATAAGTTTATTGATCCACAATCTATAAGAACACTATCTTCGCATAAAGTGGATCTATTTTTTTCATGTTGAGTGTGTTTTATATAATCTATAAGAACACTATCTTCGCATAAAGTGGATCTATTTTTTTGTTTATGTAGAGTAGCTGGTTATCGAGGCCTTCACACATCACTTCTATTTTACACTATTTCAGATGTCTAGTGCACCCCAAACCACCAAATCAAGTATTCAATTAAATTTAAAATGTCAATTAAAGTGAAGTGTAGTATTTTATATTAATAGTTACGATTATTTTAAAAATTGAAAAAAAAATTAAAAATTAGTTTTGGACTCTCAAATTGTTGTATGATTTTCAAAAATCTTTGAAAACATTTAGTTAGATAGGACAGGTTATATATGAATTAAAATTTTTGATACATTCATTTTGGCACAAATTAAATTTCAAACGGTGTTATAGATTAAAAGTTATGGTCTCTAAAAGTTCATTCTTCGCATGAATATATGAGATTGAATTTTATTCAATTTTCTACTATAGTGTAGATCTTTAAATACACATACTAGATAGATGTAATGACGATTGGACGTAATTATGGATAAGATAGGTTTTTATAAATATAGATATCAAAAATAGTTAAGAGTAAATACTATTAATTGATGATTAAGAAAAAAGAAAAAGAAAATTGTTAAGAGTAAGTGTGGCTATATTATTGTATAGAGAAATCCAAAGTTATGTGAGAATACCTAAAGGTAGAGGAAAAAATTAGTTTGAACGTATATTATTGATTTAATAAAGGATGTTTACAGATTAAGATTGGATGAGTAGAAATTAATGGTATGAATAAATGTGTAAAATGTATTGTGATAAGAGATAGAGTAAAGGATGTGAGTATTAACAAAAATATAATTATATTTGTGCTAAGATTTTGTAGGTTGTTGGGAGAAAAATTAATAATTGGTTTATAATTTATAATTTTTTGTTTGATACTTTAGTAGATAATTGGATTGAAGTTTGAGAACTATGGCAAGTTATATTATCAGTATTAGGAAAAATATTAATATTCTTGTAATGGTTACTTTCTAATATCCTCAACATAAGCGGTAATTGAGAAATATAGGAGAGAAGAAGTTGATACATATTAATAAAATGAATAAAGTATATATACACACATACATATACATACATACATTCATACATACATACATCCACAATCTTCCAAATTCAATTTTACAAATATTTAGCATAAGTTATTTATCTTAAGTATTGCTAAAACCTATTTTAAGCATTTTGTTGAGGACCTTTTTTTCTGTTGCTAAGATGAGTAACATGAGGTGTAGAGGTATTCTAATACCCCCAAGAATGTCATCAATTCATCAACAATTTCATATAGTGGATCAATATTTAGCGTCTCTTCCTCTAGTAGCATTAGGTAGACACCTCATAGGATTTCCTCTACAACATATGGTCTCTTATGCTTACGTGAACATTTTGATATTTTTCAAGGTTTATTTAGTAAAATCACTAAAAATTGTATTTAAAAATCTTTGTCATGCATCTGAAAATGTTAGGTGTCATAGTTGTGATACCCTAATGCATACAACATTGAGCCAAAAAAACATGAAACATTAAAACAAAATTGTGACCATAAATAAAAACTTAAGTTACTTTAAAATATCACCATTTTTTAATTATAATTCTAAAATAAGAAATATAAAATTTCACATAACATTTAAATAAATATTAAATTTAAATTTAAATAAAATAAACATCATAATTATGAGTATAATTGTGTATTGAATTTTGACCATTTGCACGGATGGGTGCCAACAATAACAAGGGTGCCATGTGCCAAGTCCCTATAGGATAGATTGAGGACATATGTGATATTTTTAGGGCTCTATGTGATGTATTTTTAACAATAGAATGCAAAAAAAAAAAATAGTTAAACATAGCTCATATGCAATTTACAACATCAATAGATCAGGAAAAAAAAAATTGTTTTCTAATGAGGATTTTGATTTGTTGTGCATGGTACCTTTCAGATTTCGAGTTACAACATATATTATACTAAAATTCTAATTTTCACAAGTTTATGAACCAACCATCCAAAAATATGGTATTAAAAAATCACAAACGAGATAAGAAAGTCCATGAACATGACCCCTGCAATGCAAATATAACCCAAAAAAAAAACAATGTCAAATTTCAAAAAATAAAATAAATAAATACCAATGCCTTGACTCTTGTTTAAGAGCTTCCTCAATACTCGATATTTTTTTTTGTGATTAGACCGCAAATTGTGGACATGAAATGGTCATTTAAAGTGCACACAGTTCCATCTACAGGAAACAAAGATTTTATACCAGTGAGTAGCTCCACCAAAACCACACCAAAGCTAAAAACATCACTTTTGTCTATAAATTGATTGCTTTTTATGAACTCTGGATCCAAGTAGCCCCAAGTACCCACTGCCATGGTGTTGAGGTGTGTTTCACCGGAAGGTCAAAGGTGAGAAACACGAAAGTCTATAAATTTTGGAGTGAATGTGTCATCTAAAAGAATATTTTATGATTTTATGTCACCATGAAATATTGGCTGAGAGGATTAAAGATGCATATATGTTATAGAATCTGCCAATTTAATGGTGATCTGTCATTGTGTTTCCCAGGTTAAATTCTTCTCCACTGAGTGTAGATGTTCAAAAAGTGTTCCATTCGACACAAATTCGTATAGTCGTAATGGAAATTGAGTTTGGAGGCAACAACCAAGTAATTTCACTATGTTTATGTGATTGATATGGGAAAAAATCAGAACTTCATTGATAAATTTGTCGAAAATTGCTTTGGACATTTTGATTGCCACCGGCGTGCCCTCCACAAGAACTCTTTTGTAGACTATTACGACACCGCCTTTTCCCAATTCTGTTGAATAATTGTTTGAGGCTATTTCAAGCTCTTTTACAAAAAATATTATCATGTTTTGTCTTCCTCCCATGGAAGCGATGTGTTCCTGTAGCTGCATACCCCCATTCTGTCAGAAATACTTGTCCCTCGTATCTTTCAATTGACACCTCCTCAACCAAAAAAATAATCTAGTGCTCCCAAAGAAATTGCAATGAATGAAGAAACAAAGCCTGCCATCTCACCAAACATATAAATTCTTATGAATTGTACTTTTGTAAATATAAAGTAAAATAAACTGCAAAGACAAGCAGCGTAGTCACCTATAATTGCAAAATTTATTTTGTTAAGGTTATCTGTACAATATTTCTTTTTTAGGTGTATGTAAATATTCTCTCTACTTGCTCTCACTTTGTATTCTTTGCTTATTTTTTATTTAGGATCAATTACCACTTCAGATACCCATTTTCGCGACTATAGTTTTTCCTTAATGGCTCTAAGCATATCTTAGTTTATAGGTAAATAAAATACTGATCCAAGTTGAAAATCAATTATAAGATATGTTCTAGGGTAAATACTTTGCCCCTTCTTCATTATAATTTGATGGATGCCCTTACCTTATTAGAATGCTCTAAATTATGCACAAAATTTGACAAGTTGTGATAAACCATTATTGGTTGCATTGTTTGAAAAAGTTACAATGTCTAGTAAGGATACCTGCCTTTTGTTTGTGCCTATTAAGATTTTCTATGAGAATATTTCATGTTCAGTCATTTGGTCAAAAACATTGTATGCCCCTTCATCTTCCCCTCTCCACACAAGGCTGTGATAACATTGTTGGTGCAATATTTTTGATATTCAATTTATCCAATATGTTTCTTTTATTGCATGTTTTCTCATAGCACTCTTTTGCCGACTCTTGTACAAAATCAGAGTATGAACTCGATTTTCCAACGAATGTGTTGACACCACATATTGTTAGTGGGCTATCGAGCTTCGTAAACATGGCAACGCCATTCTAGTTGCTACTTTTCGAATGACTTGTTTTTTTTTTAAATTTGTTTCCTTATTTTCAAGATGAGTGTTGGTCTTTCATCATTTTCACGATGGTGTATATTTAACAACATATTTTGCCCTGTGTAAAATCTTAGGTGTTATCATTAAAGATGGAAGGTTAAAGGTGTATTTGCAAAGTATCTTCTCTTCTTAGGTGTTGGCATTTGGGATGGAAGGTTAATCGCATTTGCAGGTGCTCATAATCATTTTCATGTTTGTAGCTCCATTTCTCGATTTAACTTTTACATTATTTTTTCAAAAGTGAGGAAAATGCATGGCCTATTATTTACTAGTGATGATATATTGCTAATGTCCCCAAAACTACTCTCCAAACTACCCTACATAAACTTGGCACTTTATGCCCCTGATGCAGGATACAAATACGCTGGAATAAAAGAATGTAGCAGTGAAAGGAGTTGGGAAGAAAACAATAGATGAGTCAAAGTATTTTACAAGGAAGTATGACATCAAAGTGTCATGTGGGACTTTGATTCCATCTAAACATGAAGAGAGTCCTCTAGCCTACAATGAATACGTGGTCTACAACCACAAACAGGCCCTTTGTAATGTTCTATCAATTCAATCATTCTTAAAACAGTTCTTATATCAATAGGTTTTTTAATTAATATTTATGGTCTCATGTTAAGTACTATTTGCAGGTGTGCATGGAATTTATTGTCATCATGAGTTTGAGGTGATTGTGTAAAACAAAATTGATCTGATTTGGTGTCTTCTTGTATAATGTAATAATGCATAGTGGCATCTAACCTATCTATCAATGCCTCGGCAATGGATCCTTAAAACTTGCCACCCATGGATAGGGTGTGGCGTATATAGATTGGTGTTCATGCCCATAAAGGCCTACGTACTTCCTTAAGTCAAGACCAATCAATAAATGTACAAGCTCAAAATAACATTAATGTGCTCTAAGAGAGTTTCATAGATGTAAAGTGTGTAAAAAAATATAATATTTTGGATGAATTAAAAACAAAATTAATATTTTTTATTTGAAATGTTAAAAAACTTAATATTATTTTTATAAAAATTAAATATATTTTTGAGTGTGCAAATGCCCTGCCATTAGTTAAGGGAAGATAGAATAATCCCAAGTTAAAATAAAATGAATCCTAAACAATTTATATTTATGGGACTAATAATATGGGCTAAATGTTTGAGCACTTTACCAAGTAAAAATCGAAGTGGAAGTTTAGAAAAATGCAAAGTTCAAGGAAAATACACTTAAAATTTGAGACATAATCAGAATGCAGGATATGTTGAAATGAGCACAGAAAATCTATAGGAATGGTTTGGAAGAGAAATTTCATCATGTCCATTTTCTCTGATTGTTAATGTGAAGAGAATTAATGTTTATTTAAAAAAATTGTAGCGAGTTTTGTTTAACAAGTTTATCTAATAACATGAAGGTTTAGAGGTTGTTATATACATGACTTGCCAAGTTTTAGTGTTGTAATAACAGGAAGGTTTAGTGGTTGTTTTAAATGTGAAGAGAATTAATAAGATATTCTGATCATTTTTCTAAATCTTACGGATGAAGAGAGAGCTCCCAAAATAATGTTTTTTTAATATAAAATAACTAATGATTTAAAAAAAAGTAACAACGATAATTAAACAAAATCCTACTTAATTAACTTCAATAAAACCAGGAAAATAATTTAAGTTATAAAAATATAATTTCATTTCCCATAATAAATTGAGTTTATATAAAAAATGTCTTTCATTAAAATAAAATTAATGTCACAATAAAATAAAGGAATCAATAGCTCTATTAAATTAACAAAAAAAACATGATAATAAATCTACTGTGAGTATTTGTTTTTTTACACTGCGTTATGTAGAAAAATTCAAACTGGGAAGAATGTTATTGTGTAAGACAATTATTATTTTTTTTTTAAAAAGAGTTGAAATGCTTGAATGTTAAGTAGGCTTACTTTTTTTAACTATGTAAACAAGGTAGTATTTTTTCTGAAAACTATTTAAAATTGTGAACATATTTATTGTGTCCAAAATGGAAGGAATTTGATTGTTAAAATTCAAGACCACGTCACTATTATTTTTCTCATATATTAATTACACTTAAATTTAGGTTACACAAAAATGTGGGGTGTCATTAGATACATTAGTAATTGGCGATGTGGGAACATAGTTTTGTAAAAAGATATATGACAATTTTTATCAAACGTTTTATCAAATAATTTTTTTTTTCTAAAAAAACAAAATCTATAACTTAGATTCATTAAGTAATAACAATTCAAAAAGATAGAAAAATTGTAAACCTCGTTAAAATATAAGACTATTACATTTAAAATAGGTTGGAATAACTATATTTAAAAAATTATATATATATATACAATTCAAACTTAATTCTAAAACAAATGAAATTTTTAGAAAAAACTTATGCCAAATTTTATATATATGATAAAAAGAAAAATGAACATATAAAATTCTTCAAAAATTATCTTTACAATTTATTTAAAAATATTTCAACTAATAAAATTGAAAAATACATACGAACTCATCTTTAATACAAATAAATTAATTAAATAAAAATAATAATCTACAAATAATGTTCCAAACTTGTAAACATAAATTTTATTGAAAATCTTGAAAATACTAAAAAAAAAAAAAAAAAAATCATCTATTTCCTACAATTCATAGGAATAAATTAAACTATTAGTAAGACAAAATAACAAAAATGAAAACATCCTATACATTATGTAATTTAAAAAAAACATATATTTATAATTTAAAAGTATAAAATTAAAATAAAATAAATATTATCTATTAGAAATGATAAAATATACTTAAATTTAAATTCATTTATATTAAAAAAATAATGATTGAAAGAAAAAACCTTCCAAATAATAATAAAAAAACACATATTATCTAGCAGATTTTGGTAAAATTTTAAATAAAAGAAAAAACCTTCAAAATATTGAAGACAACATATATTACCTAGTAGTTTTGTGTTAGGAGAGAAAAAAAGTAAAATAAAAATACACAAATTTACATCTGAAACTGCAAAAATTAAAATGTTTATCTAGATTTTTAAGTTCATTTATATTATCACTATTTCTTTTTTTTATGAAATATATCTATATATTAACTAAAGAGATATATATAAATAATTCACATAAAAAAAAAGTGGTATGAGAGCACGTTACGACACATGTAAAGTTTAGAAGCCAAATCAAAGTATCATCTAGGCAGAGCTTAGAAACAAGCAGCGAAATCATAAAGTCATCAAAAGAGAAATTTTTTGCAACAAGAGAAAGGTCAACGGATGGAGGATCCATATCATCAAGACCCCATCCCGAGCTTTCCAAATCATTACCATCTGGAATAGGCTCCCAACCAGTAACTTGAGCAATGTATGTATCATCATCTACTTGTGTTTAAATAAATGAAATAATCAAAAAAAAAATTGGGAAACTTATCCAAGACATCCGTACGACCTCCAAATAATACCCCTCAAACATATAAATGTAGAAGAGAATTACCACAAAAATTTAAATATAAAACAAACCTTAGAGAAATAATACATAGATAACATATAATTAGTTCTGAAGTTTTGGCAGTGAATGGTAGGAGCTAACATGTTATCTCATTGTTGGCCAAAACTTTTGTTTAGTTTTACATTGATTTACCTATCGATGTTCAATCTATGTTGTTTAAAGAAACTAAAATCCTTTTAACACAGTTTATATATTTTATTATCTACTGTCTGCCCATATAAGTCTCAAGTGACATACATATATAATTTTAATTTGATTTTTAGTTCATAAATATTTTTAATTTGATTTTTAATTCATAAATATTTTTAAACATCATTCTTTGTCATTTCCATCTCCCTTTTACTACATTTGCACCTCATCTCCACCATGTTTTGTACATTTGCATCTCTCAGTCAACGATGTTACAACAAACCGTGAAATTTGTGGTAGGGGGAATAATAGTGAAATTTGTGGTAGGTGGAATAATAGTGAAATTTGTGGTAGGGGGAAATTATTTTGTAAGACACTTTCTTAATTTTCTCAATATTTTATACTTTAGTGAGTTAGCTTTTGCAACCAAATGATATTTTGTACTAAAAATTATTTATAAATTATACTTTCTTGCCATTCATTCTCAATATTTTATATTTTAATTAGTTAGTTTTGGAATCAAAAGATATTTTTTAAATTTTTCACTATGTGTAAATTACACTTTTTAACTATTTATTAAGAATAAATTATAATTACACCATGTTACAAAATATAAGTCAATTATTGATATTTTAACTTCAAACAAGTTACTATTAATGTTGATGTAGTTTTTATATTCAACATTCTAAATCTATTTAAATTTGTATTTGCATATTTGACTTGATATATAAAAATACTATCATTCATATGTTTAATCTCAATGCTATAAAAATACTTCAGCAGTCTTAAATACATCATCTCAAATTATTTATTTATTTCTACTTTGAACTTTTCTATGAATTAATTTCCATTTCCATTAAAGATTAAAACATTTACATATAAGACACCAATTAAACTTTCACCTTGATTGCATGCCTTAATGTAAAAATTTATTTTAATTTCATTCATTATAAATCCATTTCTCAACAAATATGAGTTTATACAATTGTACACCATTGGTGCTTTTTGGAGCCCATAAAATTCTTTCTTTAGTTTGTACATCTTGTTCTAATGATCTAGAATCTCATAGCTAGGTGGTTTGCAACATACACTCATTTTTATAACACTCCATTTAGGAATAATGATTTGACATCCATCTGTTGCACCTTCCACTTATGTTAGGATGTCATTACTAATATGATTCTCATAGTTTCCATCCTTGATACATAAAAAAATCATTGTAATCTCATCCAAGTTGTTGCTTGTACCATTTGTCAACTAATGTTGCCTTTTGTCTTTCAATCTTGCCTTCTCTGGTGGTTTTGGTTATTCAAACCCACTTGGCATTAATGTCCTCATTTCCTACTAGAAGGTTTACCAACTCCCATGTCTCATTTTTCTCAATTTATTGCACTCTTCATCCATGGATTCACACCATTTGTTGTCCTTAATTGCATAATGAAGGTAAACAAGATCAACTTCTAAAAATTTGTTGTCTTCAAAAATGTTCAATTTCTCCAAGTCATCATTGAATTATCTAAAGTAATTTAACCCGTTCAAGAGTTATAAAAACCTACCGTAGATTTTTAATTTGGTAAATTTACATGTTGAGGATTTAATAATACAAAAAGTACTTATTACTTAAGTATAGCTTTGCAGTGTATATTGGCAATGGAAATACTTTCAAACTTATACTACATGGTGATTATTCTATACCACACAACACACCCTTTATAAAACTGGTGCATAAATTAAGGATTTCGATTAGGGCTCTCATCCTTAGAAAAAATAAAAACATAAACATTGTGCAAAAGGATAGAAGATGGAGAAAGTGTAAGAACCCCTCTGCTCAGGTGCCAAAAAAATGTAGCATATTTATTTTAATATAATTCACTTGGAAAGGTATTCTTACTTATCCTTAATTCAACAAAATATAACTCATCATGATTCATTGAGTTAGTATTTTCATAGAACACAACAACAAACCTTAGAATAGCGTGCGACACTAAATGTTCACTATCTAAGTAGTGACATTATCATAATACGCAAATCACATGCCAAACAATAGAATCAATTCAAATGGTCACAAGGATTACCATGAAATCAAGCCAACCCTAACCTAGCCTAAGGACCTAGACTCGATGCCCCCACCTCAACTTGGTAGCCTATATATCCACTCCTCAAAATCAGGGTCTAATGTAGTTCTCCTTTCACTTGTAATGGTCTCATCCATGAGACGTCATCACCAAAGAGATTCACACTCTAAGCAAAATAGGGAACAAATTACTCATGACACAGATGAGTTTCTAAAGATCTAATCGTCAATCCCATGACTAAATGACACACTCAAGCATAATTCCTTATTAATCCAAGCTTGTGTGCTTACCTCAGCACTCTCACATCAAAACGCAGCTAATAGCAATGATGAAGGAATCCACATTCCTTGATCGACTGAGAATCACCTCTATAATTTTTTATGGTTATCTATACATGGATAAAACACTAAACATTCACACTATGGATAGGTTTTATAGGATTGAAATGATTATACATGTGATCCATGAATTCACTTAGATAATCATAAATTTAACACTATAGAAAAACATATTAGGGTTAGTTTCCTATGCCCGTACTCACTCCTTGAACTGCCATACATATATGTGATGTCACATACATCTACAAATCAGGGCGAGATGTAGTTCCCCAAAACTACCAATTTCATTTAAATACAGACATTATGGAACACTTGGTCGTAGTTGTCAAATTTAATTTGATAATTAGGTCCTTTCTATACTTTTTTGATCTCACGTAACCTAGGCATACCAACCATATTTTCATCTAATGAATCCCCTCATTTAAAAATACTAACCATGGGGAGAACGCTTAGGTTAATATAGACAATTATGGTTGAATTAACTATACCCCATCATGTGAAACATGCTTAGATATACTTAGCCAAGTTGAAGTGCACAAAGATAATTTTAGGTCATTGGATCACACTTAGTTACATAAATAGTTAGAATCATGCTTATCAATACATAACATGATTGGTAACATAAAAATATACTTAGCATGTCAAAAACACACTAAGTATATCAAAAATCATGTTTACTAATAAAAGTTGATCATAGAAAATTTTGTGGTATTTAATCATCCATAAGTATTATAGGACCAACTTGGCTACACATGTCAATGCAAACACAACTCCATTGTGTTTATTCAACTTAAGCAACTACATCATGCTAAATCAATGAGAATATTTTCTATGCAAGCAAATTGTGAGTGTAACTTTACTATTTACTTCATATATCAATACAGATTTCCATATATAACACTTAAACTCTTTTCCATTACAATTCAACAAGGATTCTTATCTAGTGCACTTAAGTTGGTTTCCATCATATTTCTAACATGGGATACAATCTATATCTCTTACCCAATATTTATCACTTGCATTTTGATATAACATGTTTTCTATTCTAATAATCATTTGAAATCAAACTAAATACATAATATATTTAACTTGTGTCCATAACTAATTGAAAAATTATATTCCAGTAAATAGGTCCTCTATCTTTCAAATAGGTATTAGTTATCCAAATTAACTCCAAAGACTTATTCATTTTTAATAAACTGTGCATTTCAATAATGAATATCAAGGTTTATATACAACACATGTATCAAGCTTGTTATCTGCTAGAGTTTTCATTATTTTACAAATATATAAAAATATATGCTCGCTTGATCTCTTAGATGTTATTGAAATGTTTCATTCAATCAATTTTTTATTCTAACAATCTAATAACACTGAAAGGGTTGCCTTAAGTTAATAAGATTTGTATTCATAATACTTTTATCTAGAATCATATTTTATAATATTTTAATATGGAACAAATACTATTATTGGGCTCAGATGTTAGAAAAAATCCTAGTTATTAATCTATTATCTTTTAATTCCATTCTCGAGCATAAAATTCATATTTACAAGGAATTATTACATTTTAATTTATTTTTATCAAGCACCCCTCCCATTTTAATTTAAATATCTCCTTTTACCAAATATATATATTATGTTCCAAGATACTAGCATCAATGTCAATATAGTTATCTGACTGTGTCAATTAAATAAGTTTCAATACATAATTGTCAAAGCGGTGACCTAGATCGATCCAATTACTAAATAGATCAAGGCAAACAATGAATCTATATAATAGTTTTTTGGTTCTATTTATATCATATTACCACCAACAAGGCATCTTGCTTAAAATGCATGCACATGTACCAAAACTAACACATCACAAATGACTCATACGCCATCATCGATAAAGGAGCAATAGCTCAATAGTGGGGTATCACTTACAAATGCCCTAAAACCCAAAAAATAAAAATGGGATGTGACAAAAAGTAAGTAGAAAGAAAGAGAATAAGAGAAGGATAATTTATAATAATAATTAATATGATGGGATAAAGGAGGAAAAAATAGAAGTAAATCATAAAGAGGAAAAGGAGATATCAACTTGAGTTTTTTTCCTAATCTAAGGATCATTCAATTGGGAAAACATTGCTTCCCCAAAGATTTCATTTTCTTGATATGTGTCCAATTGAGATCAAAGGATTCCATTATGGGATCCTTAAGAAACAAGGATTGTAGGGGAGTTGAGAATATTTGAATAATAATTAAAGCAATAGCCATTTGTTTCAATACAAACCCATTCATCTTTACCTGAGAGAGGGGGAGGAAAGTACAAAATTTTTACTCAAAATAGAGTCTGGATCAATAAGGTGTAAAATACAATAAACCTTGTCATCTTGCATAAAGGGATGAATAAAAATGATAGAATTTTAGGTTCACAAGAAACGCATTTTAAATGCCCCCATTGAATAGATGAAGAAAGAGCCACAAAACTGCTAAAAGGAAAATATTTACTTGTAGAAAATGCCAAATCATGTTGAGAAATAAATGGAGAATAAATAATTTCATTATTCCCAATGATTAATATTCACCCACTACCTTGGTTGAAGAATCATTTGGCACCACTGAGTGATGGCAGTCCTCAACATCACACCACCAAGTAGGATTATGCTCTCTAAACCTTTTATTTTCTCCTCCAAAGATAAATGACTTTTTTGAGAAGTCTTATTTGGGTAGACAAAGTCAATGTGTCTATAAGATAAGTAATTCCAACATCTCAATGCTAGCTACTCATAATCTAGATTTTTTTTCCCCACCTTATCATCCTTTTTCAGCCAGATCTCATCAAGTAGACATTTTTCAAAGTTTACTTCCATGTAAATTTTGGCAAAAGTAATGAAATGCCTTTGAGTTTTTTTCTTGAAAACCAAATTTGAAGATATGAATGGCATTAATAATATAACATAAGGAAAGAGAAGACTATAGGTGAAGGGGAAGATTCACAAGTCTCACCTAAACAAGGGCAAAATAAATAATATCCACTGAGGGCTCAAAATATTAATACTAAGGCTTCAAATAAATCTTAGCTCCCATATAGAATAGAGGATTGGAATTGAGATTAAGGTTTATTTCCTTAATTAAAACACATTCAAAAATAAAAAATAACCCATTTTCATAAGGGTGAATAAATATCTTTTGATCAAATAGAGGCTTCTAGGTGGAAGAAACCCATTTATGAAAATTCACTAGTTTTGACTAGAGATTATAGAATCTGCAAACAAAACTTTTGAAAATAAGCTTCCTCAACAATAAATTAATCCCCAAGATTGATGATAGTAATGAAATTAAATATATCCATACATAAATGATCACAAATATACACACATCAATAGCTAACTAGGATGTGCAAGGAAACCCTTAAAAGATAATGGTGGTACTAGAGAATCAAAAGAATGAGCCACACTCATAATAATGCTTAGATCCACCGAGGGAAAAACTATATAATGCTTAAGAAATTAAGAATAAAAAATATTAGGATAATTAATGAGTGTTATAATAGGGCCATTTCCAAAGTTGTAAAAAGAACCGTGAATATGAGTTTTTAAGGCATTGGAAGGAAGCACAGGGACAAACGTTGTGGGTGGGAAATGACAATTGGAGCCTGTTTTTAATTCTAATGCCTCTTTTTGAGAATTGGGAGAATGTACATTAATTGAGAGCACATTTGAAAATATATTTTTCTTTCCAAAATATATCTCACTCACCATCCCTCAACTGTTATAAATAGAGGGCAAGGTGTGGGAATTACAATCAAGTAGGAAAATAAATAGAAGTGCTAACAAAAGTGATAACAACTTTAATTAGCATAGTAATAGTGAGGAGGGTGTAATAATCAAGTACTTTCCAAGCAACACAACCATAAGGGATGAAATATGAATTGCATTGCTTGAATATAAACATTTATACCTCTTATTCCTTGATAGTTATAGGAATCTGCTTGGCACACAAAGTTAACCTTGGTTCTTAATGTTGAAATGAGTACCATTACTCTGAATTATTTAGGATAGTAAGACATATCCCAAGCCATTATGTGGAACACTTTTTTTATTTCATGTTTAACCAAATAAATTAATCAATAATATTTTCTAACATGTTATGTGTAGCTTTATATGGAGGTCCGATTCTAATATATGTATGTGTGTATGTATGTATATGTGTGTGTGTGTGTGTGTGTGTGTGTATGTATGTATGTATGTATGTATGTATGTATGTATGTATGTATGTATGTATGTATGTATGTTTGTATGTATGCATAAAATTTGAAACCACCAATAATTGACAATATAGTTTCATTTCTTAAAATACAAACTACTTAGAATCAAATGGTTTTCCTCCAAAAAACATCATGAAATAATTTTGAATTTAGAAATAATCACATGAGCATAAACTATAAGATGGAGATGACCATTGGAGCCCATTTTAAATTATAAGTCCTCTTTTCAATCATTGGATGAATGGGTGTTAATTAAGAGCACATCACTATATATATATATATATATATATATATATATATATATATATATATATATATATATATATATATATATATAAATCTAAGGTTTACTAGATTCCCAATCTTTCCTATTTGACTTGATAACAAAGTTCTAACAACTCTGATAAGCACAAGAATAATGAGGAAGGTCTACTAATCAAGTCTTTTATAAGCAATACAACCATAACGCAGAAAATATGAATTGCATTGATTTCCAAGCAACTTTTATACCTCTCTCCCCTTGATTGTTTGAGGAATTTTATTGGCACACAAAGTTAACCTTGGTTTTTAATGTCAACAAGGACCATATCTCAAACTTATTTAGGATAGTAACACATATTCCAAGTCATTATGTGTAACCCTTATTTTCATTCATATTTGGACCAAATAAATTCATCAAAAAGCTTTTATAACATGTTGTATGTAACTTTAGATGGAGGTATGTAACCTCTTCTCCTTCTATAGTTTGAGGAGTCTACTTGACACACAAAGTTAACCTTCGTTCTTAATGTCAATGAAGATCATGTATGTAGATTCTTGAGGATAGCAGCATATATTCTAGGGCATTATGTGGAACCCTTGATTTCCTTCATATTTGGACTAAATAAATTCATCAAGAAGTTTTTCCAACATGTTGTATGTAGCTTTAGATGGATCCTCACAAGAAGAGTTACAAACATGAACAACAAAGAAAAATTTAGAAAAAATATGGAACTTACCATCCAAATAAAGGTATTTAGTAAGCTAGTAAGTGAGCTTCCTCTTCACTCTTTAAAAAACATAATTCCAAATTTTGGAGGAGAAGGCCTGGAATGAAAATGAAACCCCCATGAAGTTTTTATTGGTTATTGTGTAGTAGGACAATGGAATAATTTTACACTTCCATCTTTCACAAAATGTCAATTTAGATGAAATTTAGTGTTGATGATGGTAAACTAGGAAGAAACTAATACATCAAATGAATAATTTAAAATGAGTTGTGTTATAAGATAAATAAAATCATGTATTTCCCTTGGTTAGGTGTGATAATTGTTTTGGTTATTTACTGAGGAGTTGCATTTTAAAGAAGGACGTGAGACACATTTTTATTATTAACTGAGGAGTGGAATTTTGAAGGATAAGGGTGTGATTTCCTTAGAAGGAAGGAGGACATTCCTAAAATAGGTGTTGAATTTTGTGAGCATAGCTTTTAAAAGTATCTTTCTTGAGTGTTATATACCTTCTTCCATGCATGTCCATTTTACTCTACATATTTATTTTATTGTAAATTATTTCTTTTTGCGTGGCTTCCTCAAAGGTATTAATCTAAAAAGAGGTGTGGGTACTCAATGGAGGTGTGAAGCCACAAATATGAGTGTACCTACTTGGGCACCATAGCAGAATATATTTTTCAAAGAAAATCTAGAGAGCAAATTTGTATTAGTCCCAAATGACTATCTATAGAAATTAATTCTATCCCATTACATATTGGAGCTTAAAATGAGGTACAAAATGTAAAGGCACTCCATGGAATTTTTAACAAAGTCTTGGATTTTTTCCTAGAAAGAGTCATATACAAAATAAGCATTGATAAGCTAACAAACAAAAGGGTTAGAGAGAAATATTTCCTTACAAAACCTCACAAACCATAGTCATAAAGGAAATATCCAAAGTATTTTACAATCAAAACATAATAAAAATGGGTAAGATGATACCCTTTCCAAATATACTAGAATAGACCAAAAAACTAAGATTGTTGGGCATTGATGGCAAGAAACAAACATGCACCCGTAAAGAGGATTTGAACAAAATGAACAAAATAGGGCCCAAACCAAATATTTTTCACCATGGAAAGGATGAAGGACTCCATGATGAATTATAAAATCAAATCTTATAGATGTGTGTCTACTAAAGAGTATTAATAAGACTTAAGAAGATATAAAAGAGTAAATTATTAAAACATAATTATCAAATTATTTAAAATTTAAAATTTAATTGCTTGTAACTAAAATATGAATGAAATAATATTAAGACATTATCAAACCATCTACCAAAGTATACTTTATGTTTATACTGATTACGGCTAGGCATAAGCCTTGCATGACTTTGATGCAATAGTAAGTTTGTTGGAACAATTTAGCCAAACATGAACATGGAACAAGAAACCTTTAGTTTAGAAGGACATTTTAAACTAAATTTATAATCTTAATGTCATGGTGACATGGCAATTAATGTAGAGATAATATCGTGTTTCTCGCTAAACAAACATATTCTTTAAAAATATGACTCAATTGTAATTAAAAAATAAGCTAAAATAAAATTTTGACCAAATAAAAGTTTTGATTATCAAAAGAGTTGTAGTCTAATTAGTGTAGATGGTGGTAAAGTTAATTGTCACTCAATCCACCAAGCACAAATCCCATGAGATGCCAAACATGGATGAGGTTAGGTTTGATTACCAACCAAATTTGACAAAATAGATACCCCTCAATCTTATAGACTAAATTTAATAAGGATTATAATTGGTAATCCTGATACTGATAGATGCTAAAAAGACTCTAAAAATTCAAGATGGTTATCCTTCAATATTAAAAAAAAAGGTTTCTATTGAATCTTTAAATTTGAAAATATGCTACATATGATTTTTTTTCAAAATGAATATAAACTTGAATACAAATAAGAATCAAAAATAATACTTTCATTTACTATACTACAAGCTAAAACGTATTTAAAATAATGGTTTGTTTACTAAAATAAAAACAACTAGTTTTCCATTGAAAAGGTTTTCTTCCATTAAAAAATAGGAAACATGATGGATTATATGGAGTTAAAGGAGAGAAAATCATAGGAACATTGTGATAGTTAGTTACAAGAGAACATATAAAATTTTGGGTGTTAAATGAGAGAAAATCTTAGGAATGTTGTGGTAGTTAATTATAGCGGAACACTTGAAATTTTGGGTGTTAAAGGAGAGAAAATCATGAAATTTATCTCCTTTCCAAATAAGCCAGGGTCTGATGGATTCCTAATCTTTCTAGTTTATTTTGATAATAAAATTGCCAACAAGTTTAATAGGTGCAAGAGCAAGTGTGGAAGGTGTAAAAATTAAGTCCTTTCTAAGAAAAACAACCAAAATGGATGCAAGATTAAATGCAATTTTTCACAAATAATTTATATACCTCTCACCCCTTGATAGCTCCAAAAATTTACTTGGCACAAAAAGTTATGGCTTGCTTCTTTATGTCAACAGCGACCATGTCTTTGAATTTTCATAGGCAGTAACATAGATCCCAAGGCACCTCATGGAATGATTTGTTTCCTTCATAATTGGACCAAATAAAATCAATAAGATGCTTATATAACATGTTGTATGTAGCTTTAGAAGGAACCCAACATGAAGAGTGATAAACATGAGTAACAAAGAGCACTTTAAAACAAATTGTAATTTATCATCCAAAGAGAACTATTTAGTATGCTACTGAGTGAGTTTGTTCTTCAATTTTTGCACATAATAGTTTAGAATTTTGAAGGACGAGCCAATGAAGGAAAATGAAACCCCTATCAAGTTGAACATTTTTCTAAGAGAAATTGATTTCCAAGTGAATCTAGTATGTCAAACTGGCTTGGGCACAAAAGACCATATGTAAAAATGAGTTTTATCCCATTAAATAATGGATCCTAAAATAAGGTAGAAATTTTGAAGGCACTCCATGGAATTGTTAAGCACTTGAAGTCTTCCTCTAATATGGTGAGGAAATACTTACATGCAAAATGACCATTGATGAGCTAAGCAACAAAAGGGTTGGGGAAAGAGTTTCCCTTTAAAAGCCCTCATAAATCATAACTTCATAGAGCAAATATCCAAATCCTTTCTCATTGATAATATAAATGGAAGGGACAAGAGGACACCTTTGTCAAATATACTGGAATACTAGACCAAAATACTAAGATTTATGGGCATTGATGGTAATAAATGAAGATGCATCCCTAAAGAGGGTATGAAAACAATGAAAAACCTTGGGTTATACCCCAAGAGCTTTTGTTGTGATAAGAGTGAATGGCTCCATAACAAAATTAGAAAATTGAATCTTATAGTGATGTGTCTACAAAAAGTAGTAATAAGACTTATGAAGATATAAAAGTGTAATTTATTAATACGTTTTTATAAAACTAATTAAAATTTAATTTAAATCATGTATAACTAAAACAAAGTGAAATTGTACTAAGACATTGCCAAGCCATCTCCCAAGGTGTAATTTTTATTAGGCTAATTGGGGCTAGGTATAATCCCTGTGTGACATTGATGTAGTAGTAATTGCATTAGGACAATTTATCCAAACGTGAATGTGGAATAAGAATCCTTTAATCTCTAAAAGACATTAAATTGTATACAAAATCTTATATATGAAGTGACATATCGATTAATGTTGAGATAATTACTAGATAAACATCTACAAAAAGAATTAGTTTCTATTGAATCACTAAATTTGAAAATATGCTTCATTTAATTTAAAAAAATATATATATACAAATTGAAAATGGTAAGTTTTTATTTACTAAACTACAAACTATAATGCATTTAAAAGAATAGATTCATTTACTAAAATAAAAAACAAACTACTAGTTTGCCAATGAAATGGTTTTCCTCTGCAAACACCACATAAAGTTTTCATTTACTAAACAACAAACTATAATTCATTTAAAAGAAAAGTTTCATTTACTAAAATAAAAAGCAAACTACTAGTTTGCCAATGAAATGGTTTTCCTCCGCAAACACCACGGATTATATCGTTCCCTGGTATGTTTGGTCGTTGAATCCCACATGTAAGTGGCAGTAGATGAAAGATAGATAATGCGATAAAAATAGTTAGGGAAGAGAGGGACAAAAGAATCTTATTTATACCAAGTCAATCCAAGCCATTATCCATGCATGAGAGAGAGAAATATGAGAGAAAGGAATCAAATATTCGTTATTCTTCTTATAGCCTTCTTTATTTAGATGGTTACCCTTCTAGAGATGTCCCCTGGTTTATTTTTCTTCACCCTTTTTAAAATTCTATAATAAAATTATCTTGGGTAAGGGTGTACATTGGCCAAATTATAATCCATCACTATTAAAACTTGTTTGCTTGATTGACACTCTATGGCCATGTGTTAAATTGTTTGGGTTACCTCTTAGGCGTGGGGGTTGATGAGGGGCATAGATTCATGATGAGATCATATGGTTTGGATGTGATATTTACCTACTCCTCTTCCCCCGAGTTCCTACCCAACCAATTTTTTGGTTTCTAATTTATGAAAATGTTATTGTCGTTAATTTTTTTCTATGAAAAATTTTGATACTTCTTATATAAATTTGAAGACCATAACAAATTGAAACAATAAATAAATAGATAAAAAAATTAAAATAAAATAAATTCTCAAACATGTGGAAGGAGGGAGGGAGGGCATGGGTTGGTCTCCTCCATTTCTTTTTAGGTTTGATTAAGATTGAACTGAAAATATAAAAAAAGTGTAAAGCAATCTCTAGTGTAAAACAATCACTTTTATAACTTTTATGAAAAAGGCTAGGCTCGTAATAAATGGAGAGTTCATATTATTTTAAATTAATGGTTAAGATATGTTTTAAAATTTATTTGTCTTTATTTTTATTTTGAAAAATTATTTATTAATAAAGTGAAGTGTAGTGATATATATTAATAGTTACGATAAATTGAAAAATTGAAAAAAATATTAAAAATCAGTTTCAGACTCTCAAATTGTTGTATGGTTTACAAAAATATTTGAAAACATTGAGTTAGATAGGATAGGTTATATATGAATTAAAATTTTCAATACATTCATTTTGGCACAAATTAAATTTGAAACGGTGTTATAGATCAAAAGTTATGGTCTCTGAAAGTTTGTTCTTTGCATGAATAGATGAGATTGAATTTGATTCAATTTTCTACTATAGTGTAGATCTTTAAATACATGTATTATATAGATGTAATGATGATTGGATGTAATTATGGATAAGATAGGTTTTTATAAATATAGATATCAAAAATAGTTAAGAGTAAATACTATTAATTGATGATTAAGAAAAAAGAAAAAGAAAATTGTTAAGAGTAAGGGTGGCTATATTATCGTATAGAGAAATCCAAAGTTATGTGATAATACCTAAAGGTAGAGGAAAAAATTAGTGAGAGCGTATATTATTGATTTAGTAAAGGATGTTTACAGATTAGATTAGATGAGTAGAAATTAATGGTATGAATAAATGTGTAAAATGTGTTGTGATAAGAGGTAGAGTAAAGGATGTGAGTATTAACAACAATATAATTATATTTGTGCTAGGATTTTGTAGGTTGTTGGGAGAAAAATTAATAGTTGGTTTATAATTTTTATTTTTTTGTTTGATACTTTAGTAGATAATTGGATTGAAGTTTGAGTACTATGGAAAGTTGTATTATTAGTATTAGGAAAAATATTAATATTCTTGTAATGGTTACTCTCTAATATCCTCAACATAAGTGGTAATTGAGAAATATAGGAGAGAAGAAGTTGATACATATTAATAAAATGAATAAAGTATATATACACACACATACATATACATCCATACATACATACATCTACAATCTTCTAAATTCAATTTTACAAATACTTAGCGTAAGTTATTTATCTTAAGTATTGCTAAAACCTATTTTAAGCATTTTGTCAAGGACATTTTTTTGTGTTGCTAAGATGAGTAACATGAGGTGTAGAGGTATTATAATACACCCAAGAATGTTGTCAATTCATCAACAATTTCATATAGTGGATCAATCTTTAGAGTCTCTTCCTCTCTAGCATGTCTTCCTTTAGTAGCATTAGGTAGACACCTCATAGGATTTCCTCTACAACATATGGTCTCTCATGCTTACATGAACATTTTGAGATTTTTCAAGGTTTCTTTAGTAAAATCACTAAAAATTTTATTTAAAAGTCTTTGTCATACGTCTGAAAATGTTGGGTGTCATAGTTGTGATAACCTGATGCATACAACATTGAGCCAAAAGAACATGAAACATTAAAAAAAAATTGTGACTATAAATAAAAACTTAAGTTACTTTCAAATATCATCATTTTTCAATTATAATTCTAAAATAAGAAATATAAAATTTCATTTAACATTTAAATAAATATTAAAGTTAAATTTAAGTAAAATAAACATCATAATTATGAGTATAATTGTGTATTGAATTTTGACCACTTGCACAGATGGGTGCCAACAATAACAAAGGAGCCATGTGCCAAGTCCCTATTGGGTAGATTGAGGACATATATGATATTTTTAGGGCTCTATGTGATGTATTTTTAACAATAGAATACCAAAAAAAAATAGTTAAACATAGCTCATATGCAATTTACAACATCAATATATCAGGCAAAACAAAATTGTTTTCTAGTGAGGATTTTGATTTTTTGTGCATGGTACCTTTCATATTTTGAGTTATAACATATATTATACTAAAATTCTAATTTTCAAAAGTTTATGAAACAACCATCCAAAAATATGGTATTATAAAATCATAGATGAGATAAGAAAGTCCATGAACATGACCCCTGCAATGCAAATATAACCAAAAAAAAAACAATGTGAAATTTTAAAAAATAAATAAATAAATAAATAAATACCAATGCCTTGACTCTTGTTTAAGAGCTTCCTCAATACTTGATTTTTTTTTTGTGATTAGACCACAAATTGCGGACATGAAATGGTCATATAAAGTGCACATAGTTCGTGAGTAGCTCCACCAAAACCACACCAAAGCCAAAAAATTCACTTTTGTCTATAAATTGATTGCTTTGTATGAACTCTAGATCCAAGAAGCCCCAAGTACCCACTACCATGGTGTTGAGGTGTGTTTCACGGAAAGGTCAAAGGCGAGAAACACGAAAGTCTATAAATTTTGAAGTGAATGTGTCATCTAAAAGAATATTTTATGATTTTATGTCACCAAGAAATATTGGCTAAGAGGATTAAAGATGTATATATGTTATAGAATCTACCAATTTAATGGTGATCTGTCATTGTGTTTCCTAGGTTAAATTCTTCTCCACTGAGCGTAGATGTTCAAAAAGTGTTCCATTCGACACAAATTCATATACTAGTAATGGAAATTGAGTTTGGAGGCAACAACCGAGTAATTTCACTATGTTTATGTGATTGATATGGGAAAAAATTAGAACTTCATTCATAAACTTGTCAAAAGTTGCTTTGGGCATTTTTACTGGCACCGACATGCCCTCCACAAGAACTCTTTTGTAGACTATTACGACACCACCTTTTCCCAATTCTATTGAATAATTGTTTGAGGCTATTTCAAGCTCTTTTTCAAAAAATATTATCATGCTTTTTCTTCCTCCCATGGAAGCGATGTGTTCCTATAGCTGCATACCCCCATTCTGTCAGAAATACTTGTCCCTCGTATATTTCAATTGACACCTCCTCAACCAAAGAAATTGCAATGAATGAAGAAACAAAGCCTGCCATCTCACCAAACATATAAATTCTTATGAATTGTACTTTTGTAAATATAAAGTAAAATAAAATGTAAAGACAAGCAGCATAGTCACCTATAATTGCAAAATTTATTTTGTTAAGGTTAATTGTACAATGTTTATTTTTAAGGTGTACGTAAATGTTCTCTCTACTTGCTCTCACTTTTGTATTCTTTCCTTATTTTTTATTTAGGATCAATTACCACTTCAGACACCCATTTTTGCGACTATAGTTTTTCCTTAATGGCTCTAAGCATATCTTAGTTTATAGGTAAACAAAATATTGATCCAAGTTGAAAATCAATTATAAGATATGTTCTAGGGTAAATACTTTGCCCCTTCTTCATTATAATTTAATGTATGCCCTTACCCTATTATAATGCTTTGAATTGTGCACAAAATTTGACAAGTTGTGATAAACCATTATTGGTTGCATTGTTTGAAAAAGTTACAATGTCTAGTGAGGATTCCTGCCTTTTGTTTGTGCCTATTAAGATTTTCCATGAGAATATTTGATGTTTAGTCATTTGGTAAAAAATATTTTATGCCCCTTCATCTTCCCCTCTCCACACAAGGCTGTGATAACGTTGTTGGTGCAGTATTTTTGATATTCAATTTATCAAATATCTTTTTTTAATTGCATGTTTTCTCATAGCACTCTTTTGTTGACTCTTGTACAAAATTAGAGTATGAACCCAGTTTTCCAATGAATGTGTTGACACCACATATTGTTAGTGAGCTATCGAGCTTCGCAAACATGGCAATGCCATTTTGGTCGCTACTTTTCGAATGACTTGTTGTTTTTTTAAATTTGTTTCTTTATTTTCAAGATGAGTGTTGGTCTTTCATCATTTTCAAGTGGGTGTATATTTAACAACATACTTTGGCTTGTGTAAAATCTTAGATATTATCATTTAGGATGGAATTTTAAAGGTGCATTTGCAAAGTATCTTCTCTCCTTAGGTGTTGGCAGTTGGGATGGAAGGTTAATCGCACTTGCTGGTGCTCATAATCATTTTCATGTTTGTAGCTCCATTTCTCAATGTAGATTTTACATTATTTTTTCAAAGGTGAGGAAAATGAGTGGCTTATTATTTACTAGTGATGATATATTTCTAATGTCCCCAAAACTACCCTCCAAACTGCCCCACAGAAACTTGGCACTTTATGCCCCTTATTATTATTTGATGCAAGATACATATACACTGGAATAAAATAATGTAGCAGTGAAAGGAGTTGAGAAGAAAATAATAAATGAGTCAAAGTATTTGACATGGAAGTATGACATCAAAGTGTCATGTGGGACTTTGATTCCATCTGAACATGAAGAGAGTCCTCTAGCCTACAATGAATATGTGGTCTACAACCACAAACAAGTCCTTTGTAATGTTCTATCAATTCAATCATTCTTAAAATGGTTTTTATATCAATAGTTTTTTTAATGAATATTTATGGTCTCATGTTAAGTAGTAATTATAGGTGTGCATGGAATTTATGGTCATTGTGAGTTTGAGGTGATTGCGTAAAACAAAATTGATATGATTTGGTCTCTTCTTATACAATGTAGTAATTCATAGTGGCATCTAACCTATCTATCAATGCCTCAGCAATGGATCCTTAAAACTTGTTGCCCATGGATAGGGTGTCGCATATATAGATTGGTGTTCGTGCCCATAAAGGCCCATGTACTTCCTTAAGTCAGGGCCAATCAATAAATGTACAAGCTCAAAATAACATTAGTGTGCTCTAAAAGAGTTTCATAGATGTAAAGTGTGTAAAAAAATATAATATTTTGGATGAATTAAAATATAAAAATAATATTTTTTATTTAGAATGTTAAAAAAATTAATATTATTTTTATAAAAATTAAATATATTTTTGAGCATGCAAATCAATGTCCTGCCATTAGTTAAGGGAAGATAGAATAATCCCAAGTTAAAGTAAAATGAATCCTAAACAATTTATATTTATGGGACTAATAATATGGGATAAATGTTTGATCACTTTACCAATTAAAAATAGAAGTGGAAGTTTAGAAAAATGCAAAGTTCAAGGAAAATACACTTAAAATTTGAGACATAATCAGAATGCAGGATATGTTGAAATGAGCACAGAAAATCTATATGAATGGTTTGGAAGAGAGATTTCATCATGTCCATTTTCTCTGATTGTTACTATGAAGAGAATTAATGTTTATTTATAAAAATTGTAGCGAGTTTTGTTTAAAAAGTTTATTTAATAACATGAAGGTTTAGAGGATGTTATATACATGACTTGCCAAGTTTTAGTGTTGTAATAACAGGAAGGTTTAGTGTTTGTTATATGTATGAAGCGAATTAATAAGATATTCTGATCCTTTTTCTAAATCTTACGGATGAAGAGAGAGCTCCGAAAATAATTTTTTTTTCGTAAAAAATAATTAATGATTTAAAAGAATGGTAAAAATGAAAACACCATTATTATAATTAAACAAAATCCTACTGAATTAACTTCAATAAAACCAGGAAAATAGTTTGAGTTATAAAAATATAATTTCATTTCCCAGAATAAATTGAGTTTATATAAAAAATGTCTTTCATGAAAATAAAATTAATGTCACAATAAATAAAGGAATCAACAGCTCTATTAAATTATCAAAAAAAACATGATAATAAATCTGTTGTGAGTATTTGTTTTTTTACACTGCTTTATGTATAAAAATTCAAACTGGGAAGAACGTTATTGTGTAAGACAATTATTAAAAAAAAAAGAAAAATAAAAAGAGTTGAAATGATTGAATGTTAAGTAGGCTTGCCTTTTTTTAACTATGTAAACAAGGTAGTATTTTTCTGAAAACTATTTAAAATTGTGAACATATTTATTGTGTCCAAAATGGAAGGAATTTGATAGTTAAAATTTGAGACCTCGTCATTATTATTTTGCTCATAGTTTTGATAGTTAAATTTAGGTTACATAAAAATGTGTGGTGTCATTAGATACATTAGTAATTGAGGATGTGGGAACAGAGTTTTGTAAAAAAAAATATGACAATTTTTAACAAACATTTTGTTAAATAGTTTTTTTTTTTTTTTTTTTTTTTTTTTTTAAATTATAACTTAGATTCATTAAGTAATAAAAATTCAAAAATATAAAACAATTATAAATAATTGTAAACCTCGTTAAAATATAAGACTATTACATTTAAAATAGGTTGGAATAACTATATTTTAAAAAATTTAAAAATAAAATTTAAAATTTTTACAATTCAAACTTAATTTTAAAACAAATGAAATTTTAAAAAAAAACTTATGCCAAATTTTATATGTATGATAAAAAGAAGAATGAAGATATAAAATTGTTCAAAAATTATCTTTACAATTTATTTAAAAATATTTCAACTAATAAAATTGAAAAATGCATACAAATTCATCTTTAATACAAATAAATTAATTAAATAAATAAAAATAATAATCTACAAATAATGTTCCAAACTTATAAACATAAATTTTATTGAAAATCTTGAAAATACTCAAAAAAAAATCATCTATTTCCTACAATTCATAGGAAAATAGTATCTCCTAGATTGTGTAAATTAAACTAATAATAAGAGAGAATAACAAAAATGAAAACATACTATACATTATGTAATTTAAAAAAAACATATATTTATAATTTAAAATTATAAAATTAAAATAAAATAAATATTATTATCTATTAGAAATGATAAAACTTACTTAAATTTAAATTCATTTATATTAAAAAAATAATGATTGAAAGAAAAAACCTTCAAAATAATAATAAGAAAACACATATTATCTAGCAGCTTTTGATAAAATTTTAAATAAAATAAAAAACCTTCAAAATAATGAAGACATATTACCTGGCAGTTTTGTGTTAAGAGAGAAAAAAACTAAAATAAAAATACACAAATTTACATCTGAAACTACCAAAATTAAATTGTTTATCTACATTTTTAAGTTCATTTATATTATCATTATTTTATTTTTTATGAAATATATCTATATATTAACTAAAGAGATATATATAATAATTCACATAACAAAAGGTGGTATGAGAGCACGTCATGACACGCAAATTCTAGAAGCCAAACTAAAGTATCAAAGTATTATCTAGGCAGAGCTTAGAAACAAGCAGCTAAATCATAAAGTCATAAAAAGAGAACTTTTTTGCAGCAAGAGCAAGGTCAACAGATGGAGGATCCATATCATCAAGACCCCGTCCCGAGCTTGACAAATCATTACCATCTGGAACATATTCCTAGCCAATAACTTGAGTAGTGTATGTATCATCATCTACTTGTGTTTAAATAGATGAAATAACAAAAAAAAAAACTTGGGGGACTTATCCAACACATCGGTATGGCCTCCAAATAATACCCCTCAAACATATGTACATGGAAGAGAATTATCGCAAAAATTTAAATATAAAACAAACCTTAAAGAAATAATACATAGATAACATATAATTACCTCCAAAGTTTTGGCAGTGAATGGTAGGAGAAAACATGTTATCTCATTGTTGGCCAAAACTTTTGTTTAGTTTTTCTTTGATTTACCTATCGATGTTCAATCTATGTTGTTTAAAGTAACTAAAATCCTTCTAACATAGTTTATATATTTTATTAGCTACTGCCTGCCTATATAAGTCCCAAATGACATACATATATAATTTAATTTGATTTTTAATTCATAAATATTTTTAAACATCATTCTTTGTCATTTCCATCTCCCTTTTACTACATTTGCACCTCACCTCCATTTACATTTACATCTCTCAGTTAACAAACCATGAAATTTGTGGTAGGGGGAATAATAGTGAAATTTGTGGTAGGAGGAAATTATTTTGTAAGACACTTTCTTAATTTTCTCAATATTTTATACTTTAGTGAGTTAGCTTTTGCAACCAAATGATATTTTGTACTCCAAATTATTTATAAATTATACTTTCTTGCCATTCATTCTCAATATTTTAATATGAAAAAAATACTATTATTTGGGCTCAGATGTTAAAAAAAATCATAATTATTAATCTATTATCTTTTAATTCCATTCTCAAGAATAAAATTCATATTTACAAGGAATTATTACATTTTAATTCCTTTTTATCAAGTGCCCCTTTATTTTTATAAATTTATTTAAACCCATTATTTTTATCAAATGCCACTCCTTATAAAATTGTTTGAAGTCATCAAAGAATATAAACTTATATGGTGAATAATAATAATGTTGAAAATTGATGAAAGTATTAAATTTAGAAGGAATGATTGTATAAGCATTTATCCCACATAAAGGGGCAACTCTGTAAAAGGCAAAGCCATATAATGGGATGGCATAAAAGTGGGCACAAGAGGTTTGATTAAAATTGAATACGACTAGAATTGAAAAACTACCAAGTTGCCATACTTAATAACAAATAAAATAATTATATTCACCTCCAAATTAAAATGCCTTGGTTAATATAGAGGCCATTTTAAAATTTTAGCATCAAAAGAACACTTCAGAACTGAGGCACCACCTATGCATAAAGCTAAGTGGATATGTGACACCAAACTTAGAAGTGAAAGGATAAAAATAAAATTGTTTATAATATTAATTGGTACTAGAAATGAGATGCTACAAGTAAAATTTCATTGTACAAACAAATCCAGCACTAAAAACTATAAGTGTTTAAATTCATCCATTTATTCGATTTTAAACACATTAACATATCATAAGAAATGAACTGGGATGCCATACTTCAGTATTATTAAAATAATAGATCTTCATTTTTATTTTTATTTTTCCTATTATTATTGTCAAATACAGACTGCTATATGGGGTGCCATTCTACTATAACAACTACCTCAAATTAAAAAGTTTTACTTGTAGATGCATCAGGCAAGGAATAAATTGTACTACAACAAGATTTGACTAAAAGGTAAAATTTTCAGAGAGAAAAATGGTGAATCTAAATAAGTATTGAATCGTAGTTGGATTATCTTTATTTAGATTTGAAATAGGTAGGCTACTTACTGCATGCTTTTAAAACTAAGTTATAAATTATTATATTCTTTATTTACCATTGTTTGATTTTCCTTTAACTAAATCCTTATAACTATTCATATATAAATTTATTATTTTGATAGTTAAAACCTCTGTACATACATATTTGAGGTAATGAAAAGATATCTGGTAAAGACAACCTACAGTTGCACCATTATTGAGTTTTCAAGACATACCCAGTCAAATCTATGTGCTACACTTATGCAAAAAATATTCATTTTAATAAAATCAAAATGCCTTACCATCTAAGATAGCTTAATATTATGCAAAACCTAATTGCTAATAAGCTTTTTATTATGTTTATTTCTTCTACTGGTTAAATAGTCTAAAAATGGTAAAACAAGTTTGTATTGTTATCAAGGTAACACCGATAGGGAGGGAGTATTTTAGGCTGGAAAATTTGTATGCAGAGGATATTTTATAAATTTATTCATCCAAAATTTTATATTTATGTGAATACAATAGGAACTTTATTTGGGTATTTATTCATTATTCAAAATAATTCAAACTCTATCTGAATTAAAAAATCTGTATTTATTTATCAAAACACCTAATCATAAAAGAATTCAAACTTTATCCAAGACTCTAAATTAATCAAATATTATAGAGGATAATTTATTTGAGGAACAGTCTAAAAAATCAATTTATTACCAAGCATGATTGATTATAACATCTGAACTCAACTTCCTATTAAACTAGTTTTCATACAAAGGTACCTAGATTTGTTGTTAAACTAGGAAAAAATCCTTCTTGCATTCAAATCTTCCTCCTTCTATTATCCTCTGTTAGTTCCTCTTTCATCATGAATGCCGCCCCCTGGGCACCATATATAACTTGTACAATAAAATGTACAGCTCTTGAACTCCTCCTTGCTTATACATTCAACAAATTTCCTCCTCCAAAAATGAATGTCTCCTCCTTCGTTCACCTACCTCTTTTGCCTTCATTTGGAATTCAAAAAGACAATAAATAACTTCAAGAATTCAATTATTTCCACCCACTTCACTATTTACTTCATTTGTTTCACTATTCCCCTATGTGGCGTAATGGGTGAGAGGAAATGCAACATGATAAAATTATCAATTTTAGTGAATATTGGAATTTAATACCAATTTCATTTTTGTCCCCCATGGTTGGCATAGTAGATAGGTCATTTAATTTGTCTACCACTATCTATTTTTTATGTTTACCCACTACACCACTTTATTATTATTTTTTGTAAATTTTGTTCCATTTTATAAATATTTGTTGTATTTCATTTTACTTGAATTTGAATTTAATTTAATAATATATTCAAAAATGAAGATGAGACATTTAAATCCATCTTTGATAACTGACTGATAGATTCAAAAATTGATTCGATGGTTAATTCCTCAAACCAGACATCACGGCAATGTCTTATATCCTAAGACAAGTATAATGAAGAGAATCACCATATATATTTATTATGACCAACATTTAAACACAATTTTTAAGAAATTTATACACATATCCTTAGTAAATATCCCCTTTTACCAAATATATATTATATTCCAAGATACTAGCATCAATGTCAATATAGTTATCTGACTGTGTCGATTAAATCAGTTTCAAGACACAATTGTCAAAGTGGTGACCCAGATCGATCCACTTACTAAATAGATCAAGGCAAACAATGACTCTATACAATATTTCTTTGGTTATATTTATATCATATGACCACCAACAATGCATCTTGCTTAAAATGCATGCACATGTACCAAAACCAACACATCGTAGATGACACATACACCATCATCGATAAGGGAGCAATAGCTCATCGGTGGGGTATCACTTACAAGTGCCCTAAAACCCAACACATAAAAATGGGATGTGACAAAAAGTGAGTAGAAAGAAAGAGAATAAGAGAAGGATAATTTAGAATAATTATTAATATGATGGGATAAAGGAGTAAAAAATATAAGTAAAGGATAAAGAGGAAAAGGAGATATTAACTTGAATTTTTTACTGATCTAAGGATCATTTAATTGGGAAAACATTGCTTTCCCAAAGATTTCATTTTGTTGATATGTGTCCAATTGAGATCAAAATATTCCATTATGGGATCCTTAAAAAACAAGGATTATACGGGAGTTGAGAATCTTTGAAGAATACTTAAAGCAACAGCCAGTTGTTTCAATACAAACCCATTCATCTTTACCTGAGAGAGGGGGAAGAAAATAAAGAATTTTTACTCAAAATAGAGTCTGGATCAATAAGGTGTAAAATATGATAAACCTTGTCATCTTGCATCAAGGGATGAATAAAAATGATAGAATTTGATGTTCACAAGAAATGCATTTAAAATGCCCCCATTGAATAGATGAAGAAAGAGCCACAAAACTGCTAAGAGGATAATATTTAATTTTAGAAAAGGCCAAATCATGTTGAGAAAGAAATGGAAAAGAAATAATTTCCTTATTCTCACTGAGTAATATTCATCCACTACCTTGGTTGAAGAAGCATTTGGCACCACTGAGTGATGGCAATCCTCAATATCACACCACCAAGTAGGATTATGCTCTATGAGCTTTTTATGTTCTCCTCCAAACACCACATATATTTGGGTAGACAAAGGCAATGTGTCTATAATATAAGTCCAACATCTTAATGCTAGCTACTCAAAATCTAGATTTTGTTTCCCCACCTTACCATCCTTTTTCAGCCAGATCTCATTAGGTAGACCTTTTTCAAAGTTTACTTCCATGCAAATTTTTGCAAAAGTAACGAAATGCCTTTGAGTTTTTTCTTGAAAACCAAATTTGAAGATATGAATGGAATTAATAATATAAGAGAAGGAAAGAGAAGACTATAGGTGAAGGGGAAGATTCATAAGTCTCACCTAAACAAGGGCAAAATAAATAATATCCATTGAGGGGTCAAAAGATTAATACTAAGGCTTCAAACAAATCTTAGCTCCCATATAGAACCAAGGATTGGAATTGAGATTAAGGTTTATTTCCTTAATTAAAACACATTTAAAATTTTAAAAATAACCCATTTTCATAAGGGTGAATAAATATCTTTTGATAAAATAGAGGCTTCTAGATGGAAGAAACCCATTAATGAAAATTCACTAGTTTTGACTAGAGATTATAGAATCTGTAAACAAAACTTTTGAAAATAAGCTTCCTTAACAAAAAATTAATCCCCAATATTGATGATAGTAATTAAATCAAAGATATCCATACATAATTGATCAAAAACATACACACATCAATAGCTGACATAGGATGTGCAAGGAATCCCTTAAAAGATAATGGTGGTACTAGAGAATCAAAAGAATGAGCCACACTCATAATTATGCTGAGATCCATAGAGGGAAAAGCTATATAATTCTTAAGAAATTAATAATAAAAAATATGAGGATAAGGAATGAGTGCTATAATAGGGCCATTTCCAAAGATGTAAAAAGGACCATGAATATGAGTTGTTAAGGCATTGGAAGGAAGCACATGGACAAAAATTGTGGGTGGGAAATGACCATTGGAGCCCATTTTGAATTCTAAGTCCTCTTTTTAAGAATTGGGAGAATGTCTATTAATTGAGAGCACGTTAAAAAATATAGTTTTATTTCCAAAATATATCTCACTCACCATCCCTCAACTGCTATAAATAGAGGGTAAGATGTGGGAATTACAATCACGTAGGAAAATAAATAGAACTATGATTTCATAAGTTTGTCTTATGAGATTATTAATATAATCATTCAATTATTTTATCAAATTATCTTTGCTTATTTGAATTTTTTCATTAGTGTAAAATGAAACTTTAGGTCAAGGTGATCCTAGAGAAATTGACACATCCTTTATTCAATTTCTATATCACACTCCACGAACACCCACATGTGGAAAATGTCTTTGGGAAGGAATAGAGAAAACCAATGGCTATGTAAGTGACATCAAACCCTCCCACAATATCGATGACCCCACCTTCGAATAGAGGAGCAATGATATCGATAATTGGAATCTAGGAAACTCTTATAATTACAAGAGGAGTAATTCCCTAATGGTTGATGAGAGTGTATAGGCTCTCCACCTCCAAGGACACCTTTTCACCATGAATATATAACAAAACATTGTATAAAACAAATATTTTTTAAGCAACAATAAAATCTCTCTCTAAAGTATCTTGATTGAAGACTACTTAATTATTGCCTTTCTAAAGAAGAAAAATAATTTTGATGTGAAAGATAAGCTATATTTGCTTGAATTTTGTAGGTAGTTAAGGTGAAATCCCCCAAGAATATAATGTTACAATTGAAAAGCTCAAATGTGAAATTTTTGATTAAAAAATGAATATTTATCCATACTTATTGAGCATGAGCATAGAGCCAAAATAAGTGCTTGAAGGATTTTGGTTGCCCGTAGGCATGGTAATTATTATTCATCATACCCATGTGAAAAATTATATCACCAACAAGATTCCCTTGGTAAAAAACACACCAATTTTTTGTTACCTTCTTGGGCTCCTTAGTGGTTGAACAAATAATGATAAATCTATAGATCCAAGTTGAAGGAGTAAAATCTAGTCTCCAACTTTTTTGGAGTGTATCATAAGACATAGGTGTGGGGGTCAAAAGCTACTAATAATCAAGGAAATTTTTATACAAGGGAAGTGATGTGTCAATGTGCCACTTGTATTTTTTCCACCATTGTAACAGTGCTTTAGGGCCAATTTTTTTCATCATTAGGAGATATGCCATTTGTATTTCACTAAAAAATTAAAAGTATCTATTATTAAGATCATATTTGGTATTAATATATTCTTCTCTATAAAAATCTTGTGCATTAGTTGAAAATATATGCAATAATATGATTTTTTCAATAACTTAAGGGCCTTAACCCATGGAACCTTAGTGAAAGGAACATTGTGGTAGTTAATTACAAGAGACCATGTAAATTTTTGGGTGTTAAATGAGATAAAACCATGAAATTTATCCCATTTACTTGAGCAAGCTAGGGTTTGATGGATTCCTAATCTTTCTAGTTGATTTTGATAATAAAAGTACCACCAAGTCTGATAGGCATAAGATCAAGTGTGGAGGGTGTAAAAATAAAGTCCTTTCAAAACACCACAACCATAAAGGATGTAAGATGAAATGAAAAGTTTGATAATCAAACTCTATACCTCTTTCTCCTTGATATCTCCAAAAATCTTCTAGGAACACAAAGTTAATCCTTGCTTCTTAATATCATTGAGGACAATGTCTTTGCATATGCTTGGGTAGTAACATAGATCTCAAGGCACTTTGTGGAATGCTTAACTTATTTCATTATTGGATTAAATAAAATCACTAATAATATTCTAAGACATGTTGTATATATCTTTAGAAGGACCCCAACATGAAAAGTAATAAACATGGGTAATAAAGAGTAAATTTAGAAGTTACCATCCAACGAAAGCTATTTAGTGTGCTACTAAAATAGTTTTCTCTTTGATTTTTTACATAAAATAGCTTAAAATTCTTAAGAGGGAGGACTGGAAGGAAAACATGAAACCCCTATGAAGTTGAACATTTTTCTAATAAAAATATATTTCCAAGCAAATCTAGTATGTCGAGTTGGCTTCGGTGCAATGGACCATATGTAAAAATGAGTTTTACCCTATTGAATAATGAAGCCTAAAGTAAGGTAAAAAATTTAAAGGCACTCCCAAGCATAGTTGATAATTTGGAGTCTTCCTCTAAGATGACAAGGAAATATTTATATGAAAAATATCCATTGATGAGCAAAGAAAAAAAAGGGTAGGGAACAAAGTTTCCCTTAACAAGCCCTCATGAATCATAATCACAAAGCAGATACATAAATCCTTTCACATTGAAAATATAAAGGGAAGGGGAAAGAAGACACCCTTGCCAAATATACCAAAATAAACCAATTTGATTAGGTTGATGGGTATTGATGGTAATAAATGAAGATTCATCCCTAATGAGGGTATGCATAGAATGAACAAACCTGGGTTGAAACCAAAGAGCTTTGACTATGGTAAGAATGGATAGATCCATAACATTATTGAATTGAATCTTATAGTGACATGTCTTAAAATTTAATAATAAGACTTATGAATATATAAAAGTGTAATTTTTTAATATTTTCTTATCAAAATACTTAAAATTCAATTTGGATCACTTATAACTAAAATATAAGTGAAATTGTACTAAGGCATTCCCAAGCCATCTCCCAAGGTATAAGTTTTGTTGGGCTACTTGGGGTTAGGTATAAGACCTATGTGACAATGATGTAGTAGTAACCCTAATGGGACAACTTATCCCAATTGAAAGTGTAAAAAGAATCCCTTAATCTCTGAAAGACATTAAACTATATATAAAATTTTATATCAAAGTGACATACTAATTAATGTAGATATAATTACTAAACAAACCTATATTTTAATAATTATGTGTAAAATTCACATCAATTGTAATGAAAATGCTATAATAAAATAATATCTCTACTATCAATGAGATGTGGGTGAGTTGGCTAAGTGGTTTGGTTGTTTCAAGCCCCACCCAGGTTCAAATCTCTGAAAAGGCATATGAGGTCGATTGTGGCCTTTGGTTGTATTCTCAGGACCGTTAATCACTGTTGGATATTCTTGAGGTAGCTGGTAATATATGTTATACATGTGGTATTACATGTGGATTTGGCCCCCAATTATGTCCCAGATTGGTTGAAGATCCAGTCAAAGTCCATCATCTAATAAAAAACAAGATATCTACTTATGAAAGTTTCAATTTAATCTTTAAATTTGAAACTATGTTTCATCTAATCACTAAGAAAAATACACACCACATATGTATTATTATTGGGGTGTGTGTGTATGTGTGTGTGTGTGTGTAATTTGAAACCAACAATAATTAAAATTAGTAGCGTCATTTCTTAAAATAAAATCTACTTGGAATTAAATATTTTTACAATGAAAAACATTATGAGATAATTTCTAATTCAAAAGGAAGAATAAGGGCAGTAGCTATGGGTGGGAGACAATTGTTGGAACCCATTTTGATTTTTAAATCCTCTTTTTGAGAACTAGAAGAATGGGTGTTAATTGAGAGCACATGAAAAAAAACATCTTTCCAAAGCTAGGGTTTGATGAATTCCCAAGCTTTCCTATTTTTATTGATAACAAAAGTGCTAACAACTTTAATTAGCATAGTAACAATAAGGAGGGTGTAATAATCAAGTACTTTCCAAGAAACACAACCATAAGGGATGAAATATGAATTGCATTGCTTGAATATAAACATTTATACCTCTTATTCCTTGATAGTTTGAGGAATCTGCTTGGCACACAAAGTTAACCTTGGTTCTTAATGTTGAAATGAGTACCATGTCTCTAAATTCTTTAGGATAGTAACATATATCCCAAGCCATTATGTGGAACACTTGTTTTCCTTCATGTTTAACCAAATAAATTAATCAATAATATTTTCTAACATGTTATATGTAGCTTTATATGGAGGTCCGATTCTAATATATGTATGTGTGTATGTATGTATGTATGTGTGTGTGTGTGTGTGTATGTATGTATGTATGTATGTATGTATGTATGTATGTATGTATGTATGTATGTATGTATGTATGTATGTATGTATGTATGAATAAATTTTGAAACCACCAATAATTGAAAATAGTAGTTTCATTTCTTAAAATACAAACTGCTTAGAATCAAATGGTTTTCCTCCAAAAAACATCATGAAAAAATTTTGAATTTAGAAAGAAGCACGTGAGCATAAACTATAGGAGGTAGATAACCATTGGAGCCATTTTAAATTATAAGTACTCTTTTCAATCATTGGATGAATGGGTGTTAGTTAAGATCACTTAAAAATATATATTTTTTCTTTTTTTAAAAATCTAGGGTTTACTAGATTACCAATCTTTCCTATTCGTCTTGATAACAAAGTTCTAACAACATTAATAAGAACAAGAATAATGAGGAGGGTATAATAATCAAGTCTTTTATAAGCAATACAACCATAAAGCATAAAATACGAATTGAATTGCTTTCCAAGCAACTTTTATGCCTCTCTCCTCTTGATTGTTTGAGGAATTTTATTGGCACACAAAGTTAACCTTGGTTTTTAATGTCAACAAGGATCATATCTCCAACTTATTTAGGATAGTAACACATATCCCAAGTCACTATGTGTATTCCTTATTTTAATTCATATTTGGACCAAATAAATAGATCAAAAAGCTTTTCTAACATGTAGTATGTAACTTTAGATGGAGGTATGTAACCTCTTGTCCCTCTATAATTTGAGGAATCTACTCGACACACAAAGTTAACCTTGGTTCTTAATGTCAATGAAGATCATGTATGTGACATCTTGAGGATAATAGCATATATTCTAGGGCATTATGTGGAACCCTTGATTTCCTTCATATTTGGACCAAATAAATTCATCAAGAAGTTTTTTGAACATGTTGTATGTAGCTTTAGATGGATCCTAACAAGAAGAGTAACAAACATGAACAACAAAGAACACTTTATAACAAATATGGAACTTACCATCTAAATAAAGGTATATAGTAAGCTAGTAAGTGAGCTTCCTCTTCACTCTTTGAAAAACATAATCCCAAATTTTGGAGGAGAAGGCCTGGAATGAAAATGAAACCCCCATGAAGTTTTTATTGGTTGTTGTGTAGTAGGACAATGGAGTAATTTTACACTACCATCTTTCAAAAATGTCAAATCAGATGAAATTTAGTGTTGATGATGGTAAACTAGGAAGAAACTAATACATCAAATGAAGAATATAAAATGAGTTGTGCTATAAGATAAATAAAAACATGTATTTCCCTTGGCTAGGTGTGATACTTGTTTTGGTTATTTGCTGAGGAAATGCATTTTAAAGAAGGACGTGAAACTCATTTTTCTTATTAACTAAGGAGTGGCATTTTGAAGGAGAAGGGTGTGATTTCCTTAGAAGGAAGGAGGACATTCCTGGTACAGGTGTTGAATTTTGTGAGCATAGCTTTTAAAAGTATCTTTTTTGAGTGTTATATACCTTCTTCCGTGCATGTCCATTTTCCTCTACCTATTTATTTTATTTTAAATGATTTCTTTTTGTGTGGCTTCCTCAAAGGTATTGATCTAAAAAGAGGTGTGGGTACTCAATGGACCTGTGAAGACACAATTATGAGTGTACCTACTTGGGCACCATTGCAGAATATATTTTTCAAAGAAAATCTAGAAATCAAATTTGTATCAGTCCCAAATGACTATTTATAGAAATGAGTTCTATCCCATTAGATATTGGAGCTTAAAATGAGGTACAAAATGTAAAGGCACTCCATGGAATTTTTAACAAAGTCTTGGATTTTTTACTAGAAAGAGTCACACACAAAATAAGCATTGATAAGCTAACAAACAAAAGGTTTAGAGAGAAATATTCCCTTAAAAAACCTCACAAACCATAGTCATAAAGGAAATATCTCAAAGTATTTTACAATTAGAACATAATAAAAATGGGTAAGATGATACCCTTTCCAAATATACTAGAATAGACCAAAAAACTAAGATTGTTGGGCATTGATGGTGAGAAACAAACATGCACCTATAAAGAGGATTTGACCAAAATGAACAAAATAGGACCCAAACCAAATATTTTTCACCATGGAAAGGATGAAGGACTCCATGATTAGTTATAAAATCAAATCTTATAGATGTGTGTCTACTAAAGAGTATTAATAAGACTTCAGAACATATAAAAGAGTAAATTATTAATACATAATTATCAAATTATTTAAAATTTGATTGCTTGTAACTAAAATATGAGTGAAATAATATTAAGGCATTGTCAAACCATCTACCAAAGTATAATTTATGTTTACATTGATTACGGCTAGGCATAAGCCTTGCATGACTTTGATGCAATAGTAAGCTTATTGGAACAATTTAGCCAAACATGAACATGGAACAAGAAACCTTTAGTTTAGAAGGACATTTTAAACTAAATTTAAAATCTTATGTCATGGTGACATGGCAATTAATGTAGAGATAATATCATGTTGCTCGCTAAACAAACATATTCTTTGAAAATATGACTCAATTGTAATTAAAAAATAAACTAAAATAAAATTTTGACCATATAAAAGTTTTGATTATCAAAAGAGTTGTAGTCTAACTGGTGTAGATGCTGGTAAAGTGCATTGTCACTCAATCCACCAAGCACAAATCCCATGAGATGCCAAACATGGACGAGGTTAGGTTCGATTCCCAACCAAATTTGAAAAAATGGATACCACTCAATCTTATAGACTAAATTTATTAAGGATTATAATTGGTACTTCTGATACCGATATATGGTAAAAAGACTCTAAAAATTCAAGATGGTTATCCTTCAATATTAAAAAAAAAGGTTTCTATTGAATCTTTAAATTTGAAAATATGCTACATATGATTCTTTTTCAAAATGAATATAAAATTGAATACAAATAAGAATTAAAAATAATACTTTCATTTACTAAACTACAAGCTATAATGTGTTTAAAATAATGGTTCGTTACTAAAATACAAACAACTAGTTTTCCATTGAAATGGTTTTCCTCCATTAAAAAATAGGAAACATGATAGATTATATGGAGTTAAAGGAGAGAAAATCATAGGAATGTTTCATTTACTAAAATAAAAAACAAACTACTAGTTTGCCAATGAAATGGTTTTCTTCCGCAAACACCACGAAAAAAATTATGGGAAGCATAACTTTCTCAATATTTTATCTAAGATCAAGTGTAGTATTCATTCTTATCAATTTAATATATGATAAATATTTAATAAACCACATTATATTAAATTTATTTCTTTATAAGGAACGTCTAGATGATAACTGGTTATTAGGGCCTTCACACATCACTTCTATTTTACACTATTTCAGATGTCTAGTGCACCCCAAACCACCAAATCAAGTATTCAATTAAATTTAAAATGTCAATTACAAAAACCTCAATTTTTAGTATCATGTCTTAGTGTGAGCATCTTATTTATACCAAGTCAATCCAAGCCATTATCCATGCATGAGAGAGAAATATGAGAGAAAGGAATCAAATTTTCGTTATTCTTCTTATAACCTTCTTTATGCAGATGGTTACCCTTCTAGAGATGTCCCGTTGTATATTTTTCTTCAACCTTTTTAAAATTATATAATAAAATTATCTTGGGTAAGGGTGTACATTGGCCAAATTATAATCCATCACTATTAAAACTTGTTTGCTTGATAGACACTCTATGGCCATGTGTTAAATTGTTTGGGTTACCTCTTAGGCTTGGGGGTGGATGAGGGGCATAGATTCATGATGAGATCATATGGTTTGGATGTGATATTTACCTAGTCCTTCTCCCTGTGTCCCTGCCCAACCAATTGTTTGGTTTCTAATTTATGAAAATATTATTGTCGTTAATTTTTTTCTATGAAAAAAATTGATACTTCTTATATAAATTTGAAGACCATAACAAAATTGAAAAAATAACTAAATAGATAAGAAAATTAAAATAAAATAAATGCTGAAACATGTGGAAGGAGGGAGGGAGCGAGGGCATGGGTTGGTCTCCTCCATTTCTTTTCAGGTTTGATTAAGATTGAAGTGAAAATATATAAAAAGTGTAAAACAATCACTTTTATAACTTTTAGAAAAAAGGCTAGGCCCGTAATAAATGGAGAGTTCATATTATTTTAAATTAATGGTTAAGATATGTTTTAAAATTGATTTGTCTTTATTTTTATTTTAAAAAATTATTTATTAATAAAGTGAAATGTAGTATTTTATATTAATAGTTACGATTATTTTAAAAATTGAAAAAAATATTAAAAATCAGTTTCAGACTCTCAAATTGTTGTATGGTTTTCAAAAAATTTTGAAAATATTTAGTTAGATAGGACAGGTTATATATGAATTAAAATTTTTAATGCATTCATTTTGGCACAAATTAAATTTCAAACGGTGTTATAGATTAAAAGTTATGGTCTCTAAAAGTTCATTCTTCGCATGAATATATGAGATTGAATTTTATTCAATTTTCTACTATAGTGTAGATCTTTAAATACACATACTATATAAATGTAATGACAATTGGATGTAATTATGGATAAGATAGGTTTTTATAGATATAGATATCAAAAATAGTTAAGAGTAAATACTATTAATTGATGATTAAGAAAAAAGAAAAAAAAAATTGTTAAGAGTAAGTGCGGCTATATTATTGTATAGAGAAATCCAAAGTTATGTGAGAATACCTAAAGGTAGAGGAAAAAATTATTTTGAGCATATATTATTGATGTAATAAAAGATGTTTACAGATTAAGATTGGATGAGTGGAAATTAATGGTATGAATAAATGTGTAGAATGTATTGCGATAAGAGGTAGAGTAAAGGATGTGAGTATTAACAAAAATATAATTATATTTGTGCTAAGATTTTGTAGGTTGTTCGGAGAAAAATTAATAATTGGTTTATAATTTTTATTTTTTTATTTGATACTTTAGTAGATAATTGGATTGAAGTTTGAGTACTATGGCAAGTTGTATTATTAGTATTAGGAAAAATATTAATATTCTTGTAATGGTTACTCTCTAATATCCTCAACATAAGCAGTAATTGAGAAATATTTGAGAGAAGAAGTTGATACATATTAATAAAATGAATAAAGTATATATACACAAATACATATACATACATTCATACATACATACATACATCCACTATCTTCCAAATTCAATTTTACAAATATTTAGCATAAGTTATTTATCTTAAGAATTGCTAAAACCTATTTTAAGCATTTTGTTGAGGACCTTTTTTTCTGTTGCTAAGATGAGTAACATGAGGTGTAGAGGTATTCTAATACCCCCAAGAATGTCGTCAATTCATCAAAAATTTCATATAGTGGATCAATCTTTAGCGTCTCTTCCTTTCTAGCATGTCTTCCTCTAGTAGCATTAGGTAGACACCTCATAGGATTTCCTCTACAACATATGGTCTCTTATGCTTACGTGAACATTTTGATATTTTTCAAGGTTTATTTAGTAAAATCACTAAAAAATTGTATTTAAAAATATTTGTCATGTGTCTGAAAATGTTAGGTGTCATAGTTGTGATACCCTAATGCATACAACATTGAGCCAAAAAAAAATGAAACATTAAAACAAAATTGTGACCATAAATAGAAACTTAAGTTACTTTAAAATATCACCATTTTTCAATTATATTTCCAAAATAAGAAATATAAAATTTCACATAACATTTAAATAAATATTAAATATAAATTTAATTAAAATAAACATCATAATTATTAGTATAATTGTGTATTGAATTTTGACCATTTGCACGGATGGGTGTCAACAATAACAAGGGCACCATGTGCCAAGTCCCTATAGGATAGATTGAGGACATATGTGATATTTTTAGGGCTCTATGTGACGTATTTTTAACAATAAAATGCAAAAAAAAAATTAGTTAAACATAGCTCATATGCAATTTACAACATCAATAGATCAGGAAAAACAAAATTGCTTTCTAGTGAAGATTTTGATTTGTTGTGCATGGTACCTTTCAGATTTCGAGTTACAACATATATTATACTAAAATTCTAATTTTCACAAGTTTATGAACCAACCATCCAAAAATATGGTATTAAAAAATCACAGACGAGATAAGAAAGTCCATGAACATGACCCCTGCAATGTAAATATAACCCCAAAAAAAAAAAAAAAACAATGTGAAATTTCAAAAAATAAAATAAATATCAATGCCTTGACTCTTGTTTAAGAGCTTCCTCAATACTCGATATTTTTTTTTGTGATTAGACCGCAAATTGTGGACATGAAATGGTCATTTAAAGTGCACACAGTTCCATCTACAGGAAACAAAGATTTTATACCAGTGAGTAGCTCCACCAAAACCACACCAAAGCTAAAAACATCACTTTTGTCTATAAATTGATTGCTTTTTATGAACTCTGGATCCAAGTAGCCCCAAGTACCCACTGCCATGGTGTTGAGGTGTGTTTCACCGGAAGGTCAAAGGTGAGAAACACGAAAGTCTATAAATTTTGGAGTGAATGTGTCATCTAAAAGAATATTTTATGATTTTATGTCACCATGAAATATTGGCTGAGAGGATTAAAGATGCATATATGTTATAGAATCTGCCAATTTAATGGTGATCTGTCATTGTGTTTCCCAGGTTAAATTCTTCTCCACTGAGTGTAGATGTTCAAAAAGTGTTCCATTCGACACAAATTCGTATAGTAGTAATGGAAATTGAGTTTGGAGGCAACAACCAAGTAATTTCACTATGTTTATGTGATTGATATGGGAAAAAATCAGAACTTCATTGATAAATTTGTCGAAAATTGCTTTGGACATTTTGATTGCCACCGGCGTGCCCTCCACAAGAACTCTTTTGTAGACTATTACGACACCGCCTTTTCCCAATTCTGTTGAATAATTGTTTGAGGCTATTTCAAGCTCTTTTACAAAAAATATTATCATGTTTTGTCTTCCTCCCATGGAAGCGATGTGTTCCTGTAGCTGCATACCCCCATTCTGTCAGAAATACTTGTCCCTCGTATCTTTCAATTGACACCTCCTCAACCAAAAAAATAATCTAGTGCTCCCAAAGAAATTGCAATGAATGAAGAAACAAAGCCTGCCATCTCACCAAACATATAAATTCTTATGAATTGTACTTTTGTAAATATAAAGTAAAATAAACTGCAAAGACAAGCAGCGTAGTCACCTATAATTGCAAAATTTATTTTGTTAAGGTTATCTGTACAATATTTCTTTTTTAGGTGTATGTAAATATTCTCTCTACTTGCTCTCACTTTGTATTCTTTGCTTATTTTTTATTTAGGATCAATTACCACTTCAGATACCCATTTTCGCGACTATAGTTTTTCCTTAATGGCTCTAAGCATATCTTAGTTTATAGGTAAATAAAATACTGATCCAGGTTGAAAATCAATTATAAGATATGTTCTAGGGTAAATACTTTGCCCCTTCTTCATTATAATTTGATGGATGCCCTTACCTTATTAGAATGCTCTAAATTATGCACAAAATTTGACAAGTTGTGATAAACCATTATTGGTTGCATTGTTTGAAAAAGTTACAATGTCTAGTAAGGATACCTGCCTTTTGTTTGTGCCTATTAAGATTTTCTATGAGAATATTTCATGTTCAGTCATTTGGTCAAAAACATTGTATGCCCCTTCATCTTCCCCTCTCCACACAAGGCTGTGATAACATTGTTGGTGCAATATTTTTGATATTCAATTTATCCAATATGTTTCTTTTATTGCATGTTTTCTCATAGCACTCTTTTGCTGACTCTTGTACAAAATCAGAGTATGAACTCGATTTTCCAATGAATGTGTTGACACCACATATTGTTAGTGGGCTATCGAGCTTCGTAAACATGGCAACGCCATTCTAGTTGCTACTTTTCGAATGACTTGTTTTTTTTTTAAATTTGTTTCCTTATTTTCAAGATGAGTGTTGGTCTTTCATCATTTTCACGATGGTGTATATTTAACAACATATTTTGCCCTGTGTAAAATCTTAGGTGTTATCATTAAAGATGGAAGGTTAAAGGTGTATTTGCAAAGTATCTTCTCTTCTTAGGTGTTGGCATTTGGGATGGAAGGTTAATCGCATTTGCAGGTGCTCATAATCATTTTCATGTTTGTAGCTCCATTTCTCGATTTAACTTTTACATTATTTTTTCAAAAGTGAGGAAAATGCATGGCCTATTATTTACTAGTGATGATATATTGCTAATGTCCCCAAAACTACTCTCCAAACTACCCTACATAAACTTGGCACTTTATGCCCCTGATGCAGGATACAAATACGCTGGAATAAAAGAATGTAGCAGTGAAAGGAGTTGGGAAGAAAACAATAGATGAGTCAAAGTATTTTACAAGGAAGTATGACATCAAAGTGTCATGTGGGACTTTGATTCCATCTAAACATGAAGAGAGTCCTCTAGCCTACAATGAATACGTGGTCTACAACCACAAACAGGCCCTTTGTAATGTTCTATCAATTCAATCATTCTTAAAACAGTTCTTATATCAATAGGTTTTTTAATTAATATTTATGGTCTCATGTTAAGTACTATTTGCAGGTGTGCATGGAATTTATTGTCATCATGAGTTTGAGGTGATTGTGTAAAACAAAATTGATCTGATTTGGTGTCTTCTTGTATAATGTAATAATGCATAGTGGCATCTAACCTATCTATCAATGCCTCGGCAATGGATCCTTAAAACTTGCCACCCATGGATAGGGTGTGGCGTATATAGATTGGTGTTCATGCCCATAAAGGCCTACGTACTTCCTTAAGTCAAGACCAATCAATAAATGTACAAGCTCAAAATAACATTAATGTGCTCTAAGAGAGTTTCATAGATGTAAAGTGTGTAAAAAAATATAATATTTTGGATGAATTAAAAACAAAATTAATATTTTTTATTTGAAATGTTAAAAAACTTAATATTATTTTTATAAAAATTAAATATATTTTTGAGTGTGCAAATGCCCTGCCATTAGTTAAGGGAAGATAGAATAATCCCAAGTTAAAATAAAATGAATCCTAAACAATTTATATTTATGGGACTAATAATATGGGCTAAATGTTTGAGCACTTTACCAAGTAAAAATCGAAGTGGAAGTTTAGAAAAATGCAAAGTTCAAGGAAAATACACTTAAAATTTGAGACATAATCAGAATGCAGGATATGTTGAAATGAGCACAGAAAATCTATAGGAATGGTTTGGAAGAGAAATTTCATCATGTCCATTTTCTCTGATTGTTAATGTGAAGAGAATTAATGTTTATTTAAAAAAATTGTAGCGAGTTTTGTTTAACAAGTTTATCTAATAACATGAAGGTTTAGAGGTTGTTATATACATGACTTGCCAAGTTTTAGTGTTGTAATAACAGGAAGGTTTAGTGGTTGTTTTAAATGTGAAGAGAATTAATAAGATATTCTGATCATTTTTCTAAATCTTACGGATGAAGAGAGAGCTCCCAAAATAATGTTTTTTTAATATAAAATAACTAATGATTTAAAAAAAAGTAACAACGATAATTAAACAAAATCCTACTTAATTAACTTCAATAAAACCAGGAAAATAATTTAAGTTATAAAAATATAATTTCATTTCCCATAATAAATTGAGTTTATATAAAAAATGTCTTTCATTAAAATAAAATTAATGTCACAATAAAATAAAGGAATCAATAGCTCTATTAAATTAACAAAAAAAACATGATAATAAATCTACTGTGAGTATTTGTTTTTTTACACTGCGTTATGTAGAAAAATTCAAACTGGGAAGAATGTTATTGTGTAAGACAATTATTATTTTTTTTTAAAAAAGAGTTGAAATGCTTGAATGTTAAGTAGGCTTACTTTTTTTAACTATGTAAACAAGGTAGTATTTTTTCTGAAAACTATTTAAAATTGTGAACATATTTATTGTGTCCAAAATGGAAGGAATTTGATTGTTAAAATTCAAGACCACGTCACTATTATTTTTCTCATATATTAATTACACTTAAATTTAGGTTACACAAAAATGTGGGGTGTCATTAGATACATTAGTAATTGGCGATGTGGGAACATAGTTTTGTAAAAAGATATATGACAATTTTTATCAAACGTTTTATCAAATAATTTTTTTTTTCTAAAAAAACAAAATCTATAACTTAGATTCATTAAGTAATAACAATTCAAAAAGATAGAAAAATTGTAAACCTCGTTAAAATATAAGACTATTACATTTAAAATAGGTTGGAATAACTATATTTAAAAAATTATATATATATATACAATTCAAACTTAATTCTAAAACAAATGAAATTTTTAGAAAAAACTTATGCCAAATTTTATATATATGATAAAAAGAAAAATGAACATATAAAATTCTTCAAAAATTATCTTTACAATTTATTTAAAAATATTTCAACTAATAAAATTGAAAAATACATACGAACTCATCTTTAATACAAATAAATTAATTAAATAAAAATAATAATCTACAAATAATGTTCCAAACTTGTAAACATAAATTTTATTGAAAATCTTGAAAATACTAAAAAAAAAAAAAAATATATCATCTATTTCCTACAATTCATAGGAATAAATTAAACTATTAGTAAGACAAAATAACAAAAATGAAAACATCCTATACATCATGTAATTTAAAAAAAACATATATTTATAATTTAAAAGTATAAAATTAAAATAAAATAAATATTATCTATTAGAAATGATAAAATATACTTAAATTTAAATTCATTTATATTAAAAAAATAATGATTGAAAGAAAAAACCTTCCAAATAATAATAAAAAAACACATATTATCTAGCAGATTTTGGTAAAATTTTAAATAAAAGAAAAAACCTTCAAAATATTGAAGACAACATATATTACCTAGTAGTTTTGTGTTAGGAGAGAAAAAAAGTAAAATAAAAATACACAAATTTACATCTGAAACTGCGAAAATTAAAATGTTTATCTAGATTTTTAAGTTCATTTATATTATCACTATTTCTTTTTTTTATGAAATATATCTATATATTAACTAAAGAGATATATATAAATAATTCACATAAAAAAAAAGTGGTATGAGAGCACGTTACGACACATGTAAAGTTTAGAAGCCAAATCAAAGTATCATCTAGGCAGAGCTTAGAAACAAGCAGCGAAATCATAAAGTCATCAAAAGAGAAATTTTTTGCAACAAGAGAAAGGTCAACGGATGGAGGATCCATATCATCAAGACCCCATCCCGAGCTTTCCAAATCATTACCATCTGGAATAGGCTCCCAACCAGTAACTTGAGCAATGTATGTATCATCATCTACTTGTGTTTAAATAAATGAAATAATCAAAAAAAAAATTGGGAAACTTATCCAAGACATCCGTACGACCTCCAAATAATACCCCTCAAACATATAAATGTAGAAGAGAATTACCACAAAAATTTAAATATAAAACAAACCTTAGAGAAATAATACATAGATAACATATAATTAGTTCTGAAGTTTTGGCAGTGAATGGTAGGAGCTAACATGTTATCTCATTGTTGGCCAAAACTTTTGTTTAGTTTTACATTGATTTACCTATCGATGTTCAATCTATGTTGTTTAAAGAAACTAAAATCCTTTTAACACAGTTTATATATTTTATTATCTACTGTCTGCCCATATAAGTCTCAAGTGACATACATATATAATTTTAATTTGATTTTTAGTTCATAAATATTTTTAATTTGATTTTTAATTCATAAATATTTTTAAACATCATTCTTTGTCATTTCCATCTCCCTTTTACTACATTTGCACCTCATCTCCACCATGTTTTGTACATTTGCATCTCTCAGTCAACGATGTTACAACAAACCGTGAAATTTGTGGTAGGGGGAATAATAGTGAAATTTGTGGTAGGTGGAATAATAGTGAAATTTGTGGTAGGGGGAAATTATTTTGTAAGACACTTTCTTAATTTTCTCAATATTTTATACTTTAGTGAGTTAGCTTTTGCAACCAAATGATATTTTGTACTAAAAATTATTTATAAATTATACTTTCTTGCCATTCATTCTCAATATTTTATATTTTAATTAGTTAGTTTTGGAATCAAAAGATATTTTTTAAATTTTTCACTATGTGTAAATTACACTTTTTAACTATTTATTAAGAATAAATTATAATTACACCATGTTACAAAATATAAGTCAATTATTGATATTTTAACTTCAAACAAGTTACTATTAATGTTGATGTAGTTTTTATATTCAACATTCTAAATCTATTTAAATTTGTATTTGCATATTTGACTTGATATATAAAAATACTATCATTCATATGTTTAATCTCAATGCTATAAAAATACTTCAGCAGTCTTAAATACATCATCTCAAATTATTTATTTATTTCTACTTTGAACTTTTCTATGAATTAATTTCCATTTCCATTAAAGATTAAAACATTTACATATAAGACACCAATTAAACTTTCACCTTATTGCATGCCTTAATGTAAAAATTTATTTTAATTTCATTCATTATAAATCCATTTCTCAACAAATATGAGTTTATACAATTGTACACCATTGGTGCTTTTTGGAGCCCATAAAATTCTTTCTTTAGTTTGTACATCTTGTTCTAATGATCTAGAATCTCATAGCTAGGTGGTTTGCAACATACACTCATTTTTATAACACTCCATTTAGGAATAATGATTTGACATCCATCTGTTGCACCTTCCACTTATGTTAGGATGTCATTACTAATATGATTCTCATAGTTTCCATCCTTGATACATAAAAAAATCATTGTAATCTCATCCAAGTTGTTGCTTGTACCATTTGTCAACTAATGTTGCCTTTTGTCTTTCAATCTTGCCTTCTCTGGTGGTTTTGGTTATTCAAACCCACTTGGCATTAATGTCCTCATTTCCTACTAGAAGGTTTACCAACTCCCATGTCTCATTTTTCTCAATTTATTGCACTCTTCATCCATGGATTCACACCATTTGTTGTCCTTAATTGCATAATGAAGGTAAACAAGATCAACTTCTAAAAATTTGTTGTCTTCAAAAATGTTCAATTTCTCCAAGTCATCATTGAATTATCTAAAGTAATTTAACCCGTTCAAGAGTTATAAAAACCTACCGTAGATTTTTAATTTGGTAAATTTACATGTTGAGGATTTAATAATACAAAAAGTACTTATTACTTAAGTATAGCTTTGCAGTGTATATTGGCAATGGAAATACTTTCAAACTTATACTACATGGTGATTATTCTATACCACACAACACACCCTTTATAAAACTGGTGCATAAATTAAGGATTTCGATTAGGGCTCTCATCCTTAGAAAAAATAAAAACATAAACATTGTGCAAAAGGATAGAAGATGGAGAAAGTGTAAGAACCCCTCTGCTCAGGTGCCAAAAAAATGTAGCATATTTATTTTAATATAATTCACTTGGAAAGGTATTCTTACTTATCCTTAATTCAACAAAATATAACTCATCATGATTCATTGAGTTAGTATTTTCATAGAACACAACAACAAACCTTAGAATAGCGTGCGACACTAAATGTTCACTATCTAAGTAGTGACATTATCATAATACGCAAATCACATGCCAAACAATAGAATCAATTCAAATGGTCACAAGGATTACCATGAAATCAAGCCAACCCTAACCTAGCCTAAGGACCTAGACTCGATGCCCCCACCTCAACTTGGTAGCCTATATATCCACTCCTCAAAATCAGGGTCTAATGTAGTTCTCCTTTCACTTGTAATGGTCTCATCCATGAGACGTCATCACCAAAGAGATTCACACTCTAAGCAAAATAGGGAACAAATTACTCATGACACAGATGAGTTTCTAAAGATCTAATCGTCAATCCCATGACTAAATGACACACTCAAGCATAATTCCTTATTAATCCAAGCTTGTGTGCTTACCTCAGCACTCTCACATCAAAACGCAGCTAATAGCAATGATGAAGGAATCCACATTCCTTGATCGACTGAGAATCACCTCTATAATTTTTTATGGTTATCTATACATGGATAAAACACTAAACATTCACACTATGGATAGGTTTTATAGGATTGAAATGATTATACATGTGATCCATGAATTCACTTAGATAATCATAAATTTAACACTATAGAAAAACATATTAGGGTTAGTTTCCTATGCCCGTACTCACTCCTTGAACTGCCATACATATATGTGATGTCACATACATCTACAAATCAGGGCGAGATGTAGTTCCCCAAAACTACCAATTTCATTTAAATACAGACATTATGGAACACTTGGTCGTAGTTGTCAAATTTAATTTGATAATTAGGTCCTTTCTATACTTTTTTGATCTCACGTAACCTAGGCATACCAACCATATTTTCATCTAATGAATCCCCTCATTTAAAAATACTAACCATGGGGAGAACGCTTAGGTTAATATAGACAATTATGGTTGAATTAACTATACCCCATCATGTGAAACATGCTTAGATATACTTAGCCAAGTTGAAGTGCACAAAGATAATTTTAGGTCATTGGATCACACTTAGTTACATAAATAGTTAGAATCATGCTTATCAATACATAACATGATTGGTAACATAAAAATATACTTAGCATGTCAAAAACACACTAAGTATATCAAAAATCATGTTTACTAATAAAAGTTGATCATAGAAAATTTTGTGGTATTTAATCATCCATAAGTATTATAGGACCAACTTGGCTACACATGTCAATGCAAACACAACTCCATTGTGTTTATTCAACTTAAGCAACTACATCATGCTAAATCAATGAGAATATTTTCTATGCAAGCAAATTGTGAGTGTAACTTTACTATTTACTTCATATATCAATACAGATTTCCATATATAACACTTAAACTCTTTTCCATTACAATTCAACAAGGATTCTTATCTAGTGCACTTAAGTTGGTTTCCATCATATTTCTAACATGGGATACAATCTATATCTCTTACCCAATATTTATCACTTGCATTTTGATATAACATGTTTTCTATTCTAATAATCATTTGAAATCAAACTAAATACATAATATATTTAACTTGTGTCCATAACTAATTGAAAAATTATATTCCAGTAAATAGGTCCTCTATCTTTCAAATAGGTATTAGTTATCCAAATTAACTCCAAAGACTTATTCATTTTTAATAAACTGTGCATTTCAATAATGAATATCAAGGTTTATATACAACACATGTATCAAGCTTGTTATCTGCTAGAGTTTTCATTATTTTACAAATATATAAAAATATATGCTCGCTTGATCTCTTGGATGTTATTGAAATGTTTCATTCAATCAATTTTTTATTCTAACAATCTAATAACACTGAAAGGGTTGCCTTAAGTTAATAAGATTTGTATTCATAATACTTTTATCTAGAATCATATTTTATAATATTTTAATATGGAACAAATACTATTATTGGGCTCAGATGTTAGAAAAAATCCTAGTTATTAATCTATTATCTTTTAATTCCATTCTCGAGCATAAAATTCATATTTACAAGGAATTATTACATTTTAATTTATTTTTATCAAGCACCCCTCCCATTTTAATTTAAATATCTCCTTTTACCAAATATATATATTATGTTCCAAGATACTAGCATCAATGTCAATATAGTTATCTGACTGTGTCAATTAAATAAGTTTCAATACATAATTGTCAAAGCGGTGACCTAGATCGATCCAATTACTAAATAGATCAAGGCAAACAATGAATCTATATAATAGTTTTTTGGTTCTATTTATATCATATTACCACCAACAAGGCATCTTGCTTAAAATGCATGCACATGTACCAAAACTAACACATCACAAATGACTCATACGCCATCATCGATAAAGGAGCAATAGCTCAATAGTGGGGTATCACTTACAAATGCCCTAAAACCCAAAAAATAAAAATGGGATGTGACAAAAAGTGAGTAGAAAGAAAGAGAATAAGAGAAGGATAATTTATAATAATAATTAATATGATGGGATAAAGGAGGAAAAAATAGAAGTAAATCATAAAGAGGAAAAGGAGATATCAACTTGAGTTTTTTTCCTAATCTAAGGATCATTCAATTGGGAAAACATTGCTTCCCCAAAGATTTCATTTTCTTGATATGTGTCCAATTGAGATCAAAGGATTCCATTATGGGATCCTTAAGAAACAAGGATTGTAGGGGAGTTGAGAATATTTGAATAATAATTAAAGCAATAGCCATTTGTTTCAATACAAACCCATTCATCTTTACCTGAGAGAGGGGGAGGAAAGTACAAAATTTTTACTCAAAATAGAGTCTGGATCAATAAGGTGTAAAATACAATAAACCTTGTCATCTTGCATAAAGGGATGAATAAAAATGATAGAATTTTAGGTTCACAAGAAACGCATTTTAAATGCCCCCATTGAATAGATGAAGAAAGAGCCACAAAACTGCTAAAAGGAAAATATTTACTTGTAGAAAATGCCAAATCATGTTGAGAAATAAATGGAGAATAAATAATTTCATTATTCCCAATGATTAATATTCACCCACTACCTTGGTTGAAGAATCATTTGGCACCACTGAGTGATGGCAGTCCTCAACATCACACCACCAAGTAGGATTATGCTCTCTAAACCTTTTATTTTCTCCTCCAAAGATAAATGACTTTTTTGAGAAGTCTTATTTGGGTAGACAAAGTCAATGTGTCTATAAGATAAGTAATTCCAACATCTCAATGCTAGCTACTCATAATCTAGATTTTTTTTCCCCACCTTATCATCCTTTTTCAGCCAGATCTCATCAAGTAGACATTTTTCAAAGTTTACTTCCATGTAAATTTTGGCAAAAGTAATGAAATGCCTTTGAGTTTTTTTCTTGAAAACCAAATTTGAAGATATGAATGGCATTAATAATATAACATAAGGAAAGAGAAGACTATAGGTGAAGGGGAAGATTCACAAGTCTCACCTAAACAAGGGCAAAATAAATAATATCCACTGAGGGCTCAAAATATTAATACTAAGGCTTCAAATAAATCTTAGCTCCCATATAGAATAGAGGATTGGAATTGAGATTAAGGTTTATTTCCTTAATTAAAACACATTCAAAAATAAAAAATAACCCATTTTCATAAGGGTGAATAAATATCTTTTGATCAAATAGAGGCTTCTAGGTGGAAGAAACCCATTTATGAAAATTCACTAGTTTTGACTAGAGATTATAGAATCTGCAAACAAAACTTTTGAAAATAAGCTTCCTCAACAATAAATTAATCCCCAAGATTGATGATAGTAATGAAATTAAATATATCCATACATAAATGATCACAAATATACACACATCAATAGCTAACTAGGATGTGCAAGGAAACCCTTAAAAGATAATGGTGGTACTAGAGAATCAAAAGAATGAGCCACACTCATAATAATGCTTAGATCCACCGAGGGAAAAACTATATAATGCTTAAGAAATTAAGAATAAAAAATATTAGGATAATTAATGAGTGTTATAATAGGGCCATTTCCAAAGTTGTAAAAAGAACCGTGAATATGAGTTTTTAAGGCATTGGAAGGAAGCACAGGGACAAACGTTGTGGGTGGGAAATGACAATTGGAGCCTGTTTTTAATTCTAATGCCTCTTTTTGAGAATTGGGAGAATGTACATTAATTGAGAGCACATTTGAAAATATATTTTTCTTTCCAAAATATATCTCACTCACCATCCCTCAACTGTTATAAATAGAGGGCAAGGTGTGGGAATTACAATCAAGTAGGAAAATAAATAGAAGTGCTAACAAAAGTGCTAACAACTTTAATTAGCATAGTAATAGTGAGGAGGGTGTAATAATCAAGTACTTTCCAAGCAACACAACCATAAGGGATGAAATATGAATTGCATTGCTTGAATATAAACATTTATACCTCTTATTCCTTGATAGTTATAGGAATCTGCTTGGCACACAAAGTTAACCTTGGTTCTTAATGTTGAAATGAGTACCATTACTCTGAATTATTTAGGATAGTAAGACATATCCCAAGCCATTATGTGGAACACTTTTTTTATTTCATGTTTAACCAAATAAATTAATCAATAATATTTTCTAACATGTTATGTGTAGCTTTATATGGAGGTCCGATTCTAATATATGTATGTGTGTATGTATGTATATGTGTGTGTGTGTGTGTGTGTGTGTATGTATGTATGTATGTATGTATGTATGTATGTATGTATGTATGTATGTTTGTATGTATGCATAAAATTTGAAACCACCAATAATTGACAATATAGTTTCATTTCTTAAAATACAAACTACTTAGAATCAAATGGTTTTCCTCCAAAAAACATCATGAAATAATTTTGAATTTAGAAATAATCACATGAGCATAAACTATAAGATGGAGATGACCATTGGAGCCCATTTTAAATTATAAGTCCTCTTTTCAATCATTGGATGAATGGGTGTTAATTAAGAGCACATCACAAAATATATATATATATATATATATATATATATATATATATATATATATATATATATATATATATATATATATATATATATATATATATATATATATATATATATATATATATATATATATATATTTTTTTAAATCTAAGGTTTACTAGATTCCCAATCTTTCCTATTTGACTTGATAACAAAGTTCTAACAACTCTGATAAGCACAAGAATAATGAGGAAGGTCTACTAATCAAGTCTTTTATAAGCAATACAACCATAACGCAGAAAATATGAATTGCATTGATTTCCAAGCAACTTTTATACCTCTCTCCCCTTGATTGTTTGAGGAATTTTATTGGCACACAAAGTTAACCTTGGTTTTTAATGTCAACAAGGACCATATCTCAAACTTATTTAGGATAGTAACACATATTCCAAGTCATTATGTGTAACCCTTATTTTCATTCATATTTGGACCAAATAAATTCATCAAAAAGCTTTTATAACATGTTGTATGTAACTTTAGATGGAGGTATGTAACCTCTTCTCCTTCTATAGTTTGAGGAGTCTACTTGACACACAAAGTTAACCTTCGTTCTTAATGTCAATGAAGATCATGTATGTAGATTCTTGAGGATAGCAGCATATATTCTAGGGCATTATGTGGAACCCTTGATTTCCTTCATATTTGGACTAAATAAATTCATCAAGAAGTTTTTCCAACATGTTGTATGTAGCTTTAGATGGATCCTCACAAGAAGAGTTACAAACATGAACAACAAAGAAAAATTTAGAAAAAATATGGAACTTACCATCCAAATAAAGGTATTTAGTAAGCTAGTAAGTGAGCTTCCTCTTCACTCTTTAAAAAACATAATTCCAAATTTTGGAGGAGAAGGCCTGGAATGAAAATGAAACCCCCATGAAGTTTTTATTGGTTATTGTGTAGTAGGACAATGGAATAATTTTACACTTCCATCTTTCACAAAATGTCAATTTAGATGAAATTTAGTGTTGATGATGGTAAACTAGGAAGAAACTAATACATCAAATGAATAATTTAAAATGAGTTGTGTTATAAGATAAATAAAATCATGTATTTCCCTTGGTTAGGTGTGATAATTGTTTTGGTTATTTACTAAGGAGTTGCATTTTAAAGAAGGACGTGAGACACATTTTTATTATTAACTGAGGAGTGGAATTTTGAAGGATAAGGGTGTGATTTCCTTAGAAGGAAGGAGGACATTCCTAAAATAGGTGTTGAATTTTGTGAGCATAGCTTTTAAAAGTATCTTTCTTGAGTGTTATATACCTTCTTCCATGCATGTCCATTTTACTCTACATATTTATTTTATTGTAAATTATTTCTTTTTACGTGGCTTCCTCAAAGGTATTAATCTAAAAAGAGGTGTGGGTACTCAATGGAGGTGTGAAGCCACAAATATGAGTGTACCTACTTGGGCACCATAGCAGAATATATTTTTCAAAGAAAATCTAGAGAGCAAATTTGTATTAGTCCCAAATGACTATCTATAGAAATTAATTCTATCCCATTACATATTGGAGCTTAAAATGAGGTACAAAACGTAAAGGCACTCCATGGAATTTTTAACAAAGTCTTGGATTTTTTCCTAGAAAGAGTCATATACAAAATAAGCATTGATAAGCTAACAAACAAAAGGGTTAGAGAGAAATATTTCCTTACAAAACCTCACAAACCATAGTCATAAAGGAAATATCCAAAGTATTTTACAATCAAAACATAATAAAAATGGGTAAGATGATACCCTTTCCAAATATACTAGAATAGACCAAAAAACTAAGATTGTTGGGCATTGATGGCAAGAAACAAACATGCACCCGTAAAGAGGATTTGAACAAAATGAACAAAATAGGGCCCAAACCAAATATTTTTCACCATGGAAAGGATGAAGGACTCCATGATGAATTATAAAATCAAATCTTATAGATGTGTGTCTACTAAAGAGTATTAATAAGACTTAAGAAGATATAAAAGAGTAAATTATTAAAACATAATTATCAAATTATTTAAAATTTAAAATTTAATTGCTTGTAACTAAAATATGAATGAAATAATATTAAGACATTATCAAACCATCTACCAAAGTATACTTTATGTTTATACTGATTACGGCTAGGCATAAGCCTTGCATGACTTTGATGCAATAGTAAGTTTGTTGGAACAATTTAGCCAAACATGAACATGGAACAAGAAACCTTTAGTTTAGAAGGACATTTTAAACTAAATTTATAATCTTAATGTCATGGTGACATGGCAATTAATGTAGAGATAATATCGTGTTTCTCGCTAAACAAACATATTCTTTAAAAATATGACTCAATTGTAATTAAAAAATAAGCTAAAATAAAATTTTGACCAAATAAAAGTTTTGATTATCAAAAGAGTTGTAGTCTAATTAGTGTAGATGGTGGTAAAGTTAATTGTCACTCAATCCACCAAGCACAAATCCCATGAGATGCCAAACATGGATGAGGTTAGGTTTGATTACCAACCAAATTTGACAAAATAGATACCCCTCAATCTTATAGACTAAATTTAATAAGGATTATAATTGGTAATCCTGATACTGATAGATGCTAAAAAGACTCTAAAAATTCAAGATGGTTATCCTTCAATATTAAAAAAAAAGGTTTCTATTGAATCTTTAAATTTGAAAATATGCTACATATGATTTTTTTTCAAAATGAATATAAACTTGAATACAAATAAGAATCAAAAATAATACTTTCATTTACTATACTACAAGCTAAAACGTATTTAAAATAATGGTTTGTTTACTAAAATAAAAACAACTAGTTTTCCATTGAAAAGGTTTTCTTCCATTAAAAAATAGGAAACATGACGGATTATATGGAGTTAAAGGAGAGAAAATCATAGGAACATTGTGATAGTTAGTTACAAGAGAACATATAAAATTTTGGGTGTTAAATGAGAGAAAATCTTAGGAATGTTGTGGTAGTTAATTATAGCGGAAAACTTGAAATTTTGGGTGTTAAAGGAGAGAAAATCATGAAATTTATCTCCTTTCCAAATAAGCCAGGGTCTGATGGATTCCTAATCTTTCTAGTTTATTTTGATAATAAAATTGCCAACAAGTTTAATAGGTGCAAGAGCAAGTGTGGAAGGTGTAAAAATTAAGTCCTTTCTAAGAAAAACAACCAAAATGGATGCAAGATTAAATGCAATTTTTCACAAATAATTTATATACCTCTCACCCCTTGATAGCTCCAAAAATTTACTTGGCACAAAAAGTTATGGCTTGCTTCTTTATGTCAACAGCGACCATGTCTTTGAATTTTCATAGGCAGTAACATAGATCCCAAGGCACCTCATGGAATGATTTGTTTCCTTCATAATTGGACCAAATAAAATCAATAAGATGCTTATATAACATGTTGTATGTAGCTTTAGAAGGAACCCAACATGAAGAGTGATAAACATGAGTAACAAAGAGCACTTTAAAACAAATTGTAATTTATCATCCAAAGAGAACTATTTAGTATGCTACTAAGTGAGTTTGTTCTTCAATTTTTGCACATAATAGTTTAGAATTTTGAAGGACGAGCCAATGAAGGAAAATGAAACCCCTATCAAGTTGAACATTTTTCTAAGAGAAATTGATTTCCAAGTGAATCTAGTATGTCAAACTGGCTTGGGCACAAAAGACCATATGTAAAAATGAGTTTTATCCCATTAAATAATGGATCCTAAAATAAGGTAGAAATTTTGAAGGCACTCCATGGAATTGTTAAGCACTTGAAGTCTTCCTCTAATATGGTGAGGAAATACTTACATGCAAAATGACCATTGATGAGCTAAGCAACAAAAGGGTTGGGGAAAGAGTTTCCCTTTAAAAGCCCTCATAAATCATAACTTCATAGAGCAAATATCCAAATCCTTTCTCATTGATAATATAAATGGAAGGGACAAGAGGACACCTTTGTCAAATATACTGGAATACTAGACCAAAATACTAAGATTTATGGGCATTGATGGTAATAAATGAAGATGCATCCCTAAAGAGGGTATGAAAACAATGAAAAACCTTGGGTTATACCCCAAGAGCTTTTGTTGTGATAAGAGTGAATGGCTCCATAACAAAATTACAAAATTGAATCTTATAGTGATGTGTCTACAAAAAGTAGTAATAAGACTTATGAAGATATAAAAGTGTAATTTATTAATACGTTTTTATAAAACTAATTAAAATTTAATTTAAATCATGTATAACTAAAACAAAGTGAAATTGTACTAAGACATTGCCAAGCCATCTCCCAAGGTGTAATTTTTATTAGGCTAATTGGGGCTAGGTATAATCCCTGTGTGACATTGATGTAGTAGTAATTGCATTAGGACAATTTATCCAAACGTGAATGTGGAATAAGAATCCTTTAATCTCTAAAAGACATTAAATTGTATACAAAATCTTATATATGAAGTGACATATCGATTAATGTTGAGATAATTACTAGATAAACATCTACAAAAAGAATTAGTTTCTATTGAATCACTAAATTTGAAAATATGCTTCATTTAATTTATAAAAAAATATATATACAAATTGAAAATGGTAAGTTTTTATTTACTAAACTACAAACTATAATGCATTTAAAAGAATAGATTCATTTACTAAAATAAAAAACAAACTACTAGTTTGCCAATGAAATGGTTTTCCTCTGCAAACACCACATAAAGTTTTCATTTACTAAACAACAAACTATAATTCATTTAAAATAAAAGTTTCATTTACTAAAATAAAAAGCAAACTACTAGTTTGCCAATGAAATGGTTTTCCTCCGCAAACACCACGGATTATATCGTTCCCTGGTATGTTTGGTCGTTGAATCCCACATGTAAGTGGCAGTAGATGAAAGATAGATAATGCGATAAAAATAGTTAGGGAAGAGAGGGACAAAAGAATCTTATTTATACCAAGTCAATCCAAGCCATTATCCATGCATGAGAGAGAGAAATATGAGAGAAAGGAATCAAATATTCGTTATTCTTCTTATAGCCTTCTTTATTTAGATGGTTACCCTTCTAGAGATGTCCCCTGGTTTATTTTTCTTCACCCTTTTTAAAATTCTATAATAAAATTATCTTGGGTAAGGGTGTACATTGGCCAAATTATAATCCATCACTATTAAAACTTGTTTGCTTGATTGACACTCTATGGCCATGTGTTAAATTGTTTGGGTTAACTCTTAGGCGTGGGGGTTGATGAGGGGCATAGATTCATGATGAGATCATATGGTTTGGATGTGATATTTACCTACTCCTCCTCCCCCGAGTTCCTACCCAACCAATTTTTTGGTTTCTAATTTATGAAAATGTTATTGTCGTTAATTTTTTTCTATGAAAAATTTTGATACTTCTTATATAAATTTGAAGACCATAACAAATTGAAACAATAAATAAATAGATAAAAAAATTAAAATAAAATAAATTCTCAAACATGTGGAAGGAGGGAGGGAGGGCATGGGTTGGTCTCCTCCATTTCTTTTTAGGTTTGATTAAGATTGAACTGAAAATATAAAAAAAGTGTAAAGCAATCTCTAGTGTAAAACAATCACTTTTATAACTTTTATGAAAAAGGCTAGGCTCGTAATAAATGGAGAGTTCGTATTATTTTAAATTAATGGTTAAGATATGTTTTAAAATTTATTTGTCTTTATTTTTATTTTGAAAAATTATTTATTAATAAAGTGAAGTGTAGTGATATATATTAATAGTTACGATAAATTGAAAAATTGAAAAAAATATTAAAAATCAGTTTCAGACTCTCAAATTGTTGTATGGTTTACAAAAATATTTGAAAACATTGAGTTAGATAGGATAGGTTATATATGAATTAAAATTTTCAATACATTCATTTTGGCACAAATTAAATTTGAAACGGTGTTATAGATCAAAAGTTATGGTCTCTGAAAGTTTGTTCTTTGCATGAATAGATGAGATTGAATTTGATTCAATTTTCTACTATAGTGTAGATCTTTAAATACATGTATTATATAGATGTAATGATGATTGGATGTAATTATGGATAAGATAGGTTTTTATAAATATAGATATCAAAAATAGTTAAGAGTAAATACTATTAATTGATGATTAAGAAAAAAGAAAAAGAAAATTGTTAAGAGTAAGGGTGGCTATATTATCGTATAGAGAAATCCAAAGTTATGTGATAATACCTAAAGGTAGAGGAAAAAATTAGTGAGAGCGTATATTATTGATTTAGTAAAGGATGTTTACAGATTAGATTAGATGAGTAGAAATTAATGGTATGAATAAATGTGTAAAATGTGTTGTGATAAGAGGTAGAGTAAAGGATGTGAGTATTAACAACAATATAATTATATTTGTGCTAGGATTTTGTAGGTTGTTGGGAGAAAAATTAATAGTTGGTTTATAATTTTTATTTTTTTGTTTGATACTTTAGTAGATAATTGGATTGAAGTTTGAGTACTATGGAAAGTTGTATTATTAGTATTAGGAAAAATATTAATATTCTTGTAATGGTTACTCTCTAATATCCTCAACATAAGTGGTAATTGAGAAATATAGGAGAGAAGAAGTTGATACATATTAATAAAATGAATAAAGTATATATACACACACATACATATACATCCATACATACATACATCTACAATCTTCTAAATTCAATTTTACAAATACGTAGCGTAAGTTATTTATCTTAAGTATTGCTAAAACCTATTTTAAGCATTTTGTCAAGGACATTTTTTTGTGTTGCTAAGATGAGTAACATGAGGTGTAGAGGTATTATAATACACCCAAGAATGTTGTCAATTCATCAACAATTTCATATAGTGGATCAATCTTTAGAGTCTCTTCCTCTCTAGCATGTCTTCCTTTAGTAGCATTAGGTAGACACCTCATAGGATTTCCTCTACAACATATGGTCTCTCATGCTTACGTGAACATTTTGAGATTTTTCAAGGTTTCTTTAGTAAAATCACTAAAAATTGTATTTAAAAGTCTTTGTCATACGTCTGAAAATGTTGGGTGTCATAGTTGTGATAACCTGATGCATACAACATTGAGCCAAAAGAACATGAAACATTAAAAAAAAATTGTGACTATAAATAAAAACTTAAGTTACTTTCAAATATCATCATTTTTCAATTATAATTCTAAAATAAGAAATATAAAATTTCATTTAACATTTAAATAAATATTAAAGTTAAATTTAAGTAAAATAAACATCATAATTATGAGTATAATTGTGTATTGAATTTTGACCACTTGCACAGATGGGTGCCAACAATAACAAAGGAGCCATGTGCCAAGTCCCTATTGGGTAGATTGAGGACATATATGATATTTTTAGGGCTCTATGTGATGTATTTTTAACAATAGAATACCAAAAAAAAATAGTTAAACATAGCTCATATGCAATTTACAACATCAATAGATCAGGCAAAACAAAATTGTTTTCTAGTGAGGATTTTGATTTTTTGTGCATGGTACCTTTCATATTTTGAGTTATAACATATATTATACTAAAATTCTAATTTTCAAAATTTTATGAAACAACCATCCAAAAATATGGTATTATAAAATCATAGATGAGATAAGAAAGTCCATGAACATGACCCCTGCAATGCAAATATAACCAAAAAAAAAACAATGTGAAATTTTAAAAAATAAATAAATAAATAAATAAATACCAATGCCTTGACTCTTGTTTAAGAGCTTCCTCAATACTTGATTTTTTTTTTGTGATTAGACCACAAATTGCGGACATGAAATGGTCATATAAAGTGCACATAGTTCGTGAGTAGCTCCACCAAAACCACACCAAAGCCAAAAAATTCACTTTTGTCTATAAATTGATTGCTTTGTATGAACTCTAGATCCAAGAAGCCCCAAGTACCCACTACCATGGTGTTGAGGTGTGTTTCACGGAAAGGTCAAAGGCGAGAAACACGAAAGTCTATAAATTTTGAAGTGAATGTGTCATCTAAAAGAATATTTTATGATTTTATGTCACCAAGAAATATTGGCTAAGAGGATTAAAGATGTATATATGTTATAGAATCTACCAATTTAATGGTAATCTGTCATTGTGTTTCCTAGGTTAAATTCTTCTCCACTGAGCGTAGATGTTCAAAAAGTGTTCCATTCGACACAAATTCATATACTAGTAATGGAAATTGAGTTTGGAGGCAACAACCGAGTAATTTCACTATGTTTATGTGATTGATATGGGAAAAAATTAGAACTTCATTCATAAACTTGTCAAAAGTTGCTTTGGGCATTTTTACTGGCACCGACGTGCCCTCCACAAGAACTCTTTTGTAGACTATTACGACACCACCTTTTCCCAATTCTATTGAATAATTGTTTGAGGCTATTTCAAGCTCTTTTTCAAAAAATATTATCATGCTTTTTCTTCCTCCCATGGAAGCGATGTGTTCCTATAGCTGCATACCCCCATTCTGTCAGAAATACTTGTCCCTCGTATATTTCAATTGACACCTCCTCAACCAAAGAAATTGCAATGAATGAAGAAACAAAGCCTGCCATCTCACCAAACATATAAATTCTTATGAATTGTACTTTTGTAAATATAAAGTAAAATAAAATGTAAAGACAAGCAGCATAGTCACCTATAATTGCAAAATTTATTTTGTTAAGGTTAATTGTACAATGTTTATTTTTAAGGTGTACGTAAATGTTCTCTCTACTTGCTCTCACTTTTGTATTCTTTCCTTATTTTTTATTTAGGATCAATTACCACTTCAGACACCCATTTTTGCGACTATAGTTTTTCCTTAATGGCTCTAAGCATATCTTAGTTTATAGGTAAACAAAATATTGATCCAAGTTGAAAATCAATTATAAGATATGTTCTAGGGTAAATACTTTGCCCCTTCTTCATTATAATTTAATGTATGCCCTTACCCTATTATAATGCTCTGAATTGTGCACAAAATTTGACAAGTTGTGATAAACCATTATTGGTTGCATTGTTTGAAAAAGTTACAATGTCTAGTGAGGATTCCTGCCTTTGTTTGTGCCTATTAAGATTTTCCATGAGAATATTTGATGTTTAGTCATTTGGTAAAAAATATTGTATGCCCCTTCATCTTCCCCTCTCCACACAAGGCTGTGATAACGTTGTTGGTGCAGTATTTTTGATATTCAATTTATCAAATATCTTTTTTTAATTGCATGTTTTCTCATAGCACTCTTTTGTTGACTCTTGTACAAAATTAGAGTATGAACCCAGTTTTCCAATGAATGTGTTGACACCACATATTGTTAGTGAGCTATCGAGCTTCGCAAACATGGCAATGCCATTTTGGTCGCTACTTTTCGAATGACTTGTTGTTTTTTTAAATTTGTTTCTTTATTTTCAAGATGAGTGTTGGTCTTTCATCATTTTCAAGTGGGTGTATATTTAACAACATACTTTGGCTTGTGTAAAATCTTAGATATTATCATTTAGGATGGAATTTTAAAGGTGCATTTGCAAAGTATCTTCTCTCCTTAGGTGTTGGCAGTTGGGATGGAAGGTTAATCGCACTTCCTGGTGCTCATAATCATTTTCATGTTTGTAGCTGCATTTCTCAATGTAGATTTTACATTATTTTTTCAAAGGTGAGGAAAATGAGTGGCTTATTATTTACTAGTGATGATATATTTCTAATGTCCCCAAAACTACCCTCCAAACTGCCCCACAGAAACTTGGCACTTTATGCCCCTTATTATTATTTGATGCAAGATACATATACACTGGAATAAAATAATGTAGCAGTGAAAGGAGTTGAGAAGAAAATAATAAATGAGTCAAAGTATTTGACATGGAAGTATGACATCAAAGTGTCATGTGGGACTTTGATTCCATCTGAACATGAAGAGAGTCCTCTAGCCTACAATGAATATGTGGTCTACAACCACAAACAAGTCCTTTGTAATGTTCTATCAATTCAATCATTCTTAAAATGGTTTTTATATCAATAGTTTTTTTAATGAATATTTATGGTCTCATGTTAAGTAGTAATTATAGGTGTGCATGGAATTTATGGTCATTGTGAGTTTGAGGTGATTGCGTAAAACAAAATTGATATGATTTGGTCTCTTCTTATACAATGTAGTAATTCATAGTGGCATCTAACCTATCTATCAATGCCTCAGCAATGGATCCTTAAAACTTGTTGCCCATGGATAGGGTGTCGCATATATAGATTGGTGTTCGTGCCCATAAAGGCCCATGTACTTCCTTAAGTCAGGGCCAATCAATAAATGTACAAGCTCAAAATAACATTAGTGTGCTCTAAAAGAGTTTCATAGATGTAAAGTGTGTAAAAAAATATAATATTTTGGATGAATTAAAATATAAAAATAATATTTTTTATTTAGAATGTTAAAAAAATTAATATTATTTTTATAAAAATTAAATATATTTTTGAGCATGCAAATCAATGTCCTGCCATTAGTTAAGGGAAGATAGAATAATCCCAAGTTAAAGTAAAATGAATCCTAAACAATTTATATTTATGGGACTAATAATATGGGATAAATGTTTGATCACTTTACCAATTAAAAATAGAAGTGGAAGTTTAGAAAAATGCAAAGTTCAAGGAAAATACACTTAAAATTTGAGACATAATCAGAATGCAGGATATGTTGAAATGAGCACAGAAAATCTATATGAATGGTTTGGAAGAGAGATTTCATCATGTCCATTTTCTCTGATTGTTACTGTGAAGAGAATTAATGTTTATTTATAAAAATTGTAGCGAGTTTTGTTTAAAAAGTTTATTTAATAACATGAAGGTTTAGAGGATGTTATATACATGACTTGCCAAGTTTTAGTGTTGTAATAACAGGAAGGTTTAGTGTTTGTTATATGTATGAAGCGAATTAATAAGATATTCTGATCCTTTTTCTAAATCTTACGGATGAAGAGAGAGCTCCGAAAATAATTTTTTTTTCGTAAAAAATAATTAATGATTTAAAAGAATGGTAAAAATGAAAACACCATTATTATAATTAAACAAAATCCTACTGAATTAACTTCAATAAAACCAGGAAAATAGTTTGAGTTATAAAAATATAATTTCATTTCCCAGAATAAATTGAGTTTATATAAAAAATGTCTTTCATGAAAATAAAATTAATGTCACAATAAAATAAAGGAATCAACAGCTCTATTAAATTATCAAAAAAAACATGATAATAAATCTGTTGTGAGTATTTGTTTTTTTACACTGCTTTATGTATAAAAATTCAAACTGGGAAGAACGTTATTGTGTAAGACAATTATTAAAAAAAAAAGAAAAATAAAAAGAGTTGAAATGATTGAATGTTAAGTAGGCTTGCCTTTTTTTAACTATGTAAACAAGGTAGTATTTTTCTGAAAACTATTTAAAATTGTGAACATATTTATTGTGTCCAAAATGGAAGGAATTTGATAGTTAAAATTTGAGACCTCGTCATTATTATTTTGCTCATAGTTTTGATAGTTAAATTTAGGTTACATAAAAATGTGTGGTGTCATTAGATACATTAGTAATTGAGGATGTGGGAACAGAGTTTTGTAAAAAAAAATATGACAATTTTTAACAAACATTTTGTTAAATAGTTTTTTTTTTTTTTTTTTTTTTTTTTTTTTTTTAAAATTATAACTTAGATTCATTAAGTAATAAAAATTCAAAAATATAAAACAATTATAAATAATTTTAAACCTCGTTAAAATATAAGACTATTACATTTAAAATAGGTTGGAATAACTATATTTTAAAAAATTTAAAAATAAAATTTAAAATTTTTACAATTCAAACTTAATTTTAAAATAAATGAAATTTTAAAAAAAAACTTATGCCAAATTTTATATGTATGATAAAAAGAAGAATGAAGATATAAAATTGTTCAAAAATTATCTTTACAATTTATTTAAAAATATTTCAACTAATAAAATTGAAAAATGCATACAAATTCATCTTTAATACAAATAAATTAATTAAATAAATAAAAATAATAATCTACAAATAATGTTCCAAACTTATAAACATAAATTTTATTGAAAATCTTGAAAATACTCAAAAAAAAATCATCTATTTCCTACAATTCATAGGAAAATAGTATCTCCTAGATTGTGTAAATTAAACTAATAATAAGAGAGAATAACAAAAATGAAAACATACTATACATTATGTAATTTAAAAAAAACATATATTTATAATTTAAAATTATAAAATTAAAATAAAATAAATATTATTATCTATTAGAAATGATAAAACTTACTTAAATTTAAATTCATTTATATTAAAAAAATAATGATTGAAAGAAAAAACCTTCAAAATAATAATAAGAAAACACATATTATCTAGCAGCTTTTGATAAAATTTTAAATAAAATAAAAAACCTTCAAAATAATGAAGACATATTACCTGGCAGTTTTGTGTTAGGAGAGAAAAAAACTAAAATAAAAATACACAAATTTACATCTGAAACTACCAAAATTAAATTTTTTATCTACATTTTTAAGTTCATTTATATTATCATTATTTTATTTTTTATGAAATATATCTATATATTAACTAAAGAGATATATATAATAATTCACATAACAAAAGGTGGTATGAGAGCACGTCATGACACGCAAATTCTAGAAGCCAAACTAAAGTATCAAAGTATTATCTAGGCAGAGCTTAGAAACAAGCAGCTAAATCATAAAGTCATAAAAAGAGAACTTTTTTGCAGCAAGAGCAAGGTCAACAGATGGAGGATCCATATCATCAAGACCCCGTCCCGAGCTTGACAAATCATTACCATCTGGAACATATTCCTAGCCAATATCTTGAGTAGTGTATGTATCATCATCTACTTGTGTTTAAATAGATGAAATAACAAAAAAAAAAACTTGGGGGACTTATCCAACACATCGGTATGGCCTCCAAATAATACCCCTCAAACATATGTACATGGAAGAGAATTATCGCAAAAATTTAAATATAAAACAAACCTTAAAGAAATAATACATAGATAACATATAATTACCTCCAAAGTTTTGGCAGTGAATGGTAGGAGAAAACATGTTATCTCATTGTTGGCCAAAACTTTTGTTTAGTTTTTCTTTGATTTACCTATCGATGTTCAATCTATGTTGTTTAAAGTAACTAAAATCCTTCTAACATAGTTTATATATTTTATTAGCTACTGCCTGCCTATATAAGTCCCAAATGACATACATATATAATTTAATTTGATTTTTAATTCATAAATATTTTTAAACATCATTCTTTGTCATTTCCATCTCCCTTTTACTACATTTGCACCTCACCTCCATTTACATTTACATCTCTCAGTTAACAAACCATGAAATTTGTGGTAGGGGGAATAATAGTGAAATTTGTGGTAGGAGGAAATTATTTTGTAAGACACTTTCTTAATTTTCTCAATATTTTATACTTTAGTGAGTTAGCTTTTGCAACCAAATGATATTTTGTACTCCAAATTATTTATAAATTATACTTTCTTGCCATTCATTCTCAATATTTTAATATGAAAAAAATACTATTATTTGGGCTCAGATGTTAAAAAAAATCATAATTATTAATCTATTATCTTTTAATTCCATTCTCAAGAATAAAATTCATATTTACAAGGAATTATTACATTTTAATTCCTTTTTATCAAGTGCCCCTTTATTTTTATAAATTTATTTAAACCCATTATTTTTATCAAATGCCACTCCTTATAAAATTGTTTGAAGTCATCAAAGAATATAAACTTATATGGTGAATAATAATAATGTTGAAAATTGATGAAAGTATTAAATTTAGAAGGAATGATTGTATAAGCATTTATCCCACATAAAGGGGCAACTCTGTAAAAGGCAAAGCCATATAATGGGATGGCATAAAAGTGGGCACAAGAGGTTTGATTAAAATTGAATACGACTAGAATTGAAAAACTACCACGTTGCCATACTTAATAACAAATAAAATAATTATATTCACCTCCAAATTAAAATGCCTTGGTTAATATAGAGGCCATTTTAAAATTTTAGCATCAAAAGAACACTTCAGAACTGAGGCACCACCTATGCATAAAGCTAAGTGGATATGTGACACCAAACTTAGAAGTGAAAGGATAAAAATAAAATTGTTTATAATATTAATTGGTACTAGAAATGAGATGCTACAGGTAAAATTTCATTGTACAAACAAATCCAGCACTAAAAACTATAAGTGTTTAAATTCATCCATTTATTCGATTTTAAACACATTAACATATCATAAGAAATGAACTGGGATGCCATACTTCAGTATTATTAAAATAATAGATCTTCATTTTTATTTTTATTTTTCCTATTATTATTGTCAAATACAGACTGCTATATGGGGTGCCATTCTACTATAACAACTACCTCAAATTAAAAAGTTTTACTTGTAGATGCATCAGGCAAGGAATAAATTGTACTACAACAAGATTTGACTAAAAGGTAAAATTTTCAGAGAGAAAAATGGTGAATCTAAATAAGTATTGAATCGTAGTTGGATTATCTTTATTAAGATTTGAAATAGGTAGGCTACTTACTGCATGCTTTTAAAACTAAGTTATAAATTATTATATTCTTTATTTACCATTGTTTGATTTTCCTTTAACTAAATCCTTATAACTATTCATATATAAATTTATTATTTTGATAGTTAAAACCTCTGTACATACATATTTGAGGTAATGAAAAGATATCTGGTAAAGACAACCTACAGTTGCACCATTATTGAGTTTTCAAGACATACCCAGTCAAATCTATGTGCTACACTTATGCAAAAAATATTCATTTTAATAAAATCAAAATGCCTTACCATCTAAGATAGCTTAATATTATGCAAAACCTAATTGCTAATAAGCTTTTTATTATGTTTATTTCTTCTACTGGTTAAATAGTCTAAAAATGGTAAAACAAGTTTGTATTGTTATCAAGGTAACACCGATAGGGAGGGAGTATTTTAGGCTGGAAAATTTGTATGCAGAGGATATTTTATAAATTTATTCATCCAAAATTTTATATTTATGTGAATACAATAGGAACTTTATTTGGGTATTTATTCATTATTCAAAATAATTCAAACTCTATCTGAATTAAAAAATCTGTATTTATTTATCAAAACACCTAATCATAAAAGAATTCAAACTTTATCCAAGACTCTAAATTAATCAAATATTATAGAGGATAATTTATTTGAGGAACAGTCTAAAAAATCAATTTATTACCAAGCATGATTGATTATAACATCTGAACTCAACTTCCTATTAAACTAGTTTTCATACAAAGGTACCTAGATTTGTTGTTAAACTAGGAAAAAATCCTTCTTGCATTCAAATCTTCCTCCTTCTATTATCCTCTGTTAGTTCCTCTTTCATCATGAATGCCGCCCCCTGGGCACCATATATAACTTGTACAATAAAATGTACAGCTCTTGAACTCCTCCTTGCTTATACATTCAACAAATTTCCTCCTCCAAAAATGAATGTCTCCTCCTTCGTTCACCTACCTCTTTTGCCTTCATTTGGAATTCAAAAAGACAATAAATAACTTCAAGAATTCAATTATTTCCACCCACTTCACTATTTACTTCATTTGTTTCACTATTCCCCTATGTGGCGTAATGGGTGAGAGGAAATGCAACATGATAAAATTATCAATTTTAGTGAATATTGGAATTTAATACCAATTTCATTTTTGTCCCCCATGGTTGGCATAGTAGATAGGTCATTTAATTTGTCTACCACTATCTATTTTTTATGTTTACCCACTACACCACTTTATTATTATTTTTTGTAAATTTTGTTCCATTTTATAAATATTTGTTGTATTTCATTTTACTTGAATTTGAATTTAATTTAATAATATATTCAAAAATGAAGATGAGACATTTAAATCCATCTTTGATAACTGACTGATAGATTCAAAAATTGATTCGATGGTTAATTCCTCAAACCAGACATCACGGCAATGTCTTATATCCTAAGACAAGTATAATGAAGAGAATCACCATATATATTTATTATGACCAACATTTAAACACAATTTTTAAGAAATTTATACACATATCCTTAGTAAATATCCCCTTTTACCAAATATATATTATATTCCAAGATACTAGCATCAATGTCAATATAGTTATCTGACTGTGTCGATTAAATCAGTTTCAAGACACAATTGTCAAAGTGGTGACCCAGATCGATCCACTTACTAAATAGATCAAGGCAAACAATGACTCTATACAATATTTCTTTGGTTATATTTATATCATATGACCACCAACAATGCATCTTGCTTAAAATGCATGCACATGTACCAAAACCAACACATCGTAGATGACACATACACCATCATCGATAAGGGAGCAATAGCTCATCGGTGGGGTATCACTTACAAGTGCCCTAAAACCCAACACATAAAAATGGGATGTGACAAAAAGTGAGTAGAAAGAAAGAGAATAAGAGAAGGATAATTTAGAATAATTATTAATATGATGGGATAAAGGAGTAAAAAATATAAGTAAAGGATAAAGAGGAAAAGGAGATATTAACTTGAATTTTTTACTGATCTAAGGATCATTTAATTGGGAAAACATTGCTTTCCCAAAGATTTCATTTTGTTGATATGTGTCCAATTGAGATCAAAATATTCCATTATGGGATCCTTAAAAAACAAGGATTATACGGGAGTTGAGAATCTTTGAAGAATACTTAAAGCAACAGCCAGTTGCTTCAATACAAACCCATTCATCTTTACCTGAGAGAGGGGGAAGAAAATAAAGAATTTTTACTCAAAATAGAGTCTGGATCAATAAGGTGTAAAATATGATAAACCTTGTCATCTTGCATCAAGGGATGAATAAAAATGATAGAATTTGATGTTCACAAGAAATGCATTTAAAATGCCCCCATTGAATAGATGAAGAAAGAGCCACAAAACTGCTAAGAGGATAATATTTAATTTTAGGAAAGGCCAAATCATGTTGAGAAAGAAATGGAAAAGAAATAATTTCCTTATTCTCACTGAGTAATATTCATCCACTACCTTGGTTGAAGAAGCATTTGGCACCACTGAGTGATGGCAATCCTCAATATCACACCACCAAGTAGGATTATGCTCTATGAGCTTTTTATGTTCTCCTCCAAACACCACATATATTTGGGTAGACAAAGGCAATGTGTCTATAATATAAGTCCAACATCTTAATGCTAGCTACTCAAAATCTAGATTTTGTTTCCCCACCTTACCATCCTTTTTCAGCCAGATCTCATCAGGTAGACCTTTTTCAAAGTTTACTTCCATGCAAATTTTTGCAAAAGTAACGAAATGCCTTTGAGTTTTTTCTTGAAAACCAAATTTGAAGATATGAATGGAATTAATAATATAAGAGAAGGAAAGAGAAGACTATAGGTGAAGGGGAAGATTCATAAGTCTCACCTAAACAAGGGCAAAATAAATAATATCCATTGAGGGGTCAAAAGATTAATACTAAGGCTTCAAACAAATCTTAGCTCCCATATAGAACCAAGGATTGGAATTGAGATTAAGGTTTATTTCCTTAATTAAAACACATTTAAAATTTTAAAAATAACCCATTTTCATAAGGGTGAATAAATATCTTTTGATAAAATAGAGGCTTCTAGATGGAAGAAACCCATTAATGAAAATTCACTAGTTTTGACTAGAGATTATAGAATCTGTAAACAAAACTTTTGAAAATAAGCTTCCTTAACAAAAAATTAATCCCCAATATTGATGATAGTAATTAAATCAAAGATATCCATACATAATTGATCAAAAACATACACACATCAATAGCTGACATAGGATGTGCAAGGAATCCCTTAAAAGATAATGGTGGTACTAGAGAATCAAAAGAATGAGCCACACTCATAATTATGCTTAGATCCATAGAGGGAAAAGCTATATAATTCTTAAGAAATTAATAATAAAAAATATGAGGATAAGGAATGAGTGCTATAATAGGGCCATTTCCAAAGATGTAAAAAGGACCATGAATATGAGTTGTTAAGGCATTGGAAGGAAGCACATGGACAAAAATTGTGGGTGGGAAATGACCATTGGAGCCCATTTTGAATTCTAAGTCCTCTTTTTGAGAATTGGGAGAATGTCTATTAATTGAGAGCACGTTAAAAAATATAGTTTTATTTCCAAAATATATCTCACTCACCATCCCTCAACTGCTATAAATAGAGGGTAAGATGTGGGAATTACAATCACGTAGGAAAATAAATAGAACTATGATTTCATAAGTTTGTCTTATGAGATTATTAATATAATCATTCAATTATTTTATCAAATTATCTTTGCTTATTTGAATTTTTTCATTAGTGTAAAATGAAACTTTAGGTCAAGGTGATCCTAGAGAAATTGACACATCCTTTATTCAATTTCTATATCACACTCCACGAACACCCACATGTGGAAAATGTCTTTGGGAAGGAATAGAGAAAACCAATGGCTATGTAAGTGACATCGAACCCTCCCACAATATCGATGACCCCACCTTCGAATAGAGGAGCAATGATATCGATAATTGGAATCTAGGAAACTCTTATAATTACAAGAGGAGTAATTCCCTAATGGTTGATGAGAGTGTATAGGCTCTCCACCTCCAAGGACACCTTTTCACCATGAATATATAACAAAACATTGTATAAAACAAATATTTTTTAAGCAACAATAAAATCTCTCTCTAAAGTATCTTGATTGAAGACTACTTAATTATTGCCTTTCTAAAGAAGAAAAATAATTTTGATGTGAAAGATAAGCTATATTTGCTTGAATTTTGTAGGTAGTTAAGGTGAAATCCCCCAAGAATATAATGTTACAATTGAAAAGCTCAAATGTGAAATTTTTGATTAAAAAATGAATATTTATCCATACTTATTGAGCATGAGCATAGAGCCAAAATAAGTGCTTGAAGGATTTTGGTTGCCCGTAGGCATGGTAATTATTATTCATCATACCCATGTGAAAAATTATATCACCAACAAGATTCCCTTGGTAAAAAACACACCAATTTTTTGTTACCTTCTTGGGCTCCTTAGTGGTTGAACAAATAATGATAAATCTATAGATCCAAGTTGAAGGAGTAAAATCTAGTCTCCAACTTTTTTGGAGTGTATCATAAGACATAGGTGTGGGGGTCAAAAGCTACTAATAATCAAGGAAATTTTTATACAAGGGAAGTGATGTGTCAATGTGCCACTTGTATTTTTTCCACCATTGTAACAGTGCTTTAGGGCCAATTTTTTTCATCATTAGGAGATATGCCATTTGTATTTCACTAAAAAATTAAAAGTCTCTATTATTAAGATCATATTTGGTATTAATATATTCTTCTCTATAAAAATCTTGTGCATTAGTTGAAAATATATGCAATAATATGATTTTTTCAATAACTTAAGGGCCTTAACCCATGGAACCTTAGTGAAAGGAACATTGTGGTAGTTAATTACAAGAGACCATGTAAATTTTTGGGTGTTAAATGAGATAAAACCATGAAATTTATCCCATTTACTTGAGCAAGCTAGGGTTTGATGGATTCCTAATCTTTCTAGTTGATTTTGATAATAAAAGTACCACCAAGTCTGATAGGCATAAGATCAAGTGTGGAGGGTGTAAAAATAAAGTCCTTTCAAAACACCACAACCATAAAGGATGTAAGATGAAATGAAAAGTTTGATAATCAAACTCTATACCTCTTTCTCCTTGATATCTCCAAAAATCTTCTAGGAACACAAAGTTAATCCTTGCTTCTTAATATCATTGAGGACAATGTCTTTGCATATGCTTGGGTAGTAACATAGATCTCAAGGCACTTTGTGGAATGCTTAACTTATTTCATTATTGGATTAAATAAAATCACTAATAATATTCTAAGACATGTTGTATATATCTTTAGAAGGACCCCAACATGAAAAGTAATAAACATGGGTAATAAAGAGTAAATTTAGAAGTTACCATCCAACGAAAGCTATTTAGTGTGCTACTAAAATAGTTTTCTCTTTGATTTTTTACATAAAATAGCTTAAAATTCTTAAGAGGGAGGACTGGAAGGAAAACATGAAACCCCTATGAAGTTGAACATTTTTCTAATAAAAATATATTTCCAAGCAAATCTAGTATGTCGAGTTGGCTTCGGTGCAATGGACCATATGTAAAAATGAGTTTTACCCTATTGAATAATGAAGCCTAAAGTAAGGTAAAAAATTTAAAGGCACTCCCAAGCATAGTTGATAATTTGGAGTCTTCCTCTAAGATGACAAGGAAATATTTATATGAAAAATATCCATTGATGAGCAAAGAAAAAAAAGGGTAGGGAACAAAGTTTCCCTTAACAAGCCCTCATGAATCATAATCACAAAGCAGATACATAAATCCTTTCACATTGAAAATATAAAGGGAAGGGGAAAGAAGACACCCTTGCCAAATATACCAAAATAAACCAATTTGATTAGGTTGATGGGTATTGATGGTAATAAATGAAGATTCATCCCTAATGAGGGTATGCATAGAATGAACAAACCTGGGTTGAAACCAAAGAGCTTTGACTATGGTAAGAATGGATAGATCCATAACATTATTGAATTGAATCTTATAGTGACATGTCTTAAAATTTAATAATAAGACTTATGAATATATAAAAGTGTAATTTTTTAATATTTTCTTATCAAAATACTTAAAATTCAATTTGGATCACTTATAACTAAAATATAAGTGAAATTGTACTAAGGCATTCCCAAGCCATCTCCCAAGGTATAAGTTTTGTTGGGCTACTTGGGGTTAGGTATAAGACCTATGTGACAATGATGTAGTAGTAACCCTAATGGGACAACTTATCCCAATTGAAAGTGTAAAAAGAATCCCTTAATCTCTGAAAGACATTAAACTATATATAAAATTTTATATCAAAGTGACATACTAATTAATGTAGATATAATTACTAAACAAACCTATATTTTAATAATTATGTGTAAAATTCACATCAATTGTAATGAAAATGCTATAATAAAATAATATCTCTACTATCAATGAGATGTGGGTGAGTTGGCTAAGTGGTTTGGTTGTTTCAAGCCCCACCCAGGTTCAAATCTCTGAAAAGGCATATGAGGTCGATTGTGGCCTTTGGTTGTATTCTCAGGACCGTTAATCACTGTTGGATATTCTTGAGGTAGCTGGTAATATATGTTATACATGTGGTATTACATGTGGATTTGGCCCCCAATTATGTCCCAGATTGGTTGAAGATCCAGTCAAAGTCCATCATCTAATAAAAAACAAGATATCTACTTATGAAAGTTTCAATTTAATCTTTAAATTTGAAACTATGTTTCATCTAATCACTAAGAAAAATACACACCACATATGTATTATTATTGGGGTGTGTGTGTATGTGTGTGTGTGTGTGTAATTTGAAACCAACAATAATTAAAATTAGTAGCGTCATTTCTTAAAATAAAATCTACTTGGAATTAAATATTTTTACAATGAAAAACATTATGAGATAATTTCTAATTCAAAAGGAAGAATAAGGGCAGTAGCTATGGGTGGGAGACAATTGTTGGAACCCATTTTGATTTTTAAATCCTCTTTTTGAGAACTAGAAGAATGGGTGTTAATTGAGAGCACATGAAAAAAAACATCTTTCCAAAGCTAGGGTTTGATGAATTCCCAAGCTTTCCTATTTTTATTGATAACAAAAGTGCTAACAACTTTAATTAGCATAGTAACAATAAGGAGGGTGTAATAATCAAGTACTTTCCAAGAAACACAACCATAAGGGATGAAATATGAATTGCATTGCTTGAATATAAACATTTATACCTCTTATTCCTTGATAGTTTGAGGAATCTGCTTGGCACACAAAGTTAACCTTGGTTCTTAATGTTGAAATGAGTACCATGTCTCTAAATTCTTTAGGATAGTAACATATATCCCAAGCCATTATGTGGAACACTTGTTTTCCTTCATGTTTAACCAAATAAATTAATCAATAATATTTTCTAACATGTTATATGTAGCTTTATATGGAGGTCCGATTCTAATATATGTATGTGTGTATGTATGTATGTATGTGTGTGTGTGTGTGTGTATGTATGTATGTATGTATGTATGTATGTATGTATGTATGTATGTATGTATGTATGTATGTATGTATGTATGAATAAATTTTGAAACCACCAATAATTGAAAATAGTAGTTTCATTTCTTAAAATACAAACTGCTTAGAATCAAATGGTTTTCCTCCAAAAAACATCATGAAAAAATTTTGAATTTAGAAAGAAGCACGTGAGCATAAACTATAGGAGGTAGATAACCATTGGAGCCATTTTAAATTATAAGTACTCTTTTCAATCATTGGATGAATGGGTGTTAGTTAAGATCACTTAAAAATATATATTTTTTCTTTTTTTAAAAATCTAGGGTTTACTAGATTACCAATCTTTCCTATTCGTCTTGATAACAAAGTTCTAACAACATTAATAAGAACAAGAATAATGAGGAGGGTATAATAATCAAGTCTTTTATAAGCAATACAACCATAAAGCATAAAATACGAATTGAATTGCTTTCCAAGCAACTTTTATGCCTCTCTCCTCTTGATTGTTTGAGGAATTTTATTGGCACACAAAGTTAACCTTGGTTTTTAATGTCAACAAGGATCATATCTCCAACTTATTTAGGATAGTAACACATATCCCAAGTCACTATGTGTATTCCTTATTTTAATTCATATTTGGACCAAATAAATAGATCAAAAAGCTTTTCTAACATGTAGTATGTAACTTTAGATGGAGGTATGTAACCTCTTGTCCCTCTATAATTTGAGGAATCTACTCGACACACAAAGTTAACCTTGGTTCTTAATGTCAATGAAGATCATGTATGTGACATCTTGAGGATAATAGCATATATTCTAGGGCATTATGTGGAACCCTTGATTTCCTTCATATTTGGACCAAATAAATTCATCAAGAAGTTTTTTGAACATGTTGTATGTAGCTTTAGATGGATCCTAACAAGAAGAGTAACAAACATGAACAACAAAGAACACTTTATAACAAATATGGAACTTACCATCTAAATAAAGGTATATAGTAAGCTAGTAAGTGAGCTTCCTCTTCACTCTTTGAAAAACATAATCCCAAATTTTGGAGGAGAAGGCCTGGAATGAAAATGAAACCCCCATGAAGTTTTTATTGGTTGTTGTGTAGTAGGACAATGGAGTAATTTTACACTACCATCTTTCAAAAATGTCAAATCAGATGAAATTTAGTGTTGATGATGGTAAACTAGGAAGAAACTAATACATCAAATGAAGAATATAAAATGAGTTGTGCTATAAGATAAATAAAAACATGTATTTCCCTTGGCTAGGTGTGATACTTGTTTTGGTTATTTGCTGAGGAAATGCATTTTAAAGAAGGACGTGAAACTCATTTTTCTTATTAACTAAGGAGTGGCATTTTGAAGGAGAAGGGTGTGATTTCCTTAGAAGGAAGGAGGACATTCCTGGTACAGGTGTTGAATTTTGTGAGCATAGCTTTTAAAAGTATCTTTTTTGAGTGTTATATACCTTCTTCCGTGCATGTCCATTTTCCTCTACCTATTTATTTTATTTTAAATGATTTCTTTTTGTGTGGCTTCCTCAAAGGTATTGATCTAAAAAGAGGTGTGGGTACTCAATGGACCTGTGAAGACACAATTATGAGTGTACCTACTTGGGCACCATTGCAGAATATATTTTTCAAAGAAAATCTAGAAATCAAATTTGTATCAGTCCCAAATGACTATTTATAGAAATGAGTTCTATCCCATTAGATATTGGAGCTTAAAATGAGGTACAAAATGTAAAGGCACTCCATGGAATTTTTAACAAAGTCTTGGATTTTTTACTAGAAAGAGTCACACACAAAATAAGCATTGATAAGCTAACAAACAAAAGGTTTAGAGAGAAATATTCCCTTAAAAAACCTCACAAACCATAGTCATAAAGGAAATATCTCAAAGTATTTTACAATTAGAACATAATAAAAATGGGTAAGATGATACCCTTTCCAAATATACTAGAATAGACCAAAAAACTAAGATTGTTGGGCATTGATGGTGAGAAACAAACATGCACCTATAAAGAGGATTTGACCAAAATGAACAAAATAGGACCCAAACCAAATATTTTTCACCATGGAAAGGATGAAGGACTCCATGATTAGTTATAAAATCAAATCTTATAGATGTGTGTCTACTAAAGAGTATTAATAAGACTTCAGAACATATAAAAGAGTAAATTATTAATACATAATTATCAAATTATTTAAAATTTGATTGCTTGTAACTAAAATATGAGTGAAATAATATTAAGGCATTGTCAAACCATCTACCAAAGTATAATTTATGTTTACATTGATTACGGCTAGGCATTAGCCTTGCATGACTTTGATGCAATAGTAAGCTTATTGGAACAATTTAGCCAAACATGAACATGGAACAAGAAACCTTTAGTTTAGAAGGACATTTTAAACTAAATTTAAAATCTTATGTCATGGTGACATGGCAATTAATGTAGAGATAATATCATGTTGCTCGCTAAACAAACATATTCTTTGAAAATATGACTCAATTGTAATTAAAAAATAAACTAAAATAAAATTTTGACCATATAAAAGTTTTGATTATCAAAAGAGTTGTAGTCTAACTGGTGTAGATGCTGGTAAAGTGCATTGTCACTCAATCCACCAAGCACAAATCCCATGAGATGCCAAACATGGACGAGGTTAGGTTCGATTCCCAACCAAATTTGAAAAAATGGATACCACTCAATCTTATAGACTAAATTTATTAAGGATTATAATTGGTACTTCTGATACCGATAGATGGTAAAAAGACTCTAAAAATTCAAGATGGTTATCCTTCAATATTAAAAAAAAAGGTTTCTATTGAATCTTTAAATTTGAAAATATGCTACATATGATTCTTTTTCAAAATGAATATAAAATTGAATACAAATAAGAATTAAAAATAATACTTTCATTTACTAAACTACAAGCTATAATGTGTTTAAAATAATGGTTCGTTACTAAAATACAAACAACTAGTTTTCCATTGAAATGGTTTTCCTCCATTAAAAAATAGGAAACATGATAGATTATATGGAGTTAAAGGAGAGAAAATCATAGGAATGTTTCATTTACTAAAATAAAAAACAAACTACTAGTTTGCCAATGAAATGGTTTTCTTCCGCAAACACCACGAAAAAAATTATGGGAAGCATAACTTTCTCAATATTTTATCTAAGATCAAGTGTAGTATTCATTCTTATCAATTTAATATATGATAAATATTTAATAAACCACATTATATTAAATTTATTTCTTTATAAGGAACGTCTAGATGATAACTGGTTATTAGGGCCTTCACACATCACTTCTATTTTACACTATTTCAGATGTCTAGTGCACCCCAAACCACCAAATCAAGTATTCAATTAAATTTAAAATGTCAATTACAAAAACCTCCATTTTTAGTATCATGTCTTAGTGTGAGCATCTTATTTATACCAAGTCAATCCAAGCCATTATCCATGCATGAGAGAGAAATATGAGAGAAAGGAATCAAATTTTCGTTATTCTTCTTATAACCTTCTTTATGCAGATGGTTACCCTTCTAGAGATGTCCCGTTGTATATTTTTCTTCACCCTTTTTAAAATTATATAATAAAATTATCTTGGGTAAGGGTGTACATTGGCCAAATTATAATCCATCACTATTAAAACTTGTTTGCTTGATAGACACTCTATGGCCATGTGTTAAATTGTTTGGGTTACCTCTTAGGCTTGGGGGTGGATGAGGGGCATAGATTCATGATGAGATCATATGGTTTGGATGTGATATTTACCTAGTCCTTCTCCCCGTGTCCCTGCCCAACCAATTGTTTGGTTTCTAATTTATGAAAATATTATTGTCGTTAATTTTTTTCTATGAAAAAAATTGATACTTCTTATATAAATTTGAAGACCATAACAAAATTGAAAAAATAAATAAATAGATAAGAAAATTAAAATAAAATAAATGCCGAAACATGTGGAAGGAGGGAGGGAGCGAGGGCATGGGTTGGTCTCCTCCATTTCTTTTCAGGTTTGATTAAGATTGAAGTGAAAATATATAAAAAGTGTAAAACAATCACTTTTATAACTTTTAGAAAAAAGGCTAGGCCCGTAATAAATGGAGAGTTCATATTATTTTAAATTAATGGTTAAGATATGTTTTAAAATTGATTTGTCTTTATTTTTATTTTAAAAAATTATTTATTAATAAAGTGAAATGTAGTATTTTATATTAATAGTTACGATTATTTTAAAAATTGAAAAAAATATTAAAAATCAGTTTCGGACTCTCAAATTGTTGTATGGTTTTCAAAAAATTTTGAAAATATTTAGTTAGATAGGACAGGTTATATATGAATTAAAATTTTTGATGCATTCATTTTGGCACAAATTAAATTTCAAACGGTGTTATAGATTAAAAGTTATGGTCTCTAAAAGTTCATTCTTCGCATGAATATATGAGATTGAATTTTATTCAATTTTCTACTATAGTGTAGATCTTTAAATACACATACTATATAAATGTAATGACAATTGGATGTAATTATGGATAAGATAGGTTTTTATAGATATAGATATCAAAAATAGTTAAGAGTAAATACTATTAATTGATGATTAAGAAAAAAGAAAAAAAAAATTGTTAAGAGTAAGTGCGGCTATATTATTGTATAGAGAAATCCAAAGTTATGTGAGAATACCTAAAGGTAGAGGAAAAAATTATTTTGAGCATATATTATTGATGTAATAAAAGATGTTTACAGATTAAGATTGGATGAGTGGAAATTAATGGTATGAATAAATGTGTAGAATGTATTGCGATAAGAGGTAGAGTAAAGGATGTGAGTATTAACAAAAATATAATTATATTTGTGCTAAGATTTTGTAGGTTGTTCGGAGAAAAATTAATAATTGGTTTATAATTTTTATTTTTTTATTTGATACTTTAGTAGATAATTGGATTGAAGTTTGAGTACTATGGCAAGTTGTATTATTAGTATTAGGAAAAATATTAATATTCTTGTAATGGTTACTCTCTAATATCCTCAACATAAGCAGTAATTGAGAAATATTTGAGAGAAGAAGTTGATACATATTAATAAAATGAATAAAGTATATATACACAAATACATATACATACATTCATACATACATACATACATCCACTATCTTCCAAATTCAATTTTACAAATATTTAGCATAAGTTATTTATCTTAAGAATTGCTAAAACCTATTTTAAGCATTTTGTTGAGGACCTTTTTTTCTGTTGCTAAGATGAGTAACATGAGGTGTAGAGGTATTCTAATACCCCCAAGAATGTCGTCAATTCATCAAAAATTTCATATAGTGGATCAATCTTTAGCGTCTCTTCCTTTCTAGCATGTCTTCCTCTAGTAGCATTAGGTAGACACCTCATAGGATTTCCTCTACAACATATGGTCTCTTATGCTTACGTGAACATTTTGATATTTTTCAAGGTTTATTTAGTAAAATCACTAAAAAATTGTATTTAAAAATATTTGTCATGTGTCTGAAAATGTTAGGTGTCATAGTTGTGATACCCTAATGCATACAACATTGAGCCAAAAAAAAATGAAACATTAAAACAAAATTGTGACCATAAATAGAAACTTAAGTTACTTTAAAATATCACCATTTTTCAATTATATTTCCAAAATAAGAAATATAAAATTTCACATAACATTTAAATAAATATTAAATATAAATTTAATTAAAATAAACATCATAATTATTAGTATAATTGTGTATTGAATTTTGACCATTTGCACGGATGGGTGTCAACAATAACAAGGGCACCATGTGCCAAGTCCCTATAGGATAGATTGAGGACATATGTGATATTTTTAGGGCTCTATGTGACGTATTTTTAACAATAAAATGCAAAAAAAAAATTAGTTAAACATAGCTCATATGCAATTTACAACATCAATAGATCAGGAAAAACAAAATTGTTTTCTAGTGAAGATTTTGATTTGTTGTGCATGGTACCTTTCAGATTTCGAGTTACAACATATATTATACTAAAATTCTAATTTTCACAAGTTTATGAACCAACCATCCAAAAATATGGTATTAAAAAATCACAGACGAGATAAGAAAGTCCATGAACATGACCCCTGCAATGTAAATATAACCCCAAAAAAAAAAAAAAAACAATGTGAAATTTCAAAAAATAAAATAAATATCAATGCCTTGACTCTTGTTTAAGAGCTTCCTCAATACTCGATATTTTTTTTTGTGATTAGACCGCAAATTGTGGACATGAAATGGTCATTTAAAGTGCACACAGTTCCATCTACAGGAAACAAAGATTTTATACCAGTGAGTAGCTCCACCAAAACCACACCAAAGCTAAAAACATCACTTTTGTCTATAAATTGATTGCTTTTTATGAACTCTGGATCCAAGTAGCCCCAAGTACCCACTGCCATGGTGTTGAGGTGTGTTTCACCGGAAGGTCAAAGGTGAGAAACACGAAAGTCTATAAATTTTGGAGTGAATGTGTCATCTAAAAGAATATTTTATGATTTTATGTCACCATGAAATATTGGCTGAGAGGATTAAAGATGCATATATGTTATAGAATCTGCCAATTTAATGGTGATCTGTCATTGTGTTTCCCAGGTTAAATTCTTCTCCACTGAGTGTAGATGTTCAAAAAGTGTTCCATTCGACACAAATTCGTATAGTAGTAATGGAAATTGAGTTTGGAGGCAACAACCAAGTAATTTCACTATGTTTATGTGATTGATATGGGAAAAAATCAGAACTTCATTGATAAATTTGTCGAAAATTGCTTTGGACATTTTGATTGCCACCGGCGTGCCCTCCACAAGAACTCTTTTGTAGACTATTACGACACCGCCTTTTCCCAATTCTGTTGAATAATTGTTTGAGGCTATTTCAAGCTCTTTTACAAAAAATATTATCATGTTTTGTCTTCCTCCCATGGAAGCGATGTGTTCCTGTAGCTGCATACCCCCATTCTGTCAGAAATACTTGTCCCTCGTATCTTTCAATTGACACCTCCTCAACCAAAAAAATAATCTAGTGCTCCCAAAGAAATTGCAATGAATGAAGAAACAAAGCCTGCCATCTCACCAAACATATAAATTCTTATGAATTGTACTTTTGTAAATATAAAGTAAAATAAACTGCAAAGACAAGCAGCGTAGTCACCTATAATTGCAAAATTTATTTTGTTAAGGTTATCTGTACAATATTTCTTTTTTAGGTGTATGTAAATATTCTCTCTACTTGCTCTCACTTTGTATTCTTTGCTTATTTTTTATTTAGGATCAATTACCACTTCAGATACCCATTTTCGCGACTATAGTTTTTCCTTAATGGCTCTAAGCATATCTTAGTTTATAGGTAAATAAAATACTGATCCAGGTTGAAAATCAATTATAAGATATGTTCTAGGGTAAATACTTTGCCCCTTCTTCATTATAATTTGATGGATGCCCTTACCTTATTAGAATGCTCTAAATTATGCACAAAATTTGACAAGTTGTGATAAACCATTATTGGTTGCATTGTTTGAAAAAGTTACAATGTCTAGTAAGGATACCTGCCTTTTGTTTGTGCCTATTAAGATTTTCTATGAGAATATTTCATGTTCAGTCATTTGGTCAAAAACATTGTATGCCCCTTCATCTTCCCCTCTCCACACAAGGCTGTGATAACATTGTTGGTGCAATATTTTTGATATTCAATTTATCCAATATGTTTCTTTTATTGCATGTTTTCTCATAGCACTCTTTTGCCGACTCTTGTACAAAATCAGAGTATGAACTCGATTTTCCAACGAATGTGTTGACACCACATATTGTTAGTGGGCTATCGAGCTTCGTAAACATGGCAACGCCATTCTAGTTGCTACTTTTTGAATGACTTGTTTTTTTTTTAAATTTGTTTCCTTATTTTCAAGATGAGTGTTGGTCTTTCATCATTTTCACGATGGTGTATATTTAACAACATATTTTGCCCTGTGTAAAATCTTAGGTGTTATCATTAAAGATGGAAGGTTAAAGGTGTATTTGCAAAGTATCTTCTCTTCTTAGGTGTTGGCATTTGGGATGGAAGGTTAATCGCATTTGCAGGTGCTCATAATCATTTTCATGTTTGTAGCTCCATTTCTCGATTTAACTTTTACATTATTTTTTCAAAAGTGAGGAAAATGCATGGCCTATTATTTACTAGTGATGATATATTGCTAATGTCCCCAAAACTACTCTCCAAACTACCCTACATAAACTTGGCACTTTATGCCCCTGATGCAGGATACAAATACGCTGGAATAAAAGAATGTAGCAGTGAAAGGAGTTGGGAAGAAAACAATAGATGAGTCAAAGTATTTTACAAGGAAGTATGACATCAAAGTGTCATGTGGGACTTTGATTCCATCTAAACATGAAGAGAGTCCTCTAGCCTACAATGAATACGTGGTCTACAACCACAAACAGGCCCTTTGTAATGTTCTATCAATTCAATCATTCTTAAAACAGTTCTTATATCAATAGGTTTTTTAATTAATATTTATGGTCTCATGTTAAGTACTATTTGCAGGTGTGCATGGAATTTATTGTCATCATGAGTTTGAGGTGATTGTGTAAAACAAAATTGATCTGATTTGGTGTCTTCTTGTATAATGTAATAATGCATAGTGGCATCTAACCTATCTATCAATGCCTCGGCAATGGATCCTTAAAACTTGCCACCCATGGATAGGGTGTGGCGTATATAGATTGGTGTTCATGCCCATAAAGGCCTACGTACTTCCTTAAGTCAAGACCAATCAATAAATGTACAAGCTCAAAATAACATTAATGTGCTCTAAGAGAGTTTCATAGATGTAAAGTGTGTAAAAAAATATAATATTTTGGATGAATTAAAAACAAAATTAATATTTTTTATTTGAAATGTTAAAAAACTTAATATTATTTTTATAAAAATTAAATATATTTTTGAGTGTGCAAATGCCCTGCCATTAGTTAAGGGAAGATAGAATAATCCCAAGTTAAAATAAAATGAATCCTAAACAATTTATATTTATGGGACTAATAATATGGGCTAAATGTTTGAGCACTTTACCAAGTAAAAATCGAAGTGGAAGTTTAGAAAAATGCAAAGTTCAAGGAAAATACACTTAAAATTTGAGACATAATCAGAATGCAGGATATGTTGAAATGAGCACAGAAAATCTATAGGAATGGTTTGGAAGAGAAATTTCATCATGTCCATTTTCTCTGATTGTTAATGTGAAGAGAATTAATGTTTATTTAAAAAAATTGTAGCGAGTTTTGTTTAACAAGTTTATCTAATAACATGAAGGTTTAGAGGTTGTTATATACATGACTTGCCAAGTTTTAGTGTTGTAATAACAGGAAGGTTTAGTGGTTGTTTTAAATGTGAAGAGAATTAATAAGATATTCTAATCATTTTTCTAAATCTTACGGATGAAGAGAGAGCTCCCAAAATAATGTTTTTTTAATATAAAATAACTAATGATTTAAAAAAAAGTAACAACGATAATTAAACAAAATCCTACTTAATTAACTTCAATAAAACCAGGAAAATAATTTAAGTTATAAAAATATAATTTCATTTCCCATAATAAATTGAGTTTATATAAAAAATGTCTTTCATTAAAATAAAATTAATGTCACAATAAAATAAAGGAATCAATAGCTCTATTAAATTAACAAAAAAAACATGATAATAAATCTACTATGAGTATTTGTTTTTTTACACTGCGTTATGTAGAAAAATTCAAACTGGGAAGAATGTTATTGTGTAAGACAATTATTATTTTTTTTTTAAAAAGAGTTGAAATGCTTGAATGTTAAGTAGGCTTACTTTTTTTAACTATGTAAACAAGGTAGTATTTTTTCTGAAAACTATTTAAAATTGTGAACATATTTATTGTGTCCAAAATGGAAGGAATTTGATTGTTAAAATTCAAGACCACGTCACTATTATTTTTCTCATATATTAATTACACTTAAATTTAGGTTACACAAAAATGTGGGGTGTCATTAGATACATTAGTAATTGGCGATGTGGGAACATAGTTTTGTAAAAAGATATATGACAATTTTTATCAAACGTTTTATCAAATAATTTTTTTTTTCTAAAAAAACAAAATCTATAACTTAGATTCATTAAGTAATAACAATTCAAAAAGATAGAAAAATTGTAAACCTCGTTAAAATATAAGACTATTACATTTAAAATAGGTTGGAATAACTATATTTAAAAAATTATATATATATATACAATTCAAACTTAATTCTAAAACAAATGAAATTTTTAGAAAAAACTTATGCCAAATTTTATATATATGATAAAAAGAAAAATGAACATATAAAATTCTTCAAAAATTATCTTTACAATTTATTTAAAAATATTTCAACTAATAAAATTGAAAAATACATACGAACTCATCTTTAATACAAATAAATTAATTAAATAAAAATAATAATCTACAAATAATGTTCCAAACTTGTAAACATAAATTTTATTGAAAATCTTGAAAATACTAAAAAAAAAAAAAAAAATATCATCTATTTCCTACAATTCATAGGAATAAATTAAACTATTAGTAAGACAAAATAACAAAAATGAAAACATCCTATACATCATGTAATTTAAAAAAAACATATATTTATAATTTAAAAGTATAAAATTAAAATAAAATAAATATTATCTATTAGAAATGATAAAATATACTTAAATTTAAATTCATTTATATTAAAAAAATAATGATTGAAAGAAAAAACCTTCCAAATAATAATAAAAAAACACATATTATCTAGCAGATTTTGGTAAAATTTTAAATAAAAGAAAAAACCTTCAAAATATTGAAGACAACATATATTACCTAGTAGTTTTGTGTTAGGAGAGAAAAAAAGTAAAATAAAAATACACAAATTTACATCTGAAACTGCGAAAATTAAAATGTTTATCTAGATTTTTAAGTTCATTTATATTATCACTATTTCTTTTTTTTATGAAATATATCTATATATTAACTAAAGAGATATATATAAATAATTCACATAAAAAAAAAGTGGTATGAGAGCACGTTACGACACATGTAAAGTTTAGAAGCCAAATCAAAGTATCATCTAGGCAGAGCTTAGAAACAAGCAGCGAAATCATAAAGTCATCAAAAGAGAAATTTTTTGCAACAAGAGAAAGGTCAACGGATGGAGGATCCATATCATCAAGACCCCATCCCGAGCTTTCCAAATCATTACCATCTGGAATAGGCTCCCAACCAGTAACTTGAGCAATGTATGTATCATCATCTACTTGTGTTTAAATAAATGAAATAATCAAAAAAAAAATTGGGAAACTTATCCAAGACATCCGTACGACCTCCAAATAATACCCCTCAAACATATAAATGTAGAAGAGAATTACCACAAAAATTTAAATATAAAACAAACCTTAGAGAAATAATACATAGATAACATATAATTAGTTCTGAAGTTTTGGCAGTGAATGGTAGGAGCTAACATGTTATCTCATTGTTGGCCAAAACTTTTGTTTAGTTTTACATTGATTTACCTATCGATGTTCAATCTATGTTGTTTAAAGAAACTAAAATCCTTTTAACACAGTTTATATATTTTATTATCTACTGTCTGCCCATATAAGTCTCAAGTGACATACATATATAATTTTAATTTGATTTTTAGTTCATAAATATTTTTAATTTGATTTTTAATTCATAAATATTTTTAAACATCATTCTTTGTCATTTCCATCTCCCTTTTACTACATTTGCACCTCATCTCCACCATGTTTTGTACATTTGCATCTCTCAGTCAACGATGTTACAACAAACCGTGAAATTTGTGGTAGGGGGAATAATAGTGAAATTTGTGGTAGGTGGAATAATAGTGAAATTTGTGGTAGGGGGAAATTATTTTGTAAGACACTTTCTTAATTTTCTCAATATTTTATACTTTAGTGAGTTAGCTTTTGCAACCAAATGATATTTTGTACTAAAAATTATTTATAAATTATACTTTCTTGCCATTCATTCTCAATATTTTATATTTTAATTAGTTAGTTTTGGAATCAAAAGATATTTTTTAAATTTTTCACTATGTGTAAATTACACTTTTTAACTATTTATTAAGAATAAATTATAATTACACCATGTTACAAAATATAAGTCAATTATTGATATTTTAACTTCAAACAAGTTACTATTAATGTTGATGTAGTTTTTATATTCAACATTCTAAATCTATTTAAATTTGTATTTGCATATTTGACTTGATATATAAAAATACTATCATTCATATGTTTAATCTCAATGCTATAAAAATACTTCAGCAGTCTTAAATACATCATCTCAAATTATTTATTTATTTCTACTTTGAACTTTTCTATGAATTAATTTCCATTTCCATTAAAGATTAAAACATTTACATATAAGACACCAATTAAAATTTCACCTTGATTGCATGCCTTAATGTAAAAATTTATTTTAATTTCATTCATTATAAATCCATTTCTCAACAAATATGAGTTTATACAATTGTACACCATTGGTGCTTTTTGGAGCCCATAAAATTCTTTCTTTAGTTTGTACATCTTGTTCTAATGATCTAGAATCTCATAGCTAGGTGGTTTGCAACATACACTCATTTTTATAACACTCCATTTAGGAATAATGATTTGACATCCATCTGTTGCACCTTCCACTTATGTTAGGATGTCATTACTAATATGATTCTCATAGTTTCCATCCTTGATACATAAAAAAATCATTGTAATCTCATCCAAGTTGTTGCTTGTACCATTTGTCAACTAATGTTGCCTTTTGTCTTTCAATCTTGCCTTCTCTGGTGGTTTTGGTTATTCAAACCCACTTGGCATTAATGTCCTCATTTCCTACTAGAAGGTTTACCAACTCCCATGTCTCATTTTTCTCAATTTATTGCACTCTTCATCCATGGATTCACACCATTTGTTGTCCTTAATTGCATAATGAAGGTAAACAAGATCAACTTCTAAAAATTTGTTGTCTTCAAAAATGTTCAATTTCTCCAAGTCATCATTGAATTATCTAAAGTAATTTAACCCGTTCAAGAGTTATAAAAACCTACCGTAGATTTTTAATTTGGTAAATTTACATGTTGAGGATTTAATAATACAAAAAGTACTTATTACTTAAGTATAGCTTTGCAGTGTATATTGGCAATGGAAATACTTTCAAACTTATACTACATGGTGATTATTCTATACCACACAACACACCCTTTATAAAACTGGTGCATAAATTAAGGATTTCGATTAGGGCTCTCATCCTTAGAAAAAATAAAAACATAAACATTGTGCAAAAGGATAGAAGATGGAGAAAGTGTAAGAACCCCTCTGCTCAGGTGCCAAAAAAATGTAGCATATTTATTTTAATATAATTCACTTGGAAAGGTATTCTTACTTATCCTTAATTCAACAAAATATAACTCATCATGATTCATTGAGTTAGTATTTTCATAGAACACAACAACAAACCTTAGAATAGCGTGCGACACTAAATGTTCACTATCTAAGTAGTGACATTATCATAATACGCAAATCACATGCCAAACAATAGAATCAATTCAAATGGTCACAAGGATTACCATGAAATCAAGCCAACCCTAACCTAGCCTAAGGACCTAGACTCGATGCCCCCACCTCAACTTGGTAGCCTATATATCCACTCCTCAAAATCAGGGTCTAATGTAGTTCTCCTTTCACTTGTAATGGTCTCATCCATGAGACGTCATCACCAAAGAGATTCACACTCTAAGCAAAATAGGGAACAAATTACTCATGACACAGATGAGTTTCTAAAGATCTAATCGTCAATCCCATGACTAAATGACACACTCAAGCATAATTCCTTATTAATCCAAGCTTGTGTGCTTACCTCAGCACTCTCACATCAAAACGCAGCTAATAGCAATGATGAAGGAATCCACATTCCTTGATCGACTGAGAATCACCTCTATAATTTTTTATGGTTATCTATACATGGATAAAACACTAAACATTCACACTATGGATAGGTTTTATAGGATTGAAATGATTATACATGTGATCCATGAATTCACTTAGATAATCATAAATTTAACACTATAGAAAAACATATTAGGGTTAGTTTCCTATGCCCGTACTCACTCCTTGAACTGCCATACATATATGTGATGTCACATACATCTACAAATCAGGGCGAGATGTAGTTCCCCAAAACTACCAATTTCATTTAAATACAGACATTATGGAACACTTGGTCGTAGTTGTCAAATTTAATTTGATAATTAGGTCCTTTCTATACTTTTTTGATCTCACGTAACCTAGGCATACCAACCATATTTTCATCTAATGAATCCCCTCATTTAAAAATACTAACCATGGGGAGAACGCTTAGGTTAATATAGACAATTATGGTTGAATTAACTATACCCCATCATGTGAAACATGCTTAGATATACTTAGCCAAGTTGAAGTGCACAAAGATAATTTTAGGTCATTGGATCACACTTAGTTACATAAATAGTTAGAATCATGCTTATCAATACATAACATGATTGGTAACATAAAAATATACTTAGCATGTCAAAAACACACTAAGTATATCAAAAATCATGTTTACTAATAAAAGTTGATCATAGAAAATTTTGTGGTATTTAATCATCCATAAGTATTATAGGACCAACTTGGCTACACATGTCAATGCAAACACAACTCCATTGTGTTTATTCAACTTAAGCAACTACATCATGCTAAATCAATGAGAATATTTTCTATGCAAGCAAATTGTGAGTGTAACTTTACTATTTACTTCATATATCAATACAGATTTCCATATATAACACTTAAACTCTTTTCCATTACAATTCAACAAGGATTCTTATCTAGTGCACTTAAGTTGGTTTCCATCATATTTCTAACATGGGATACAATCTATATCTCTTACCCAATATTTATCACTTGCATTTTGATATAACATGTTTTCTATTCTAATAATCATTTGAAATCAAACTAAATACATAATATATTTAACTTGTGTCCATAACTAATTGAAAAATTATATTCCAGTAAATAGGTCCTCTATCTTTCAAATAGGTATTAGTTATCCAAATTAACTCCAAAGACTTATTCATTTTTAATAAACTGTGCATTTCAATAATGAATATCAAGGTTTATATACAACACATGTATCAAGCTTGTTATCTGCTAGAGTTTTCATTATTTTACAAATATATAAAAATATATGCTCGCTTGATCTCTTGGATGTTATTGAAATGTTTCATTCAATCAATTTTTTATTCTAACAATCTAATAACACTGAAAGGGTTGCCTTAAGTTAATAAGATTTGTATTCATAATACTTTTATCTAGAATCATATTTTATAATATTTTAATATGGAACAAATACTATTATTGGGCTCAGATGTTAGAAAAAATCCTAGTTATTAATCTATTATCTTTTAATTCCATTCTCGAGCATAAAATTCATATTTACAAGGAATTATTACATTTTAATTTATTTTTATCAAGCACCCCTCCCATTTTAATTTAAATATCTCCTTTTACCAAATATATATATTATGTTCCAAGATACTAGCATCAATGTCAATATAGTTATCTGACTGTGTCAATTAAATAAGTTTCAATACATAATTGTCAAAGCGGTGACCTAGATCGATCCAATTACTAAATAGATCAAGGCAAACAATGAATCTATATAATAGTTTTTTGGTTCTATTTATATCATATTACCACCAACAAGGCATCTTGCTTAAAATGCATGCACATGTACCAAAACTAACACATCACAAATGACTCATACGCCATCATCGATAAAGGAGCAATAGCTCAATAGTGGGGTATCACTTACAAATGCCCTAAAACCCAAAAAATAAAAATGGGATGTGACAAAAAGTGAGTAGAAAGAAAGAGAATAAGAGAAGGATAATTTATAATAATAATTAATATGATGGGATAAAGGAGGAAAAAATAGAAGTAAATCATAAAGAGGAAAAGGAGATATCAACTTGAGTTTTTTTCCTAATCTAAGGATCATTCAATTGGGAAAACATTGCTTCCCCAAAGATTTCATTTTCTTGATATGTGTCCAATTGAGATCAAAGGATTCCATTATGGGATCCTTAAGAAACAAGGATTGTAGGGGAGTTGAGAATATTTGAATAATAATTAAAGCAATAGCCATTTGTTTCAATACAAACCCATTCATCTTTACCTGAGAGAGGGGGAGGAAAGTACAAAATTTTTACTCAAAATAGAGTCTGGATCAATAAGGTGTAAAATACAATAAACCTTGTCATCTTGCATAAAGGGATGAATAAAAATGATAGAATTTTAGGTTCACAAGAAACGCATTTTAAATGCCCCCATTGAATAGATGAAGAAAGAGCCACAAAACTGCTAAAAGGAAAATATTTACTTGTAGAAAATGCCAAATCATGTTGAGAAATAAATGGAGAATAAATAATTTCATTATTCCCAATGATTAATATTCACCCACTACCTTGGTTGAAGAATCATTTGGCACCACTGAGTGATGGCAGTCCTCAACATCACACCACCAAGTAGGATTATGCTCTCTAAACCTTTTATTTTCTCCTCCAAAGATAAATGACTTTTTTGAGAAGTCTTATTTGGGTAGACAAAGTCAATGTGTCTATAAGATAAGTAATTCCAACATCTCAATGCTAGCTACTCATAATCTAGATTTTTTTTCCCCACCTTATCATCCTTTTTCAGCCAGATCTCATCAAGTAGACATTTTTCAAAGTTTACTTCCATGTAAATTTTGGCAAAAGTAATGAAATGCCTTTGAGTTTTTTTCTTGAAAACCAAATTTGAAGATATGAATGGCATTAATAATATAACATAAGGAAAGAGAAGACTATAGGTGAAGGGGAAGATTCACAAGTCTCACCTAAACAAGGGCAAAATAAATAATATCCACTGAGGGCTCAAAATATTAATACTAAGGCTTCAAATAAATCTTAGCTCCCATATAGAATAGAGGATTGGAATTGAGATTAAGGTTTATTTCCTTAATTAAAACACATTCAAAAATAAAAAATAACCCATTTTCATAAGGGTGAATAAATATCTTTTGATCAAATAGAGGCTTCTAGGTGGAAGAAACCCATTTATGAAAATTCACTAGTTTTGACTAGAGATTATAGAATCTGCAAACAAAACTTTTGAAAATAAGCTTCCTCAACAATAAATTAATCCCCAAGATTGATGATAGTAATGAAATTAAATATATCCATACATAAATGATCACAAATATACACACATCAATAGCTAACTAGGATGTGCAAGGAAACCCTTAAAAGATAATGGTGGTACTAGAGAATCAAAAGAATGAGCCACACTCATAATAATGCTTAGATCCACCGAGGGAAAAACTATATAATGCTTAAGAAATTAAGAATAAAAAATATTAGGATAATTAATGAGTGTTATAATAGGGCCATTTCCAAAGTTGTAAAAAGAACCGTGAATATGAGTTTTTAAGGCATTGGAAGGAAGCACAGGGACAAACGTTGTGGGTGGGAAATGACAATTGGAGCCTGTTTTTAATTCTAATGCCTCTTTTTGAGAATTGGGAGAATGTACATTAATTGAGAGCACATTTGAAAATATATTTTTCTTTCCAAAATATATCTCACTCACCATCCCTCAACTGTTATAAATAGAGGGCAAGGTGTGGGAATTACAATCAAGTAGGAAAATAAATAGAAGTGCTAACAAAAGTGCTAACAACTTTAATTAGCATAGTAATAGTGAGGAGGGTGTAATAATCAAGTACTTTCCAAGCAACACAACCATAAGGGATGAAATATGAATTGCATTGCTTGAATATAAACATTTATACCTCTTATTCCTTGATAGTTATAGGAATCTGCTTGGCACACAAAGTTAACCTTGGTTCTTAATGTTGAAATGAGTACCATTACTCTGAATTATTTAGGATAGTAAGACATATCCCAAGCCATTATGTGGAACACTTTTTTTATTTCATGTTTAACCAAATAAATTAATCAATAATATTTTCTAACATGTTATGTGTAGCTTTATATGGAGGTCCGATTCTAATATATGTATGTGTGTATGTATGTATATGTGTGTGTGTGTGTGTGTGTGTGTATGTATGTATGTATGTATGTATGTATGTATGTATGTATGTATGTTTGTATGTATGCATAAAATTTGAAACCACCAATAATTGACAATATAGTTTCATTTCTTAAAATACAAACTACTTAGAATCAAATGGTTTTCCTCCAAAAAACATCATGAAATAATTTTGAATTTAGAAATAATCACATGAGCATAAACTATAAGATGGAGATGACCATTGGAGCCCATTTTAAATTATAAGTCCTCTTTTCAATCATTGGATGAATGGGTGTTAATTAAGAGCACATCACAAAATATATATATATATATATATATATATATATATATATATATATATATATATATATATATATATATATATATATATATATATATATATATATATATATATATATATATATATTTTTAAATCTAAGGTTTACTAGATTCCCAATCTTTCCTATTTGACTTGATAACAAAGTTCTAACAACTCTGATAAGCACAAGAATAATGAGGAAGGTCTACTAATCAAGTCTTTTATAAGCAATACAACCATAACGCAGAAAATATGAATTGCATTGATTTCCAAGCAACTTTTATACCTCTCTCCCCTTGATTGTTTGAGGAATTTTATTGGCACACAAAGTTAACCTTGGTTTTTAATGTCAACAAGGACCATATCTCAAACTTATTTAGGATAGTAACACATATTCCAAGTCATTATGTGTAACCCTTATTTTCATTCATATTTGGACCAAATAAATTCATCAAAAAGCTTTTATAACATGTTGTATGTAACTTTAGATGGAGGTATGTAACCTCTTCTCCTTCTATAGTTTGAGGAGTCTACTTGACACACAAAGTTAACCTTCGTTCTTAATGTCAATGAAGATCATGTATGTAGATTCTTGAGGATAGCAGCATATATTCTAGGGCATTATGTGGAACCCTTGATTTCCTTCATATTTGGACTAAATAAATTCATCAAGAAGTTTTTCCAACATGTTGTATGTAGCTTTAGATGGATCCTCACAAGAAGAGTTACAAACATGAACAACAAAGAAAAATTTAGAAAAAATATGGAACTTACCATCCAAATAAAGGTATTTAGTAAGCTAGTAAGTGAGATTCCTCTTCACTCTTTAAAAAACATAATTCCAAATTTTGGAGGAGAAGGCCTGGAATGAAAATGAAACCCCCATGAAGTTTTTATTGGTTATTGTGTAGTAGGACAATGGAATAATTTTACACTTCCATCTTTCACAAAATGTCAATTTAGATGAAATTTAGTGTTGATGATGGTAAACTAGGAAGAAACTAATACATCAAATGAATAATTTAAAATGAGTTGTGTTATAAGATAAATAAAATCATGTATTTCCCTTGGTTAGGTGTGATAATTGTTTTGGTTATTTACTGAGGAGTTGCATTTTAAAGAAGGACGTGAGACACATTTTTATTATTAACTGAGGAGTGGAATTTTGAAGGATAAGGGTGTGATTTCCTTAGAAGGAAGGAGGACATTCCTAAAATAGGTGTTGAATTTTGTGAGCATAGCTTTTAAAAGTATCTTTCTTGAGTGTTATATACCTTCTTCCATGCATGTCCATTTTACTCTACATATTTATTTTATTGTAAATTATTTCTTTTTACGTGGCTTCCTCAAAGGTATTAATCTAAAAAGAGGTGTGGGTACTCAATGGAGGTGTGAAGCCACAAATATGAGTGTACCTACTTGGGCACCATAGCAGAATATATTTTTCAAAGAAAATCTAGAGAGCAAATTTGTATTAGTCCCAAATGACTATCTATAGAAATTAATTCTATCCCATTACATATTGGAGCTTAAAATGAGGTACAAAACGTAAAGGCACTCCATGGAATTTTTAACAAAGTCTTGGATTTTTTCCTAGAAAGAGTCATATACAAAATAAGCATTGATAAGCTAACAAACAAAAGGGTTAGAGAGAAATATTTCCTTACAAAACCTCACAAACCATAGTCATAAAGGAAATATCCAAAGTATTTTACAATCAAAACATAATAAAAATGGGTAAGATGATACCCTTTCCAAATATACTAGAATAGACCAAAAAACTAAGATTGTTGGGCATTGATGGCAAGAAACAAACATGCACCCGTAAAGAGGATTTGAACAAAATGAACAAAATAGGGCCCAAACCAAATATTTTTCACCATGGAAAGGATGAAGGACTCCATGATGAATTATAAAATCAAATCTTATAGATGTGTGTCTACTAAAGAGTATTAATAAGACTTAAGAAGATATAAAAGAGTAAATTATTAAAGCATAATTATCAAATTATTTAAAATTTAAAATTTAATTGCTTGTAACTAAAATATGAATGAAATAATATTAAGACATTATCAAACCATCTACCAAAGTATACTTTATGTTTATACTGATTACGGCTAGGCATAAGCCTTGCATGACTTTGATGCAATAGTAAGTTTGTTGGAACAATTTAGCCAAACGTGAACATGGAACAAGAAACCTTTAGTTTAGAAGGACATTTTAAACTAAATTTATAATCTTAATGTCATGGTGACATGGCAATTAATGTAGAGATAATATCGTGTTTCTCGCTAAACAAACATATTCTTTAAAAATATGACTCAATTGTAATTAAAAAATAAGCTAAAATAAAATTTTGACCAAATAAAAGTTTTGATTATCAAAAGAGTTGTAGTCTAATTAGTGTAGATGGTGGTAAAGTTAATTGTCACTCAATCCACCAAGCACAAATCCCATGAGATGCCAAACATGGATGAGGTTAGGTTTATTTACCAACCAAATTTGACAAAATAGATACCCCTCAATCTTATAGACTAAATTTAATAAGGATTATAATTGGTAATCCTGATACTGATAGATGCTAAAAAGACTCTAAAAATTCAAGATGGTTATCCTTCAATATTAAAAAAAAAGGTTTCTATTGAATCTTTAAATTTGAAAATATGCTACATATGATTTTTTTTCAAAATGAATATAAACTTGAATACAAATAAGAATCAAAAATAATACTTTCATTTACTATACTACAAGCTAAAACGTATTTAAAATAATGGTTTGTTTACTAAAATAAAAACAACTAGTTTTCCATTGAAAAGGTTTTCTTCCATTAAAAAATAGGAAACATGACGGATTATATGGAGTTAAAGGAGAGAAAATCATAGGAACATTGTGATAGTTAGTTACAAGAGAACATATAAAATTTTGGGTGTTAAATGAGAGAAAATCTTAGGAATGTTGTGGTAGTTAATTATAGCGGAAAACTTGAAATTTTGGGTGTTAAAGGAGAGAAAATCATGAAATTTATCTCCTTTCCAAATAAGCCAGGGTCTGATGGATTCCTAATCTTTCTAGTTTATTTTGATAATAAAATTGCCAACAAGTTTAATAGGTGCAAGAGCAAGTGTGGAAGGTGTAAAAATTAAGTCCTTTCTAAGAAAAACAACCAAAATGGATGCAAGATTAAATGCAATTTTTCACAAATAATTTATATACCTCTCACCCCTTGATAGCTCCAAAAATTTACTTGGCACAAAAAGTTATGGCTTGCTTCTTTATGTCAACAGCGACCATGTCTTTGAATTTTCATAGGCAGTAACATAGATCCCAAGGCACCTCATGGAATGATTTGTTTCCTTCATAATTGGACCAAATAAAATCAATAAGATGCTTATATAACATGTTGTATGTAGCTTTAGAAGGAACCCAACATGAAGAGTGATAAACATGAGTAACAAAGAGCACTTTAAAACAAATTGTAATTTATCATCCAAAGAGAACTATTTATTATGCTACTAAGTGAGTTTGTTCTTCAATTTTTGCACATAATAGTTTAGAATTTTGAAGGACGAGCCAATGAAGGAAAATGAAACCCCTATCAAGTTGAACATTTTTCTAAGAGAAATTGATTTCCAAGTGAATCTAGTATGTCAAACTGGCTTGGGCACAAAAGACCATATGTAAAAATGAGTTTTATCCCATTAAATAATGGATCCTAAAATAAGGTAGAAATTTTGAAGGCACTCCATGGAATTGTTAAGCACTTGAAGTCTTCCTCTAATATGGTGAGGAAATACTTACATGCAAAATGACCATTGATGAGCTAAGCAACAAAAGGGTTGGGGAAAGAGTTTCCCTTTAAAAGCCCTCATAAATCATAACTTCATAGAGCAAATATCCAAATCCTTTCTCATTGATAATATAAATGGAAGGGACAAGAGGACACCTTTGTCAAATATACTGGAATACTAGACCAAAATACTAAGATTTATGGGCATTGATGGTAATAAATGAAGATGCATCCCTAAAGAGGGTATGAAAACAATGAAAAACCTTGGGTTATACCCCAAGAGCTTTTGTTGTGATAAGAGTGAATGGCTCCATAACAAAATTACAAAATTGAATCTTATAGTGATGTGTCTACAAAAAGTAGTAATAAGACTTATGAAGATATAAAAGTGTAATTTATTAATACGTTTTTATAAAACTAATTAAAATTTAATTTAAATCATGTATAACTAAAACAAAGTGAAATTGTACTAAGACATTGCCAAGCCATCTCCCAAGGTGTAATTTTTATTAGGCTAATTGGGGCTAGGTATAATCCCTGTGTGACATTGATGTAGTAGTAATTGCATTAGGACAATTTATCCAAACGTGAATGTGGAATAAGAATCCTTTAATCTCTAAAAGACATTAAATTGTATACAAAATCTTATATATGAAGTGACATATCGATTAATGTTGAGATAATTACTAGATAAACATCTACAAAAAGAATTAGTTTCTATTGAATCACTAAATTTGAAAATATGCTTCATTTAATTTATAAAAAAATATATATACAAATTGAAAATGGTAAGTTTTTATTTACTAAACTACAAACTATAATGCATTTAAAAGAATAGATTCATTTACTAAAATAAAAAACAAACTACTAGTTTGCCAATGAAATGGTTTTCCTCTGCAAACACCACATAAAGTTTTCATTTACTAAACAACAAACTATAATTCATTTAAAATAAAAGTTTCATTTACTAAAATAAAAAGCAAACTACTAGTTTGCCAATGAAATGGTTTTCCTCCGCAAACACCACGGATTATATCGTTCCCTGGTATGTTTGGTCGTTGAATCCCACATGTAAGTGGCAGTAGATGAAAGATAGATAATGCGATAAAAATAGTTAGGGAAGAGAGGGACAAAAGAATCTTATTTATACCAAGTCAATCCAAGCCATTATCCATGCATGAGAGAGAGAAATATGAGAGAAAGGAATCAAATATTCGTTATTCTTCTTATAGCCTTCTTTATTTAGATGGTTACCCTTCTAGAGATGTCCCCTGGTTTATTTTTCTTCACCCTTTTTAAAATTCTATAATAAAATTATCTTGGGTAAGGGTGTACATTGGCCAAATTATAATCCATCACTATTAAAACTTGTTTGCTTGATTGACACTCTATGGCCATGTGTTAAATTGTTTGGGTTAACTCTTAGGCGTGGGGGTTGATGAGGGGCATAGATTCATGATGAGATCATATGGTTTGGATGTGATATTTACCTACTCCTCCTCCCCCGAGTTCCTACCCAACCAATTTTTTGGTTTCTAATTTATGAAAATGTTATTGTCGTTAATTTTTTTCTATGAAAAATTTTGATACTTCTTATATAAATTTGAAGACCATAACAAATTGAAACAATAAATAAATAGATAAAAAAATTAAAATAAAATAAATTCTCAAACATGTGGAAGGAGGGAGGGAGGGCATGGGTTGGTCTCCTCCATTTCTTTTTAGGTTTGATTAAGATTGAACTGAAAATATAAAAAAAGTGTAAAGCAATCTCTAGTGTAAAACAATCACTTTTATAACTTTTATGAAAAAGGCTAGGCTCGTAATAAATGGAGAGTTCGTATTATTTTAAATTAATGGTTAAGATATGTTTTAAAATTTATTTGTCTTTATTTTTATTTTGAAAAATTATTTATTAATAAAGTGAAGTGTAGTGATATATATTAATAGTTACGATAAATTGAAAAATTGAAAAAAATATTAAAAATCAGTTTTAGACTCTCAAATTGTTGTATGGTTTACAAAAATATTTGAAAACATTGAGTTAGATAGGATAGGTTATATATGAATTAAAATTTTCAATACATTCATTTTGGCACAAATTAAATTTGAAACGGTGTTATAGATCAAAAGTTATGGTCTCTGAAAGTTTGTTCTTTGCATGAATAGATGAGATTGAATTTGATTCAATTTTCTACTATAGTGTAGATCTTTAAATACATGTATTATATAGATGTAATGATGATTGGATGTAATTATGGATAAGATAGGTTTTTATAAATATAGATATCAAAAATAGTTAAGAGTAAATACTATTAATTGATGATTAAGAAAAAAGAAAAAGAAAATTGTTAAGAGTAAGGGTGGCTATATTATCGTATAGAGAAATCCAAAGTTATGTGATAATACCTAAAGGTAGAGGAAAAAATTAGTGAGAGCGTATATTATTGATTTAGTAAAGGATGTTTACAGATTAGATTAGATGAGTAGAAATTAATGGTATGAATAAATGTGTAAAATGTGTTGTGATAAGAGGTAGAGTAAAGGATGTGAGTATTAACAACAATATAATTATATTTGTGCTAGGATTTTGTAGGTTGTTGGGAGAAAAATTAATAGTTGGTTTATAATTTTTATTTTTTTGTTTGATACTTTAGTAGATAATTGGATTGAAGTTTGAGTACTATGGAAAGTTGTATTATTAGTATTAGGAAAAATATTAATATTCTTGTAATGGTTACTCTCTAATATCCTCAACATAAGTGGTAATTGAGAAATATAGGAGAGAAGAAGTTGATACATATTAATAAAATGAATAAAGTATATATACACACACATACATATACATCCATACATACATACATCTACAATCTTCTAAATTCAATTTTACAAATACTTAGCGTAAGTTATTTATCTTAAGTATTGCTAAAACCTATTTTAAGCATTTTGTCAAGGACATTTTTTTGTGTTGCTAAGATGAGTAACATGAGGTGTAGAGGTATTATAATACACCCAAGAATGTTGTCAATTCATCAACAATTTCATATAGTGGATCAATCTTTAGAGTCTCTTCCTCTCTAGCATGTCTTCCTTTAGTAGCATTAGGTAGACACCTCATAGGATTTCCTCTACAACATATGGTCTCTCATGCTTACGTGAACATTTTGAGATTTTTCAAGGTTTCTTTAGTAAAATCACTAAAAATTGTATTTAAAAGTCTTTGTCATACGTCTGAAAATGTTGGGTGTCATAGTTGTGATAACCTGATGCATACAACATTGAGCCAAAAGAACATGAAACATTAAAAAAAAATTGTGACTATAAATAAAAACTTAAGTTACTTTCAAATATCATCATTTTTCAATTATAATTCTAAAATAAGAAATATAAAATTTCATTTAACATTTAAATAAATATTAAAGTTAAATTTAAGTAAAATAAACATCATAATTATGAGTATAATTGTGTATTGAATTTTGACCACTTGCACAGATGGGTGCCAACAATAACAAAGGAGCCATGTGCCAAGTCCCTATTGGGTAGATTGAGGACATATATGATATTTTTAGGGCTCTATGTGATGTATTTTTAACAATAGAATACCAAAAAAAAATAGTTAAACATAGCTCATATGCAATTTACAACATCAATAGATCAGGCAAAACAAAATTGTTTTCTAGTGAGGATTTTGATTTTTTGTGCATGGTACCTTTCATATTTTGAGTTATAACATATATTATACTAAAATTCTAATTTTCAAAATTTTATGAAACAACCATCCAAAAATATGGTATTATAAAATCATAGATGAGATAAGAAAGTCCATGAACATGACCCCTGCAATGCAAATATAACCAAAAAAAAAACAATGTGAAATTTTAAAAAATAAATAAATAAATAAATAAATACCAATGCCTTGACTCTTGTTTAAGAGCTTCCTCAATACTTGATTTTTTTTTTGTGATTAGACCACAAATTGCGGACATGAAATGGTCATATAAAGTGCACATAGTTCGTGAGTAGCTCCACCAAAACCACACCAAAGCCAAAAAATTCACTTTTGTCTATAAATTGATTGCTTTGTATGAACTCTAGATCCAAGAAGCCCCAAGTACCCACTACCATGGTGTTGAGGTGTGTTTCACGGAAAGGTCAAAGGCGAGAAACACGAAAGTCTATAAATTTTGAAGTGAATGTGTCATCTAAAAGAATATTTTATGATTTTATGTCACCAAGAAATATTGGCTAAGAGGATTAAAGATGTATATATGTTATAGAATCTACCAATTTAATGGTAATCTGTCATTGTGTTTCCTAGGTTAAATTCTTCTCCACTGAGCGTAGATGTTCAAAAAGTGTTCCATTCGACACAAATTCATATACTAGTAATGGAAATTGAGTTTGGAGGCAACAACCGAGTAATTTCACTATGTTTATGTGATTGATATGGGAAAAAATTAGAACTTCATTCATAAACTTGTCAAAAGTTGCTTTGGGCATTTTTACTGGCACCGACGTGCCCTCCACAAGAACTCTTTTGTAGACTATTACGACACCACCTTTTCCCAATTCTATTGAATAATTGTTTGAGGCTATTTCAAGCTCTTTTTCAAAAAATATTATCATGCTTTTTCTTCCTCCCATGGAAGCGATGTGTTCCTATAGCTGCATACCCCCATTCTGTCAGAAATACTTGTCCCTCGTATATTTCAATTGACACCTCCTCAACCAAAGAAATTGCAATGAATGCAATGAATGAAGAAACAAAGCCTGCCATCTCACCAAACATATAAATTCTTATGAATTGTACTTTTGTAAATATAAAGTAAAATAAAATGTAAAGACAAGCAGCATAGTCACCTATAATTGCAAAATTTATTTTGTTAAGGTTAATTGTACAATGTTTATTTTTAAGGTGTACGTAAATGTTCTCTCTACTTGCTCTCACTTTTGTATTCTTTCCTTATTTTTTATTTAGGATCAATTACCACTTCAGACACCCATTTTTGCGACTATAGTTTTTCCTTAATGGCTCTAAGCATATCTTAGTTTATAGGTAAACAAAATATTGATCCAAGTTGAAAATCAATTATAAGATATGTTCTAGGGTAAATACTTTGCCCCTTCTTCATTATAATTTAATGTATGCCCTTACCCTATTATAATGCTCTGAATTGTGCACAAAATTTGACAAGTTGTGATAAACCATTATTGGTTGCATTGTTTGAAAAAGTTACAATGTCTAGTGAGGATTCCTGCCTTTGTTTGTGCCTATTAAGATTTTCCATGAGAATATTTGATGTTTAGTCATTTGGTAAAAAATATTGTATGCCCCTTCATCTTCCCCTCTCCACACAAGGCTGTGATAACGTTGTTGGTGCAGTATTTTTGATATTCAATTTATCAAATATCTTTTTTTAATTGCATGTTTTCTCATAGCACTCTTTTGTTGACTCTTGTACAAAATTAGAGTATGAACCCAGTTTTCCAATGAATGTGTTGACACCACATATTGTTAGTGAGCTATCGAGCTTCGCAAACATGGCAATGCCATTTTGGTCGCTACTTTTCGAATGACTTGTTGTTTTTTTAAATTTGTTTCTTTATTTTCAAGATGAGTGTTGGTCTTTCATCATTTTCAAGTGGGTGTATATTTAACAACATACTTTGGCTTGTGTAAAATCTTAGATATTATCATTTAGGATGGAATTTTAAAGGTGCATTTGCAAAGTATCTTCTCTCCTTAGGTGTTGGCAGTTGGGATGGAAGGTTAATCGCACTTCCTGGTGCTCATAATCATTTTCATGTTTGTAGCTGCATTTCTCAATGTAGATTTTACATTATTTTTTCAAAGGTGAGGAAAATGAGTGGCTTATTATTTACTAGTGATGATATATTTCTAATGTCCCCAAAACTACCCTCCAAACTGCCCCACAGAAACTTGGCACTTTATGCCCCTTATTATTATTTGATGCAAGATACATATACACTGGAATAAAATAATGTAGCAGTGAAAGGAGTTGAGAAGAAAATAATAAATGAGTCAAAGTATTTGACATGGAAGTATGACATCAAAGTGTCATGTGGGACTTTGATTCCATCTGAACATGAAGAGAGTCCTCTAGCCTACAATGAATATGTGGTCTACAACCACAAACAAGTCCTTTGTAATGTTCTATCAATTCAATCATTCTTAAAATGGTTTTTATATCAATAGTTTTTTTAATGAATATTTATGGTCTCATGTTAAGTAGTAATTATAGGTGTGCATGGAATTTATGGTCATTGTGAGTTTGAGGTGATTGCGTAAAACAAAATTGATATGATTTGGTCTCTTCTTATACAATGTAGTAATTCATAGTGGCATCTAACCTATCTATCAATGCCTCAGCAATGGATCCTTAAAACTTGTTGCCCATGGATAGGGTGTCGCATATATAGATTGGTGTTCGTGCCCATAAAGGCCCATGTACTTCCTTAAGTCAGGGCCAATCAATAAATGTACAAGCTCAAAATAACATTAGTGTGCTCTAAAAGAGTTTCATAGATGTAAAGTGTGTAAAAAAATATAATATTTTGGATGAATTAAAATATAAAAATAATATTTTTTATTTAGAATGTTAAAAAAATTAATATTATTTTTATAAAAATTAAATATATTTTTGAGCATGCAAATCAATGTCCTGCCATTAGTTAAGGGAAGATAGAATAATCCCAAGTTAAAGTAAAATGAATCCTAAACAATTTATATTTATGGGACTAATAATATGGGATAAATGTTTGATCACTTTACCAATTAAAAATAGAAGTGGAAGTTTAGAAAAATGCAAAGTTCAAGGAAAATACACTTAAAATTTGAGACATAATCAGAATGCAGGATATGTTGAAATGAGCACAGAAAATCTGTATGAATGGTTTGGAAGAGAGATTTCATCATGTCCATTTTCTCTGATTGTTACTGTGAAGAGAATTAATGTTTATTTATAAAAATTGTAGCGAGTTTTGTTTAAAAAGTTTATTTAATAACATGAAGGTTTAGAGGATGTTATATACATGACTTGCCAAGTTTTAGTGTTGTAATAACAGGAAGGTTTAGTGTTTGTTATATGTATGAAGCGAATTAATAAGATATTCTGATCCTTTTTCTAAATCTTACGGATGAAGAGAGAGCTCCGAAAATAATTTTTTTTTCGTAAAAAATAATTAATGATTTAAAAGAATGGTAAAAATGAAAACACCATTATTATAATTAAACAAAATCCTACTGAATTAACTTCAATAAAACCAGGAAAATAGTTTGAGTTATAAAAATATAATTTCATTTCCCAGAATAAATTGAGTTTATATAAAAAATGTCTTTCATGAAAATAAAATTAATGTCACAATAAAATAAAGGAATCAACAGCTCTATTAAATTATCAAAAAAAACATGATAATAAATCTGTTGTGAGTATTTGTTTTTTTACACTGCTTTATGTATAAAAATTCAAACTGGGAAGAACGTTATTGTGTAAGACAATTATTAAAAAAAAAAGAAAAATAAAAAGAGTTGAAATGATTGAATGTTAAGTAGGCTTGCCTTTTTTTAACTATGTAAACAAGGTAGTATTTTTCTGAAAACTATTTAAAATTGTGAACATATTTATTGTGTCCAAAATGGAAGGAATTTGATAGTTAAAATTTGAGACCTCGTCATTATTATTTTGCTCATAGTTTTGATAGTTAAATTTAGGTTACATAAAAATGTGTGGTGTCATTAGATACATTAGTAATTGAGGATGTGGGAACAGAGTTTTGTAAAAAAAAATATGACAATTTTTAACAAACATTTTGTTAAATAGTTTTTTTTTTTTTTTTTTTTTTTTTTTTTTTTTTTTTTTTAAATTATAACTTAGATTCATTAAGTAATAAAAATTCAAAAATATAAAACAATTATAAATAATTTTAAACCTCGTTAAAATATAAGACTATTACATTTAAAATAGGTTGGAATAACTATATTTTAAAAAATTTAAAAATAAAATTTAAAATTTTTACAATTCAAACTTAATTTTAAAATAAATGAAATTTTAAAAAAAAACTTATGCCAAATTTTATATGTATGATAAAAAGAAGAATGAAGATATAAAATTGTTCAAAAATTATCTTTACAATTTATTTAAAAATATTTCAACTAATAAAATTGAAAAATGCATACAAATTCATCTTTAATACAAATAAATTAATTAAATAAATAAAAATAATAATCTACAAATAATGTTCCAAACTTATAAACATAAATTTTATTGAAAATCTTGAAAATACTCAAAAAAAAATCATCTATTTCCTACAATTCATAGGAAAATAGTATCTCCTAGATTGTGTAAATTAAACTAATAATAAGAGAGAATAACAAAAATGAAAACATACTATACATTATGTAATTTAAAAAAAACATATATTTATAATTTAAAATTATAAAATTAAAATAAAATAAATATTATTATCTATTAGAAATGATAAAACTTACTTAAATTTAAATTCATTTATATTAAAAAAATAATGATTGAAAGAAAAAACCTTCAAAATAATAATAAGAAAACACATATTATCTAGCAGCTTTTGATAAAATTTTAAATAAAATAAAAAACCTTCAAAATAATGAAGACATATTACCTGGCAGTTTTGTGTTAGGAGAGAAAAAAACTAAAATAAAAATACACAAATTTACATCTGAAACTACCAAAATTAAATTTTTTATCTACATTTTTAAGTTCATTTATATTATCATTATTTTATTTTTTATGAAATATATCTATATATTAACTAAAGAGATATATATAATAATTCACATAACAAAAGGTGGTATGAGAGCACGTCATGACACGCAAATTCTAGAAGCCAAACTAAAGTATCAAAGTATTATCTAGGCAGAGCTTAGAAACAAGCAGCTAAATCATAAAGTCATAAAAAGAGAACTTTTTTGCAGCAAGAGCAAGGTCAACAGATGGAGGATCCATATCATCAAGACCCCGTCCCGAGCTTGACAAATCATTACCATCTGGAACATATTCCTAGCCAATATCTTGAGTAGTGTATGTATCATCATCTACTTGTGTTTAAATAGATGAAATAACAAAAAAAAAAACTTGGGGGACTTATCCAACACATCGGTATGGCCTCCAAATAATACCCCTCAAACATATGTACATGGAAGAGAATTATCGCAAAAATTTAAATATAAAACAAACCTTAAAGAAATAATACATAGATAACATATAATTACCTCCAAAGTTTTGGCAGTGAATGGTAGGAGAAAACATGTTATCTCATTGTTGGCCAAAACTTTTGTTTAGTTTTTCTTTGATTTACCTATCGATGTTCAATCTATGTTGTTTAAAGTAACTAAAATCCTTCTAACATAGTTTATATATTTTATTAGCTACTGCCTGCCTATATAAGTCCCAAATGACATACATATATAATTTAATTTGATTTTTAATTCATAAATATTTTTAAACATCATTCTTTGTCATTTCCATCTCCCTTTTACTACATTTGCACCTCACCTCCATTTACATTTACATCTCTCAGTTAACAAACCATGAAATTTGTGGTAGGGGGAATAATAGTGAAATTTGTGGTAGGAGGAAATTATTTTGTAAGACACTTTCTTAATTTTCTCAATATTTTATACTTTAGTGAGTTAGCTTTTGCAACCAAATGATATTTTGTACTCCAAATTATTTATAAATTATACTTTCTTGCCATTCATTCTCAATATTTTAATATGAAAAAAATACTATTATTTGGGCTCAGATGTTAAAAAAAATCATAATTATTAATCTATTATCTTTTAATTCCATTCTCAAGAATAAAATTCATATTTACAAGGAATTATTACATTTTAATTCCTTTTTATCAAGTGCCCCTTTATTTTTATAAATTTATTTAAACCCATTATTTTTATCAAATGCCACTCCTTATAAAATTGTTTGAAGTCATCAAAGAATATAAACTTATATGGTGAATAATAATAATGTTGAAAATTGATGAAAGTATTAAATTTAGAAGGAATGATTGTATAAGCATTTATCCCACATAAAGGGGCAACTCTGTAAAAGGCAAAGCCATATAATGGGATGGCATAAAAGTGGGCACAAGAGGTTTGATTAAAATTGAATACGACTAGAATTGAAAAACTACCACGTTGCCATACTTAATAACAAATAAAATAATTATATTCACCTCCAAATTAAAATGCCTTGGTTAATATAGAGGCCATTTTAAAATTTTAGCATCAAAAGAACACTTCAGAACTGAGGCACCACCTATGCATAAAGCTAAGTGGATATGTGACACCAAACTTAGAAGTGAAAGGATAAAAATAAAATTGTTTATAATATTAATTGGTACTAGAAATGAGATGCTACAGGTAAAATTTCATTGTACAAACAAATCCAGCACTAAAAACTATAAGTGTTTAAATTCATCCATTTATTCGATTTTAAACACATTAACATATCATAAGAAATGAACTGGGATGCCATACTTCAGTATTATTAAAATAATAGATCTTCATTTTTATTTTTATTTTTCCTATTATTATTGTCAAATACAGACTGCTATATGGGGTGCCATTCTACTATAACAACTACCTCAAATTAAAAAGTTTTACTTGTAGATGCATCAGGCAAGGAATAAATTGTACTACAACAAGATTTGACTAAAAGGTAAAATTTTCAGAGAGAAAAATGGTGAATCTAAATAAGTATTGAATCGTAGTTGGATTATCTTTATTAAGATTTGAAATAGGTAGGCTACTTACTGCATGCTTTTAAAACTAAGTTATAAATTATTATATTCTTTATTTACCATTGTTTGATTTTCCTTTAACTAAATCCTTATAACTATTCATATATAAATTTATTATTTTGATAGTTAAAACCTCTGTACATACATATTTGAGGTAATGAAAAGATATCTGGTAAAGACAACCTACAGTTGCACCATTATTGAGTTTTCAAGACATACCCAGTCAAATCTATGTGCTACACTTATGCAAAAAATATTCATTTTAATAAAATCAAAATGCCTTACCATCTAAGATAGCTTAATATTATGCAAAACCTAATTGCTAATAAGCTTTTTATTATGTTTATTTCTTCTACTGGTTAAATAGTCTAAAAATGGTAAAACAAGTTTGTATTGTTATCAAGGTAACACCGATAGGGAGGGAGTATTTTAGGCTGGAAAATTTGTATGCAGAGGATATTTTATAAATTTATTCATCCAAAATTTTATATTTATGTGAATACAATAGGAACTTTATTTGGGTATTTATTCATTATTCAAAATAATTCAAACTCTATCTGAATTAAAAAATCTGTATTTATTTATCAAAACACCTAATCATAAAAGAATTCAAACTTTATCCAAGACTCTAAATTAATCAAATATTATAGAGGATAATTTATTTGAGGAACAGTCTAAAAAATCAATTTATTACCAAGCATGATTGATTATAACATCTGAACTCAACTTCCTATTAAACTAGTTTTCATACAAAGGTACCTAGATTTGTTGTTAAACTAGGAAAAAATCCTTCTTGCATTCAAATCTTCCTCCTTCTATTATCCTCTGTTAGTTCCTCTTTCATCATGAATGCCGCCCCCTGGGCACCATATATAACTTGTACAATAAAATGTACAGCTCTTGAACTCCTCCTTGCTTATACATTCAACAAATTTCCTCCTCCAAAAATGAATGTCTCCTCCTTCGTTCACCTACCTCTTTTGCCTTCATTTGGAATTCAAAAAGACAATAAATAACTTCAAGAATTCAATTATTTCCACCCACTTCACTATTTACTTCATTTGTTTCACTATTCCCCTATGTGGCGTAATGGGTGAGAGGAAATGCAACATGATAAAATTATCAATTTTAGTGAATATTGGAATTTAATACCAATTTCATTTTTGTCCCCCATGGTTGGCATAGTAGATAGGTCATTTAATTTGTCTACCACTATCTATTTTTTATGTTTACCCACTACACCACTTTATTATTATTTTTTGTAAATTTTGTTCCATTTTATAAATATTTGTTGTATTTCATTTTACTTGAATTTGAATTTAATTTAATAATATATTCAAAAATGAAGATGAGACATTTAAATCCATCTTTGATAACTGACTGATAGATTCAAAAATTGATTCGATGGTTAATTCCTCAAACCAGACATCACGGCAATGTCTTATATCCTAAGACAAGTATAATGAAGAGAATCACCATATATATTTATTATGACCAACATTTAAACACAATTTTTAAGAAATTTATACACATATCCTTAGTAAATATCCCCTTTTACCAAATATATATTATATTCCAAGATACTAGCATCAATGTCAATATAGTTATCTGACTGTGTCGATTAAATCAGTTTCAAGACACAATTGTCAAAGTGGTGACCCAGATCGATCCACTTACTAAATAGATCAAGGCAAACAATGACTCTATACAATATTTCTTTGGTTATATTTATATCATATGACCACCAACAATGCATCTTGCTTAAAATGCATGCACATGTACCAAAACCAACACATCGTAGATGACACATACACCATCATCGATAAGGGAGCAATAGCTCATCGGTGGGGTATCACTTACAAGTGCCCTAAAACCCAACACATAAAAATGGGATGTGACAAAAAGTGAGTAGAAAGAAAGAGAATAAGAGAAGGATAATTTAGAATAATTATTAATATGATGGGATAAAGGAGTAAAAAATATAAGTAAAGGATAAAGAGGAAAAGGAGATATTAACTTGAATTTTTTACTGATCTAAGGATCATTTAATTGGGAAAACATTGCTTTCCCAAAGATTTCATTTTGTTGATATGTGTCCAATTGAGATCAAAATATTCCATTATGGGATCCTTAAAAAACAAGGATTATACGGGAGTTGAGAATCTTTGAAGAATACTTAAAGCAACAGCCAGTTGCTTCAATACAAACCCATTCATCTTTACCTGAGAGAGGGGGAAGAAAATAAAGAATTTTTACTCAAAATAGAGTCTGGATCAATAAGGTGTAAAATATGATAAACCTTGTCATCTTGCATCAAGGGATGAATAAAAATGATAGAATTTGATGTTCACAAGAAATGCATTTAAAATGCCCCCATTGAATAGATGAAGAAAGAGCCACAAAACTGCTAAGAGGATAATATTTAATTTTAGGAAAGGCCAAATCATGTTGAGAAAGAAATGGAAAAGAAATAATTTCCTTATTCTCACTGAGTAATATTCATCCACTACCTTGGTTGAAGAAGCATTTGGCACCACTGAGTGATGGCAATCCTCAATATCACACCACCAAGTAGGATTATGCTCTATGAGCTTTTTATGTTCTCCTCCAAACACCACATATATTTGGGTAGACAAAGGCAATGTGTCTATAATATAAGTCCAACATCTTAATGCTAGCTACTCAAAATCTAGATTTTGTTTCCCCACCTTACCATCCTTTTTCAGCCAGATCTCATCAGGTAGACCTTTTTCAAAGTTTACTTCCATGCAAATTTTTGCAAAAGTAACGAAATGCCTTTGAGTTTTTTCTTGAAAACCAAATTTGAAGATATGAATGGAATTAATAATATAAGAGAAGGAAAGAGAAGACTATAGGTGAAGGGGAAGATTCATAAGTCTCACCTAAACAAGGGCAAAATAAATAATATCCATTGAGGGGTCAAAAGATTAATACTAAGGCTTCAAACAAATCTTAGCTCCCATATAGAACCAAGGATTGGAATTGAGATTAAGGTTTATTTCCTTAATTAAAACACATTTAAAATTTTAAAAATAACCCATTTTCATAAGGGTGAATAAATATCTTTTGATAAAATAGAGGCTTCTAGATGGAAGAAACCCATTAATGAAAATTCACTAGTTTTGACTAGAGATTATAGAATCTGTAAACAAAACTTTTGAAAATAAGCTTCCTTAACAAAAAATTAATCCCCAATATTGATGATAGTAATTAAATCAAAGATATCCATACATAATTGATCAAAAACATACACACATCAATAGCTGACATAGGATGTGCAAGGAATCCCTTAAAAGATAATGGTGGTACTAGAGAATCAAAAGAATGAGCCACACTCATAATTATGCTGAGATCCATAGAGGGAAAAGCTATATAATTCTTAAGAAATTAATAATAAAAAATATGAGGATAAGGAATGAGTGCTATAATAGGGCCATTTCCAAAGATGTAAAAAGGACCATGAATATGAGTTGTTAAGGCATTGGAAGGAAGCACATGGACAAAAATTGTGGGTGGGAAATGACCATTGGAGCCCATTTTTAATTCTAAGTCCTCTTTTTGAGAATTGGGAGAATGTCTATTAATTGAGAGCACGTTAAAAAATATAGTTTTATTTCCAAAATATATCTCACTCACCATCCCTCAACTGCTATAAATAGAGGGTAAGATGTGGGAATTACAATCACGTAGGAAAATAAATAGAACTATGATTTCATAAGTTTGTCTTATGAGATTATTAATATAATCATTCAATTATTTTATCAAATTATCTTTGCTTATTTGAATTTTTTCATTAGTGTAAAATGAAACTTTAGGTCAAGGTGATCCTAGAGAAATTGACACATCCTTTATTCAATTTCTATATCACACTCCATGAACACCCACATGTGGAAAATGTCTTTGGGAAGGAATAGAGAAAACCAATGGCTATGTAAGTGACATCGAACCCTCCCACAATATCGATGACCCCACCTTCGAATAGAGGAGCAATGATATCGATAATTGGAATCTAGGAAACTCTTATAATTACAAGAGGAGTAATTCCCTAATGGTTGATGAGAGTGTATAGTCTCTCCACCTCCAAGGACACCTTTTCACCATGAATATATAACAAAACATTGTATAAAACAAATATTTTTTAAGCAACAATAAAATCTCTCTCTAAAGTATCTTGATTGAAGACTACTTAATTATTGCCTTTCTAAAGAAGAAAAATAATTTTGATGTGAAAGATAAGCTATATTTGCTTGAATTTTGTAGGTAGTTAAGGTGAAATCCCCCAAGAATATAATGTTACAATTGAAAAGCTCAAATGTGAAATTTTTGATTAAAAAATGAATATTTATCCATACTTATTGAGCATGAGCATAGAGCCAAAATAAGTGCTTGAAGGATTTTGGTTGCCCGTAGGCATGGTAATTATTATTCATCATACCCATGTGAAAAATTATATCACCAACAAGATTCCCTTGGTAAAAAACACACCAATTTTTTGTTACCTTCTTGGGCTCCTTAGTGGTTGAACAAATAATGATAAATCTATAGATCCAAGTTGAAGGAGTAAAATCTAGTCTCCAACTTTTTTGGAGTGTATCATAAGACATAGGTGTGGGGGTCAAAAGCTACTAATAATCAAGGAAATTTTTATACAAGGGAAGTGATGTGTCAATGTGCCACTTGTATTTTTTCCACCATTGTAACAGTGCTTTAGGGCCAATTTTTTTCATCATTAGGAGATATGCCATTTGTATTTCACTAAAAAATTAAAAGTCTCTATTATTAAGATCATATTTGGTATTAATATATTATTCTCTATAAAAATCTTGTGCATTAGTTGAAAATATATGCAATAATATGATTTTTTCAATAACTTAAGGGCCTTAACCCATGGAACCTTAGTGAAAGGAACATTGTGGTAGTTAATTACAAGAGACCATGTAAATTTTTGGGTGTTAAATGAGATAAAACCATGAAATTTATCCCATTTACTTGAGCAAGCTAGGGTTTGATGGATTCCTAATCTTTCTAGTTGATTTTGATAATAAAAGTACCACCAAGTCTGATAGGCATAAGATCAAGTGTGGAGGGTGTAAAAATAAAGTCCTTTCAAAACACCACAACCATAAAGGATGTAAGATGAAATGAAAAGTTTGATAATCAAACTCTATACCTCTTTCTCCTTGATATCTCCAAAAATCTTCTAGGAACACAAAGTTAATCCTTGCTTCTTAATATCATTGAGGACAATGTCTTTGCATATGCTTGGGTAGTAACATAGATCTCAAGGCACTTTGTGGAATGCTTAACTTATTTCATTATTGGATTAAATAAAATCACTAATAATATTCTAAGACATGTTGTATATATCTTTAGAAGGACCCCAACATGAAAAGTAATAAACATGGGTAATAAAGAGTAAATTTAGAAGTTACCATCCAACGAAAGCTATTTAGTGTGCTACTAAAATAGTTTTCTCTTTGATTTTTTACATAAAATAGCTTAAAATTCTTAAGAGGGAGGACTGGAAGGAAAACATGAAACCCCTATGAAGTTGAACATTTTTCTAATAAAAATATATTTCCAAGCAAATCTAGTATGTCGAGTTGGCTTCGGTGCAATGGACCATATGTAAAAATGAGTTTTACCCTATTGAATAATGAAGCCTAAAGTAAGGTAAAAAATTTAAAGGCACTCCCAAGCATAGTTGATAATTTGGAGTCTTCCTCTAAGATGACAAGGAAATATTTATATGAAAAATATCCATTGATGAGCAAAGAAAAAAAAGGGTAGGGAACAAAGTTTCCCTTAACAAGCCCTCATGAATCATAATCACAAAGCAGATACATAAATCCTTTCACATTGAAAATATAAAGGGAAGGGGAAAGAAGACACCCTTGCCAAATATACCAAAATAAACCAATTTGATTAGGTTGATGGGTATTGATGGTAATAAATGAAGATTCATCCCTAATGAGGGTATGCATAGAATGAACAAACCTGGGTTGAAACCAAAGAGCTTTGACTATGGTAAGAATGGATAGATCCATAACATTATTGAATTGAATCTTATAGTGACATGTCTAAAAATTTAATAATAAGACTTATGAATATATAAAAGTGTAATTTTTTAATATTTTCTTATCAAAATACTTAAAATTCAATTTGGATCACTTATAACTAAAATATAAGTGAAATTGTACTAAGGCATTCCCAAGCCATCTCCCAAGGTATAAGTTTTGTTGGGCTACTTGGGGTTAGGTATAAGACCTATGTGACAATGATGTAGTAGTAACCCTAATGGGACAACTTATCCCAATTGAAAGTGTAAAAAGAATCCCTTAATCTCTGAAAGACATTAAACTATATATAAAATTTTATATCAAAGTGACATACTAATTAATGTAGATATAATTACTAAACAAACCTATATTTTAATAATTATGTGTAAAATTCACATCAATTGTAATGAAAATGCTATAATAAAATAATATCTCTACTATCAATGAGATGTGGGTGAGTTGGCTAAGTGGTTTGGTTGTTTCAAGCCCCACCCAGGTTCAAATCTCTGAAAAGGCATATGAGGTCGATTGTGGCCTTTGGTTGTATTCTCAGGACCGTTAATCACTGTTGGATATTCTTGAGGTAGCTGGTAATATATGTTATACATGTGGTATTACATGTGGATTTGGCCCCCAATTATGTCCCAGATTGGTTGAAGATCCAGTCAAAGTCCATCATCTAATAAAAAACAAGATATCTACTTATGAAAGTTTCAATTTAATCTTTAAATTTGAAATTATGTTTCATCTAATCACTAAGAAAAATACACACCACATATGTATTATTATTGGGGTGTGTGTGTATGTGTGTGTGTGTGTGTGTAATTTGAAACCAACAATAATTAAAATTAGTAGCGTCATTTCTTAAAATAATATCTACTTGGAATTAAATATTTTTACAATGAAAAACATTATGAGATAATTTCTAATTCAAAAGGAAGAATAAGGGCAGTAGCTATGGGTGGGAGACAATTGTTGGAACCCATTTTGATTTTTAAATCCTCTTTTTGAGAACTAGAAGAATGGGTGTTAATTGAGAGCACATGAAAAAAAACATCTTTCCAAAGCTAGGGTTTGATGAATTCCCAAGCTTTCCTATTTTTATTGATAACAAAAGTGCTAACAACTTTAATTAGCATAGTAACAATAAGGAGGGTGTAATAATCAAGTACTTTCCAAGAAACACAACCATAAGGGATGAAATATGAATTGCATTGCTTGAATATAAACATTTATACCTCTTATTCCTTGATAGTTTGAGGAATCTGCTTGGCACACAAAGTTAACCTTGGTTCTTAATGTTGAAATGAGTACCATGTCTCTAAATTCTTTAGGATAGTAACATATATCCCAAGCCATTATGTGGAACACTTGTTTTCCTTCATGTTTAACCAAATAAATTAATCAATAATATTTTCTAACATGTTATATGTAGCTTTATATGGAGGTCCGATTCTAATATATGTATGTGTGTATGTATGTATGTATGTGTGTGTGTGTGTATGTATGTATGTATGTATGTATGTATGTATGTATGTATGTATGTATGTATGTATGTATGTATGTATGTATGTATGAATAAATTTTGAAACCACCAATAATTGAAAATAGTAGTTTCATTTCTTAAAATACAAACTGCTTAGAATCAAATGGTTTTCCTCCAAAAAACATCATGAAAAAATTTTGAATTTAGAAAGAAGCACGTGAGCATAAACTATAGGAGGTAGATAACCATTGGAGCCATTTTAAATTATAAGTACTCTTTTCAATCATTGGATGAATGGGTGTTAGTTAAGATCACTTAAAAATATATATTTTTTCTTTTTTTAAAAATCTAGGGTTTACTAGATTACCAATCTTTCCTATTCGTCTTGATAACAAAGTTCTAACAACATTAATAAGAACAAGAATAATGAGGAGGGTATAATAATCAAGTCTTTTATAAGCAATACAACCATAAAGCATAAAATACGAATTGAATTGCTTTCCAAGCAACTTTTATGCCTCTCTCCTCTTGATTGTTTGAGGAATTTTATTGGCACACAAAGTTAACCTTGGTTTTTAATGTCAACAAGGATCATATCTCCAACTTATTTAGGATAGTAACACATATCCCAAGTCACTATGTGTATTCCTTATTTTAATTCATATTTGGACCAAATAAATAGATCAAAAAGCTTTTCTAACATGTAGTATGTAACTTTAGATGGAGGTATGTAACCTCTTGTCCCTCTATAATTTGAGGAATCTACTCGACACACAAAGTTAACCTTGGTTCTTAATGTCAATGAAGATCATGTATGTGACATCTTGAGGATAATAGCATATATTCTAGGGCATTATGTGGAACCCTTGATTTCCTTCATATTTGGACCAAATAAATTCATCAAGAAGTTTTTTGAACATGTTGTATGTAGCTTTAGATGGATCCTAACAAGAAGAGTAACAAACATGAACAACAAAGAACACTTTATAACAAATATGGAACTTACCATCTAAATAAAGGTATATAGTAAGCTAGTAAGTGAGCTTCCTCTTCACTCTTTGAAAAACATAATCCCAAATTTTGGAGGAGAAGGCCTGGAATGAAAATGAAACCCCCATGAAGTTTTTATTGGTTGTTGTGTAGTAGGACAATGGAGTAATTTTACACTACCATCTTTCAAAAATGTCAAATCAGATGAAATTTAGTGTTGATGATGGTAAACTAGGAAGAAACTAATACATCAAATGAAGAATATAAAATGAGTTGTGCTATAAGATAAATAAAAACATGTATTTCCCTTGGCTAGGTGTGATACTTGTTTTGGTTATTTGCTGAGGAAATGCATTTTAAAGAAGGACGTGAAACTCATTTTTCTTATTAACTAAGGAGTGGCATTTTGAAGGAGAAGGGTGTGATTTCCTTAGAAGGAAGGAGGACATTCCTGGTACAGGTGTTGAATTTTGTGAGCATAGCTTTTAAAAGTATCTTTTTTGAGTGTTATATACCTTCTTCCGTGCATGTCCATTTTCCTCTACCTATTTATTTTATTTTAAATGATTTCTTTTTGTGTGGCTTCCTCAAAGGTATTGATCTAAAAAGAGGTGTGGGTACTCAATGGACCTGTGAAGACACAATTATGAGTGTACCTACTTGGGCACCATTGCAGAATATATTTTTCAAAGAAAATCTAGAAATCAAATTTGTATCAGTCCCAAATGACTATTTATAGAAATGAGTTCTATCCCATTAGATATTGGAGCTTAAAATGAGGTACAAAATGTAAAGGCACTCCATGGAATTTTTAACAAAGTCTTGGATTTTTTACTAGAAAGAGTCACACACAAAATAAGCATTGATAAGCTAACAAACAAAAGGTTTAGAGAGAAATATTCCCTTAAAAAACCTCACAAACCATAGTCATAAAGGAAATATCTCAAAGTATTTTACAATTAGAACATAATAAAAATGGGTAAGATGATACCCTTTCCAAATATACTAGAATAGACCAAAAAACTAAGATTGTTGGGCATTGATGGTGAGAAACAAACATGCACCTATAAAGAGGATTTGACCAAAATGAACAAAATAGGACCCAAACCAAATATTTTTCACCATGGAAAGGATGAAGGACTCCATGATTAGTTATAAAATCAAATCTTATAGATGTGTGTCTACTAAAGAGTATTAATAAGACTTCAGAACATATAAAAGAGTAAATTATTAATACATAATTATCAAATTATTTAAAATTTGATTGCTTGTAACTAAAATATGAGTGAAATAATATTAAGGCATTGTCAAACCATCTACCAAAGTATAATTTATGTTTACATTGATTACGGCTAGGCATAAGCCTTGCATGACTTTGATGCAATAGTAAGCTTATTGGAACAATTTAGCCAAACATGAACATGGAACAAGAAACCTTTAGTTTAGAAGGACATTTTAAACTAAATTTAAAATCTTATGTCATGGTGACATGGCAATTAATGTAGAGATAATATCATGTTGCTCGCTAAACAAACATATTCTTTGAAAATATGACTCAATTGTAATTAAAAAATAAACTAAAATAAAATTTTGACCATATAAAAGTTTTGATTATCAAAAGAGTTGTAGTCTAACTGGTGTAGATGCTGGTAAAGTGCATTGTCACTCAATCCACCAAGCACAAATCCCATGAGATGCCAAACATGGACGAGGTTAGGTTCGATTCCCAACCAAATTTGAAAAAATGGATACCACTCAATCTTATAGACTAAATTTATTAAGGATTATAATTGGTACTTCTGATACCGATAGATGGTAAAAAGACTCTAAAAATTCAAGATGGTTATCCTTCAATATTAAAAAAAAAGGTTTCTATTGAATCTTTAAATTTGAAAATATGCTACATATGATTCTTTTTCAAAATGAATATAAAATTGAATACAAATAAGAATTAAAAATAATACTTTCATTTACTAAACTACAAGCTATAATGTGTTTAAAATAATGGTTCGTTACTAAAATACAAACAACTAGTTTTCCATTGAAATGGTTTTCCTCCATTAAAAAATAGGAAACATGATAGATTATATGGAGTTAAAGGAGAGAAAATCATAGGAATGTTTCATTTACTAAAATAAAAAACAAACTACTAGTTTGCCAATGAAATGGTTTTCTTCCGCAAACACCACGAAAAAAATTATGGGAAGCATAACTTTCTCAATATTTTATCTAAGATCAAGTGTAGTATTCATTCTTATCAATTTAATATATGATAAATATTTAATAAACCACATTATATTAAATTTATTTCTTTATAAGGAACGTCTAGATGATAACTGGTTATTAGGGCCTTCACACATCACTTCTATTTTACACTATTTCAGATGTCTAGTGCACCCCAAACCACCAAATCAAGTATTCAATTAAATTTAAAATGTCAATTACAAAAACCTCCATTTTTAGTATCATGTCTTAGTGTGAGCATCTTATTTATACCAAGTCAATCCAAGCCATTATCCATGCATGAGAGAGAAATATGAGAGAAAGGAATCAAATTTTCGTTATTCTTCTTATAACCTTCTTTATGCAGATGGTTACCCTTCTAGAGATGTCCCGTTGTATATTTTTCTTCACCCTTTTTAAAATTATATAATAAAATTATCTTGGGTAAGGGTGTACATTGGCCAAATTATAATCCATCACTATTAAAACTTGTTTGCTTGATAGACACTCTATGGCCATGTGTTAAATTGTTTGGGTTACCTCTTAGGCTTGGGGGTGGATGAGGGGCATAGATTCATGATGAGATCATATGGTTTGGATGTGATATTTACCTAGTCCTTCTCCCCGTGTCCCTGCCCAACCAATTGTTTGGTTTCTAATTTATGAAAATATTATTGTCGTTAATTTTTTTCTATGAAAAAAATTGATACTTCTTATATAAATTTGAAGACCATAACAAAATTGAAAAAATAAATAAATAGATAAGAAAATTAAAATAAAATAAATGCCGAAACATGTGGAAGGAGGGAGGGAGCGAGGGCATGGGTTGGTCTCCTCCATTTCTTTTCAGGTTTGATTAAGATTGAAGTGAAAATATATAAAAAGTGTAAAACAATCACTTTTATAACTTTTAGAAAAAAGGCTAGGCCCGTAATAAATGGAGAGTTCATATTATTTTAAATTAATGGTTAAGATATGTTTTAAAATTGATTTGTCTTTATTTTTATTTTAAAAAATTTTTTATTAATAAAGTGAAATGTAGTATTTTATATTAATAGTTACGATTATTTTAAAAATTGAAAAAAATATTAAAAATCAGTTTCGGACTCTCAAATTGTTGTATGGTTTTCAAAAAATTTTGAAAATATTTAGTTAGATAGGACAGGTTATATATGAATTAAAATTTTTGATGCATTCATTTTGGCACAAATTAAATTTCAAACGGTGTTATAGATTAAAAGTTATGGTCTCTAAACGTTCATTCTTCGCATGAATATATGAGATTGAATTTTATTCAATTTTCTACTATAGTGTAGATCTTTAAATACACATACTATATAAATGTAATGACAATTGGATGTAATTATGGATAAGATAGGTTTTTATAGATATAGATATCAAAAATAGTTAAGAGTAAATACTATTAATTGATGATTAAGAAAAAAGAAAAAAAAAAATTGTTAAGAGTAAGTGCGGCTATATTATTGTATAGAGAAATCCAAAGTTATGTGAGAATACCTAAAGGTAGAGGAAAAAATTATTTTGAGCATATATTATTGATGTAATAAAAGATGTTTACAGATTAAGATTGGATGAGTGGAAATTAATGGTATGAATAAATGTGTAGAATGTATTGCGATAAGAGGTAGAGTAAAGGATGTGAGTATTAACAAAAATATAATTATATTTGTGCTAAGATTTTGTAGGTTGTTCGGAGAAAAATTAATAATTGGTTTATAATTTTTATTTTTTTATTTGATACTTTAGTAGATAATTGGATTGAAGTTTGAGTACTATGGCAAGTTGTATTATTAGTATTAGGAAAAATATTAATATTCTTGTAATGGTTACTCTCTAATATCCTCAACATAAGCAGTAATTGAGAAATATTTGAGAGAAGAAGTTGATACATATTAATAAAATGAATAAAGTATATATACACAAATACATATACATACATTCATACATACATACATACATCCACTATCTTCCAAATTCAATTTTACAAATATTTAGCATAAGTTATTTATCTTAAGAATTGCTAAAACCTATTTTAAGCATTTTGTTGAGGACCTTTTTTTCTGTTGCTAAGATGAGTAACATGAGGTGTAGAGGTATTCTAATACCCCCAAGAATGTCGTCAATTCATCAAAAATTTCATATAGTGGATCAATCTTTAGCGTCTCTTCCTTTCTAGCATGTCTTCCTCTAGTAGCATTAGGTAGACACCTCATAGGATTTCCTCTACAACATATGGTCTCTTATGCTTACGTGAACATTTTGATATTTTTCAAGGTTTATTTAGTAAAATCACTAAAAAATTGTATTTAAAAATATTTGTCATGTGTCTGAAAATGTTAGGTGTCATAGTTGTGATACCCTAATGCATACAACATTGAGCCAAAAAAAAATGAAACATTAAAACAAAATTGTGACCATAAATAGAAACTTAAGTTACTTTAAAATATCACCATTTTTCAATTATATTTCCAAAATAAGAAATATAAAATTTCACATAACATTTAAATAAATATTAAATATAAATTTCATTAAAATAAACATCATAATTATTAGTATAATTGTGTATTGAATTTTGACCATTTGCACGGATGGGTGTCAACAATAACAAGGGCACCATGTGCCAAGTCCCTATAGGATAGATTGAGGACATATGTGATATTTTTAGGGCTCTATGTGACGTATTTTTAACAATAAAATGCAAAAAAAAAATTAGTTAAACATAGCTCATATGCAATTTACAACATCAATAGATCAGGAAAAACAAAATTGTTTTCTAGTGAAGATTTTGATTTGTTGTGCATGGTACCTTTCAGATTTCAAATTACAACATATATTATACTAAAATTCTAATTTTCACAAGTTTATGAACCAACCATCCAAAAATATGGTATTAAAAAATCACAGACGAGATAAGAAAGTCCATGAACATGACCCCTGCAATGTAAATATAACCCCAAAAAAAAAAAAAAAACAATGTGAAATTTCAAAAAATAAAATAAATATCAATGCCTTGACTCTTGTTTAAGAGCTTCCTCAATACTCGATATTTTTTTTTGTGATTAGACCGCAAATTGTGGACATGAAATGGTCATTTAAAGTGCACACAGTTCCATCTACAGGAAACAAAGATTTTATACCAGTGAGTAGCTCCACCAAAACCACACCAAAGCTAAAAACATCACTTTTGTCTATAAATTGATTGCTTTTTATGAACTCTGGATCCAAGTAGCCCCAAGTACCCACTGCCATGGTGTTGAGGTGTGTTTCACCGGAAGGTCAAAGGTGAGAAACACGAAAGTCTATAAATTTTGGAGTGAATGTGTCATCTAAAAGAATATTTTATGATTTTATGTCACCATGAAATATTGGCTGAGAGGATTAAAGATGCATATATGTTATAGAATCTGCCAATTTAATGGTGATCTGTCATTGTGTTTCCCAGGTTAAATTCTTCTCCACTGAGTGTAGATGTTCAAAAAGTGTTCCATTCGACACAAATTCGTATAGTAGTAATGGAAATTGAGTTTGGAGGCAACAACCAAGTAATTTCACTATGTTTATGTGATTGATATGGGAAAAAATCAGAACTTCATTGATAAATTTGTCGAAAATTGCTTTGGACATTTTGATTGCCACCGGCGTGCCCTCCACAAGAACTCTTTTGTAGACTATTACGACACCGCCTTTTCCCAATTCTGTTGAATAATTGTTTGAGGCTATTTCAAGCTCTTTTACAAAAAATATTATCATGTTTTGTCTTCCTCCCATGGAAGCGATGTGTTCCTGTAGCTGCATACCCCCATTCTGTCAGAAATACTTGTCCCTCGTATCTTTCAATTGACACCTCCTCAACCAAAAAAATAATCTAGTGCTCCCAAAGAAATTGCAATGAATGAAGAAACAAAGCCTGCCATCTCACCAAACATATAAATTCTTATGAATTGTACTTTTGTAAATATAAAGTAAAATAAACTGCAAAGACAAGCAGCGTAGTCACCTATAATTGCAAAATTTATTTTGTTAAGGTTATCTGTACAATATTTCTTTTTTAGGTGTATGTAAATATTCTCTCTACTTGCTCTCACTTTGTATTCTTTGCTTATTTTTTATTTAGGATCAATTACCACTTCAGATACCCATTTTCGCGACTATAGTTTTTCCTTAATGGCTCTAAGCATATCTTAGTTTATAGGTAAATAAAATACTGATCCAGGTTGAAAATCAATTATAAGATATGTAGCAGTGAAAGGAGTTGGGAAGAAAACAATAGATGAGTCAGTATTTTACATGGAAATATGACATCAAAGTGTCATGTGGGAATTTGATTCCATCTGAACATGAAGAGAGTCCTCTAGCCAACAATGAATACGTGGTCTACAACCACAAACAGGCCCTTTGTAATGTTCTATCAATTCAATCATTCTTAAAACAGTTCTTATATCAATAGTTTTTTTAATGAATATTTATGGTCTCATGTTAAGTACTATTTGCAGGTATGCATGGAATTTATGGTCATCGTTAGTTTGAGGTGATTGCGTAAAACAAAATTGATCTGATTTGGTGTCTTCTTGTACAATGTAATAATGCATAGTGGCATCTAACCTATCTATCAATGCCTCAGCAATGGATCCTTAAAACTTGCTGGCCGTGGATAGGGTGTGGCGTATATAGATTGGTGTTCGTGCCCATAAAGGCCTACGTACTTCCTTAAGTCAGGACCAATCAATAAATGTACAAGCTCGAAATAACATTAGTGTGCTCTAAGAGAGTTTCCTAGATGTAAAGTGTGTAAAAAAATATAATATTTTGGATGAATTAAAAACAAAAATAATATTTTTTATCTGGAATGTTAAAAAACTTAATATTATTTTTATAAAAATTAAATATATTTTATAGCGTGTAAATACCCTGCCATTAGTTAAGGGTAGATAGAATAATCCCAAGTTAAAATAAAATGAATCCTAAACAATTTATATTTATGGGATTAATAATATGGGCTAAATGTTTGAGCACTTTACCAAGTAAAAATCGAAGTGGAAGTTTAGAAAAATGCAAAGTTCAAGGAAAATACACTTAAATTTTGAGACATAATCAGAATGCAGGATATGTTGAAATGAGCACAGAAAATCTATAGGAATGGTTTGGAAGAGAGATTTCATCATGTCCATTTTCTCTGATTGTTACTGTGAAGAGAATTAATGTTTATTTAAAAAAATTGTAGCGAGTTTTGTTTAACAAGTTTATCTAATTACATGAAGGTTTAGAGGCTGTTATATACATGACTTGCCAAGTTTTAGTGTTGTAATAATAGGAAGGTTTAGTGGTTGTTTTAAATGTGAAGAGAATTAATAAGATATTCTGATCATTTTTCTAAATCTTACGGATGAAGAGAGAGTTCCCAAAATAATGTTTTTTTTTATATAAAATAATTAATGATTTAAAAAAAAGGTAACAACGATAATTAAACAAAATCCTACTTAATTAACTTCAATAAAACCAGGAAAATAATTTAAATTATTAAAATTTAATTTCATTTCCCATAATAAATTGAGTTTATATAAATAATGTATTTCATTAAAATAAAATTAATGTCACAATAAAATAAAGGAATCAATAGCTCTATTCAATTATCAAAAAAACATGACAATAAATCTACTGTGAGTATTTGTTTTTTTACACTGCTTTATGTAGAAAAATTCAAACTGGGAAGAATGTTATTGTGTAAGACAATTATTATTATTTTTTTTTAAAAAGTGTTGAAATGCTTGAATGTTAAGTAGGCTTACTTTTTTTAACTATGTAAAAAAGGTAGTATTTTTCTGAAAACTATTTAAAATTGTGAACATATTTATTGTGTCCAAAATGGAAGGAATTTGATAGTTAAAATTCAAGACCACGTCATTATTATTTTTCTCATATATTAATTACACTTAAATTTAGGTTACACAAAAATGTGGGGTGTCATTAGATACATTAGTAATTGAGGATGTGGGAACATAGTTTTTCTAAAAAAAAATATGACAATTTTTATCAAACGTTTTGTCAAATAATTTTATTTTTTTTTTATTTTTTTTAAATTCTATAACTTAGATTCATTAAGTAATAACAATTCAAAAAGATAAAACAATTATAAATAATTGTAAACCTCGTTAAAATATAAGACTATTACATTTAAAATAGGTTGGAATAACTATATTTAAAAAATTTAAAACATAAAAAATAAAAAATTTACAATTCAAATTTAATTCTAAAACAAATGAAATTTTAGAAAAAACTTATGCCAAATTTTATATATATGATAAAAAGAAAAATGAACATATAAAATTCTTCAAAAATTATCTTTACAATTTATTTAAAAATATTTCAACTAATAAAATTGAAAAATGCATACGAACTCATCTTTAATACAAATAAGTTAATTAAATAAAAATAAATAAATAAAAATAATAATCTACAAATAATGTTCCAAACTTATAAACAAAAATTTTATTGAAAATCTTGAAAATACTCACCAAAAAAAAAAAAAAAAAATCTATTTCCTACAATTCATAGGAAAATAGTATCTCCTAGATTGTGTAAAATAAACTAATAGTAAGACAGAATAACAAAAATGAAAACATCCTATACATTATATAATTTTTAAAAAACATATATTTATAATTTAATTATAAAATTAAAATAAAATAAATATTATTATCTATTAGAAATGATAAAACATACTTAAATTTAAATTCATTTATATTAAAAAAATAATAATTGAATGAAAAATCCTTCGAAATAATAATAAGAAAACACATTATTTGGCAGCTTTTGGTAAAATTTTAAATAAAAGAAAAAACCTTCAAAATAATGAAGACAACATATATTACCTGAAAGTTTTGTGTTAAGAGAGAAAAAAATAAAATAAAAATACACAAATTTACATCTGAAACTGCGAAAATTAAAATGTTTATCTAGATTTTTAAGTTCATTTATATTATCACTATTTTTTTTAATGAAATATATCTATATATTAACTAAAGAGATATATATAAATAATTCACATAAAAAAAAAGTGGTATGAGAGCACGTTATGACACATGCAAAGTTTAGAAGCCAAATGAAAGTATCATCTAGGCAAAGCTTAGAAACAAGCAGCGAAATCATAAAGTCATCAAAAGAGAATTTTTTTACAGCAAGAGCAAGGTCAACGGACGGAGGATCCATATCATCAAGACCCCATCCCGAGCTTGACAAATCATTACCATCTGGAACAGGCTCCTAGCCAGTAACATTCTAAATCTATTTAAATTTGTATTTGTATATTTGACTTGATATATAAAAATACTATCATTCATATGTTTAATCTCAATGCTATAAAAATACTTCAGTAGTCTTAAATACATCATCTCAAATTATTTATTTATTTCTAATTTGAACTTTTCTATGAATTAATTTCCATTTCCATTAAAGATTAAAACATCTACATATAAGAGCCCATAAAATTCTTTATTTAGTTTGTAAATCTTGTTCTAATGATCTAGAATCTCATAACTAGGTGGTTTGCAACATACACTCATTTTTATAACACTCCATTTAGGAATAATGATTTGACATTCATCTGTTGCACCTTCCACTTATGTTAGGATGTCATTACTAATATGATTCTCATAGTTTCCATCCTTGATACATAAAAAAATCATTGTAATCTCATCCAAGTTATTGCTTGTACCATTTGTCAACTAATGTTGCCTTTTGTCTTTCAATCTTGCCTTCTCTGGTGGTTTTGGTTATTCAAACCCACTTGGCATTAATGTCCTCATTTCCTACTAGAAGGTTTAGCAACTCCCATGTCTAATTGTTCTCAATTTATTGCATTTCTTCATACATGGATTCACACCATTTGTTGTCCTTAATTGCATAATGAAGGTAAACAAGATCAACTTCTAAAAATTTGTTGTCTTCAGAAAGTTCAATTTCTCCAAGTCATCATTGAATTATCTAAAGTAATTTAACCCGTTCAAGAGTTATAAAAACCTACCGTAGATTTACAGGTTGGTAAATTTACATGTTGAGGATTTATTAATACAAAAAGTACTTATTACTTAAGTATAGCTTTGTAGTGTATATTGGCAATGGAAATACTTTAAAACTTATACTACATGGTGATTACTCTACACCACACAACACACCCTTTATAAAACTGGTGCATAAATTAAGGATTTTGATTAGGGCTCTCATCCTTAGAAAAAATAAAAACATAAACATTGTGCAAAAGGATAGAAGATGGAGAAAGTGTAAGAACCCCTCTGCTCAGGTGCCAAAAAAATGTAGCATATTTATTTTAATATAATTCAATTGGAAAGGTATTCTTACTTATCCTTCCTTAATTAAACAAAATATAAATCATCATGATTCACTGAGTTAGTATTTCCATAGAACACAAAAACAAACCTTAGAATAGCATGCGATACTGAATGTTCACTATCTAAGCAGTGACATTATCATAATACACAAATCACATGCCAAATAATAGAATCAATTCAAATGGTCACAAGGATTACTATGAAATCAAGCCAACCCTAACCTAGCCTAAAGACCTAGAACCAATGCCCCCACTTCAACTTGGGCAGCCTATATATCCACTCCTCAAAATCAGGTTCTGATATAGTTTTCCTTTCACTTGTGATGGTCTCATCCATGAGACGTCACCACCAAAGAGATTGACACTCTAAGCCAAATAGGGAACAAATTACTCATGACAAAAATGAGTTTCTAAAGATCTAATCGTCAATCCCATGACTAAACGACACACTCAAGCATAATTCCTTACTAATCCAAGCTTGTGTGCTTACCTCAGCACTCTCAAATCAAAACCCAGCTAATAGTAATGATAAATGAATCCACATTCCTTGATCGACATGGAATCACCTCAATACTTTTTTATGGTTATCAATACATGGATAAAACACTAAACATTCACACTATGGATAAGTTTTATAGGATTGAAATGATTATACATGTGATCCGTGCATTCACTTAGATAATCATAAATTTCACAATATAGAAAAACATATTAGGGTTAGTTTCCTATGCCCGCACTCACTCCTTGAACTGCCATACATATCTGTGATGTCACCTACATACACAAAATTAGGGCGAGATGTAGTTCTCCAAAACTATCAATTTCATTTAAATACAGACATTATGGAACACTTGGTCATAGTTGTCAAATGTAATTTGATAATTAGGTCCTTGCTATACATTTTTGATCTCACGTAACCTAGGCATACCAACCATATTTTCATCTAATGAATCCCCTCATTTAAAAATACTAACCATGGGGAGAACGCTTAGGTTAATATAGACAATTATGGTTGAATTAACTATACCCCATCATGTGAAACATGCTTAGATATACTTAGCCAAGTTGAAGTGCACAAAGATCATTGTAGGTAATTGGATCACACTTAGTTACATAAATAGTTAGAATCATGCTTATCAATACATAACATGATTGCTAACATGAAAGCATACTTAGCATGTCAAAAACACACTAAGCATATCCAAAAGCAAGTTTCGTTATAAAAGTTGATCATGGAAAATTTTGTGGTATTTAATAATCCATAAGTAGTATAAGACCAACTTGGCTACACATGTCAATGCAAACACAACTCCATTGTGTTTATTCAACTTAAGCAACTACATCATGCTAAATCAATGAGAATATTTTCTATACAAGCAACTTGTAAGAGTAACTTTATTATTTACTTCATATATCAATACAGATTTCCATATACAACACTTAAACTCTTTTCCATTACAATTCAACAAGGATTCTTATCTAGTGCACTTAAGTTGGTGGTCATCATATTTCTAACATGGGATACAGTCTATATCTCTTACCCAATATTTATCAATTGCATTTTGATATAACATGTTGTCTATTCTAATAATCATTTGAAATCAAACTAAATACATAGTATATTTAACTTGTGTCCATAACTAATTGAAAAATTATATTCCAATAAATAGGTCCTCTATCTTTGAAATAGGTATTAGTTATCCAAATTAACTCCAAAGACTTATTCAATTTTAATAAACCATGCATTTCAATAATGAATATCAAGGTTTCGATACAACACATGTATCAAGCTTGTTATCTGATGGAGTTTTCATTATTTAAAAAATATATAAAAATATATGCTCGCTTGATCTCTTGGATATTATTAAAATATTTCATTCAATCAATTTTTTATTCTAACAATCTAATAACACTGAAAGGGCTGCCTTAAGTTAATAAGATATGTATTCATAATACTTTTATCTAGAATCATATTTAATAATATTTTAATATGGAACAAATACTATTATTTGGGCTCAGATGTTAGAAAAAATCCTAATTATCAATCTATTATCTTTTAATTCCATTCTGAAGAATAAAATTCATATTTACAAGGAATTATTACATTTTAATTTCTTTTTATCAAGTGCCCCTTCCATTTTAATTTCCAACATGGGATACATTCTATATCACTTACCCAATATTTATCAATTGCATTTCGATATAACATGTTGTCTATTCTGATAATCATTTGAAATCAAACTAAATACATATTATATTTAACTTGTGTCTATAATTAATTGAAAAATTGTATTCCAATAAATAGGTCCTCTATCTTTCGAATAGGTATTAGTTATCCAAATTAACTCCAAAGACTTATTCATGTTTAATAAACCATGTATTTCAATAATGAATATCAGGGTTTCAATACAACACATGTATCAAGCTTGTTATCTGATGGAGTATTCATATTTTTACAAATATATAAAAATATATGCTCGCTTGATCTCTTGAATGTTATTAAAAACTTTCATTCAATCAATTTTTTATTCTAACAATCTAATAACACTGAAAGTGTTGCCTTAAGTTAACGAGATTTGTATTCATAAAACTTTTAACTCAAATCATATTTAATAATATTTTAATATGAAACAAATACTATTATTTGGGCTCAGATGTTAGAAAAGATCATAATTATTAATCTATTATCTATTAATTCCATTCTCAAGAATAAAATTCATATTTACAAGGAATTATTACATTTTAATTCCTTTTTATCAAGCGCCCCATTATTTTTATAAATTTATTCAAGCCCATTATTTTTATCAAATGCCACTCTGTATAAAATTGTTTGAAGTCATCAAAGAATATAAATTTATATGGTGAATAATAATAATGTTGAAAATTGCCGAAAGTATTAAATTTAGAAGGAATGATTGTATAAGCATTTATCCCACATAAAGGGGCGACTCTATAAAAATCAAAGCTATAGAAGGGGATGGCATAAGAGTGGGCACAAGAGGTTTGATTAAAATTGAATACAACTAGAATTGAACTACCAAGTTGCCATACTTAATAACAAATAAAATTATTATATTCACGTCCAAATTAAAATGCCTTTATTAACTTAGAGGCCATTTTAAATTTTTAGCATCAAAAGAACACTTGGGAATTGAGGCACCACCTATGCATAAAGCTAAGTGGATATGTGACACCAAAATTAGAAGTGAAAGGATAAAAATAAAATTGTTTATAATATTAATTGGTACTAGAAATGAGATGCTACAGGTAAAATTTCATTGTATAAACACATCTGACACTAAAAATTAAAAGTGTTTAAATTCATCCATTTATTCAATTTTAGACACATTAACAGATCATAAGAAATGAACTGGGATGCCATAGTTCAGTATTATTAAAAGAACATATCTTCATTTTTATTTTTATTTTTCCTATTATTATTTTTAGATACAGACTGCTATATGGGGTGCCATTCTACTACAGAAACTACCTCAAATTAAAAAGTTTTACTTGTAGATGCATCAGGCAAGGAATAAATTATACTACAAAAAGATTTGATTAAAAGGTAAAATTTTCAGAGAGAAAGATGGTGAATCTAAAAAATCCTTGAATCCTAGTTGGATTATCTTTACTAAGACTTGAAAGAGGCAGGTTACTTACTGCATGCTTTTAAAACTAAGTTATAAATTAATTTACTCTTTATTTACCATTGTTTGATTTTCCCTTAACTAAATCTTTATAACTAATCATATATAATTTTCTTCTTTTGATAGGTAAAACCTCTGTACATACATATTTGAGTTAATGATAAGATACTTGGAAACTACAACCTACAGTTGGGCCATTATTGAGTTTTCAAGACATACCCAGTCAAATCTATGTGCTACACTTATGCAAAGAAAAATCATCTTAATAAAATCAAAATACCTTACCATCTAAGGCAGCTTAATATTTTTCAAAAACTAATTTCTAATAAGCTTGATATTATGTTTATTTCTTCTACTAGTTAAATAGTCTAAAAACGGTAAAACAAGTTTGTATTGTTATCAAGGTAACACCAATAGGGAGGGAGTATTCCAAGTAGGAATAGTTGTATGCAGAGGATATTGTATAAATTTATTCATCCATAATTCTATATTTATGTGAGTACAATAGTAACTTTATTTGGGTATATATTCATTATTCAAAATAATTCAAACTTTATCTGAATTAATAAATGTGTATTTATTTATCAAAACACCTAATTATAAAGGAATTCAAACTTTATCCAAGACTCTAAATTAATAAAAGATTATTGATGATAATTTATTTTAGGAACAGTCAAAAAAATTAATTTATTGGCAAGCATGATTGATTATAACATCTAAACTCAACTTACTATTAAACTCATTTTCATACAAAGGTACCTAGATTTGTTGTTAAACTAGGAAATAATCCTTCTTGCATTCAAATCCTCCTTCTATTCTCCTCTGTTAGTTCCTATTTCAACATGAATGGCACCTGCTGGGCACTATATATAACTTGTACAATAAAATGTACAGCTCTTAAACTCCTCCTTGCTTATGCATTCACCAAATTTCCTCCTCCAAAAATGAATGTCTCCTCCTTCATTCACCCAACTCTTCTCCCTTCATTTGGAATTCAAAAAGACAACAAATAACTTCAAGAATTCAATTATTTCCACCCACTTCACTATTTACTTCATTTGTTTCACTATTCCCCTATGTGGCGTAATGGGTGAGAGGAAATGCAACATGATAAAAATATCAATTTTAGTGAATATTGAAATTTAATACCAATTTCATTTTTGTCCCCCACGGTTGGCATAGTAGATAGGTCATTTAATTTGTCTGCCACTATCTATTTCTTCTGTTTACCCACTACACCACTTTATTATTATTTTTTAAAATGTTGTTCCATTTTATAAATATTTGTTGTATTTCATTTAACTTGAATTTGAATTTACTATAAATAAATATTCAAAAATGAAGATGATATGTTTAAATCCATCTTCGATAAGTGACTGGTAGATTCAAAAATTTATTCGATGGTTAATTCCTCAAAACAGACATCACATCAATGTCTTATATCTCAAGACAAGTATAATGAAGAGAATCACCATATATATTTATTATGATCAACATTTAAACACAATTTTTAAGTAATTTCTACATATCTCCTTGGTAAATATCCCATTTTACCAAATATATATTATGTTCCAAGATACTAGCATCAATGTCAATATAGTTATCCGACTGTGTCAATTAAATAAGTTTCAATACATAATTGTCAAAGTAGTGACCCAGATCGATCCACTTACTAAATAGATCAAGGCAAACAATGACTCTATACAATAGTTCTTTGGTTCTATTTATATCCTATTACCACCAACAAGGCATCTCGCTTAAAATGCATGCACATGTACCAAAACCAACACATCACAAATGACTCATACGCCATCATCACTTACAAGTGCCCTAAAAACCAACACATAAAAATGGGATGTGACAAAAAGTGAGTAGAAAGAAAGAGAATAAGAGAAGGATAATTTAGAATAATAATGAATATGCTGGGATAAAGGAGGAAAAAATAGAAGTAAATCATAAAAAGGAAAAGGAGATATCAAATTGAGTTTTTATCCTGATCTAAGGATCATTCAATTAGGAAAACATTGCTTCCCCAAAGATTTCATTTTCTTGATATGTGTCCAATTGAGATCAAAGGATTCCATTATGGGATCCTTAAGAAACAAGGATTGTAGGGGAGTTGAGAATCTTTGAATAATAATTAAATAAATAGCCATTTGTTTCAATACATACCCATTCATCTTTACCTCAGAGAGGGGGAGGAAAATAAAGAATTTTTACTCAAAATAGACTCTGTGTCAATAAGATGTAAAATATAATAAACCTTGTCATCAGGTAGACATTTTTCAAAGTTTACTTCCATGTAAATTTTGGCAAAAGCACTGAAATGCCTTAGAGTTTTTTTCTTGAAAACTAAATTTGAAGATATGAATGGCATTAATAATATAAGATAAGGAAAGAGAAGACTATAGGTGAAGGGGAAAATTCACAAGTCTCACCTAAACAAGGGCAAAATAAATAATATCCACTGGGGGCTCAAAAGATTAATACTAAGGCTTCAAACAAATCTTAGCTCCCATATAGAACCAAGGATTGGAATTGAGATTAAGGTTTATTTCCTTAATTAAAACACATTTAAAAATAAAAAATAACCCATTTTCATAAGGGTGAATAAATATATTTTGAAAAAATAGAGGCTTCTAGGTGGAAGAAACCCATTTATGAAAATTCACTAGTTTTGACTAAAAATTATAGAATCTGCAAACAAAACTTTTCAAAATAAGCTTCCTTAACAACAAATTAATCTCCAATATTGATGATAGTAATGAAATCAAATATATCCATACATAAATGATCACAAAGATACACACATCAATAGCTGACATAGGATGTGCAAGGAATCCCTTAAAAGATAATGGTGGTACTAGAGAATCAAAAGAATGAGCCACACTCATAATAATGCTTAGATCCACAGAGGGAAAAGCTATATAATGCTTAAGAAATTAAGAATAACAAATATGAGGATAATGAATGAGTGCTATAATAGGGCCACTTCCAAAGATGTAAAAATAACCGTGAATATGAGTTATTAAGGCATTGGAAGGAAGCACAGGGACAAAAGATGTGGGTGGGAAATGACAATTGGAGCCCATTTTTAATTCTAAGTCCTCTTTTTGAGAATTTGGAGAATGTACATTAATTGAGATCATATTTAAAAATATATTTTTCTTTCCAAAATATATCTCACTCACCATCCCTCAACTGTTATAAATAAAGGGCAAGGTGTGGGAATTACAATCAAGTAGGAAAATAAACAGAACTATGATTTCATAAGTTTGTCTTATGAGATTCTTAATAGAAACATTCAATTATTTTATCAAATTATCTGTCTATTTGAATTTATTCATTAGTGTAAAATGAAACTTTAGGTCAAGGTGATCCTAGAGAAATTGACACATCCTTTATTCAATTTCTACATCACACTCCACGAACACCCACATGTGTAAAATGTCTTTTTGGAGGAGTAGCGAAAAACAATTGCTATGTAAGTGACATCAAACCCTCCCACATTCTCCATGACCCCACCTTCGACTAGAGGAGCAATGATATCGATAATTATAATCTAGGAAAACTCTTATAATTACAAGAGGAGTATTTCCCTAATGGTTGATGAGAGTGTATAGGCTCTCCACCTCCAAGGAAAATTTTTCACCATGAATATATAAAAAAACATTGTATAAAACAAATATTTTGTAAGAAACAATAAAATCTCTTCCTAAAGTATCTTGATTGAAGACTACATAATTATTGCCTTTCTAAAGCTGAAAAATAATTTTGATGTCAAAGATAAGCTAAATTTGCTTGAATTTTGTAGGTAGTTAAGGTGAAATCCCCCTAGAAGATAATGTTATAATTAAAAAGATCAAATGTGAAATTTTTAATTAAGGAATAAATATTTGTCCATACTTGTTGAGCATGAGCATAGAGCCAAAATAAGTGCTTGAAGGATTCTGGTTGCCCGTAGGCATGGCAATTATTGTTTGTCATACCCATGTGAAGAATTATATCACCAACAAGATTCCCTTGGTGAAAAACACACCAATTTTTTATTACCTTCTTGGGCTCCTTAGTGGTCGACCAAATAATGATAAATCTATAGATCCAAGTTAAAGAAGTAAAATCTAGTCTCCAACTTTTTTTGAGTGTATCATAAGACATAGGCATGGGGGTCAAAGTTACTAATAACCAAGGAAATTTTTATACTAGGGAAGGGATGTGTCGGCATGCCACCTCTATTTTTTCCACCATTGTAGCAGTGCTTTAAGGCCAATTTTTTCATCATTAGGAGATCTACCATTTGTATTTCACTAAAAAATAAAAAGTCTCTATTGTTAAGATCATAGTTGGTATTAATGTATTGTTGTCTATAAAAATATGGTGCATTAGTTGAAAAAATATGCAATAATATGAAATTTGTTTATAATTTATGGGCCTTAACCCATGGAACCTTAGTGAAAGGAACATTTTGGTAGTTAATTACAAGAAACCATGTAAATTTTTGGGTGTTAATTGAGATAAAACCATGAAATTTATCTCATTTCCTTGAGCAAGCCAGGGTTTGATGGATTCCTAATCTTTCTAGTTGATTTTGATAATAAAAGTGCCACCAAATCTGATAGGCATAAGATCAAGTGTGGAGGGTGTAAAAATAAAGTCCTTTCAAAACACCAAAACCATAAGGATGTAAGATGAAATGAAATGTTTGATAATCAACTTCTATACCTCTTTCCCCTTGATAGCTCTAAAAATATTCTAGGAACACAAAGTTAATCCTTGCTTCTTAATGTCAATGAGGACCATGTTTTTGAATATGCTTGGGTAGTAACATAGATCTCAAGGCACTTTTTGGAAAGCTTGCTTTATTTCATGATTGGACCAAATAAAATCACCAATAATCTTCTAAGACATGTTGTATATAGCTTTAGAAGGAGCCCAACATGAAAAGTAATAAACATGAATAGAAAATATTAAATTTAGAAGTTACCATCCAAAGAAAGCTATTTAGTGTGCTACTAATTTAGTTTTATCTTTGATTTTTTGCATAAAATAGTTTCAATGTTTTAAGAGGGTGGCCTAGAAGGAAAAGATGAAACCCCTATGAAGTTGAACATTTTTACAATAAAAATATATTTACAAGCAAATCTGGTATGTTGAGTTGGCTTGGGTGCAAAGGACCATATGTAAAAATGATTTTTATCACATGAAATAATTAAGCCTAAAGTAAGGTAGAAAATTTGAAGGCACTCCATGGAATTTTTAAGCACTTGGAGTCTTCTTCTAATATGGTGAGGAAATACTTACATCCAAAATGACCATTGATGAGCTAAGCAACAAAAGGGTTGGGGAGAGAGTTTCCCTTAACAAGCCCTCACAAATCATAACTTCATAGAGCAAATATCCAAAGCCTTTCTCATTGATAATATAAAGGGATAAGAGGACACCTTTGACAAATATAATGGAATACTAGACCAAAATTCTTAGATTGATGGGCATTGATGGTAATAAATGAAGATGCATCCCTAAAGAAGGTATGAAAAAAACGAAAATCCTTGGGTTATAACCCAACAGATTTCGTTGTGATAAGAGTGAATGGCTCCATAACAAAATTACAAAATTGAATCTTATAGTGATGTGTCTACAAAAAGTATTAATAAGACTCATGAAGATATAAAAGTGTAATTTATTAATACATTTTTATAAAACTACTTATAATTTAATTTAAATCACATATAACTAAAACAAAGTGAAATTGTACTAAGACATTGTCAATCCATCTCCCAAGGTATAATTTCTGTTGTAGTCCCACAACCAAGTGATAAGCTTACCTTTCTAGCTCTTAAGTAAAGGTGAAAATTTACAACATTAATAAACAAAATGAATGCAATATTAAATAAATTACTTGAATATAATGAATATTACTTACTATAACCTTTAAAAATGGAAACAATCAAAACATTGCCTATAAATTATGACCCTAATCAATTTCATGAAAATCAAAGAGTTTCAAGACACGGGACTAATAAATGTCTCAAATTACAACATAAGATCCAAGATCTAATTGATAAAAACACTAGTATTATTGATGGGCATAAATATTCATTAGATGAACATGTGGCTTAGCCTAATCAATGCATACAAATATTTAGTAATCCATTACCAAATCATAACACTCCTAAACAAAATAATGTGCATATGCAAAAATTTATACATCACTCTACTATTTTAATTGAGCATGAGATTGAAACATTATTGGCATGGTTTTTGGGTCTAAAAATCATATGCCTTACATTGCATTTCATTACCATGAGATACCTAACAATGCATAAAATTTTGGTCCTACATATAGAAGTGGTTTTGTTGATTACCATCTTTCTATCACACATGGTATTATGATTGAAAATGGTTCTAGTGAAAACCTTATTTTGATGTCATTCTTATCTAGTTGAGGATAAATTGAGAGAGATTTATTTGTTAGGAATATGATACTACACAGTCATTATTGTCACATCTCAATTTCACCTTATAATTAATAACCATTAAATCTATAGATTAATATGGTTATTATTTAATTATCATTACTTTGATTTGAGATTTATGACATATACTCTAATAGGATAGTGATATTATTGATTAGTATACATGATGTGGTATCTATATTTTTTTTATTTTATACATTGAGGATATATATTTGTTAGTTTTGCATCATTGACTGATATATATGATGACTCAAATTAACTACCTACATATTACGAGGTGGATGCATGATTGATCCTACCCTCAGATCTTGATGAGGGAGAGCATCATCGGAGAGGATGGGCTAGATAGGGCATCCTCTTCTTAATAGCTGAGTTTTATAGACAAATATTTTGGCCTAAGGTTATAAAAGCTGAAGCTGAGTCGTATATTAGAAATTTGAGCTATATACATTTCAACGCTACAGTGGGTATATTAAATTAAATGATTGAACATTTAATATGCTGAAACATCTAATGTTACATTGTGCAGAGATTTTTATTGTGAAGAATATATTTGGAGTCGTTACAAATATTTTGGTAAATTCCTAAGACTATATTCAAATCGCTGAAGCTAGTAAGTAAATAGCAGAAGTCAATTATGAAAACGTTGTCATTTGGGCTTAATATATGAGTATAAATTTAAACACCTAGCTTAAGATAGGAAATCACTAACTTATTGGTTGAGTCACTGAGCGTATATGATAAAATTGATGAGTTTCAATGGTAAAGCCAAGTTTAATAAAAAAAGGCCAGATTAAGCAAAAATGCCAGGTCATTATGACTTTAGTTTGAAACACCGTATGTTGAGTCTCTATTTTTGGTATGGATATATATCTAATTTTATATCATTGAGTTTGTAATGGAAGTGCAAAGTATTAAATAGTAAAGCTGAATTTAAATATTTATTGAAACACATAAGTGTTTAAAGAAACCATAGAAGTGTTAATGAACATGATGTGCATGTAAAAATGCCAAGTTGATTGTATTCGAAATGTTGTGCATGTAAAATGAAATTCCATGCATGAAAATTATAATGCCCAGTCTTGATAAGTGAAATGTCAGATTGTATAAATAAAATGCCATGTCAATGTTTTGTGTCGCAAAGTCATTGCATTGTAATGCCAATTCAAACTTATATAAATGGTGAATTTATATATTAAAAAAGCCTAGGCATAATGGAAAAAGTGTTGAGTTAAATATATTAAATTGGCTGAGTTGGAAATTAAGCACCGAGATAATAAATTAGTAAATTTAAATTTGCTAAATTTAACAGATAAAATAGTTGAGTCATTTAAACAAAAGTAATTATGATTTCTTTTTAATACAAGATCAAATGTTTGGTGGAACTTTATTAATCTCAGATTTCCATTTAGTGTTTTTTTAAAGAGATATATGAGCCAATTCTTGATTAGCTGAGTATGACATTTGGCTTTGGAAAAATCTATTGTTTGAACTGTGCATTGTATGTTAAGAATATTATGGGGTTCTCCTAATTTTGAGGGTATAACTTAAAATATTATCAAAGAAAGGAATACAGGAAGCTAAATGAATGGTAAGAGAGCTAGATTTTTCTTGTGGTATTTCTATTAGGGACAATGTTTTCCTTAATAGTTATATTGAAATTAATCCAAAGATGTGGCTGAAAATTTTGTAAGTTAGTATAACTTAACTTTTTTATATAAGCACACATTTATGGCATGATATAACATTTGAATACTTTTGCATGAGGTGTGTTGTGAGTATTAATTAATAAGTATTAATCTTATTTAGACTTTTACATGTTGAAAATAATGCATATTGAAACTTTTATTGTCTATTTTATTTTTAAGGCTTATATTGATTTGGGGTTATTTGATATTAGGATAACTATTAGTAATTAAAACTTGTGTGCAATTTATATTACGAGTGTATCAATATGTGTAAGTGATTATATATTTATAGATTAAAATGATGTCTCATGATGTATGCCTAAAGATATGTTTACGTCTGATTATTATTGTACAAAATAGACTATTGTATACCTGAGTGGTATTATCTTGTATAGATTTGTTTAAAAATGATAGTGTAAGGTTGATTATTCATGTTTGAGTAGGGTTCTCAAGCACAAAGAGCTATGATATTATGGGATATCATAGAATACTTCAACTTAAACATATATGTTTGGATGGTACAAATTATAGTTATATGTTTAAACTCTCATCTACATTGAATGTTTGAATGTATGTATTAGATATTAATTGGGTAGTATGTTTATAGTAGTTAGTAAGACATAATGTATATATGCATACAACTTTGAGCGTATAAACAAATGTTAGGTTAGACTTTTATGTGCTAGTATGACTTATTTGTTAAATGTACTTGTTTGATTAAAAGCATATATTTTTATATATTTATGACTACTTAGTATGACTAATTATGAGAAAACTAGTAGTTATATCTTAAAACACTAGACTATGATATTATGGGATATCATGAGGTATAATTGTATAGATTTTATTGTAGTAATAGGAAAATTGTAGTTTAATATGAATGTGAACCATACTTAGATGGTATGAATTGTAGACATTATTTCTTGTATGATTTAAATAATAATATATGATTTATTCATACGTGGTTGAAATAAAAGTATACTTTGCTTACTTTTATGTTTAACATATGATGTATTATGGTTTTTAGGATAATGTACTTAGTATGAATATTTTGGTTAAATAAAGTGTAGTGAAACATTATCTTTTGGTATGTATGAATTACATGTGAGTGTAATATCTTGTAATAGAAGTGAGTTTTCTATGATATATTACATGTTTAGTTTTATAAATCATGCACACTTCAGTACTAGTTTGTTCTCTAGCTTATTACACTATTATATCTACCTATCCATGAAGGGAGGGTCATTCCCTGATAGGAGATTATGCAGGAGATTGTTGGTCCATAGTTGGTGTGAAAAAATACTCAGATGATGCATTCCCTCTCCACAACAGTACTACTTATCTAGAGACCATACTGGAGATTGTCAAAGATACACAAGTTGGTTCAACTTGAGCATTAGCGAGCTCGATGTCTATCTCTTATATTAAGATTGAAGACCTCAAGGAAATCTAATTATATTTTGTTTATTTATACTGAACAATAAGTGTTGTATTATAGGACTAGTTGTAGCTGTGTCCTGATATATTCACTTTTCTTGGAGTTGTTATTGTAATATATTATATTACATTCAATATTTAAATGTTGAAACCATTATTATTCTAAGTTGTTTATTATGATTGATTTAAGTTATTTAGTTTAACTTTGGTTGAGTGGATTGAATGTTAAGTAATAGTTTTTTTTTTTAAATTACTACATTATTCTAAGTACAACATGAAGGGATGTAACATGTGATATCAGAGTTGTATCTCGAACTCTGAGACATAATGAGTCCATTAATATTTTTGTACCTTTTTGTTTAACAAAAAGAAGAAATATGCAGGTATGTATGGTACATTGAGTGTGTACTCTTAGAGTATTTTTACCCTCTTAGAGTTGTAAAAGGATTGGTTTATCGAGTGTCTCATTGGTGATAGTTTTATAAGGTGTATGGGTAGGTGATTACATGGTTTTGTTCAGGGGATGTGAACAAGAGTTTCCTATCATATTTTTCATCTTAGATTGAACACCTCAAGTGTGATTATGTCTTTATTTAATCATCTTCACCATTTATGTTTTATGTTGTGAGTGTTTTAAGAGCATGGAGTGATTATTAATTAAGTAATTATGCTTTAGTTTTGTGTTCTATTTATACATATCCTAGGAATGGAAATAATATAAGACCATTCTAGAGTGGCACCACCTAGTGTAGTAAGAATTTTCTTGTAGTTGAATGTAGATTTCTTGATTGTGAGTTTCTTTATGTGAGGAGTTTGTGGACTACCATCCTTATATTTATATAGAATCAAGAAAGAAAAGTCATCTCTCTTAGTTAGCTTAGAGGTGAGTTGTTATTCTCTCATTCTCCTCTTACATTATTTTATGCTATCGAGAAGAATTATATTTTTAGGATGTTGATTTAAGTGTTTCTTTAAAAAGAAATTTTGTTTATGAAATGTTGTTAAATATTTTTCCCTTAAGTTCAGGGGATATTGTTTTCTACTTCTTGTTGAAAGAAATTGTATGGTTAGATATATTGAAGCATCTTTGATGTTAGTATTTTCTTTCTGATTGTGTAGGTAGGTTATAATACTACACTTATAAGTTGGGTCAGTGAATTGTGATAGGTAACATGGAATTGTGGTGTTTCCTTTTACAATGTCAGGGTATGTAGGAGATTTGTTTTTGAGATGTTATTTCTCTATCTCTCCACTTTGTAACTTTTAGAGTTACTATTTTATATAACTTGACCTCAAGGAATTACAAACCTTGAATATATATATTAATTATAGTTGAGTATAATTATTATGTTATTAATTACCTTCATTTAAACTAATATTATTATTTTTTGAAGCATATTGTTTTGAAGAGTTATATGTACCTTTTTTTGATATCAAGTAAGGTATAATATGTATGAAATATCTTCTAGTCTAAAGGGTTTAGATAAACCTTAACTTGTTGTGTGCTAGTCATGCAAGTAAGGAGACATTGTCTCACTTTTAAGGTTGTAGGGATGGTATGATCCTTAGCCTTTGTATGTTATGTTAATTATAGTATTATTTACTCTTTACTATGACTATAACACTAGAAGTTAAGTTTTTAAATATGATACTAATTATATTTGATTTGTAGTAACTTAATATAATCTCAAGATGATTGTATGATTTTTTTATATATATATGTTATTACATCTGAAATTATTTAGCATATAGTATTGCTTTTTATGATTTTTTAGTACATATTTATGTTTCATAGAATTATGAACATGTTTTAGAAATTGTCAGGTCATGAAGGCTTGAGAAAAGAGTGATGAATTGGGAATGTGAGTTCTAAGTGATAGGATGGTATCATATTTAGTCTCATATCAACTCAAATTATTGATATTGAGTTGGATCTGATAGATAGACTTATCAAATCCAAGGTTTGACAAGTAAACTTGTTAAATTTAGTCATATGGCCATACACATGTATACTATGGACATGTATTCCATGTAGATGGGTATTCCATGATTTTGTATACATTATATTTATCATTTCTATTTATTATCATACTTGTCAGGAGCTATGATTGAGTAATGACAATATTGACATTTTATACTTATTTGAAGTTATATGGTGTAGTGATAGTATTAATATATACACATCATTCTTGTCAAGTTTTCTAAATATTTTTATCCGATATGAAAAATATACTCTCTAGAATAGAAGGATGTGCAAAAGGGATATAAGATTTTGTGGGACTCTGATTGATCATTTATTTTGACTTTTGTGATGGTCTCATATGTTTTTAGAAATTTAATAAGAATTTTACCAAGTTGTTATGGGTATGTCTTATGGTTCTAGACCCTAGGGTGGTCATGATAAAACCAATCATATTAAGTGATATTCACAAAACATGTTTACATAATAGAAATGTCATTGATTAAGATCTTATGGGATAAATACTCTAAGAATAATGTTCAATAAAAGAACTATGATGAATTCTTCAAGGAAATTTTACATTTATATGCTTAAGATGATACTTGATACTATGTTTTTATGTTCTTAAACTTAGTTTGTTAATCAAATTTTTTGATTAAGAGTCATCAGGGCAATGACTAGTTTTAGGAGGGAGGTTGTCACATTCTAATTTGACCCTATAATTAATAACCTTTAAACCTGTAGATTAGTATGGCTATTATTTGATTATCATTGCTTTGATTTAAGCTTTACGACATATATTATAATTGGGTACTGATATTGTTGATTAGTATACATGATGTGGGATCTATATTTTATCGGATGAATGGGTGTTAATTAAGAGCACATCAAAAAATATATTTTCTTTTTGTAAAAATCTAGGGTTTACTAGATTCCCAATCTTTCCTATTTGTCTAGATAACAAAGTTCTAACAACTTTGATAAGCACAAGAATAACGAGGAGGGTCTAATAATCAAGTCCTTTATAAGCAATACAACCATAAAGCATAAAATATGAATTTCATTGCTTTCCAAGCAACTTTTATACCTCTCTCCCCTTGATTGTTTGAGGAATTTTATTGGCACACAAAGTTAACCTTGGTTTTTAATGTCAACAAGGACCATATCTCCAAATTATTTAGGATAGTAACATATATCCCAAGTCATTATATGTAACCCTTGTTTTCATTCATATTTGGACCAAATAAATTCATCAAAAATCTTTTCTAACATGTTTGGACCAAATAATATATATATAATTTGAAACCACCAATAATTGATAATAGAATCTTCATTTCCTTTTGAAATCAAATTTTTTCTTCTGAAAAACATCATGAAATAATTTTAAATTGAGAAAGAAGCATATGAATAGAACCTATAGATAACAGATGACAGTTGGAACCTATTTTAAATTATAAGTCCTTTTTTTGAGCTCTAGGAGAATGGGTGTTAATTAAGAGCACTTTAAAAAACATATATTCTTTCCAAACAAGTTAGGGTTTAATGGATCCCCAAGCTTTCTTGTTTGTCTTGATGACAAAAGTGTTAAAAACTTTAATAGGAAGAAGAGTAATGAGGATGGTGTAATAATAAATTCATTTCTAAGTAATGAAACCATAAAGGATGAAAGATGAATTGCATTGCTTGATAATCAAATTTTATACCTCTTTTCCCTCTATAGTTTCTTGAATATACTCAACACACAAAGTTAACCTTGGTTCTCAATGTCAATGAGGATCATGTATGTGACTTCTTGAGGATAGTAGAATATATTCCACGCCATTATGTGGAACCCTTGATTTCCATCATATTTGGACCAAATAAATTCATCAAGAAGTTTTTCTAACATGTTGTATGTAGCTTTCGATGGATCCTAACAAGAAGAGTAACAAACATGAGCAGCAAAGAACTCTTTAGAAAAAATATGGAACTTACCATCCAAAGAAAGGTATTTAGTAAGATAGTAAGTGAGCTTCCTCTTCACTCTTTGAAAAATATAATTCCAAACTTTGGAGGAGAAGGCCTAGAAGGAAATTGAAACCCCGATGAAGTTTTTATTGGTTGTTATGTAGTAAGACAATGGATTAATTTTACACCACCATCTTTCACATAATTTTGAATCAGATGAAATTTAGTGTTGATGATGGTAAACTAGCAAGAAACTGATACATCAAGTGAAGAATATAAAATGAGTTGTGTTATAAGATAAATAAAAACATGTATTTCCATTAGCTAGGTGTGAGACTTGTTTTCTTTATTTTCTGAGGAGTTGCATTCTAAAGAAGGACATGAGACTAATTTTTATTATTAGCTTAGGAGAGGAATTTTGAAGGAGAAGGATGTTATTTCCTTAGAAGGAAGGAGGAAATTACTGGTATAGGTGCTAAATTTTGTGAGTGTATCTTTTAAAAGTATCTTTCTTGAGTGTTATATACCTTCATCTATGCATGTCCATTTTCCTCTACATATTTATTTTATTGTAAATGATTTCTTTTTCCACAGATTCTTCAAAGGTATTGATCTAAAAAGAGGTGTGTGTACTCAATGGAGGTGTGAAGCCACAAATATGAGTGTACCTACTTGGGCACCATAGTAGAATATCTTTTTCAAAGCAAATCTAGAAAATGAATTTGTATCAGTCCCAAATGACTATCTATAGAAAATATTTCTATCCCATTAGATATTGGAGCTTAAAATGAGGTACAAAATGTAAAGGCACTCTATGAAATTTTTAACAAAGTCTTGGATATTTCCTAGAAAGAGTCATATACAAAATAATCAATTATAGGCTAACAAAAAAAGGGTTGGAGAGAAATATTCCCTTGAAAAACCTCACAAACCATAGTCATAAAGGAAATATCAAAAGTATTTTACATTCAGAACATAAAGGAAATGGGTAAGATGATACCCTTTCCAAATATACTAGAATAGACCAAAAAACTAATATTATTGGGCATTGATGGTAAGAAACAAACATGCACCCCTAAAAAGGATTTAAAAATAATGAACAAAATTGGTCCCAAACCAAATATTTTTCACCATGGAAAGGATGAAGGACTCCATGATGAATTATAAAATCAAATCTTATAGATATGTGTCTACTAAAAAGTATTAATAAGACTTACAAAGATATAAAAGAGTAAATTATTAATATATAATTATCAAATTATTTGAAATTTAAAATTTGATTGCTTGTAACTAAAATATGAGTGAAATAATATTAATGCATTTCCAAACCATCTACCAAAGTATAATTTATGTCTACACTGATTGGGGCTAGGCATGAGATGTGCATGACTTTGATGTAATAGTAAGGTTGTTCAAAAAATTTAGCTAAACATGAACATGGAAAAAGAAACCTTTAGTTTAGAAGGACATTTTAAACTGCATTTAGAATCTTATGTCATCGTGACATACTAATTATTATAGAGATAAAATCATGTTGCTCACTAAACAAACATATTCTTTGAAAATATGACTCAATTGTAATTAAAAAATAAACAACAATAAAATTTTGACCAAATAAAAGTTTTGATTATGAAAAGAGTTGTAGTCTAATTGGTGCAGATGATGGTAAAGTACATTGCCACTCAATCCACCAAGCACAAATCCCATGAGATGCCAAACATGGATGAGGTTAGATTCGATTCCTAACCAAATTTGACAAAATGGATACCCCTCAATCCTATGCACTAAATTGAATAAGGATGATAATTGGTACTCATGATGCTGATAGATGATAAAAAGAATCTAAAAATTCAAGATGGTTATCCTTCAATATTTAAAAAAAGGTATGTATTAAATCTTTAAATTTTAAAATATGTTACATATGATTTTTTTTTGAAAATGAATATAAAATTGAATACAAATAAGAATTAAAATTAATACTTTCATTTACTAAACTACAAGCTATAATGTATTAAAAATAATGATTCATTTACTAAAATACAAACAACTAGTTTTCCATTGAAATGGTTTTCCTCCATAAAAAAATAGGAAACACGACTGATTATATGGAGTTAAAGGAGAGAAAATCATAGGACCATTGTGATAGTTAGTTACAAGAGAACATATAAAATTTTGGGTGTTAAAGGAGATAAAAATCTTAGGAATGTTGTGGTAGTTAGTTATAGGGGAATACTTGAAATTTTGGGTGTTAAAGGAGAGAAAATCATGAAATTTATCTCCTTTCCAAATAAGCCAGGGTTTGATGAATTCCTAATCTTTCTAGTTTATTTTGATAATAAAATTTCCAACAAGTTTGATAGGTGCAAGAGAAAGTGTGGAGGGTGTAAAAATCAAGTCCTTTCTAAGCAAAACAACCATAAGGGATTCAAGATGAAATGGAATGTTTTACAAACAATTTAGATACCTCTCACCCCTTGATAGCTCCAGAAATTTGCTTGGCACACAAAGTTAAGCCCTTCTTCTTAATGTCAACAGAGACCATGTCTTTGAATTTTGGTGGGTAGTAACATAGATCCCAAGGAACCTCATGGCATGCTTTCTTTCCTTCATAATTGGACCAAATAAAATCAATAAGATGCTTCTATAACATGTTGTATGTATCTTTAGAAGGAACCCAACATGAAGAGTGATAAACATGAGTAACAAAGAGCACTTTAGAACAAATTTGTAATTTATCGTCCAAAGAGAGCTATTTAGTATGATACTAAGTGAGTTTGTTCTTCACTTTTTGCACATAATAGTTCCAAATTTTGAAGGACGAGGCATGGAAGGAAAATGAAACCCCTATCAAGTTGAACATTTTTCCAAGAGAAATTGATTTCCAAGTGAAACTAGTATGTCTAACTGGCTTGGGCACAAAGGACCGTATCTAAAAATGATTTTTATCCCATTGAATAATGGAGCCTAAAATAAGGTAGAAAATTTGAAGGCACTCCATGGAATTGTTAAGCACTTGGAGTCTTCCTCTAATATGGCGAGGAAATATTTACATGAAAAATGATCATTGATGAGCTAAACAACAAAAGGGTTGGGGAGAGAGTTTCCCTTAAAAATCCCTCACAAATCATAACTTCATAGAGAAAATATCCAAAGCCTTTATCATTGATAATATAAAGGGAAGGGACAAGAGGACACCTTTGTCAAATATACAGGAATACTATACCAAAATTCTTAGATTGATGGGCATTGATGGTAATAAATGAAGATGCATTCCTAAAGATGGTATGACAAAAATGAAAAACCTTGGGTTATAACCTAAGAGCTTTCGTTATGATAAGAGTAAATGGCTCCATAACAAAATTACAAAATTGAATCTTATAGTAATGTGTCTACAAAAATATTAATAAGACTTATGAGTATATAAAAGTTCTAATTTATTAATACATTTTTATAAAACTATTTAAAATTTAATTTAAATCACGTATAACTAAAACAAAGTGAAATTGTATTAGGACAATGCCAAGCCATCTCCCAAGTTATAATTTCTGTTGGGCTAATTGGGGCTAGGTATAATCCCTGTGTGACATTGATGTAATAGTAACTGCATTAGGAAAATTTATCCAAACGTGAATGTGGAATAAGAATCCTTTAATCTCTAAAAGAAATTAAATTGCATATAAAGTCTTATATAAGAAGTGACATATCGATTAATGTTGAGATAATTACTAGAATGAGTTTCCATTGAATCACTAAATTTGAAAATATGCTTCAATAAATTTATAAAAAATATATATAATAATCGAAAACGGGAAGTTTTCATTTGTTAAACTACAAACTATAATGCATTTAGAAGAATAGTTTCATTTACTAAAATAAAATACAAACTATAATGAAATGGTTTTCCTCTGCAAACACCACAGATTATATCCTTTCCTAGTATGTTTGGTCGCTGAATGAAGGAAGACATATGTTTATCCCACACGTAAGCATACCTTTCTCGGCCTTTTGGCTAAGATCAAGTGTAGTATCTGTTCTTATCAGTTTAATATCTGATACGTGGTTCAATGAACCACACGATATTAAATTTATTTCTTTAGGGGGAAGGTCCAAACCCGTAGCTTGCTATCAGGGCCTTCACGCGTCGCTTCTGTGTTGCACTACTGCAGAAGCCTGGCGCACCCCAACCCCCACAAAGCACATATTAAATTAATTGATCTTTTAACTTATTTATTTGAGATAAAACAGCGGCCTGCTCGCGGGCAAATAATGCTAATTTTAGAAAGATACAGCAGCAGGTTTAGCAGCCTTCGCTCCTGGATATGCGATGTAAAATATTCATAACCATTTGATTAGGCCTTAAATAAATCTATTATAAACCTATATTAAATATAATTGATTCATATATATTTCTTTGACATGTCACATTGATTCATAGTTTTACGGTTTTTAATTTATTTTTTTTCAATTTCCGCATACCATTTTTTTTAATTAGTAGTTTTTATTACTTTCTTTATCAATTTTTCATGTTTATGGGAGAAATGTGGGATCAATTTGGATTGATTTTTCCAATCAATTTTTTTTTATTTTTTTAAAGTTACATTTAAATGGATGTTAAATAAAAAGGTAAAATTATTTAGTGACATTTAAATGGACGTCAAATTTAAGGTTCAACGTAATTGTGAACAATTCACTTTATAATTCTTCCCTCTTATAAATTGTAGATTACCTATTAGCGTAACTAACTTTCTAAAAAAAAAATTAGAAATATGATTCAATGTATTATGGGAAGATGTATTTCTATTATATTGTAATGTAAATATCTTAGTGTATTATGAATAAATGTATTTTAATTAAATTTTAACATAAACATCTTTTTTTTATAATCGATTTTTAGGAACTACAAAGCCCTTTCCCAATAACATAAAAAACTTACAAAACTAGACTGCCCTGGGTTGCCTCTAACCTGAAAACTCCAAACAAAACCAGCGTATTGAAAGTATTCAAATTCTTCCACTCTACAACCAAAAAACATAATTTACCAAAACATAATAATAAAAATACTACATCTCACCCTTTTTGACTCTACTATGAGAGCAAAGTACCCTGGTAGTGGAACTTGGAATTAAACATCCTTTTTTTTCCCCTCTTACTGCCATCCATTCTTCTTTACCCAAATTACCTGAATTCAAATTTTGGTTTATACCACATTCCACAGAGAAGCCTTTACTCGCCTTGTTCTTATTATCAAAATCTTCAAAACTTCTTTCATCCTACCCAACCACCTTAGTGTGGGAGCCGCCATAGGTACCTTACCCACATTTACATTTTCCTTGCTGAAGAATTCTGGAGTAGTTCCTGAAGTCCTATCAGAATTGTAATTCGGGTAAACTGTAAGCAGCACTTCATTTGCCTCCTTCCACCACGAAGACTCCACCTTCTACCTTTAACATCCAACATCTACCGTTAACATCCAACTCGATCTCTTCTGAAAGGCCCTGAGAAATATCCATATAAACAAAAACCCTAGCAAAATTCATCCGTGAGAAATTCAAAGATGAACCATCAATTTCTAACAGAGTATCCAGGGATCTTCCAATAATCGACACCCGATCTCCGTCTAAAATTGAAGAGAAAGATATGGCAACTTCACCTAAATGGCTCTGAGAGAAAGGTTTTCAGTCAATGGATTAAAATATGGAAACCAAGTCTTAAGAAAAACAAGATGACGATCACAACTCTAAGATTTACCCTGTAAAATTTTATTACAATCAACAAGGTTATCAAAAACTACAATGAAAAAACCTTTCACACAGCGATGAATTTTCAAACTGCCCTCCAAAATAAACCGCCATATATTCAAAAGCAATTAATGAAGAACAAGAAGAAAATGACAAAACCTATCAAAATGATAAATTAAACCCCTTTCTATATACCATTCCTCACCTTCCAGCACCTCAAACCACTATTTCTGGGAAACCAAATTACCAATAGAGGACCTAGCTACGCTAAAACCCTATTTTATTGGGGTGGATGGCTGCCCCGTCACCCCCACACTCATCTTCCCCACCCCCAAATCTGCAGACGCCTCCATTTGCCCAGAAATCTTCACATTGTATTCTCCATGCCCAGCCAACTCAGAATGTCACTGCTCAAATTCCAAAGAACGCAAAACCCCCTTCGACTTCATCGCAATTTCTGCGGAGGTGCGAAGCTTTGGCATCAGCAATAGAACTATCTTCGCATAAAGTGGATCTATTTTTTTGTTTATGTAGAGTAGTCTTAAACCCATAAAAAATCACCTTTGTCCAAGGTTTTTCAATTTCTTCAAGTGTTTCCAACTTCTCCGCAGTCAACTTGATAAGTTTATTGATCCACAATCTACTTTTTTTTTCATGTTTAGTGTGTTTTATATGATCTACAAGAACAATAATTTTGTAAATGTATCAAAAAATTATTCATTGTGTGGTTTAAATAAATATTCTTGCATCAATGGTAAAGCTTCATTAGTCCTTTTTGCTTCTGCAATTAAAAAAATTATGAGTAAGTTATCCTACCATGCTTTTATCTTTGTTAGTCTAGGAATATAAAAAAATAATGTATACTTTGCCCTAGCCATTAGTTAGCCAAATTTTGTGCCACACCACCCAATGTTGACATAAAATGCAATCCTTGGTACAAATTTATATGGGTTTGTAAAGATTTCGATTAGAGTTATTTCTATGTAGGGGTTAATATTTAGTTATGTTCCTTATTCAAATTATGCAAACATAAATTTTATAGTAGGTATATGTTTTATGTTCTAATCTCATACACTAAACACATATATTATAAATTATATTTTTATTCATATACCATAAAAATTGTTACAATGTTACATATACTCTTTATCTCTATACCAACACTCTCTCTATTACAAAAAATCAAAATGTTCCCCCTTCAATCAATATAATAGTTTAATTTACTAAAACATAGTGTACTCTGAATCAAATGGTTTTCAACCTTAAAACATTATGAAATGTATAAATAAGACACATGAAAGGAGTATTTGGCTACCATAAATAATTTAACTAGTTTGCTTACCATAGACTATAAGGCCTAAATTTGACAATCGACCCTACTTATCATAAAAAAATTCAAAGATAATTATCTATTGAATATTGCCCTTCATATGTTAATATAATTCATAGTAAAAGAAGTAAATAGTGAGGGAAAAATTTATGGGAAGCATAACTTTCTCAATATTTTATCTAAGATCAAGTGTAGTATTCATTCTTATCAATTTAATATATGATAAATGTTCAATAAACCACATGATATTAAATTTATTTCTTCATAAGGAAGGTCTAGACGATAGCTGGTTACTAGGGCCTACACACATCACTTCTATTTTACACTATTTCAGATGTCTAGTGCACTCCAAACCACCAAATCAAATATTCAATTAAATTTAAAATGTCAATTGCAAAAACCTCCATTTTTAGTTTCATGTCTTAGTGTGAATCATGTCCTAAGAGCATCCTATTTATACCAAGTCAATCCAAGCCATTATCCATGCATGAGAGAGAGAAATATGAAAAGAAGGAATCAAATATTCGTTATTCTTCTTATAACCTTCTTTATGCAGATGGTTACCCTTCTAGAGATGTCCCCTCATATATTTTTCTTCACCCTTTTTAAAATTCTATAATAAAATTATCTTGGGTAGGGGTGTATATTGACCAAATTATAATCCATCACTATTAATACTTGTTTTCTTGATTGACACTCTATGGCCATGTGTTAAATTGTTTGGGTTATCTCTTACGTTGTTGGGAGAAAAATTAATAATTGGTTTATAATTTTTATTTTTTTATTTGATACTTTAGTAGATAATTGGATTGAAGTTTGAGTACTATGGCAAGTTGTATTATTAGTATTAGGAAAAATATTAATATTCTTGTAATGGTTACTCTCTAATATCCTCAACATAAGCGGTAATTGAGAAACATAGGAGAGAAGAAGTTGATATATATTAATGAAATGAATTAAGTATATATACACACACATACATACATACATACATACATACATCTACAATCTTCCAAATTCAATTTTACAAATACTTAGCATAAGTTATTTATCTTAAGTATTGCTAAAACCTATTTTAAGCATTTTGTCGAAGACCTTTTTTGCTGTTGCTAAGATGAGTAACATGAGGGGTAGAGGTATTCTAATACCCCCAAGAATGTCGTCAATTCATCAACAATTTCATATAGTGGATCAATCTTTAGAGTCTCTTCCTCTCTAGCATGTCTTCCTCTAGTAGCATGAGGTAGACACCTCATAGGATTTCCTCTACAACATATGGTCTCTCATGCTTACGTGAACATTTTGAGATTTTTCAAGGTTTCTTTAGTAAAATCACTAAAAATTGTATTAAAAAATCTTTGTCATGCGTCTGAAAATGTTGGGTGTCATAGTTGTGATACCCTGATGCATACAGCATTGAGCCAAAAAAATATGAAACATTAAAACAAAATTGTGACTAAATAAAAACTTAAGTTACTTTAAAATATCATTTTTTTTCAATTATAATTCCAAAATAAGAAATATAAAATTTCATATAACATGTAAATAAATATTAAATATAAATTTAAATAAAATAAACATTATAATTATGAGTATAATTGTGTATTGAATTTTGACCATTTGCACAGATGGGTGCCAACAATAACAAGGGCGCCATGTGCCAAGTCCCTATGGGGTAGATTGAGGACATATGTGATATTTTTAGGGCTCTATGTGATGTATTTTTAACATTAGAATGCAAAAAAAAAAATAGTTAAACATAGCTCATATGCAAAAAATTCTAGTCAAGATTTTGATTTGTTGTGCATGGTACCTTTCAGATTTCGAGTTATAACATATATTATACTAAAATTCTAATTTTCACAAATTTATGAAACAAACATCCAAAAATACGGTATTAAAAAATCACAGACAAGATAAGAAAGTCCATGAACATGACCCTTGCAATGTAAATATAACCCCCCAAAAAAAAAAAAAGTGAAATTTCAAAAATAAAATAAATAAATACCAATGCCTTGACTCTTGTTTAAGAGCTTCCTCAATACTTAGATTTTTTTTTTTGTGATTAGACCGCAAATTGTGGACATGAAATGGTCATATAAAGTGCACACAGTTATACTAGTGAGTAGCTCCACCAAAACAACACCAAAGCTAAAAACATCACTTTTGTCTATAAATTGATTGCTTTTTATGAACTCTGGATCCAAGTAACCCCAAGTACCCACTGCCATGGTGTTGAGGTGTGTTTCACCGGAAGGTCAAAGGCGAGAAACACTAAAGTCTATAAATTTTGGAGTGAATGTCTCATCTAAAAGAATATTTTATGATTTTATGTCACCATGAAATATTGGCTGAGAGGATTAAAGATGTATATATGTTATAGAATCTGCAAATTTAATGGCGATCTGTCGTTGTGTTTCCCAGGTTAAATTCTTCTCCACTGAGTGTAGATGTTCAAAAAGTGTTCCATTCGACACAAATTCGTATACTAGTAATGGAAATTGAGTTTGGAGGCTTCAACCAAATAATTTCACTACGTTTATGTGATTGATATGGGAAAAAATCAGAACTTCATTGATAAACTTGTCGAAAATTGTTTTGGGCATTTTGATTGCCACTGGCGTGCCCTCCACAAGAACTCTATTGTAGACTATTACGACACCGCCTTTTCCCAATTCTGTTGAATAATTGTTTGAGGCTATTTCAAGCTGTTTTTCAAAAAATATTATCATGTTTTTTCTTCCTCCCATGGAAGCGATGTGTTCCTGTAGCTGCATACCCCCAATCTGTCAGAAATACTTGTCCCTCGTATCTTTCAATTGACACCTCAACCAAAAAAATAATCTAGTGCTCACAAAGAAATTGCAATTAATGAAGAAACAAAGCCTGCCATCTCACCAAACATATAAATTCTTATGAATTGTACTTTTGTAAATATAAAGTAAAATAAACTGCAAAGACAAGCAGCATAGTCACCAATAATTGCAAAATTTATTTTGTTAAGGTTATCTTATAGGTAAATAAAATACTGAACCAGGTTGAAAATCAATTATAAGATATGTTCTTGGGTAAATACTCTGCCCCTTCTTCATTATAATTTGATGGATGCCCTTACCCTATTATAATGCTCGAAATTGTGCACAAAATTTGACAAGTTGTGATAAACCATTGTTGGTTGCATTGTTTGAAAAAGTTACAATGTCTAGTGAGGATACCTGCCTTTTGTTTGTGCCTATTAAGATTTTCCATGAGAATATTCCATGTTCAATCATTTGGTCAAAAACATTGTATGCCCCTTCATCTTCCCCTCTCCACACAAGGCTGTGATAACGTTGTTGGTGCAGTATTTTTGATATTCAATTTATCAAATATGTTTCTTTTATTGCGTGTTTTCTCATAGCACTCTTTTGCCGACTCTTGTACAAAATCAGAGTATGAACCCGATTTTCCAACGAATGTGTTGACACCACATATTGTTAGTGTGCTATCGAGCTTTGCAAACATTGCAATACCATTCTGGTCACTACTTTTCGAATGACTTGTTGTTTTTTTTAATTTGTTTCCTTATTTTCAACATGAGTGTTGGTCTTTCATCATTTTCAAGTGGGTGTATATTTAACAACATATTTTGGCCTGTGTAAAATCTTAGGTGTTATCATTTAGGATGGAAGGTTAAAGGTGCATTTGCAAAGTATCTTCTCTTCTTACGTGTTGGCGTTTGGGATGGAAGGTTAATCGCATTTACAGGTGCTCATAATTATTTTCATGTTTGCAGCTGCATTTCTCAATTTAGCTTTTACTTTATTTTTTCAAAGGTGAGGAAAATGCATGGCCTATTATTTACTAGTGGGCCATTTACTAGTGATGATATATTGCTAATGTCCCCAAAACTACTCTCTAAACTACCCCGCAGAAACTTGGCACTTTATGCCCCTTATTATTATTTGACGCAGGATACAAATACGCTAGAATAAAAAAATGTAGCAGTGAAAGGAGTTGGGAAGAAAACAATAGATGAGTCAAAGTATTTTACATGGAAGTATGACATCAAAGTGTCATGTGGGACTTTGATTCCATCTAAACATGAAGAGAGTCCTCTAACCTACAATGAATACGTGGTCTACAACCACGATCAGGGCCTTTGTAATGTTCTATCAATTCAATCATTCTTAAAATAGTTCTTATATCAATAGTTTTTTTATTGAATATTTATGGTCTCATGTTAAGTACTAATTGCAGGTGTGCATGGAATTTATGGTCATCGTGAGTTTGAGGTGATTGTGTAAAACAAAATTGATCTGATTTGGTCTCTTCTTGTACAATGTAATAATGCATAGTGGCATCTAACCTATCTATCAATGCCTCAGCAATGGATCCTTAAAACTTGCTGCCCAGGGATAGGGTGTGGTGTATATAGATTGGTGTTAGTGAAATAACATTAGAGAGTTTCATAGATGTAAAGTGTGTAAAAAAATATAATATTTTGGATGAATTAAAATATAAAAATAATATTTTTTAATTTGGAATGTTATAAAATTTAATATTATTTTTATAAAAATTAAATATATTTTTGAGCATGCAAATCAATGTCCTGCCATTAGTTAAGGGAAGATAGAATAATCAGAATGCAGGATATGTTGAAATGAGCACAGAAAATCTATAGGAATGGTTTGGAAGAGAGATTTCACAATGTTAATTTTCTCTGATTGTTATTGTGAAGAGAATTAATGTTTATTTAAAAAAATTGTAGCGAGTTTTGTTTAACAAGTTTAATTAATAACATGAAGGTTTAGAGGCTGTTATATACATGACTTGCCAAGTTTTAGTGTTGTAATAACAAGAAGGTTTAGTGGTTGTAATATATATGAAGAGAATTAATAAGATATTCTGATCATTTTTCTAAATCTTACGGATAAAGAGAGAGCTCCCAAAATAATGTTTTTTTTTTGGTATAAAATAATTAATAATTTAAAAAAATGGTAACAACAAAAACACTATTATTATAATCAACAAAATCCTACTGAATTGACTTCAATAAAACCAAAAAAATAATTTAAATTATAATTATATAATTTCATTTCCCAGAATAAATTGAGTTTATATAAAAAATGTCTTTCATTAAAATAAAATTAATGTCACAATAAAATAAAGGAATCAACAGCGCTATTAAATTATCAAAAAAAACATGATAATAAATCTACTGTGAGTATTTGTTTTTTTACACTGCTTTATGTAGAAAAATTCAAACTGGGAAGAATGTTATTGTGTAAGACAATTATTAGAAATAAAAAAAAGAGTTGAAATGCTTGAATGTTAAGTAGGCTTACCTTTTTTTAACTATGTAAACAAGGTAGTACTTTTTTTGAAAACTATTTAAAATTGTGAACATATTTATTGTGTCCAAAATGGAAGGAATTTGATAGTTAAAATTCGAGACCACGTCATTATTATTTTGCTCATATATTAATTACACTTAAATTTAGGTTACATAAAAATGTGGGGTGTCATTAGATACATTAGTAATTGAGGATGTGGGAACACAGTTATGTAAAAAAAAAATATGACAATTTTTAACAAACATTTTTTTAAATACTTTAAAATAAAATAAAAACATTCTATAACTTAGATTCATTAAGTAATAACAATTCAAAAAGATAAAACCATTATAAATAATTGTAAACATTTAAAATAGGTTAAAATAATTATATTCAAAAAATTTAAAAAAATAAAATTTAAAATTTTTACAATTCAAACTTAATTTTAAAACAAATGAAATTTTAGAAAAAACTTATGCCAAATTTTATATATATGATAAAAAGAAAAAATGAACATATAAAATTCTTCAAAAATTATCTTTACAATTTATTTAAAAATATTGCAACTAATAAAATTAAAAAATGCATACGAATTCATTTTTAATACAAATAAATTAATTACATAAAAATAAATAAATAAAAATAATAATCTAAAAATAATGTTCCAAACTTATAAACATAAATTTAATTGAAAATCTTGAAAATACACAAAACAAAAAAAAAAGAAAAGAAAAAACAAAACATCTATTTCCTACAATTCATAGGAAAATAGTATCTCCTAGATTGTGTAAATTAAACTAATAATAAGACAGAATTAAAAAAATGAAAGCATCCTATACAATATGTAATTTTAAAAAAAACATATATTTATAATTTAAAATTATAAAATTAAAATAAAATAAATATTATTATCTATTAGAAATGATAAAACATACTTAAATTTAATTTCATTTATATTAAAAAAATAATGATTGAAAGAAAAAACCTTCAAAATAATAATAAGAAAACACATATTATTGGCAGCTTTTGGTAAAATTTTAAATAAAAGAAAAAAACTTCAAAATAATGAAGGCAACATATATTACCCCGCAGTTTTGTGTTAGGAGAGAAAAAAACTAAAATAAAAATACACAAATTTACATCTGAAACTGCCAAAATTAAAATGTTTATTTAGATTTTTAAGTTCATTTATATTATCACTATTTTTTTTTTTCTATGAAATATATCTATATATTAACTAAAGAGATATATATAAATAATTCACATAAAAAAAAAGTGGTATGAGAGCACGTCACTACATATGCAAAGTCTAGAAGCCAAATCAAAGTACCAAAGTATCATCTAGGCAGAGTTTAAAAACAAGCAACTAAATCATCAAGTGATAAAAAGAGAACTTTTTTGCAGCAAGAGCAAGCTGAACAGACCAAGGATCCATATCATCAAGACCCTGTCCCAACCTTGACAAATCATTACCCTCTGGAACAGGCTCCCAGCCAATAACTTGGGCAGTGTATGTATCATCATCTACTTGTGTTTAAATGGACGAAATAACTAAAAAAAACTTGGGGAACTTACCCAACACATCCGTACAGCCTCCAAATAACATCCCCCAAACATATGGACGTGAAAGAGAATTAACACAAAAATTTAAATATAAAACAAACCTTAGAGAAATAATACATAAATAACATATAATTACCTCCGAAGTTTTGGCAATGAATGGTAGGAGAAAACATGTTATCTTGTTGTTGGCCAAAACTTTTGCTTATTTTTTCATTGATTGACCTATCGATGTTCAATCTATGTTGTTTAAAGAAACTAAAATCCTTTTAACACAGTTTATATATTTTATTATCTACTGCCTGCCTATATAAGTCTCAAGTGACATACATATATAATTTTAATTTGATTTTTAGTTCGTAAATAATTTTAATTTGATTTTTAATTCATAAATATTTTTAAACTTCATTCTTTGTCATTTCCATCTCTTTTACTACATTTGCATCTCTCAATCAACGATGTTACAACAAACCGTGAAATTTGTGGTAGGGGGAATAATAGTGAAATTTGTGGTAGGAGGAAATTATTTTGTAAGACGCTTTCTTAATTTTCTCAATATTTTATACATTAGTGAGTTAGCTTTTGCAACCAAACGATATTTTCTACTCCAAATTATTTATAAATTATACTTTCTTGCCATTCATTCTCAATATTTTATATTTTAATTAGTTAGTTTTAGATTCAAATGATATTTTTTAAATTTCTCACTATGTGTAAATTACACTTTTTAACTATTTATTAAGAGTAAATTATAATTACACCATGTTACAAAATATAAGTCAATTATTGATATTTTAACTTCAAACAAGTTACTATTAATGTTGATGTAGTTTTTATAATCAACATTCTAAATCTATTTAAATTTGTATTTGCATATTTGACTTGATTTATAAAAATACTATCATTCATATGTTTAATCTCAATGCTATAAAAATACTTCAGCAGTCCTAAATACATCATCTCAAATTATTTATTTATTTCTAATTTGAACTTTTCTATGAATTAGTTTCCATTTCCATTAAAGATTAAAACATCTATATATAAGACACCAATTAAACTTTCACCTTGATTGCATGCCTTAATGTGAAAAGTTATTTTAATTTCATTCTTTATAAATCCATTTCTCAACAAATATGAGTTTATACAATTGTACACCATTAGTGCTTTTTGGAGCCCATAAAATTCTTTCTTCAATTTGTACATCTTATTCTCGTGATCTAGAATCTCATAGCTAAGTGGTTTGCAACATACACTCATTTTTATAACACTTCATTTAGGATTAATGATTTGACATTCATTTGTTGCACCTTCCACTTATGTTAGGATGTCATTACTAATATGATTCTCATAGTTTCCATCCTTGATACATAAAAAAATCATTGTAATCTCATCCAAGTTATTGCTTATACCATTTGTCAACTAATGTTGCCTTTTGTCTTTCAATCTTGCCTTCTCTGGTGGTTTTGGTTATTTAAACACACTTGGCATTAATGTCCTCCTTTCCTACTAGAAGGTTTACCAACTCCCATGTCTCATTTTTTTCAATTTATTGCATTTCTTGATCGATGGATTCACACCATTTATTGTCCTTAATTGCATAATGAAGGTAAACAAGATCAACTTTTAAAAATTTGTTGTCTTCAGATTCAACATTAGTTGGCAAATCATTAGGTCGAAAGATTTGGAATTATTATTAAATTAGGAGGTTTCACTAAATTTCCATATCAAAAAATATGAATAATAGATAAGCTAGTTTGAGTGGTAAACCTCCTTAATGCTTAGAATAAGAAATGAATAATTCATCATTAAATTATCTAAAGTAATCTAACCCGTTCAAGAGTTATAAAAACCTACTAAAGATTTTCAACTTGGTAAATTTACATGTCGAGGATTTATTAATACAAAAAGTACCTACTACTTAAGTATAGCTTTGCAGTGTATATTGGCAATGGAAATACTTTCAAACTTATACTACATGGTGAGTACTCTATACCACACAACACACCCTTTATAAAATTGGTTCATAAATTGAGGATTTCTACTAGGGCTCTCATCCTTAGAAAAAATAAAAACATAAACATTGTGCAAAAGGATAGAAGATGGACAAAGTGTAAGAACCCCTCTGCTCAAGTACCAAAAAAATTTAGCATATTTATTTTAATATTATTCACTTGGAAAGGTATTCTTATTTATCCTTCCTTAATTCAAAAAAATATAAGTCATCATGATTTACTGAGTTAATATTTCCATAGAACACAACAATAAACCTTAGAATAGCATGCGGCACTGAATGTTCACTATCTAAGTAGTGACATTAGCATAATACGCAAATCACATGCCAAATAATAGAATCAATTCAAATGGTCACAAGGATTACCATGAAATCAAGCCAACCCTAACCTAGCCTAAGGACCTAGATCCAATGCCCCCACCTCAACTTGGGCAGCCTATATATCCACTCCTCAAAATCAGGGTCTGATATAGTTTTCCTTTCACTTGTGATGGTCTCATCCATGAGACGTCACCACCCAAGAGATTGACACTCTAAGCCAAATAGGGAACAAATTACTCATGACAAAAATGAGTTTCTAGAGATCTAATCGTCAATCCCATGACTAAATGACACACTCAAGCATAATGCCTTACTAATCCAAGCTTGTGTGCTTACCTCAGCACTCTCAAATCAAAACCCAGCTAATAGCAATGATAAAGGAATCCACATTCCTTGATCGACAGAGAATCACCTCAATAATTTTTTATGGTTATCAATTCATGGATAAAATTCTAAACATTTACACTAAGGATAAGTTTTCTAGGATTGAAATGATTATACATGTGATCCATGAATTCACTTAGATAATCATAAATTTCACACTATAGAAAAACATATTAGGGTTAGTTTCCTATGCCCACACTCACTCCTTAAACTGCCATACATATCTGTGATGTCACCTACATGCACAAAATTAGGGCAGGATGTAGTTCTCCAAAACTACTAGTTTCATTTAAATACAGACATTATGGAACACTTGGTCATAGTTGTCAAATGAAATTTGATAATTACATCCTTTCTATACTTTTTTGATCTCACGTAACCTAGGCATACCAACCATATTTTCATCTAATGAATCCCCTCATTTAAAAATACTAACCATGGGGAGAACGCTTAGGTTAATATAGCCAATTATGGTTGAATTAACTATACCCCATCATGTGAAACATGCTTAGATATACTTAGCCAAGTTGAATTGCACAAGGATAATTTTAGGTAATTGAATCACACTTAGTTACTTAAATAGTTAGAATCATGCTTATCAATACATAACATGATTGGTAACATAAAAGCATACTTAGCATGTCAAAAACACACTAAGCATATCCAAAAGCATGTTTAGTTATAAAAGTTGATCACAGAAAATTTTGTGGTATTTAATCATCCATAAGTATTATAAGACCAACTTGGCTACACATGTCATTGCAAACACAACTCCATTATGTTTATTCAACTTAAACAACTACATCATGCTAAATCAGTGAGAATATTTTCTGTGCAAGCAACTTGTGAGAGAAACTTTACTATTTACTTCATATATCAATACAGATTTCCATATACAACACTTAAACTCTTTTCCATTACAATTCAACAAGGATTCTTATCTGGTGCACTTAAGTTGGTTTCCATCATATTTCTAACATTGGCTACAGTATATATCTTTTACCCAATATTTATCAATTGCATTTTGATATGACATGTTGTCTATTATGATAATCATTTGAAATCAAACTAAATACATAGTAGATTTAACTTGTGTCCATAACTAATTGAAAAATTATATTCCAATAAAAAGGTCCTCTATCTTTCAAATAGGTGACTGGTAGATTCAAAAATTTATTCGATGGTTAATACCTCAAACCAGATATCACAGCAATGTCTTATATCCGAAGAAAAGTATAATGAAGAGAATCACCATATATATTAATTATGACCAACATTTAAACACAATTTTTAAGTAATTTATACATCTCCTTGGTAAATATCCCCTTTTACCAAATATATATTATGTTCCAAGATACTAGCATCAATGTCAATATAGTTATCTAACTGTGTCAATTAGATAAGTTTCAAAACATAATTGTCAAAGCGGTGACCCAGATCGATCCACTTACTAAATAGATCAAGGAAAATAATGACTCTATACAATAGTTCTTTGGTTCTATTTATATTGTATTACCACCAACAAGGCATCTTGCTTAAAATGCATGCACATGTACCAAAACTAACACATCAAAAATGACTCGTACGCCATCAACGATAAAGGAGCAATAGCTCAACGGTGGGGTATCACTTACAAGTGCCCTAAAACTCGACACATAAAAATGGGATGTGACAAAAAGTGAGTAGAAAGAAAGAGAATAAGAGAAGGATAATTTATAATAATTATGAATATGATGGGATAAAGGAGGAAAAAATAGAAGTAAAGCATAAAGAGGAAAAGGAGATATCAACTTGAGTTTTTTCCTGATCTAAGGATCATTCAATTGGGAAAACATTTCTTCCCCAAAGATTTCATTTTGTTTATATGTGTCCAATTGAGATCAAAGGATTCCATTATGGGATCCTTAAGAAATAAGGATTGTAGGGGAGTTGAGAATCTTTGAAGAATAATTAAAGGAACAACTAGTTTGTTTCAATACAAACCCATTCATCTTTACCTCAGAGAGGGGGAGGAAAATAAAGAATTTTTACTCAAAATAGAGTCTGGATCAATAAGGTGTAAAATATAATAAACCTTTTCATCTTGCATCAAGGGATGAATAAAAATGATATAATTTTAGCTTCACAAGAAACACATTTAAAATGCCCCCATTGAATAGATGAAGAAAGAGCCACAAAACTGCTAAAAGGAAAATATTTACTTGTAGAAAATGCCAAATCATGTTGAGAAGTAAATGGAGAAGAAATAATTTCCTTATTCCCACTGATTAATATTCATCCACTACCTTGGTTGAAGAATCATTTGGCACCACTGAGTGATGGCAGTCCTCAACATCACACCACTAAGTAGAATTATACTCTCTGAACTTTTTCTTTTCTCCTCCAAAGATAAATGATTTTTTAGAGAAGTCTTAGTTGGGTAGACAAAGTCAATGTGTCTATAAGATAAGTAAGTCCAACATCTCAATGATAGCTACTCATAATCTAGATTTTTTTCCCCCACCTTATTATTCTTTTTCAGCCAGATCTCATCAGGTAGACATTTTTCAAAGTTTACTTCCATGTAAATTTTTGCAAAAGCAATGAAATGCCTTTGAGTTTTTTCTTGAGAACCAAATTTGAAGATATGAATGGCATTAATAATATAACATAAGGAAAGAGAAGACTATAGGTGAAGGGGAAGATTCACAAGTCTCACCTAAACAAGGGCAAAATAAATAATATCCACTGAGGGCTCAAAAGATTAATACTAAGGCTTCAAACAAATCTTAGCTCCCATATAGAACCAAGGATTGGAATTGAGATTAAGGTTTATTTCCTTAATTAAAACACATTGAAAAATAAAAAATAACCCATTTTCATAAGGGTGAATAAATATCTTTTGATAAAATAGAGGCTTCTAGGTGGAAGAAACCCATTTATGAAAATTCACTAGTTTTGACTAGAGATTATAGAATCTGCAAACAAAACTTTTGAAAATAAGCTTCCTTAACAAAAAATTAATCCCAAAGATTGATGATAGTAATGAAATCAAAGATATCCATACATAAATGATCACAAAGATACACACATCAATAGCTAACATAGGATGTGCAAGGAATCCCTTAAAAGATAATGGTGGTACTAGAGAATCAAAAGAATGAGCCAGACTCATGATAATGCTTAGATCCACAGAGGAAAAATCTATATAATGCTTAAGAAATTAAGAATAACAAATATGAGGATAATGAATGAGTGCTATAATAGGGCCATTTCCAAATATGTAAAAAGAACCATGAATATGAGTTGTTAAGGCATTGGAAGGAAGCACAGGGACAAAAGTTGTGGGTGGGAAATGACCATTGGAGCCCATTTTTAATTCTAAGTCCTGTTTTTGAGAATTGGGAGAATGTAAATTAATTGAGAGCACATTTAAAAATATATTTTTCTTTCCAAAATATATCTCACTCACCATCCCTCAAATGTTATAAATAGAGGGCAAGGTGTGGGAATTACAATCAAGTAGGAAAATATATAGAACTATGATTTCACAAGTTTGTCTTATGAGATTTTTTAATAGAATCATTCAATTATTTTATCAAATTATCTTTGTGTATTTGAATTTTTTCATTAGTGTAAAATGAATCTTTAGGTCAAGGTGATCCTAGAGAAATTGACACATCCTTTATTCAATTTCTACATCACACTCCACGAACACCCACATGTGGAAAATGTCTTTGCGAAGGAGTAGAGAAAAACAATGGCTATGTAAGTGACATCAAATCCTCCCACAATCTCCATGACTCCACCTTCGACTAGAGGAGCAATGATATCGATAATTATAATCTAGGAAAACTCTTATAATTACAAGAGGAGTATTTTCCTAATGGTTGATGAGAGTGTATAGGCTCTCCACCTCCAAGGACACTTTTTCACCATGAATATATAAAAAAACATTGTATAAAACAAATATTTTTTAATTAACAATAAAATCTCTTCCTAAAGTATCTTGTTTGAAGACTACATAATTATTGCCTTTCGAAAGCTGAAAAATAATTTCGATGTGAAATATAAGCTAGATTTGCTTGAATTTTGTAGGTAGTTAAGGTGAAATCCCCCTAGAATATAATGTTACAATTGATGTGAAATTTTTCATTAAGGAATGAATATTTATCCATACTTGTTGAGCATGAGCATAGAGCCAAAATAAGTACTTGAAGGATTCTGGTTGGCCATAGGCATGGCAATTATTGTTTGTCATACCCATGTGAAAAATTATATCATGAACAAGATTCCCTTGTTGAAAAACACACAAATTTTTTGTCACCTTCTTGGGCTCCTTAGTGGTTGACCAAATAATGATAAATCTATAAATCCAAGTTGAAGGAGTAAAATCTAGTCTCCAACTTTTTTTGAGTGCATCATAAGACATAGGCATAGGAGTAAAAAGTTACTAATAACCAAGGAAATTTTTATACTAGGGAAGGGATGTGTCAACTTTCCACCTCTATTTTTTCCACCATTGTAGCAGTGCTTTAAGGCCAATTTTTTTCATCATTAGGAGATCTACAATTTGTATTTCACTAAAGAATAAAAAGTCTCTATTGTTAAGATCATATTTGGTATTAATATATTGTTGTCTATAAAAATCGTGTGCATTAGTTGAAAAAATATGCAATAATATGATTTTTTTTATAATTTAAGGGCCTTAACCCATGGAACCTTAGTGAAAGGAACATTTTGGTAGTTAATTACAAGAGACCATGTAAATTTTTGGGGGTTAAATGAGATAAAATCATGAAATTTATTTCATTTCCTTGAGCAAGCTAGGGTTTGATGGATTCCTAATCTTTCTAGTTGATTTTGATAATAAAAGTGCCACCAAGTCTGATAGGCATAAGATCAATTATGGAGGGTGTAAAATATAGTCCTTTCAAAACACCACAACCATAAAGGATGTAAGATGAAATGAAAAGTTTCATAATCAAATTCTATACCTCTTTCTCCTCGATAGCTCCAAAAATCTTCTAGGAACACAAAGTTAATCCTTTCTTCTTAATGTCATTGAGGACCATGTCTTTGCATATGCTTGGGTAGTAACATAGATCTCAAAAAAAAATTGTGGAATGCTTACTTTATTTCATTATTGGAATAAATAAAATTGCTAATAATATTCTAAGACATGTTGTATATAGCTTTAGAAGGACCCCAACATGAACAGTAATAAACATGGGTAACAAAGAGTAAATTTAGAAGTTACCATCTAAATAAAGCTATTTAGTGTGCTACTAAAATAGTTTTCTCTTTGATTTTTTGCATAAAATAGTTTAAAATTCTTAAGAGGGAGGCCTGGAAGGAAAACTTGAAACCCCTATAAAGTTGAACATTTTTCCAGTAAAAATATATTTCCAAGCAAATCTAGTATGTCAAGTTGGCTTGGGTTTAAAGGACAATATGTAAAAATTAGTTTTACCCTGTTGAATAATGAAGCCTAAAGTAAGGTACAAAGTTTAAAGGCACTCCTAGGCATAGTTGATAATTTGGAGTCTTCCTCTAAGATGAAAAGGAAATATTTATATGAAAAATACCCATTGATGAGCGAAGCAACAAAACGGTAGGGAACAAAGTTTCCCTTAACAAGCCCTCATGAATCATAATCACAAAGTAGATACATAAATCCTTTCACATTGAAAATATAAAGTGAAGGGGAAAGAAGACACCATTGCCAAATATACTAGAATAAACCAATTTGATTAGGTTGATGGGTATTGATGGTAATAAATGAAGATGCATCCCTAATGAGGGTATGCATAGAATGAACAAACTTGGGTTGAAACCAAAGAGCTTTCACTATGGTAAGAGTGAATAGATCCATAACATTATTGAATTGAATCTTATAGTGACATGTCTAAAAATTTAATAATAAGACTTATCAATATATAAAAGTGTAATTTATTAATTTTTTTTATCAAAATACTTAAAATTCAATTTGGATCAGTTATACCTAAAATATAAGTGAAATTATACTAAGGCATTGCCAAGCCATCTCCCAAGGTATAATTTTTGTTGGGCTAATTGGGGTTAGGTATAAGACCTATGTGACATTGATGTAGTAGCAACCATATTGGGACAACTTATCCAAATTTGAAAGTGTAACAAGAATCCTTTAATCTCTGAAAGATATTAAACTATATATAAAATTTTATATCGAAGTGACATACCAATTAATGTAGATATAATTACTAAACAAACCTATATATTAATAATTATGTGTAAAATTCACATCAATTGTAATTAAAATGCTATAAAAAATAATATCTCTACTATCAATGAGATGTGGGTGATTTGGTTAAGTGGTTTGGTTATTTCAAGCCCCACCTAGGTTCAAATCTCTGAAAAGCCATTTAAGGTCGATTGTAGCCATTGGTTGTATTCTTAAGACCGTTAATCACTTTTGGATATTCTTGAGGTAGCCGGTAATATCTCTAATTATGTCCCAGACCAGTTCAAGCTCTAGTCAAAATCCATCATCTAATTAAAAAAAAGATCTCTACTTATGAAAGTTCCAATTTTATCTTTAAATTTTAAATTATGCTTCATCTAATCACCAAGAGAAATACACACCACATATGTATTATTGTTGGGGTGTCTGTGTGTGTGTGTGTGTGTGTGTGTGTGTGTGTGTGTGTGTGTGTGTGTGTGTGTGTGTGTGTGTGTGTGTGTGTGTGTGTGTGTGTGTGTGTGTGTGTGTGTAATTTGAAACCAAAAATAATTAAAATTAGTAGCATCATTTCGTAAAATAAAATCTACTTGGAATTAAATATTTTTACGATGAAAAACATTAAGAGATCATTTTTAATTCAGAAGGAAGCATAAGGGTAGCAGCTATGGGTGGGAGACAATTGTTGGAACCCATTTTTATTTTAAATCCTCTTTTTGAGAACTAGAAGAATGGGTGTTAATTGAGAGCACATGAAAAAAAAATTCTTTCCAAATCTTGGGTTTAATGAATTCCCAAGCTTTCCTATTTTTATTGATAACAAAAGTGATAACAACTTTGATTGACACAGTAACAATGAGGAGGGTGTAATAATCAAGTCCTTTCTAAGCAACAGAACCATAAGGGATGAAATATGAATTGCATTGCTTGAATATAAACATTTATACCTCTTATTCCTTGATAGTTTGAGGAATCTGCTTGGCACACAAAGTTAACCTTGGTTCTTAATGTTGAAATGAGTACCATGTCTCTGAATTCTTTAGGATAGTAAGACATATCCCAAGCCATTATGTGGAACATTTGTTTTCCTTCATGTTTCACCAAATAAATTAATCAATAATCTTTTCTAACATGTTATATGTAGCTTTATATGGAGGTCCGATTCTAATATATGTATGTGTGTATGTATGTATGTGTGTGTGTGTGTATGTATGTATGTATGCATAAAATTTGAAACCACCAATAATTGAAAATAGTAGTTTCATTTCTTAAAATACAAACTGCTTAGAATCAAATGGTTTTCCTCCAAAAAGCATCATGAAATAATTTTGAATTTAGAAAGAAGCACGTGAGCATAAACTATAGGAGGGAGATGACCATTGGAGCCCATTTTAAATTATAAGTCCTCTTTTCAATCATTGGATGAATGGGTGTTAATTAAGAGCACATAAAAAAAAAAAAAAACTTTTTAAAAAAATCTAGGGTTTACTAGATTCCCAATCTTTCCTATCTGTCTTGATAACAAAGTTCTAACAACTTTGATAAGCACAAGAGGAGGGTCTAATAATCAAGTCCTTTATAAGCAATACAACCATAAAGCATAAAATATGAATTGCATTGCTTTCCAAGCAACTTTTATACCTCTCTCCCCTTGATTGTTTGAGGAATTTTATTGGCACACAAAGTTAACCTTGGTTTTTAATGTCAACAAGGACCTATCTCCAAATTATTTAGGATAGTAACACATATCCAAAGTCATTATGTGTAACACTTATTTTCCTTCATATTTGGACCAAATAAATTCATCAAAAAGCTTTTATAACATGTTGTATGTAACTCTAGATGGAGGTATGTAACCTCTTATCCCTCTATAGTTTGAGGAATCTACTCGACACACAAAGTTAACCTTGGTTCTTAATGTCAATGAAGACTATGTATGTGACTTCTTGAGGATAGTAGCATATAGTCCAGGGCATTATGTGGAACCCTTGATTTCCTTCATGTTTGGACCAAATAAATTCATCGAGAAGTTTTTTGAACATGTTGTATGTAGCTTTTGATGTATCCTAACAAGAAGAGTAACAAACAATAACAACAAAGAACACTTTAGAACAAAATATGGAACTTACCATCCAAATAAAGGTATTTAGTAACCTAGTAAGTGAGCTTCCTCTTCACTCTTTGAAAAACGTAATTCCAAATTTTGGAGGAGAAGGCTTGGAATGAAAATGCAACCCCCATGAAGATTTTATTGGTTGTTGTGTAGTAGGACAATGGAGTAATTTAACACTGCCATCTTTCACAAAATGTTGAATCAAATGGAATTTAGCATTGATGATGGTAAACTAGGAAGAAACTAATACATAAAATGAACAATATAAAATGAGTTGTGTTATTAAGATATATAAAAACATGTATTTCCCTTGGAGTAATTTTTACACTGCTTTATGTAGAAAAATTCAAACTAGGAAGAATGTTATTGTGTAAGACAGTTATTTTTAAAAAAAAAAGAGTTGAAATGCTTGAATGTTAAGTAGGCTTACCTTTTTTTAACTATGTAAACAAGGTAGTATTTTTTTGAAAACTATTTAAAATTGTTAAGTTGGAGAGAGAGTTTTCCTTAAAAAGCCCTCAGAAATCATAACTTCATAGAGCAAATATCCAAATACTTTTTCATTGATAATATAAAGGGAAGGGACAAGAGGACACCTTTGTCAAATATACTGGAATACTAGACCAAAATACTTAGATTAATGGGCATTGACAGTAATAAATTAAGATGCATCCCTAAAGAGGGTATGAAAAAAATGAAAAACCTTGGGTTATAACCCAAGAGCATCTGTTGTGATAAGAGTGAATGGCTCCATAACAAAATTACAAAATTGAATCTTATAGTGATGTGTCTACAAAAAGTATTAATAAGACTTATGAAAATATAAAAGTGTAATTTATTAATACGTTTTTATTAAACTACTTAAAATTTAATTTAAATCATGTATAACTAAAACAAAGTGAAATTGTACTAAGACATTGCCAAGCCATCTCCCAAGGTATAATTTTTATTGGGCTAATTAGGGCTAGGTATAATCCCTGTGTGTAGTAACCGCACTAGGACAATTTATCCAAATGTGAATGTGGAATAAGAATCCTTTAATCTCTAAAAGACATTAAATTGTATATAAAATCATATATATGAACTGACATATTGATTAATGTTGAGATAATTTCTAGACAAACATATACAAAAAGAATGAGTTTCCATTGAATCACTAAATTTGAAAATATGCTTCATTTAATTTATAAAAAATATATATACAAATCGAAAATGGTAAGTTTTCATTTACTAAACTACAAACTATAATGCATTTAAAAGAATATTTTCATTTACTAAAATAAAAAACAAAGTACTAGTTTGCCAATGAAATGGATTTCCTCTGCAAACACCATGGATTATATCCTCTGCTTTGGAATGAATGGTGACACCCTATATTCTCCATGGCTAGCCAACTGCTCAAATTCCAAAGAACGCAAACCCCCCTCCAACTTCATCACACTTTCTAAGGAGGTGCAAAGCTTTGGCATCAGCAGTAGAACTATCTTCACATAAAGTGGATCTATTTTTTTGTTTATGTAGAGTAGTCTTAAACCCATGCAAAATCACCCTTGTCCAAGGTTTTTCAATTTTTTCAAGTGTTTCAAACTTCTCTGCAGTCAACTTGATAAGTTTATTGATCCACAATCTACTATTTTTTTCATGTTTAGTGTGTTTTATATAATCTACAAGAACAATAATTTTGTAAATGTATCAAAAAATTATTCATTGTGTGTTCTAAATAAATATTCTTGCATCAATGGTAAAGCTTCATTAGTCCTTTATTCTTTTGCAATTAAAAAAATTATGAGTAAGTTATCCTGTCATGCTTTTATCTTTGTTAGTGTAGGAATATAAAAAAATAATCTATACTTTCCCCTAGCCATTAGTTAGCCAAATTTTGTGCCACACCACCCAATGTTGGCATAAAATGCAATCCTTAGTACAAATTTATATGGGTTCGTAAAGACTTCGATTAGAGTTATTTCTATGTAGGGGTTAATATTTAGTTATGTCCCTTATTCAAATTATGCAAACATAAATTTTAAAGTATGTATATGCTTTATTTTCTAATCTCATACACTAAACACACATATTTTCTAAATTACATCTTTATTCATATACCATAAAAATCGTTACAATGTCGCATATACTCTTTATCTCAAGCCAACCCTAACCTAGCCTAAGGACCTAGAACCGATGCCCCCACCTCAACTTGGGCAGCCTATATATCCACTCCTCAAGATCAGGGTCTGATATAGTTTTCCTTTCACTTGTGATGGTCTCATCCATGGGACGTCACCACCAAAGAGATTGACACTCTAAGCCAAATAGGGAACAAATTACTCATGACAAAAATGAGTTTCTAAAGATCTAATCGTCAATCCCATGACTAAATGACACACTTAAGCATAATTCCTTACTAATCCAAGCTTGTGTGCTTACCTCAGCACTCTCAAATCAAAACCCAGCTAATAGCAATGATAAAGGAATCCACATTCCTTGATCGACAGAGAATCACCTCAATACTTTTTTATGGTTATCAATACATGGATAAAACACTAAACATTCACACTATGGATAAGTTTTATAGGATTGAAATGATTATACATGTGATCCGTTCATTCACTTAGATAATCATAAATTTCACAATATAGAAAAACATATTAGGGTTAGTTTCCTATGCCCGCACTCACTCCTTGAACTGCCATACATATCTGTGATGTCACCTACATGCACAAAATCAGGGCGAGATGTAGTTCTCCAAAACTACCAATTTCATTTAAATACAAACATTATGGAACACTTGGTCGTAGTTGTCAAATGTAATTTGATAATTAGGTCCTTGCTATACATTTTTGATCTCACGTAACTTAGGCATACCAACCATATTTTCATCTAATGAATCCCCTCATTTAAAAATACTAACCATGGGGAGAATGCTTAGGTTAATATAGCCAATTATGGTTGAATTAACTATACCCCATCATGTGAAACATGCTTAGATATACTTAGCCAAGTTGAAGTGCACAAAGATAATTTTAGGTAATTGGATCACACTTAGTTACATAAATAGTTATAATCATGCTTATCAATACATAACATGATTGCTAACATGAAAGCATACTTAGCATGTCAAAAACACACTAAGCATATCCAAAAGCATGTTTAGTTATAAAAGTTGATCATAGAAAATTTTGTGGTATTTAATCATCCATAAGTATTATAAAACCAACTTGGCTACACATGTCAATGCAAACACAACTCCATTGTGTTTATTCAACTTAAGCAACTACATCATGCTAAATCAATGAGAATATTTTCTATGCAAGCAACTTGTGAGAGTAACTTTACTATTTACTTCATATATCAATACAGATTTCCATATACAACACTTAAAATCTTTTCCATTACAATTCAACAAGGATTCTTATCTAGTGCACTTAAGTTGGTTTCCATCATATTTCCAACATGGGATACATTCTATATCACTTACCCAATATTTATCAATTACATTTTGATATAACATGTTGTCTATTCTGATAATCATTTGAAATCAAACTAAATACATAGTATATTTAACTTGTGTCCATAACTAATTGAAAAATTATATTCCAATAAATAGGTCCTCTATCTTTCAAATAGGTATTAGTTATCCAAATTAACTCCAAAGACTTATTCATTTTTAATAAACCGTCCATTTCAGTAATGAATATCAAGGTTTCGATACAACACATGTATCAAGCTTGTTATCTGATGGAGTTTTCATTATTTAAAAAATATATAAAAATATATGCTCGCTTGATCTCTTGGACGTTATTAAAATCTTTCATTCAATCAAATTTTTATTCTAACAATCTAATGACACTGAAAGAGTTGCCTTAAGTTAATAAGATTTGTATTCATAATACTTTTATCTAGAATCATATTTAATAATATTTTAATATGGAACAAATACTATTATTTGGGATCATATGTTAGAAAAAATCCTAATTATTAATCTATTATTTTTTTTAATTCCATTCTCGAGAATAAAATTCATTCTGACAAGGAATTATTACATTTTAATTTATTTTTATCAAGTGCCCCTTTCATTTTAATTTCCAACATGGGATACATTCTATATCACTTACCTAATATTTATCAATTGCACTTTGATATAACATGTTGTCTATTATGATAATAATTCGAAATCAAACTAAATACACAGTATATTTAACTTGTGTCCATAACTAATTAAAAAATTATATTCCAATAATAGGTCCTCTATCTTTCAAATAGGTATTAGTTATTCAAATTAACTCCAAAGACTTATTCATGTTTAATATACCATGTATTTCAATAATGAATATCAAGATTTCGATACAACACATGTATCAAGCTTGTTATCTGATGGAGTTTTCATATTTTGACAAATATATAAAAATATGTGCTCGCTTGATCTCTTGGACGTTATTAAAATCTTTCATTCAATCAATATTTTATTCTAACAATCTAATAACACTAAAAGTATTGCCTTAAGTTAATGAGATTTGTATTCATAATACTTTTAACTAGAATAATATTTTAATATGAAATAAATACTATTATTTGGGCTCAGATGTTAGAAAAAATCATAATTATTAATCTATTATCTTTTAATTCCATTCTCGAGAATAAAATTCATATTTACAAGGAATTATTACATTTTAGTTCCTTTTTATCAAGCGCCCCTTTATTTTTATAAATTTATTCAAACCCATTATTTTTATTAAATGCCACTCTGTATAAAATTGTTTGAAGTCATCAAAGAATATAAATTTATATGGTGAATAATAATAATGTTGAAAATTGGTGAACGTATTAAATTTAGAAGGAATGATTATATAAGCTTTTATCCCACATAAAGGGGCGACTCTGTAAAAAGCAAAGCCGTATAAGGAGATGGCATAAGAGTGGGCATAAGAGGTTTGATTAAAATTGAATATGACTAGAATTGAAAAACTACCAAGTTGTCGTACTTAATAACAAACAAAATTATTATATTCACGTCCAAATTAAAATGCCTTCATTAACTTAGAGGCCATTTTAAATTTTTAGCATCAAAATAACACTTGGGAACTAAGGCACCACCTATGCATAAAGCTAAGTGGATATGTGACACCTAAATTAGAAGTGAAAGGATAAAAATAAAATTGCTTATAATATTAATTGGTACTAGAAATGAGATGCTACAAGTAAAATTTCATTGTACAAACACATCCGACACTAAACACTACAAGTGCTTAAATTCATCCATTTATTCAATTTTAGACACATTAACAGATCATAAGAAATGAACTGGGATGCCATACTTCAGTATTATTAAAAGAATAGATCTTTATTTTTATTTTTATTTTTCCTATTATTATTGTCAGATACAGATTGCTATATGGGGTGCCATTCTACTACAGCAACTACCTCAAATTAAAAAGTTTTTCTTGTACATGCATCAGGCAAGGAATAAATTGTACTATAACAAGATTTGATTAAAAAGTAAAATTATCAGAGAGAAAAATGGTGAATCTAAACAAGCCTTGAATCCTGGTTGGATTATCTTTACTAAGATTTGAAAGAGGCAGGCTACTTACTGCATGCTTTTAAAACTAAGTTATAAATTATTTCATTCTTTATTTACCATTGTTTGATTTTCCTTTAACTAAATCCTTGTAACTATTCATATATAATTTTCTTCTTTTGATAGGTAAATCCTCTGTAAATACATATTTGAGTTAATGAAAAGATACCTGGAAACTACAACCTACAATTGGGTCATTATTGAGTTTTCAAGACATACCCAGTCAAATCTATGTGCTACACTTATGCAAAGAAAAATCATTTTAATAAAATCAAAATGCCTTACCATCTAAGGTAGCTTAATATTTTTCAAAAAGTAATTGCTAATAAGCTTGGTATTATTTTTATTTCTTTTACTGGTTAAATAGTCTAAAAATGGTAAAACAAGTTTGTATCGTTATCAAGGTAACGCCAATAGGGAGGGAGTATTCCAGGTAGGAATAGTTGTATGCAGAGGATATTGTATAAATTTATTCATCCATAATTTTATATTTATGTGAGTACAATAGTAACTTTATTTGGGTATATATTCATTATTTAAAATAATTCAAACTTTATCTGAATTAATAAATGTGTATTTATTTATCAAAACACCTAATTATAAAGGAATTCAAACTTTATCCAAGACTCTAAATTAATAAAATATTATAGAGGATAATTTATTTGAGGAACAGTCCAAAAAATTAATTTATTGGCAAGCATGATTGATTATAACATCTGAACTCAACTTCCTATTAAACTCATTTTCATACAAAGGTACCTAGATTTGTTGTTAAACTAGGAAATAATCCTTCTTGCATTCAAATCCTCCTCCTATTCTCCTCTGTTAGTTCCTCTTTCAACATGAATGGCACCCGCTGGGCACTATATATAACTTGTAAAATAAAATGTACAGCTCTTAAACTCCTCCTTGCTTATGCATTCACCAAATTTCCTCCTCCAAAAATGAATGTCTCCTCCTTCATTCACCCAACTCTTCTCCCTTCATTTGGCATTCAAAAAGACAACAAATAACTTCAAGAATTCAATTATTTCCACCCACTTCACTATTTACTTCATTTGTTTCACTATTCCCCTATGTGGCGTAATGGGTGAGAGGAAATACAACATGATAAAAATATCAATTTTAGTGAATATTGAAATTTAATACCAATTTCATTTTAGTCCCCCATGGTTGGCATAGTAGATAGGTCATTTCATTTGTCTGCCACTATCTATTTCTTCTGTTTACCCACTACACTTTATTATTATTATTTTTAAATGTTGTTCCATTTTATAAATATTTGTTGTATTTCATTTAACTTGAATTTGAATTTACTTTAAATAAATATTCAAAAATGAAGATGAGACATTTAAATCCATCTTTGATAAGTGACTGGTAGATTCAAAAATTTATTCGATGGTTATTTCCTCAAACTAGACATCGCAGTAATGTCTTATATCCCAAGACAAGTATAATGAAGAGAATCACCATATATATTAATTATGACCAACATTTAAACACAATTTTTAAGTAATTTATACATATCTCCTTGGTAAATATCCCCTTTTACCAAATATATATTATGTTCCAAGATACTAGCATCAATGTCAATATAGTTATCTGACTGTGTCAATTAGATAAGTTTCAATACATAATTGTCAAAGCGGTGACCCAAATCGATCCACTTACTAAATAGATCAAGGCAAAAAATGACTCTATACAATAGTTCTTTGGTTCTATTTATATTGTATTACCACCAACAAGGCATCTCGCTTAAAATGCATGCACATGTACCAAAACTAACACATCAAAAATGACTCGTATGCCATCAACGATAAAGGAGCAATAGCTCAACGGTGGGGTATCACTTACAAGTGCCCTAAAACTCGAAACATAAAAATGGCATGTGACAAAAATTGAGTAGAAAGAAAGAGAATAAGAGAAGGATTATTCAGAATAATTATGAATATGATGGGATAAAGGAGGAAAAAATAGAAGTAATGTATAAAGAGGAAAAGGAGATATCAACTTGAGTTTTTTCCTGATCTAAGTATCATTCAATTGGCAAAACATTGCTTCCCCAAAGATTTCATTTTATTGATATGTGTCCAATTGAGATCAAAGGATTCCATTATGGGATCCTTAAGAAACAAGGATTGTAGGGGAGTTGAGAATCTTTGAAGAATAATTAAAGCAACAGCCAGTTGTTTCAATACAAACCCATTCATCTTTACCCCAGAGAGGGGGAGGAAAATAAAGAATTTTTACTCAAAATAAAGTCTGGATCAATAAGGTGTAAAATATAATAAACCTTGTCATGTTGCATCAAGGGATGAATAAAAATGATAGAATTTGAGGTTCACAAGAAACACATTTAAAATGGCCCCATTGAATAGATGAAGAAAGAGCCACAAAACTGCTAAAAGGAAAATATTTACTTATAGAAAATGCCAAATCATGTTGAGAATTAAATGGATAAGAAATAATTTCCTTATTCCCACTGATTAATATTCATCCACTACCTTGGTTGAAGAAGCATTTAGCACCACTAAGTGATGGCAGTCCTCAACATCACACCACTAAGTAGGATTATACTCTCTAAACTTTTTCTTTTCTCCTCCAAAGATAAATGAATTTTTTGAGAAGTCTTAGTTGGGCAGACAAAGTCAATGTGTCTATAAGATAATCAATTCCAACATCTCAATGCTAGCTACTCATAATCTAGATTTTTTTTCCCCACCTTATCATTCTTTTTTAGCCAGATCTCATCAGGTAGACATTTTTCAAAGTTTACTTCCATGTAAATTTTGGTAAAAGTAATGAAATGCCTTTGAGTTGTTTCTTGAGAACCAAATTTGAAGATATGAATGGCATTAACAATAAAAGAGAAGGAAAGAGAAGACTATAGGTGAAGGGGAAGATTCACAAGTCTCACCTAAACAAGGGAAAAATAAATAATATCCACTGAAGGGTCAAAAGATTATGACTAAGGCTTCAAACAAATCTTAGCTCCCATATAGAACCAAGGCTTGGAATTGAGATTAAGGTTTATTTCCTTAATTAAAACACATTGAAAAATAAAAAATAACCCATTTTCATAAAGGTGAATAAATATCTTTTGATAAAATAGAGGCTTCTAGGTGGAAGAAACCCATTTATGAAAATTCACTAGTTTTGACTAGAGATTATAGAATCTGCAAACAAATTTTTTGAAAATAAGCTTCCTTAACAACAAATTAATCCCCAAGATTGATGATAGTAATGAAATAAAATATATCCATACATAAATTCTCACAAAGATACACACATCAATAGCTGACATAGGCTGTGCAAGGAATCCCTTAGAAGATAACGGTGGTACTAGAGAATCAAAAGAATGAGCCACACTCATAATAATGCTTAGATCCACAGAGGAAAAAGCTATATAATGCTAAAGAAATTAAGAATGACAAATATGAGGATAATGAATGAGTGCTATAATAGGGCCATTTCCAAAGATGTAAAAAGAACCGTGAATATGAATTGTTAAGGCATTGGAAGGAAGCACAGCGACAAAAGTTGTGGGTGGGAAATGACCATTGGAGCCCATTTTTAATTCTAAGTCCTCTTTTTGAGAATTGGGAGAATGTACATTAATTGAGAGCACATTTAAAAATATATTTTTCTTTCCAAAATATATGTCACTCACCATCCCTCAAATGTTATAAATAGAGGACAAGGTGTGGGAATTACAATCAAGTAGGAAAATATATAGAACTATGATTTCATAAATTTGTCTTATGATATTCTTAATAAAATCATTCAATTATTTTATCAAATTATCTTTGTGTATTTGAATTTTTTCATTAGTGTAAAATGAAACTTTAGGTCAAGGTGATCCTAGAGAAATTGACACATCATTTATTCAATTTCTACATCACACTCCACGAACACCCACATGTGGAAAATGTCTTTGCAGAGGAGTAGAGAAAAAGAATGGCTATGTAAGTGACATCAAACCCTCCCACAATCTCCATGACCCCACCTTCGACTAGAGAAGCAATGATATCGATAATTATAATCTAGGAAAACTCTTATAATTACATGAGGAGTATTTCCCTAATGGTTGATGAGAGTGTATAGGCTCTCCACCTCCAAGGACACTTTTTCACCATGAATATATAAAAAAACATTGTATAAAACAAATATTTTTTAAGCAACAATAAAATCTCTTCCTAAAGTATCTTGTTTGAAGACTACATAATTATTGCCTTTCTAAAGTTAAAAAATAATTTCGGTGTGAAAGATAAGCTAGATTTTCTTGAATTTTGTAGGTAGTTAAGGTGAAATCCCCCTAGAATATAATGTTACAATTGATGTGAAATTTTTCATTAAGGAATGAATATTTATCCATACTTTTTGAGCATGAGCATAGAGCCAAAATAAGTGCTTGAAGGATTCTGGTTGCCCGTAGGCATGGCAATTATTGTTTGTCATAACCATGTGAAAAAATTTATCACCAACAAGATTCCCTTGGGTAAAATCATGCCAATTTTTTGTTACCTTCTTGGGCTCCTAAGTGGTCGAATAAATAATGATAAATCTATATATCCAAGTTGAAGGAGTAAAATCTAGTCTCCAACTTTTTTTGAGTGTATCATAAGACATAGGCATGGGAGTAAAAAGTTACTAATAACCAAAGAAATTTTTATACTCGGGAAGGGATGTGTCAGCTTGCCACCTCTATTTCTTCCACCATTGTAGCAGTGCTTTAAGGCCAATTTTTTTCATCATTACGAGATCTACCATTTGTATTTCACTAAAAATTAAAAAGTCTCTATTGTTAAGATCATATTTGGTATTAATATATTGTTATCTATAAAAATATTGTGCATTAGTTGAAAAAATATGTAATAATATGATTTTTTTTATAATTTAAGGGCCTTAACCCATGGAACCTTAGTGAAAGGAACATTTTGGTAGTTAATTACAAGAGACCATGTAAATTTTTGGGTGTTAAATGAGATAAAATCATGAAATTTATTTCATTTCCTTGAGCAAGCTAGGGTTTGATGGATTCCTAATCTTTCTAGTTGATTTTGATAATAAAAGTGCCACCAAGTCTGATAGGCATAAGATCAATTGTGGAGGGTGTAAAAATAAAGTCCTTTCAAAACACCACAACCATAAAGGATGTAAGATGAAATGAAAAGTTTCATAATCAACTTCTATACCTCTTTCTCCTTGATAGCTCCAAAAATCTTCTAGGAACACAAAGTTAATCCTTTCTTCTTAATGTCATTGAGGACCATGTCTTTGCATATGCTTGGGTAATAACATAGATCTCAAGGAAATTTGTGGAATGCTTACTTTATTTCATTATTGGAATGAATAAAATCTCTAATAATATTCTAAGACATGTTGTATATAGCTTTAGAAGGACCCCAACATGAACAGTAATAAACATGGGTAACAAAGAGTAAATTTAGAAGTTACCGTCCAAATAAATCTATTTAGTGTGCTACTAAAATAGTTTTCTCTTTGATTTTTTGCATAAAATTGTTTAAAATTCTTAAGAGGGAGGCCTGGAAGGAAAACATGAAACCCCTATAAAGTTGATCATTTTTCTAGTAAAAATATATTTCCAAGCAAATCTAGTATGTCGAGTTGGCTTGGGTGCAAAGGACCATATGTAAAAATGAGTTTTACCCTGTTGAATAATGAAGCCTAAATTAAGGTAAAAAGTTTAAAGGCACTCCCAGGCATAGTTGATAATTTGGAGTTTTCCTCTAAGATGACAAAGAAATATTTATATGAAAAATACCCATTGATTAGCGAAGCAACAAAACAGTAGGGAACAAAGTTTCCCTTAACAAGCCCTCATGAATCATAGTCACAAAGCAGATACATAAATCCTTTCACATTGAAAATATAAAGGGAAGGGGAAAGAAGACACCCTTGCCAAATATACGAGAATAAACCAATTTGATTAGGTTGATGGGTATTGATGGTAATAAATGAAGATGTATCCATAATGAGGGTATGCATAGAATGAACAAACCTGGGTTGAAACCAAAGAGCTTTCACTATGGTAAGAATGAATAGATCCATAACATTATTGAATTGAATCTTATAGTGGCATGTCTAAAAATTTAATAATAAGACTTATGAATATATAAAAGAGTAATTTATTAATATTTTTTTATCGAGATACTTAAAATTCAATTTGGATCAGTTATACCTAAAATATAAGTGAAATTATACTAAGGCATTGCCAAGCCATCTCCCAAGGTATAATTTTTGTTGGGCTAATTGGGGTTAGGTATAAGACCTATGTGACATTGATGTAGTAGCAACCATATTGGGACAACTTATCCAAATTTGAAAGTGTAACAAGAATCCTTTAATCTGAAAGATATTAAACTATATATAAAATTTTATATCGAAGTGACATACCAATTAATGTAGATATAATTACTAAACAAACCTATATTTTAATAATTATGTGTAAAATTCACATCAATTGTAATAAAAATGCTATAATAAAATAATATCTCTACTATAAATGAAATGTGGGTGATTTGGTTAAGTGGTTTGGTTATTTCAAGCCCCACCTAGGTTCAAATCTCTAAAAAGTCATATAAGGTCGATTGTAGCCGTTGGTTGTATTCTCAAGACCGTTACTCACTTTTGGAAATTCTTGAGGTAGCCGGTAATATCTCTAATTATGTCCCAAACCAGTTCAAGCTCTAGTCAAAATCCATCATCTAATTAAAAAAAGATCTCTACTTATGAAAGTTCCAATTTTATCTTTAAATTTTAAATTATGCTTCATCTAATCACCAAGAGAAATACACACCACATATGTATTATTGTTGGGGTGTCTGTGTGTGTGTGTGTGTGTGTGTGTGTGTGTGTGTGTGTGTGTGTGTGTGTGTGTGTGTGTGTGTGTGTGTGTGTGTGTGTGTGTGTGTGTGTATAATTTGAAACCAAAAATAATTAAAATTAGTAGCATCATTTCATAAAATAAAATCTACGTGGAAATAAATATTTTTACGATGAAAAACATTAAAAGATAATTTCTAATTCAGAAGGAAGCACAAGGGCAGCAGCTATGGGTGGGAGACAATTGTTGGAACCCATTTTGATTTCAAATCCTCTTTTTGAGAACTAGAAGAATGGGTGTTAATTGAGAGCACATGAAAAAAAAATTCTTTCTAAATCTTGGGTTTAATGAATTCCCAAGCTTTCCTATTTTTATTGATAACAAAAGCGATAACAACTTTGATTGGCATAGTAACAATGAGGTGGGTGTAATAATCAAGTCCTTTCTAAGCAACACACCCATAAGGGATGAAATATGAAATGCATTGCTTGAATATAAACATTTATACCTCTTATTCCTTGACAGTTTGAGGAATCTGCTTGGCACACAAAGTTAACCTTGGTTCTTAATGTTGAAATGAGTACCATGTCTCTGAATTCTTTAGGATAGTAAGACATATCCCAAGCCATTATGTGGAACATTTTTCTTCCTTCATGTTTAACCAAATAAATTAATCAATAATCTTTTCTAACATGTTATATGTAGCTTTATATGGAGGTCCGATTCTAATATATGTATGTGTGTATGTATGTATATGTGTGTGTGTGTGTATGTATGTATGCATAAAATTTGAAACCACCAATAATTGACAATAGTAGTTTCATTTCTTAAAACACAAACTGCTTAGAATCAAATGGTTTTCCTCCAAAAAGCATAATGAAATAATTTTGAATTTAGAAAGAAGCACGTGAGCATAAACTATAGGAGGGAGATGACTTTTGGAGCCCATTTTTAATTATAAGTCCTCTTTTCAATCATTGGATGAATGGGTCTTAATTAAGAGCACATCAAAAAAAAAAAATCTTTTTAAAAAAATCTAGGGTTTACTAGATTCCCAATCTTTCCTATCTGTCTTGATAACAAATTTCTAACAACTTTGATAAGCACAAGAATAATGAGGAGGTTCTAATAATCAAGTCCTTTATAAGCAATACAACCATAAAGCATAAAATATGAATTGCATTGCTTTCCAAGCAACTTTTATACCTCTCTCTCCTTGATTGTTTGAGGAATTTTATTGGCACACAAAGTTAACCTTAGTTTTTAATGTCAACAAGGACCATATCTCAAAATTATTTAGGATAGTAAAACATATCCCAAGTCATTATGTGTAACCCTTATTTTCGTTCATATTTGGACCAAATAAATTCATCAAAAAGCTTTTATAACATGTTGTATGTAACTCTAGATGGAGGTATGTAACCTCTTATCCCTCTATAGTTTGAGGAATCTACTCGACACACAAAGTTAACCTTGGTTCTTAATGTCAATGAAGACTATGTATGTGACTTCTTGAGGATAGTAGCATATATTCCAGGGCATTATGTGGAACCCTTGATTTCCTTCATGTTTGGACCAAATAAATTCATCAAGAAGTTTTTTGAACATGTTGTATATAGCTTTAGATGTATCCTAACAAGAAGAGTAACAAACATGAACAACAAAGAACACTTTAGAACAAATATGGAACTTACCATCCAAATAAAGGTATTTAGTAACCTAGTAAGTGAGCTTCCTCTTCACTCTTTGAAAAACATAATTCCAAATTTTTGAGGAGAAGGCCTGGAATGAAAATGAAACCCCCATGAAGATTTTATTGGTTGTTGTGTAGTAGGACAATGGAGTAATTTTACACTACCATCTTTCACAAAATGTCGAATCAGATGGAATTTAGTGTTGATGATGGTAAACTAGGAAGAAACTAATACATCAAATGAACAATATAAAATGAGTTGTGTTATTAAGATATATAAAAATATGTATTTCCCTTGGAGTAATTTTTACACTGCTTTACGTAGAAAAATTCAAATTGGGAAGAATGTTATTGTGTAAGACAGTTATTTTTTTTTTTTAAAAAGAGTTGAAATGCTTGAATGTTAAGTAGGCTTACCTTTTTTTAACTATCTAAACAAGGTAGTATTTTTCTGAAAACTATTTAAAATTGTTAAGTTGGGGAGAGAGTTTCCCTTATAAAGCCCTCAGAAATCATAACTTCATAGAGCAAATATCCAAATCCTTTTTCATTGATAATATAAAGGGAAGGGACAAGAGGACACCTTTGTCAAATATACTGGAATACTAGACCAAAATACTTAGATTGATGGGCATTGACGGTAATAAATGAAGATGCATCCCTAAAGAGGGTATGGAAAAAATGAAAAACCTTGTGTTATAACCCAAGAGCTTCTATTGTGATAAGAGTGAATGGCTCCATAACAAAATTACAAAATTGAATCTTATAGTGATGTGTCTACAAAAAGTATTAATAAGACTTATGAAAATATAAAAGTGTAATTTATTAATACGTTTTTATTAAACTACTTAAAATTTAATTTAAATCATGTATAACTAAAACAAGATGAAATTGTACTAAGACATTCCCAAGCCATCTCCCAAGGTATAATTTTTATTGGGCTAATTAGGGCTAGGTATAATCCCTGTGTGTAGTAACCGCACTAGGACAATTTATCCAAATGTGAATGTGGAATAAGAATCCTTTAATCTCTAAAAGACATTAAATTGTATATAAAATCATATATATGAAGTGACATATCGATTAATGATGAGATAATTACTAGACAAACATATACAAAAAGAATGAGTTTCCATTGAATCACTAAATTTGAAAATATGCTTCATTTAATTTATAAAAAATATATATACAAATCAAAAATGGTAAGTTTTCATTTACTAAACTACAAAATATAATACATTTAAAAGAATAGTTTCATTTACTAAAATAAAAAACAAAGTACTAGTTTGCCAATGAAATGGATTTCCTCCGCAAACACCATGGATTATATCCTCTGCTTTGGAATAAAGGGTGACACCCTATATTCTCCATGGCCAGCCAACTACTCAAATTCTAAAGAACGCAAACCCCCCTCCGACTTCATCACACTTTCCGTGGAGGTGCGAAGCTTTGGCATCAGTGGTAGAACTATCTTTGCATAAAGTGGATCTATTTTTTTGTTTATGTACAGTAGTCTTAAACCCGTACAAAATCACCCTTGTCCAAGGTTTTTCAATTTCTTCAAGTGTTTCCAACTTCTCTGCAGTCAACTTGATAAGTTTATTGATCCACAATCTACTATTTTTTTCATATTTAGTGTGTTTTATATAATCTACAAGAACAACAATTTTGCCAATGTATCAAAAAATTATTCATTGTGTGTTCTAAATAAATATTCTTGCATCAATGGTAAAGCTTCATTAGTCATTTTTGCTTGTGCAATTAAAAAAATTATGAGTAAGTTATGCTGTCATGCTTTTATCTTTGTTAGTGTAGGAATATAAAAAAATAATGTATACTTCCCCTAGCCATTAGTTAGCCAAATTTTGTGCCACACCACCCAATGTTGACATAAAATGCAATCCTTGGTACAAATTTATATGGGTTCGTAAAGACTTCGATTAGAGTTATTTCTATGTAGGGGTTAATATTTAGTTATGTTCCTTATTCAAATTATGCAAACATAAATTTTAAAGTATGTATATGCTTTATGTTCTAATCTCATACACTAAACACACATATTTTCTAAATTACATCTTTATTCATATACCATAAAAATCGTTACAATGTCGCATATACTCTTTATCTCTATACCAACACTCTCTCTATTACAAAAAATCAAGATGTTCCCCCTTCAGTCAATATAATAGTTTAATTTACTAAAACATAGTGTACTTTGAATCAAATGGTTTTCAACCTTAAAACATTATGAAATGTATAAATAAGACACATGACAGGAGTATTTGGCTACCATAAATAATTTAACTAGTTTGCTTACCATAGACTATAAGGCCTAAATTAGACAATCGACCCTAGTTATCATAAAAAAATTCAAAGATAATTATATATTCAATATTGCCCTTCATATGTTAATATAATTCATAGTAGAAGAAGGAAATAGTGAGGGGAAATTTTATGGGAAGCATAAATTTCTCAATATTTTATCTAAGATCAAGTGTAGTATTCATTCTTATCAATTTAATATATGATAAATGTTCAATAAACTACATGATATTAAATTTATTTTTTCATAAGGAAGGTCTAAACGATAGCTGGTTATCAGGGCCTTCACGCATCACTTCTATTTTACACCATTTCAGATGTCTAGTGCACCCCAAACCACCAAATCAAGTATTCAATTAAATTTAAAATGTCAATTACAAAAACCTCCATTTTTAGTATCATGTCTTAGTGTGAATCATGTCCTAACTGCATCTTATTTATACCAAGTCAATCCAAGCCATTATCCATGCATGAGAGAGAGAAATATGAGAGAAAGGAATCAAATATTCATTATTCTTCTTATAGCCTTCTTTATGCAGATTGTTACCCTTCTAGAGATGTCCCCTGGTATATTTTTCTTCACCCTTTTTAAAATTCTATAATAAAATTATCTTGGTTAAGGGTGTACATTGGCCAAATTATAATCCATCACTATTAAAACTTGTTTGCTTGATAGACACTCTATGGCCATGTGTTAAATTGTTTGGGTTACCTCTTAGGCTTGGGGGTTGATGAGGGGCATAGATTCATGATGAGATCATATGGTTTGGATGTGATATTTACCTACTCCTCCTCCCCGTGTTCCTGCCCAACCAATTGTTTGGTTTCTAATTTATGAAAATATTATTGTCGTTAATTTTTTTCTATGAAAAAATTTGATACTTCTTATATAAATTTGAAGACCATAACAAAATTGAAAAAATAAATAAATAGATAAGAAAATTAAAATAAAATAAATGCTCAAACATGTGGAAGGAGGGAGGGAGGGCATGGGTTGGTCTCCTCCATTTCTTTTTAGGTTTCATTAAGATTGAAGTGAAAATATATAAAAAGTGTAAAGCAATCTCTAGTGTAAAACAATCACTTTTATAACTTTTCTAAAAAAGGCTAGGCCCGTAATAAATGGAGAGTTCATATTATTTTAAATTAATGGTTAAGATATGTTTTAAAATTGATTTGTCTTTATTTTTATTTTGAAAAATTATTTTTTAATAAACTGAAGTGTAGTGATATATATTAATAGTTACAATAAATTTAAAAATTGAGAAAAATATTAAAAATCAGTTTCGGACTCTCAAATTGTTTTTATGGTTTTCAAAAATCTTTGAAAACATTTAGTTAGATAGGACAGGTCATATATGAATTAAACTTTTTGATACATTCATTTTGGAATAAATTAAATTTCAAACGGTGTTATAGATTAAAAGTTATGGTCTATAAAAGTTCGTTCTTCGCATGAATAGATGAGATTGAATTTGATTCAATTTTCTACTATTGTGATTGAATAGTGGAATATAAAACAACATTCTCATACACAACCCCAAAATATATTAAAGCAAAACTCTCCCTGTGCCCAACCTGGCGGATTACATGCCTAGGAGAACCTTCCTTCCTACATTTTTTGGCTGATAAACTACCCTTTGCCAACCAAACTCTGTTGAATCTAATGAAAACATTTCGCATTCTAGACAACACCATGATGTCATCGATCTTGGCCCAGAAGTTGTGAGAATGAGAAAGTCTAGTAGTGAACGGAGAAATTAGGAAATGTTTGACATCGGTGGAAGGCATGGCAGAGTTTTTTTATGTACACAAATATCACTTTCCAGTTAAAGGCTCCTAAGAAAAATACCGACCTTTAGAATGGTAAAAATATATTAATACATGGCTAGGCATAAGTAGTACTAACCTTTTATTGTGTGTTCAGTAGCTCGTGTCCCATACCTGGAATATCTTGACTATGCATTTCAGAATCATTATGATCATGACCATCTGGCTCTCCACTAAATCTTTCAACAATAATGGTGAGATTACTGTTACCTTGCAGTGTGGTCCTTTGCATGCATTGCTTTTGAACTTGACACATGTCATCCATGGTTTCATCCTCATAGTTGAATGCTTTAGTCTCTTTTTTGACAAAAACGGTGGCGTAAAAGTCAATGCGGAGTTTCAGATTTGCATAATGAAGGAAGTGCTTCAGGAGAAATATCATTTTTTTTTGAAGAAATAGAAAATGGGTTGAGTAATTTTCTTGTTCTCTATAAAATTTGCCCATTTCGGTGCAATTTTTTTAGGTGTTGCAGCAAAGGAAGAAATTGTGGTCCAAAAAAGGTGCAGGGATGATACGAATTATCAATATATTAATAACAAAAGAATGGAATTGCAAAGAATTTGTGAACAGGAAAGGGAAAAAAATCTATACAAAAATAAAGGTACGTTTGATCCATTGCTTATTAGTCCCGAAGGGTACTGTTGGTTTCGTTTTCCTTTAACCAATGATTATTCATTATTATCTCAGGCAATAAAAATGTATTGATTTGTGAACTTCATTATGTATGAGCATTGACAGTAAGTACGTTGCAAGATATTTAATTAACAAAATAAAATAATATTGATCACTATTTCTGATTAGCTAAATATGTCAGATTTTATTATAAATGCCACGCAGCTCTCTTTGCAGGGATGGGAAGTGACCCTACTTCAAGGCATCAGGATCAGAATGATAATGATAGGTAAGTGATTTTTTGGCAGGGATGGTAGCATATTCGACCACATTCACCATTACATGTCGGGTGGGTTACTGCATGTTTCTAATCTCTATGATGTCATTTTCTATGCAGTTATTCTTTGTAAATAGTTAGAAACCTGTATCGATCATGGGGTGAGCAGTCATTCCTAAAGAGATCTTTCCCCTGAAATCACAAATTATGCCTTCCAGTATTTTAAATATCTCTATATTGGATGAGGCAGAAGGCATAAAAATAGAAATGTTATTAAATTTCTCTTTGAAATAGTTTCTCCTATCAAATTATTTTCCTCCACTGCTCCCATCTTCCTTATTATTTTGATATCAATGGAGATAGCGTCGGGCAGAAGGTTATCTATCAATTTTTTAGGGTGAAAAAGGTTTATATTGCTTTTAGCATGCTTCTAACCTCTGCAAGTGATTTTGTCTTTATTTTGTTAAGATTATCTGTACACTGTTTCTTTTTTACGTGTATGTAAATGTTCTCTCTACTTGCTCTCACTTTTGTATTTTTTCCTTATTTAGAACTAATTATCTCTTCAAACACCCATTTTGGCGACTATAGTTTTTCATTATTTTTAATTTAGGAAGAATGTTGTTGTGTAAGACAATTATTAAAAAAAAAAAAAACGGTTGAAATGCTTGAATGTTATGTAGGCTTAACTTTTTTTAACTATGTAAACATGGTAGTATTTTTCTGAAATCTATTTAAAATTGTGAACATATTTATTGTGTCCGAAATGGAAGGAAGTTGATAGTTAAAATTTATTTTGTTAAGGTTATCACACTGTTTATTTTTTAGGTGTATGTAAATGTTCTCTCTACTTGCTCTCACTTTTGTATTCTTTCCTTATTTTTTATTTAGGACTAATTATCTCTTCAAATACCCATTTTGGAAACTATAGTTTTTCATTATTTTTAATTTAGGAAGAATGTTATTGTGTAAGACAATTATTTTTAAAAAAAAAATGAAATGCTTTAATGTTAAGTAGGCTTATTTTTTTAACTATGTAAACATGGTAGTATTTTTCTGAAATCTATTTAAAATTGTCAACATATTTATTGTGTCCAAAATGGAAGGAAGTTGATAAGTAAAATTCGAGACGACGTCATTATTATTTTGCTCATTTTATTATATATTAATTACACTTAAATTTAGGTTACCTAAAAATGTGGGTTGTCATTAGATACATTAGTAATTGAGGATGTGGGAACAGATTTTTGTAAAAAAAAATATGACAATTTTTATCAAACGTTTTGTCAAATAGTTTTTTTAAAAAAATTCTATATCATAACTTAGATTCATTAACTAGTAACAATTTAAAAAGATAAAACAATTATAAATAATTTTAAACCTCATTAAAATATAAGACTATTACATTTAAAATAGGTTGGAATAACTATATTTAAAAAATTAAAAAAAATTAAATTTAAAATTTTTAAAATTCAAATTTAATTCTAAAATAAACGAAATTTTAGAAAAAACTTATGCCAAATTTTATATATATGATAAATAGAAAAATGAAGATATAAAATTCTTTAAAAATTATCTTTACAATTTATTTAAAAATATTTCAACTAATAAAATTGAAAAATGCATATGAATTCATCTTTGATACAAATAAATTAATTAAATAAAAATAAATAAATAAAAATAATAATTTACAAATAATGTTCCAAACTTATAAACATAAATTTTATTGAAAATCTTGAAAATACTAAAAAAATAAAAAATAAATTTAAAAAAAAACATCTATTTCCTACAATTCATAGGAAAATAGTATCTCCTAGATTGTGTAAATTAAACTAATAATAAGACAGAAAAACAAAAATGAAAACATCCTATACATTATGTAATTTAAAAACAACATATATTTACAATTTAAAATTAAAATAAAATAAATGTTATTATCTATTATAAATGATAAAACTTACTTAAATTTAAATTCATTTATATTAAAAAAATAATAATTGAAAGAAAAAACCCTCAAAATAATAATAAGAAAACACATATTCTCTGGCAGCTTTTGGTAAAATTTTAAATAAAAGAAAAAAACTTCAAAATAATGAAGACAACATATATTACCCGGAAGTTTTGTGTTAGGAGAGAAAAAAACTAAAATAAAAATACACAAATTTACATCTAAAACTGCCAAAATTAAAATGTTTATTTAGATTTTTAAGTTCATTTATATTATCACTATTTTTTTTAATGAAATATATCTATATATTAACTAAAGAGATATAAATAATTCATATAAAAAAAAGGTGGTATGAGAGCACGTTATGACACACACAAAGTCTAGAAGCCAAATCAAAGCATCATCTAGGTAGAGCTTAGAAATAAGCAGCTAAATCATAAAACCATAAAAAAGAGAACATTTTTGTAGTAAGAGCAAGGTCAACGGATGGAGGATCCATATCATCAAGACCCCATCCGGAGCTTAAAAAATCATTACCATCTGGAACAAGCTCCCAGCCAGTAACTTGAGCAGTGTATGTATCATCATCTACTTGTGTATAAATAGATGAAATAACCTAAAAAAACTTGGAGAACTTATCCAACACATCCGTACGGCCTCCAAATAATACCCCCAAAACATATGGACGTAGAAGAAAATTACCACAAAAATTTTAATATAAAACAAACCTTAGAGAAATAATACATAGATAACATATAATTACCTTTGAAGTTTTGGCAGTAAATGGTAGGAGAAAACGTGTTATCTCATTGTTGGCCAAAACTTTTGCTTAGTTTTTCATTGATTTACCTATCGATGTTCAATCTATGTTGTTTAAAGAAACTAAAATCCTTTTAACACAGTTTATATATTTTATTATCTACTACCTGCCTATATAAGTCTCAAGTGACATACATATATAATTTTAATTTGATTTTTAGTTCATAACTATTTTTAATTTGATTTTTAATTCATAAATATTTTTAAACATCATTCTTTGTCCTTTCCATCTCCCTTTTACTACATTTGCACATTTGCATCTCTCAATCAACAATGTTACAACAAACCATGAAATTTGTGGTAGGGGGAATAATAGTGAAATTTGTGGTAGGAGGAAATTATTTTGTAAGACACTTTCTTAATTTTCTCAATATTTTATACTTTAGTGAGTTAGCTTTTGCAACCAAATGATATTTTGTACTCCAAATTATTTATAAATTATACTTTCTTGGCATTCATTCTCAATCTTTTATATTTTAATTAGTTAGTTTTAGAATCAAATGATATTTTTTAAATTTCTCACTATGTGTAAATTACACTTTTTAACTATTATTAAGAGTAAATTATAATTACACCATGTTATAAAATATAAGTCAATTATTGATATTTTAACTTCAAACAAGTTACTATTAATGTTGATGTAGTTTTTATATTCAACATTCTAAATTTATTTAAATTTGTATTTGCATATTTGACTTGATATATAAAAATACTATCATTCATATGTCTAATCTCAATGCTATAAAAATACTTCAGCAGTCCTAAATACATCATCTCAAATTATTTATTTATTTATAATTTGAACTTTTCTATGAATTAATTTCCATTTCCATTAAAGATTAAAACATCTACATATAAGACACCAATTAAACTTTCACCTTGATTACATGCCTTAATGTGAAAAGTTATTTTAATTTCATTTTTTATAAATCCATTTCTCAACAAATATGAGTTTATATAATTGTATACCATTAGTGCTTTTTGGAGCCCATAAAATTCTTTCTTTAATTTGTACATCTTGTTCTCGTGATCTAAAATCTCATAGCTAGGTGGTTTGCAACATACACTCATTTTTATAACACTCCATTTAGGATTAATGATTTGGCATTCATTTGTTGCACCTTCCACTTATGTTAGGATGTCATTACTAATATGATTCTCATAGTTTCCATCCTTGATACATTAAAAAATCATTGTAATCTCATCCAAGTTATTGCTTGTACCATTTGTCAACTAATGTTGCCTTTTGTCTTTCAATCTTGCCTTCTCTGGTGGTTTTGGTTATTTAAACCCACTTGGCATTAATTTCCTCCTTTCCTACTAGAAGGTTTACCAACTCCCATGTCTCATTTTTCTCAATTTATTGCATTTCTTCATCGATGGATTCACACCATTTTTTGTCCTTAATTGCATAATGAAGGTAAACAAGATCAACTTTTAAAAATTTGTTGTCTTCAGAAAGTTCAATTTCTCCAAGTCATCATTGAAATATCTAAAGTAATCTAACCCGTTCAAGATTTATAAAAACCTACCGAAGATTTTCAACTTGGTAAATTTACATGTCGAGGATTTATTAATACAAAAAGTACCTACTACTTAAGTATAGCTTTGCAGTGTATATTGGCAATGGAAATACTTTCAAACTTAAAATTGGTTCATACCACACAGCACACCCTTTATAAAATTGGTTCATAAATTGAGGATTTCTATTAGGGCTCTCATCCTTAGAAAAAATAAAAACATAAACATTGTGCAGAAGGATAGAAGATGGACAAAGTGTAATAACCCCTCTGCTCAGGTACCAAAAAAATGTAGCATATTTATTTTAATATTATTCACTTGGAAAGGTATTCTTATTTATCCTTCCTTAATTAAAAAAATATAAGTCATCATGATTCACTGAGTTAATATTTCCATAGAACACAACAATAAACCTTAGAATAGCATGCGGCACTGAATGTTCACTATCTAAGTAGTGACATTAGCATAATATGCAAATCACATGCCAAATAATAGAATCAATTCAAATGGTCACAAGGATTACCATGAAATCAAGCCAACCCTAACCTAGCCTAAGGACGTAGAACCGATGCCCCCACCTCAACTTGGGCAGCCTATATATCCACTCCTCAAAATCAAGGTCCAATGTAGTTCTCCTTTCACTTGTGATGGTCTCATCCATGATACATCATCACCAAAGAGATTGACACTCTAAGCCAAATAGGGAACAAATTACTCATGACATAGATGAGTTTCTAAAGATCTAATCCTCAATCCCATGACTAAATGACACACTCAAGCATAATGCCTTACTACTCCAAGCTTGTGTGCTTACCCCATAACTCTCAAATCAAAACCTAGCTAATAGCAATGATAAATGAATCCACATTCCTTGATTGACATAGAATCACCTCAATATTTTTTTATGGTTATCAATACATGGATAAAACACTAAACATTCACACTATGGATAAGTTTTATAGGATTGAAATGATTATACATGTGATCCATGCATTCACTTAGATAATCATAAATTTCACACTATAGAAAAACATATTAGGGTTAGTTTCATATGCCCGCACTCACTCCTTGAACTGCCATACATATCTGTGATGTCACCTACATGCACAAAATCAGGGCGAGATGTAGTTCTCCAAAACTACCAGTTTCATTTAAATACAGACATTATGGAACACTTGGTCATCGTTGTCAAACGTAATTTGATAATTAGGTCCTTGCTATACATTTTTGATCTCACGTAACTTAGGCATACCAACCATATTTTCATCTAATGAATCCCCTCATTTAAAAATACTAACCATGGGGAGAACGCTTAGGTTAATATAGCCAATTATGGTTGAATTAACTATACCCCATCATGTGAAACATGCTTAGATATACTTAGCCAAGTTGAAGTGCACAAAGATAATTTTAGGTAATTGGATCACACTTAGTTACATAAATAGTTAGAATCATGCTTATCAATACATAACATGATTGGTAACATAAAAGCATACTTAGCATGTCAAAAACACACTAAGCATATCCAAAAGCATGTTTAGTTATAAAAGTTGATCATAGAAAATTTTGTGGTATTTAATCATCCATAAGTATTATAAGACCAACTTGGCTACACATGTCAATGCAAACACAAATCCATTGTGTTTATTCAACTTAAGCAACTACATCATGCTAAATCAATGAGAATATTTTCTATGCAAGCAACTTGTGAGAGTAACTTTACTATTTATTTCATATATCAATACAGATTTCCATATACAACACTTAAAATCTTTTCCATTACAATTCAACAAGGATTCTTATCTAGTGCACTTAAGTTGGTTTCCATCATATTTCCAACATGGGATACATTCTATATCACTTACCCAATATTTAGCAATTACATTTTGATATAACATGTTGTCTATTCTGATAATCATTTGAAATCAAACTAAATACATAGTATATTTAACTTGTGTCCATAACTAATTGAAAAATTATATTCCAATAAATAGGTCCTCTATCTTTCAAATAGGTATTAGTTATCCAAATTAACTCCAAAGACTTACTCATTTTTAATAAACCATCCATTTCAATAATGAATATCAAGGTTTCAATATAACACATGTATCAAGCTTGTTATCTGATGCAGTTTTCATTATTTTACAAATATATAAAAATATATGCTCACTTGATCTCTTGGACGTTATTAAAATCTTTCATTCAATCAAATTTTTATTCTAACAATCTAATAACACTGAAAGGGTTGCCTTAAGTTAATAATATTTGTATTCATAATACTTTTATCTAGAATCATATTTAATAATATTTTAATATGGAACAAATACTATTATTTGGGCTCAAATGTTAGAAAAAATCCTAATTATTAATCTATTATCTTTCAATTCCATTCTCGAGAATAAAATTCATATTGACAAGGAATTATTACATTTTAATTTCTTTTTATCAAGTTCCCCTTCCATTTTAATTTCCAACATGGGATACATTCTATATCACTTACCCAATATTTATCAATTGCATTTCGATATAACATGTTGTCTATTCTGATAATCATTTGAAATCAAACTAAATACATAGTATATTTAACTTGTGTCCATAACTAATTTAAAAATTATATTCCAATAATAGGTCCTCTATCTTTCAAATAGGTATTAGTTATCCAAATTAACTCCAAAGACTTATTCATGTTTAATAAACCGTGTATTTCAATAATGAATATCAGGATTTCGATACAACACATGTATCAAGCTTGTTATCTGATGGAGTTTTCATATTTTGACAAATATATAAAAATATGTGCTCACTTGATCTCTTGGACGTTATTAAAATCTTTCATTCAATCAATTTTTTATTCTAACAATCTAATAACACTGAAAGTATTGCCTTAAGTTAATGAGATTTGTATTCATAATACTTTTAACTAGAATAATATTTTAATATGAAATAAATACTATTATTTGGGCTCAGATGTTAGAAAAAATCATAAATATTAATCTATTATCTTTTAATTCCATTCTCGAGAATAAAATTCATATTTACAAGGAATTATTACATTTTAATTCCTTTTTATCAAGCGCCCCTTTATTTTTATAAATTTATTCAAACCCATTATTTTTATTAAATGCCACTCTGTATAAAATTGTTTGAAGTCATCAAAGAATATAAATTTATATGGTGAACAATAATAATGTTGAAAATTGGTGAACGTATTAAATTTAGAAGGAATGCTTATATAAGCTTTTATCCCACATAAAGGGTGACTCTATAAAAAGCAAAGCTGTATAAGGGGATGGCATAAGAGTGGGCATAAGAGGTTTGATTAAAATTGAATACGACTAGAATTGAAAAGCTACCAAGTTGCCATACTTAATAACAAACAAAATTATTATATTCACGTCCAAATTAAAATGCCTTCATTAACTTAGAGGCCATTTTAAATTTTTAGCATCAAAATAACACTTGGGAACTGAGGCACCACCTATGCATAAAGCTAAGTGGTTATGTGACACCAAAATTAGAAGTGAAAGGATAAAAATAAAGTTGTTTATAATATTAATTGGTACTAGAAATGAGATACTACAAGTAAAATTTCATTGTACAAACACATCCAACACTAAACACTACAAGTGCTTAAATTCATCCATTTATTCAATTTTAGACACATTAACAGATCATAAGAAATGAACTGGGATGCCATACTTCAGTATTATTAAAAGAATAGATCTTTATTTTTATTTTTATTTTTCCTATTATTATTGTCAGATACAGACTGCTATATGGGGTGCCATTCTACTACAGCAACTACCTCAAATTAAAAAGTTTTACTTGTACATGCATCAGGCAAGGAATAAATTGTACTACAACAAGATTTGATTAAAAAGTAAAATTGTTAGAGAGAAAAATGGTGAATCTAAACAAGCCTTGAATCCTAGTTGGATTATCTTTACTAAGATTTGAAAGAGGCAGGCTACTTATTGCATGCTTTTAAAACTAAGTTATAAATTATTTCATTCTTTATTTACCATTGTTTGATTTTCCTTTAACTAAATCCTTGTAACTATTCATATATAATTTTCTTCTTTTGATAGGTAAAACCTCTATAAATACATATTTGAGTTAATGAAAAGATACCTGGAAACTACAACCTACAATTGGGTCATTATTGAGTTTTCAAGACATACCCAGTCAAATCTATGTGCTACACTTATGCAAAGAAAAATCATTTTAATAAAATCAAAATGCCTTACCATCTAAGGCAGCTTAATATTTTTCAAAAACTAATTGCCAATAAGCTTGGTATTATTTTTATTTCTTTTACTGGTTAAATAGTCTAAAAATGGTAAAACAAGTTTGTATCGTTATCAAGGTAACGCCAATAGGGAGGGAGTATTCCAAGTAGGAATAGTTGTATGCAGAGGATATTGTATAAATTTATTCATCCATAATTCTATATTTATGTGAGTACAATAGTAACTTTATTTGGGTATATATTCATTATTCAAAATAATTCAAACTTTATCTGAATTAATAAATGTGTATTTATTTATCAAAACACCTAATTATAAAGGAATTCAAACTTTATCCAAGAATCTAAATTAATAAAATATTATAGAGGATAATTTATTTGAGGAACCGTCCAAAAAATTAATTTATTGGCAAGCATGATTGATTATAACATCTGAACTCAACTTCCTATTAAACTCATTTTCATACAAAGGTACCTAGATTTGTTGTTAAACTAGGAAATAATCCTTCTTGCATTCAAATCCTCCTCCTTCTATTCTCCTCTATTAGTTCCTCTTTCAGCATGAATGGTGCCCATTGGGCACTATATATAACTTGTACAACAAAATTTACAACTCTTAAACTCCTACTTGCTTATGCATTCACCAAATTTCCTCTTCCAAAAATGAATGTCTCCTCCTTCATTCACCCAACTCTTCTCCCTTCATTTGGCATTCAAAAAGACAACAAATAACTTCAAGAATTCAATTATTTCCACCCACTTCACTATTTACTTCATTTGTTTCACTATTCCCCTATGTGGCGTAATGGGTGAGAGGAAATGCAACATGATAAAAATATCAATTTTAGTGAATATTGCAAGTTAATACCAATTTCATTTTAGTCCCCCATGGTTGGCATAGTAGATAGGTCATTTAATTTGTCTGCCACTATCTATTTCTTCTGTTTACCCACTACACCACTTTATTATTATTATTTTTAAATGTTGTTCCATTTTATAAATATTTGTTGTATTTCATTTAATTTGAATTTGAATTTACTATAATTAAATATTCAAAAATGAAGATGAGACATTTAAATCCATCTTCGATAAGTGACTGGTATATTCAAAAATTTATTCGATGGTTAATTCCTCAAACCAGACATCATAGCAATGTCTTATATCCCAGGACAAGTATAATGAACAGAATCACCATATATATTTATTATGACCAACATTTAAACACTATTTTTAAGTAATTTCTACATATCTCCTTGGTAAATATCCCCTTTTAACAAATATATATTATGTTCCAAGATACTAGCATCAATGTCAATATAGTTATCTGACTGTGTCAATTAAATAAGCTTCAATACATAATTGTCAAAGCGGTGACCCAAATCGATCCACTTACTAAATATATCAAGGCAAACAATGACTCTATATAATATTTCTTTTGTTCTATTTATATCATATTACCACCAACAAGGCATCTCACTTAAAATGCATGCACATGTACGAAAACTAACACATCACAAATGACTCATACGCCATCATCGATAAAGGAGCAATAGCTTAACGGTGGGGTATAACTTACAAGTGCCCTAAAACCCGACACATAAAAATGGGATGTGACAAAAAGTGAGTAGAAAGAAAGAGAATAAGAGAACGATAATTTAGAATAATTATGAATATGATGGGATAAAGGAGGAAAAAATAGAAGTAAAACATAAAGAGGAAAGGGAGATATCAACTTGAGTTTTTTCCTTATCTAAGTATCATTCAATTGGGAAAACATTGCTTCCCCAAAGATTTCATTTTATTGATATGTGTCCAATTGAGATCAAAGGATTCCATTATGGGATCCTTAAGAAACAAGGATTGTAGGGGAGTTGAGAATCTTTGAAGAATAATTAAAGCAACAGCCAGTTGTTTCAATACAAACCCATTCATCTTTACCTCAGAGAGGGGGAGGAAATATAAAGAATTTTTACTCAAAATAGAGTCTGGATCAATAAGGTGTAAAATATAATAAATCTTGTCATCTTGCATCAAGGGATGAATAAAAATGATATAATTTGAGGTTCACAACAAACACATTTAAAATGCCCCCATTAAATAGATGAAGAAAGAGCCAGAAAATTGCTAAGAGAAAAATATTTACTTGTAGAAAAGGCCAAATCATGTTGAGAAAGAAATGAAGAAGAAATAGTTTCCTTATTCCCACTGGGTAATATTCATCCACTACCTTGGTTGAAGAAGTATTTGGCACCACTGAGTGATGGCAGTCCTCAACATCACACCACCAAGTAGGATTATGCTCTCTGAACTTTTTATTTTCTCCTCCAAAGATAAATGACTTTTTCAAAAGTTTTATTTGGGTAGACAAAGACAATGTGTCCATAAGATAAGTAAGTCCAACATCTAAATGTTATCTACTCATAATCTAGCTTTTGTTTTTCCACCTTATCATCCTTTTTCAACCAGATTTCATCAGGTAGACCTTTTTCAAAGTCTACTTCCATGCAAATTTTGGCAAAAGTAACGAAATGCCTTTGAGTTGTTTCTTGAGAACCAAATTTGAAGATATGAATGGAATTAATAATATAAGAAACAGAAAGATAAGACTATAGGTGAATGGGAAGATTCATAAGTCTCACCTAAACAAGGACAAAATAAATAATATCCACTAAGGGATCAAAAGATTAATACTAAGGCTTAAAACAAATCCTATCTCCCCTATAGAACCAAGGATTAGAATTGAGATTAAGGTTTATTTTCTTAATTAAAACACATTTCACAATAAAAAATAACCCATTTTCATAAGGGTGAATAAATATCTTTTGATAAAATAGAGGCTTCTAAGTGGAAGAATCCCATTTATGAAAATTCACTAGTTTTGACTAGAGATTATAGAATTTACAAAAAAAAACTTTTGAAAATAAGCTTCCTTAACAACAAATTCATCCCCAAGATTGATGATAGTAATGAGATCAAATATATCCATACATAAATGATCACAAAGATGCACCCATCAATAGCTGACATAGGACGTGTAAGGAATTCCTTAAAAGATAATGGCAGTACCAAAGAATCAAAAGAATGAGCCACACTAATAATTATGCTTAGATCCATAGAGGGAAAAGATAGAGAATGCTTAAGAAATTAAGAATAAAAAATATGAGGATAAGGAATGAGTGCTATAATAGGGGCATTTCTAAATATGTAAAAAGAACTATGAATACAAGTTGTTAAGGCATTGGAAGGAAGCACAAGGACAAAAGTTGTGGGTTGGAAATGACCATTGGAGCCCATTTTGAATTCAAAGTCCTCTTTTTGAGAATTAGGAGAATGTCTATGAATTAAGAACACATTACAAAATATATTTTCCTTTCCAAAATATATCTCACTCACCATCCCTCAACTACTATAAATAGAGGGCAAGGTGTGGGAATTACAATCAAGTAGGAAAATAAACAGAATTATGATTCCATAAGTTTGTCTTAGGGGATTCTAAATAGAATCATTCAATTATTTTATCAAATTACCTTTGCGTATTTGAATTTTTTCATTAGTGTAAAATGAAACTTTAGGTCAAGGTGATCCTAGAGAAATTGACACATCCTTTATTTAATTTCTACATCACACTCCACGAACACCCACATGTGGAGAATGTCTTTGGGGAGGAGTAGAGAAAACCAATGGATATATAAGTGACATCAAACCCTCCCACAATCTCCACGACCCCACCTTCGACTAGAGGAGTAATGATATCGATAATTAGAATCTAGGAAAACACTTATAATTACAAGAGGAGTATTTCCCTAATGTTTGATGAGAGTGTATAGGCTCTCCACCTTCAAGGACACTTTTTCACCATGAATATATAATATAACATTGTATAAAACAAATATTTTTTAAGAAACAATAAAATCTCTTCCTAAAGTATCTTGATTGAAGATTACATAATTTTTGCCTTTCTAAACCCAAAAAATAATTTTGATGCAAAATATAAGCTAGATTTTCTTGAATTTTGTAGGTAGTTAAGGTGAAATCCCCCAAGAAGATAATGTTACAAGTGAAAAGATCAAATGTGAATTTTGTGATTAAGGAATGAATATTTATCCATACTTGTTGAGCATGAGCATAGAGCCAAAATAAGTGCTTAAAGGATTTTTGTTGCCCGTAGGCATGACAATTATGGTTGATCATACCCACATTAAAAATTATATCACCAACAAGATTCCCTTGGTGTAAAACACACCAATTTTTTTTTACCTTCTTGGGCTCCCTAGCGGTCGACCAAATAATGATAAATATATAAATCCAAGTTGAAGGAGTGAACTCTAGCCTTCAACTTTTTTTGAGTGTATCATAAGACAAAGGCTTGGGTTTCAAAAGCTACTAATAATCAAGGAAATTTTTATACTAGAGAAGGGATGTGTTAGCGTGCCACCTCTATTTTTGCCACCATTGTAGCAATGCTTTAAGGCTAATTTTATGCATCATTAGGAGATCTATCATTTGTATTTCACTAAAAAATTCAAAGTCTCTATTGTTAAGATAATATTTGGTATTAATATATTATTGTGTATAAAGATCTGATGCATTAGTTGAAAAAATATGCAATAATATGAATTTTTTTATAATTTAAGGGCCTTAACCCATGGAACCTTAGTGAAAGGAACATTTTGGTAGTTAATTACAAGAAACCATGTAAATTTTTGGGTGTTAAATGAGATAAAACCATGAAATTTATCTCATTTCCTTGAGCAAGCCAGGGTTTGATGGATTCCTAGTCTTTCTAGTTGATTTTGATAATAAAAGCAAGTCTGATAGGCATAAGATCAAGTGTGGAGGGTGTAAAAATAAAGTCCTTTCAAAACACCAAAACCATAAAAGATGTAAGATGAAATGAAATGTTTGATAATCAACTTCTATACCTCTTTCCCCTTAATAGCTCCAAAAATATTCTAGGAACACAAAGTTAATCCTTGCTTCTTAATGTCAATGAGGACCATGTTTTTGAATATGCTTGGGTAGTAACATAGATCTCAAGGCACTTTGTGGAATGCTTGCTTTATTTCATGATTGGACCAAATAAAATCACTAATAATCTTCTAAGACATGTTGTATATAGCTTTAGAAGGAGCCCAACATGAAAAGTAATAAACATGAGTAGCAAATATTAAATTGAGAAGTTGCCATCCAAAGAAAGCTATTTAGTGTGCTACTGATTTAGTTTTATCTTTGATTTTTTGCATAAAATAGTTTCAATGTTTTAAGAGGGAGGCCTGGAAGGAAAAGATGAAACCCCTATGAAGTTGAAAATTTTTACAATAAAAATATATTTCCAAGCAAATCTAGTATGTTGAGTTGGCTTGGGCGCAAAGGACCATATGTAAAAATGAGTTTTATCCCATTGAATAATGAAGCCTAAAGTAAGGTAGAAAATTTGAAGGCACTCCATGGAATTTTTAAGCACTTGGAGTCTTCCTCTAATATGATGAGGAAATACTTACATGAAAAATGACCATTGATGAGCTAAGCAACAAAAGGGTTGGGGAGAGATTTTGCCTTAACAAGCCCTCACAAATCATAACTTCATAGAGAAAATATACAAAGCATTTCTCATTGATAATATAAAGGGATAAGAGGACACCTTTGACAAATATACTGGAATACTAGACCAAAATGCTTAGATTGATGGGCATTGATGGTAATAAATGCAAATGCATCCCTAAAGAGGGTATGAAAAAAATGAAAACCCTTGGGTTATAACCCAAGAGATTTTGTTGTGATAAGATTGAATGGCTCCATAACAAAATTACAAAATTGAATCTTATAGTGATGTGTCTACAAAAAGTATTAATAAGACTCATGAAGATATAAAAGTGTAATTTATTAATATGTTTTTATAAAACTACTTAAAATTTAATTTAAATCACATATAACTAAAACAAAGTGAAATTGTTCTAAGACATTGTCAAGCCATCTCCCAAGGTATAATTTATGTTGTAGTCCCACAACCAAGTGATAAGCTTACCTTTCTAGCTCTTAAGTAAAGGTGAAAATTTACAACATTACTAAACCAAATGAATGCAATATTAAATAAATTACTTGACTATAATGAATATTACTTAATATAACCTTTTAAAATGGAAACAATAAAAACATTGCCTATAAATTATGACCCTAATCAATTTCATGAAAATCAAAGAGTTTCAGGACACGGGACTAATAAATGTCTCAAATTACAACATAAGATCCAAGATCTAATTGATAAAAACACTAGTATTATTGATGGGCATAAATATTCATTAGATGAACATGTGGCTTAGCCTAATTAATGCATACAAATATTTAGTAATCCATTACCAAATCATAACACTCCTAAACAAAATAATGTGCATATGCAAAAATTTATACATCGCTCTACTATTTTACTTGAGCATGAGATTGAAACATTATTGTCATGGTTTTTGGGTCTAGAAGGCATATGCCTTACATTACATTTCATTACCATGAGATACCTAACAATGCATTAAATAATGGTCCTACATATAGAAGAGGTTTTGTTGATTACCATCTTTCTATCACACATGGTATTATGATTGAAAATGGTTCTAGTGAAAACCTTATTTTGATGTCATTCTTATCTAGTTGAGGATAAATTGAGAGAGATTTATTTGTTAGGAATATGATACTACACAATCATTATTGTCACATCCCAATTTCACCTTATAATTAATAACCTTTAAATCTATAGATTAATATGGTTATTATTTAATTATCATTACTTTGATTTGAGATTTATGACATATACTCTAATAGGATAGTGATATTATTGATTAGTATACATGATGTGGTATCTATATTTTTTTATTTTATATATTGAGGATATATATTTGTTAGTTTTGCATCATTGACTGATATATATGATGACTCAGATTAACTACCTACATATTACGAGGTGGATGCATGATTGATCCTACCCTCAAATCTTGACGAGGGAGAGCATCATCGGAGAGGATGGGCTAGATAGGGCATCCTCTTCTTAATAGCTGAGTTTTATAGACAAATATTTTGGCCTAAGGTTATAAAATCTGAAGCTGAGTCTTACATTAGAAAGTTGAGTTGTATACATTTCAACGCTATAGTGGGTATATTAAATTAAATGATTCAACATTTAATATGTTGAAACATCTAGTGTTACATTGTGTAGAGCTTTTTAATAGTGAAGTATATATTTGGAGTCATTATAGATATTTTGGTAAATTGCTAAGACTATATTCAAATCACTGAAGCTAGTAAGTAAATAACAGAAGTCAATTATGAAAACGTTGTCATTTGGGCTTAATATGTGAGTATAAATTTAAACACCTAGCTTAAGATAGGAAATCACTAAATTATTGGTTGAGTCACTGAGCGTATATGATAAAATTGATGAGTTTCAATGGTAAAGCCAAGTTTAATAAAAAAAGGCCAGTTTAAGCAAAAATGCCAGGTCATTATGAATTTAGTTTGAAACATTGTATGTTGAGTCTCTATTTTTGGTATGGATATATATCTAATTTTATATCATTGAGTTTGTAATAAAAGCGCAAAGTATTAAATAGTAAAGTTGAATTTAAATATTTATTAAAACGCATAAGTGTTTAAAGAAACCCTAGAAGTGTTAATGAAAATGATGTGCATGTAAAAATGCCAAGTTGATTGTATTCAAAATGTTGTGCATGTAAAATAAAATGCCATGCATGAAAATTGTAATGCCCAGTCTTGATAATCAGATTGTATAAATAAAATGCATGTCAATGCTTTGTGTCGCAAAGTCACTGCATTGTGATGCCAATTCAAACTTATATAGATGGTGAATTTATATATTAAAAATGCCTAGGCATAATGGAAAAACTGTTGAGTTAAATATATTAAATTGGCTGAGTTGGAAAATTAAGCACTGAGATAATAAATTAGTAAATTTAAATTTGCTAAATTTAAGAGATAAAATAGCTGAGTCATTTAAATAAAAGTAATTATGATTTCCTTTTAATACAAGATCAAATGTTCGGTGGAACTTTATTAATCTCGGATTTCCATTTAGTGTTTTTTTAAAGAGATATATGAGCCAATTCTTGATTAGCCAAGTATGACATTTGGCTTTGGAAAAATCTATTGTTTGAACTGTGCATTGTATGTTAAGCATATTATGGGGTTCTCCTAATTGTGAGGGTATAACTTAAAATATTATCAAAGAAAGGAATACAGGAAGCTAAATGAATTGTAAAGAGCTAGATTTTTTCTACGGTATTTCTATTAGAGACAATGTTTTCCTTAATAGTTATATTGAAATTAATCCAAAGATGTGGCCGAAAACTTTGTAAGTTAGTATAACTTAACTTTTTGTATAAGCACACATTTATGGCATGATATAACATTTGAATACTTTTGCATGAGGTGTGTTATGACTATGAACTAATAAGTATTATTCTTATTTAGACTTTTACATGTTGAAAAGAATGCATATTGAAACTTTTATTGTCTATTTTATTTTTGAGGCTTAAATTGATTTGGGGTTATTTTATATTAGGATAATTATTAGTAATTAAAACTTGTGTGCAATTTATATTACGAGTGTATCAATATGTGTCAATGATTATATATTTATAGATTAAAATGATATCTCGTGATGTGTGCCTAAAGATATTTTACGTCTAATTATTATTGTACAAAATAGACTATTGTATACCTGAGTGGTATTATCTTGTATAGATTTGTTTAAAAATGATAGTGTAAGCTTGATTATTCATGTTTGAGTAGGGTTCTCAAGCACAAAGAGCTATGATATTATGGGATATCATAGAATACTTCAACTTAAACATATATGTTTGGATGGTACAAATTATAGTTGTATGTTTAAACTCTCATCTACATTGAATGATTGAATGTATGTATTAGATATTAATTGAGCAGTATGTTTATAGTAGTTAGTAAGACATCATATATATATGCATACAACTTTGAGAGTATAAACAAATGTTAGGTTTGACTTTTATGTGCTAGAATGACTTATTTGTTAAATATACTTGTTTGATTAAAAGCATATATTTTTATATATTTATGACTACTTAGTATGACTAATTATGAGAAAACTAGTAGTTATATCTTAAAACACTAGACTATGATATTATGGGATATCATGAGGTAAAATTGTATAGATTTTATTTTAGTAATAAAAAAATTGTAGTTTAATATGAATGTGAACCATACCTAGATGGTATGAACTGTAGACATTATTTCTTGTACGATTTAAATAATAATATATGATTTATTCATATGTGGTTGAAATAAAAATATACTTTGCTTACTTTTATGTTTAACATATGATGTGTTATGGTTGCTAGGAGAATGTACATAGTATGAATATTGTGGTTAAATAAAGTGTAGTGAAACATTATCTTTTGGTATGTATGAATTACATGTGAGTGTAATATCTTTTAATAGAAATAAGTTTTCTACGATATATTACATGTTTAGTTTTATAAATCATGCACACTTCGGTACTAGTTTGTTCTCTAGATTATTACCCCATTATATCTACCTATCCATGAAGGGAGGGTCATTAAATGATAGGGGATTATGCAAGAGATTGTTGGTCCATAGTTGGTGTGGAAAAATACTCGGATAATGTGTTTCCTCCCCACAACAATACTACTTATCTAGAGACCATACTGGATATTGTCAAAGATACACAAGTTGGTTCAACTTGAGCTTTAGAGAGCTTGGTGTCTATCTTTTATATTAAAATTGAAGACCTCAAGGAAATGTAATTATATTTTGTTTATTTATACTGAACAATAATGGTTGTATTATAGGACTAGTCATAGCTGTGTCTTGATATATTCACTTTTCTTGGAGTTGTTATTGTAATATATTATATTACATTCAATATTTAAATATTGGAACCATTATTATTCTAAGTTATTTATTATGATTGATTTAAGTTATTTAGTTTAACTGTGGTTGAGTGGATTGAATGTTAAGTAATAGTTTTTTTTAAAAATTACTACATTATTCTAAGTACAACTTGAAGGGATGTAACATGTGATATCAGAGTTGTATCTCAAACTCTGAGACGTAATGAGTCCATTAATATTTTTGTACCTTTCTATTTAACAAAAAGAATAAATATGTAGGTATGTATGGTACATTGAGTGTGTACTCTTAGAGTATTTTTACTATCTTAGAGTTGTAAAAGGATTGGTTTATCGAGTGTCTCATTGGTGATAGTTTTATAAGGTGTATGGGTAGGTGATTACATGGCTTTGTTCAGGGGATGTGAACAAGAGTTTCCTATCATATTTTTCATCTTAAATTGAACACCTCAAGTGTGATTATGTCTTTCTTGAATCATCTTCACCATTTATGTTTTGTGTTGTGAGTGTTTTAAGAGCATGGAGTGATTATTACTTAAGTAATTATGCTTTAGTTTTGTGTTCTATTTATACAGATCCTAGGAATGGAAATCATATAAGACCATTCTAGAGTGGCACAACCTAGTGTAGTAAGAATTTTCTTGTAGTCGAATGTATATTTCTTGATTGTGAGTTTCTTTATGTTAAGATTTTGTGGACTACCATCCTTATATTTATATAGAATCGAGAAAGAAGAGTCATCTCTCTTAGTTAGCTTAGAGGTGAGTTGTTATTCTCTCATTCTCCTCTTACATTATTTTATGCTATCAAGAAGAATTAGATTTTTAGGATGTTGATTTAAGTGTTTCTTTAAAAAGAAATTTTGTTTATGAAATGTTGTTAAATCTTTTTCCCTTAAGTTTAGGGGATATTGTTTTCTACTTCTTGTTGAAAGAAACTGTATGGTTAGGTATATTGAAGCATCTTTGATGTTATTATTTTCTTTTTGATTGTGTAGGTAGGTTATAATACTACACTTATAAGTTGGGTAAGTGAATTGTGATAGGTAACATGGAATTGTGGTGTTTCTTTTTACCATGCGAGGGTATGCAGGAGATTTATTTTTGAGATGTTATTTCTCTATCTCTCCACTTTGTAACGTTTAGAGTTACTATTTTATATAACTTGACCTCAAGGAATTACAAACCTTGAATATATATTAGTTATAGTTGAGTATAATTATTATGTTATTAATCACCTTCATTTAAACTGATATTATTCTTTTCTGAAGCATATTGTTTTGAAGAGTTATATGTACCATTTTTCAATATCAAGTAAGGTATAATATGTATGAAACATCTTCTAGTCTAAAGGGTTTAGATAAACTTTAACTTGTTTTGTGCTAGTCATGCAAGTAAGGAGACATTGTCTCACTTTTAAGGTTGTAGGGATGGTATGATCCTTGGCTTTTGTATGTTATGTTAATTATGGTATTATTTCCTCTTTACTATGACTATAACACTAGAAGTTAAGTTTTAAAATATGATACTAATTATATTTGATTTGTAGTAACTTAATACAATCTCAAGATGATTGTATGATTTTTTTATATATATGTTATTACATCTGAAATTATTTAGCATATAGTATTGCTTTTTATGATTTGTTAGTATAGATTTACGTTTCATAGAATTATGAACATTTTTTAGAAATTGTCAAGTCATGAAGACTTGAGAAAAGAGTGATGAATTGGGAATGTGAGTTCTAAGTGATAGGATGGTATCCTATTTAGTCTCATATTAACTCAAATTGTTGATATTGAGTTGGATCTAATAGACAGACTTATCAAATCCAAGATTTGACAAGTAAACTTGTTAAATTTAATCATATGGCCATACACATGTATACTATGGACATGTATTCCATGTAGATGGGTATTCCATGATTTTGTATACATTATATTTATCATTTCTATTTATTATCATACTTTTCAGGAGCTCTGATTGAGTAATGACAATATTGACATGTTATACTTATCTGAAGCTATGTGGTGTAGTGATAGTATTAATATATACACATCATTCTTGTCAAGTTTTCTAAATATTTTTATTCGATATGAAAAATATACTCTCTAGAATAGAAGGATGTGCAAAGCGGATAGAAGATTTTGTGGGACTCTGATTGATCATTTATTTTGACTTTTAGGATGGTCTCATATGTTTTTCGAAATTTAATAAAAATTTTACCGAGTTGTTATGGGTATGTCTTATGGTTCTAGACCCCAGGGTGGTCATGATAGAACTAATCATATTAAGTGATATTCACAAAACTTGTTTACATAATAGAAAATGTCATTGATTAAGATCTTGTGGGATAAATACTCTAAGAATAATGTTACATGAAAGAACTATGATGAATTCTTCAGGGAAATTTTACATTTATATGCATAAGATGATACTTGATACTATGTTTTTATGTTGTTAAACTTTGTTTGTTAATCAAATTTTTTGATTAAGTAAGAGTCATTAGGGAATTTGAAGTTAATTTAATAATATTTTGTTTAATTATAATAATGGTGTTTTGGTTGTTACCATTGTTTTAAATCATTAATTATTTTATACAAAAAAAAAAACCTATTTTGGGAGCTCTTTCTTCATTCATAAGATTTAGAAAAATGATCAGAATATCTTATTAATTCTCTTCATATATATAACAACCACTAAACCACCCTGTTATTACAACACTAAAACTTGGCAAGTTATGTATATAACAACCACTAAACCTTCATGTTATTAAATAAACTTGTTAAACAAAACTCGCTACAATTTTTTTAAATAAACATTAATTCTCTTCATAATAACAATCAAATAAAATGGACAGATGAAGTCTCTCTTTCAAACCATTCCTATAGATTTTCTGTACTCATTTCAACATATCTTGCATTCTGATTATGTCTCAAATTTTAAGTGTATTTTCTTTGAACTTTGCATTTTTCTAAACTTCCATTTCAATTTTTACTTGGTAAAGTGCTCAAACATTTAGCCCATATTATTATTCCCATAGATATAAATTGTTTAGGATGCATTTTACTTCAACTTGAGATTATTCTTTCTTCCCTTAACTAATGGGAAGACATTGATTTACGTGCTGAAAAATGTATTTAATTTTAATAAAAATAATATTAAGTTTTTTAAGATTCCAAATAAAAAATATTATTTTTGTATTTTAATTCATCTAAAATATTATATTCTTTTACACACTTTACGTCTATGAAACTCTCTTAGAGCACATTAATGTTATTTCCAGCTTGTACATTTATTGATTGACCCTGACTTAATGAAGTACATGGGCCTTTATGGGCATGAACACCAATCTATGTATGCCACACCCTATCCATGGGCAACAAGTTTTAAGGATCCATTGCCGAGGCATTGACATATAGGTTAGATGCCACTATGCATTATTACACTGTACAAGAAGAGACCAAATCAGATCAATTTTGTTTTATGCAATCACCTCAAACCTCATGATGACCATAAATCCCATGCACACCTGCAATTAGTACTTAACATGAGACCATAAATATTCATTTAAAAAACTATTGATAAAAGAACTAATTTAAGAATGATTGAATTGATAGAACATTACAAAGGCCTTGTTTGTGGTTGTAGACCACGTATTCATTGTAGGCTAGAGGACTATCGTCATGATCAAATGGAATCAAAGTCCCACATGACACTTTGATGTCATACTTCCATGTAAAATACTTTGACTCGTCTATTGTTTTCTTCCCAACTCCTTTCATTGCTACATTCTTTTATTCCAACTTATTTGTATTTTGCATCAAAGAATAATAAGGGGCACAAAGTGCCAAGTTCTTATGGGGCAGTTTGGAGAGTAGCTTTGGGGACATTAGCAATGTATCATCACTAGTAAATAATAGGCTATGCATTTCCCTCACATTTGAAAAAATAATGTAAAATCTAAATCAATAAATGTAGCTACAAACATGCAAATGCGATTAACCTTCCGTCCCAAACGTCAACACCTAAGAAGAGAAGATACTTTACAAATGCACCTTTAACCTTCCATCCTAAATGATAACACTTAATATTTTACATAGGCCAAAATATGTTGTAAAATATACACCCCCTGGAAATGATGAAAGACCAACACTCGTCTTGAAAATAAGAAAAGAAATTTAAAAAAACAACAAGTCATTCGAAAAGTAACGACCAGAATGGCATTGCCACGTTTGCAAAGCTCGATATCCCACTAACAATATGTGGTGTCAACACATTCGCTAGGAAATCAGGGTCATACTCTGATTCTGTACAAGAGTCGGCAAAAGAGTGTTATGAGTAAACATGCAATAAAAGAGACATTTGATAAATTGAATATCAAAAGTACTGCACCAACAACGTTCTCACAACCTTGTGTGGAGAGGGGAAGATGAAGGGTGCATACAATGTTTTTGACCAAATGACTGAACATGAAATATTCTCATGGAAAATCTTAATAGGCACAAATAAAAGGCAGGTATCCTCACTAGGCATTGTAAATTTTTCAAACAATGCAACGAACAATGGTTTATCATAACTTGTCAAATTTTGTGCACATTTTAGAGCATTATAATAGGGTAAGGGCATCCACCAAATTATAATGAAGAAGGGGTAAAGTATTTGCCCTAGAACATATCTTATAATTGATTTTCAATTTGGATCGGTATTTTATTTATCTATAAATTAAGATACGCTAAGAGCCACTAAGGAAAAACTGTAGTCACCAAAATGGGTATTTGAAGTGGTAATTGATCCTAAATAAAAATTAAGGAAAGAATACGAAAGTGAGAGCAAGTAGAGAGAACATTTACATACACCTAAGAAAGAAACATTGGACAGATAACATAAGTTTTGCAATTATAGGTGACTATGCTGCTTGTCTTTGCAGTTTATTTTACTTTATATTTACAAAAGTACATGTTTGGTGAGATGGTAGGCTTTGTTTCTTCATTCATTGCAGTTTATTTTTGTGGTTGAGGAGGTGTCAATTGAAAGATACGAGGGACAAGTATTTCTGACAGAATGGGGTTATGCATCTACAGGAACACATCGCTTCCATGGGAGGAAGAAAAAACATGATAATATTTTTTCTAAAAGAGCTTGAAATAGCCTCAAACAATTATTCAACAGAATTGGGAAAAGGCGGTTTCGTAATAGTCTACAAAAGAGTTCTTGTATATCAATGCGGTTCCGGTGGCAATCAAAATGCCCAAAGCAGTTTTTGACAAGTTTATCAATGAAGTTCTGATTTTTTCTCATATCAATCACATAAACATAGTGAAATTACTTGGTTGTTGCCTCCAAACTCAATTTCCATTACTAGTATACGAATTTGTGTCTAATGGGACACTTTTTGAACATCTACACTCAGTGGGGAAGAATTTAACCTGGGAAACACAACGACAGATCGCCATTAAATTGGCAGATGCTATAACATATATACATCTTTAATCTTCTCAGCCAATATTTCATGGTGACATAAAATCATCAAATATTCTTTTAGATGACACATTCACTACAAAATTTATAGACTTTTGGTGTTTCTCGCCTTCGACCTTCCGGTGAAATACACCTCAACACCATGGCAGTGGGTACTTGGGGCTAGTTGGATCCGGAGTTCATAAGAAGCAATCAATTTACAGACAAAAGTGATGTTTTTAGCTTTGGTGTGGTTTTGGTGGAGCTACTCACTGGTAACTGTGTGCACTTTATATGACCATTTCCTGTCCACAATCAACCACAACCACTTGACTAAAATTTTAGATCCCAATGTAGTAAATGATGAAAACCAAGAGTAGATGGAGAATATGGCAAGATTAGCTAAGGCATGTTTGCAAGTGAAATCAAAAGCATGGCTGTCGATGAGAGAGGTGGTGGAGGAGCTTGCTTGGATAAGAACTGCCTCAAATAGTCAAAGACTATATAGAGATGTGAGCCTTGTTGAGCAGTACAGGAGTGATTCAAGACAAGCAATGATGAAAGATTATACCTTGCTAGAGGTTGGTGATCAAAGTACTCTTAAGGATCCTTACCCTTGGCCGGTCCTCAATGAGATTATTACTTCAGAGGACCCTTCCACTACGTTGATATAAATTTAGATGCTAGATATGTATGCACGCTGATAAAGACAAAATCACTTGCACAAGTTAGAAGCATGCTCAAAGCAATATAAACCTTTTTCACCTTAAAAATTTGATAGATAACCTTCTGCCCGACGCTATCTCCATTGAGATCAGAATAATAAGGAAGATGGGAGCAGTGGAGGAAAATAATTTGATAGGAGAAGCTATTTCAGAGAGAAATTTAATAACATTTCTATTTTTATGCCTTCTGCGTCATCCAAAATAGAGATATTCAAAATACTGGAAGGCACAATTCCTGATTTCAGAACAAAGATCACTTTAAGAATGACTGCTCACACCATGATCGATACAGGTTTCTAACTATCTACAAGGAATAACTGTATAGAAAATGACATCATAGAGATTAGGAATGACTGCTCACACCATGATCGATACAGGTTTCTAACTATCTACAAGGAATAACTGCATAGAAAATGACATCATAGAGATTAGGAATGACTGCTCACCCCATGATCGATACAGGTTTCTAACTATCTACAAAGAATAACTGCATAGAAAATGACATCATAGAGACATGCAGTAATCCACCCGACATGTAATGGTAAATGTGGTCGAATCTGCTGCCATCCCTGCAAAAAAAAATCAATTACCTATCATTATCATTCTGAGCCTGATGCCTTGAAGTAGGGGCACTGCCCATCCCTGCAAAGAGAGCCCATCCATTTTGACAGTAAAACCAAGTTGTGTCTTGAGCTGCGTGGCATTTGTAATAACATCTAAAATATTTAGCTAATCAGAAATAGTGATCAATATTATTTTATTTTGTTAATTAAATATCTTGCAACTTACTGTCAATGCTCATACATAATGAATTGCACAAATCAATACATTTTTATTGCCTGAGATAATAATGAATAATCATTGGTTAAAGGAAAACGAAGCCAACAGTACCCTTCGGGACTAATAAGCAATGGATCAAACGTACCTTTATTTTTGTATAGCTTTTTTTCCCTTTCCTGTTCACAAATTGTTTGCAATTCCATTCTTTTGTTCTTAATATATTGATAATTCCTATCATCCCTGCACCTTTTTCTTTACCACAATTTCTTCCTTTGCTGCAACACCTAAAAAATTGCACCAAATTTGGCAAATTTTATAGAGAACAAGAAAATTAGTCAAGCCATTTTCTATTTCTTCACAAAAATGATATTTCCCCTGAAGCACTTCCTTCATTACGCAAATCTGAAACTCCCCACTGACTTTTAGACCACCATTTTTGTCAAAAAAGAAACTAGAGCATTGAACTATGAGGATGAAACCATGGGTGACCTGTGTCAAGTTCAAAAGCAATGCACGCAAAGGACCACACTGCAAGGTAACTCTAATCTCACCATTATTATTGAAAGATTTAGTGGAGAGCTAGATGGTCATGATCATAATGATTCTGAAATGCACAGTCAAGATATTCCAGTTATGGGACACGAACTACTGAACACACAATAAAAGGTTAGTACTACTTATGCCTAGCCATGTATTAATATATTTTTACCATTCTAAAGGTCGGTATTTTTCTTAGGAGCCCTTCACTGGAAAGTGATATTTGTGTACATAAAAAACTCTGTCATGCCTTCCACCGACGTCAAACATTTCCTAATTTCTCCATTCAGTACTAGACTTTCTCATTCTCACAACGTCTGGGCCAAGATCGATGACATCATGGAGTTGTCTAGAATGCGAAATGTTTTCATCAGATTCAGCAGAGTTTGGTTGGCAAAGGGTAATTTATCGGCCAAAAAAGGTAGGAAGGAAGGATCTCCTAGGCATGTAGTCCGCCAGGTTGAGCACAGGGAGAGTTTTGCCTTAATATTTTTTGGGGTTGTGTATGAGAATGTTGTTTTATACTCCACTGTTCAATCACAATTCATGCAATGCAGGTGGTGGTGAAGATAAAGAGTAAGCATATGGGTGACACACTTGCAGACAGACAACTTTATTCATCATTATTTATGATGAAATTGTCGCAATTGAATTTTAATATGTTTATAATGAATGTTTGCCACAATATTGAAATGTGTTCACCTCTTGGTCTCTGTCTGCTTATTTTATTTGAATATTTTATGCAACTTAAGTCAAATCAAGGTTTATTTTCTCGGTGATTGAAACAAAGTCTCAAAAATTTAAACGAGGTTTCAGAGGCCTTGATTTGATGACCCTGTTTGTTTAAAATGCTTGTCCTTGTTTGACACTTACCAAAAAAGCAGTCACTACAATTATGAGGCCTAGAAACACTTTGAAGACAATTTGGACAATGTCCTTTGTTCGCTAAGCATTTTTAGGGTTTTTGTTGTATTGTGACGAAACCTTGATTTCCACTATCAAAATTTGACTACTACATCCAAATCTCCCAATATTTAAGATACATTTATAAGTCCTCATTTACTTTAATTTTAAAAAAATAATTAAATTTGATTTATTATTTTGCATTTGTTTTAAGCCTAGTTAAATGTTTCTAAATATTATAAGTTGATTGAAATTCAAATATTCATAATGCATTAAGATGTTTATGTTACCAAAAAAAATCAACAAAATAGATCCACTTTATGTAAAGAGAGTTCTGCCGTTGATGCCAAAGCTGTGCAAGATGGTGATGAAGTCGGAGGGGGGTCTACGTTCTTTGGAATTTGAGCAGTGACGTTCTGAGTTGGTTGGGCATGGAGAATAAAGGGTGTCACCCTTTATTCCAAAGAAGAGGATCTTGAAGATTTCTGGGCAAATGGAGGCGTCTGCAGATCCAGGAACGAAGGCTGCTAAACCTGCTGCTGTATCCCTCTAAAATTTGCATAATTTGCCCGCGAGCAGGCCGCTGTTTTATCTCAAATAAATAAGTTAAAAGATTAATTAATTTAATATGTGCTTTGTGGGGGTTGGGGTGCGCCAGGCTTCTGCAGTAGTGCAACACAGAAGCGACGCGTGAAGGCCCTGATAGCAAGCTACCGGTTTGGACCTTCCCCCTAAAGAAATAAATTTAATATCGTGTGGTTCATTGAACCACGTATCAGATATTAAACTGATAATAATAATATGGGATAAATGTTTGATCACTTTACCAATTAAAAATAGAAGTGGAAGTTTAGAAAAATGCAAAGTTCAAGGAAAATACACTTAAAATTTGAGACATAATCAGAATGCAGGATATGTTGAAATGAGCACAGAAAATCTATATGAATGGTTTGGAAGAGAGATTTCATCATGTCCATTTTCTCTTATTGTTACTGTGAAGAGAATTAATGTTTATTTATAAAAATTGTAGCGAGTTTTGTTTTAAAAGTTTATTTAATAACATGAAGGTTTAGAGGATGTTATATACATGACTTGCCAAGTTTTAGTGTTGTAATAACAGGAAGGTTTAGTGTTTGTTATATATATGAAGCGAATTAATAAGATATTCTGATCCTTTTTCTAAATCTTACGGATGAAGAGAGAGCTCCCAAAATAATTTTTTTTTGGTAAAAAATAATTAATGATTTAAAAAAATGGTAAAAATGAAAACACCATTATTATAATTAAACAAAATCCTACTGAATTAACTTCAATAAAACCAGGAAAATAGTTTGAGTTATAAAAATATAATTTCATTTCCTAGAATAAATTGAGTTTATATAAAAAATGTCTTTCATTAAAATAAAATTAATGTCACAATAAAATAAAGGAATCAACAGCTCTATTAAATTATCAAAAAAAACATGATAATAAATCTGTTGTGAGTATTTGTTTTTTTACACTGCTTTATGTATAAAAATTCAAACTGGGAAGAACGTTATTGTGTAAGACAATTATTTAAAAAAAAGAAAAATAAAAAGAGTTGAAATGATTGAATGTTAAGTAGGCTTACCTTTTTTTAACTATGTAAACAAGGTAGTATTTTTCTGAAAACTATTTAAAATTGTGAACATATTTATTGTGTCCAAAATGGAAGGAATTTGATAGTTAAAATTCGAGACCTCGTCATTATTATTTTGCTCATAGTTTTTATAGTTAAATTTAGGTTACATAAAAATGTGTGGTGTCATTAGATACATTAGTAATTGAGGATGTGGGAACAGAGTTTTGTAAAAAAAAATATGACAATTTTTAACAAACATTTTGTCAAATAGTTTTTTTTTTTTTTTTTTTTTTAATTATAACTTAGATTCATTAAGTAATAAAAATTCAAAAAGATAAAACAATTATAAATAATTGTAAACCTCGTTAAAATATAAGACTATTACATTTAAAATAGGTTGGAATAACTATATTTAAAAAATTAAAAAAATAAAATTTAAATTTTTTACAATTCAATCTTAATTTTAAAACAAAGGAAATTTTTAAAAAAAACTTATGCCAAATTTTATATATATGATAAAAAGAAGAATGAAGATATAAAATTGTTCAAAAATTATCTTTACAATTTATTTAAAAATATTTCAACTAATAAAATTGAAAAATGCATACAAATTCATCATTAATACAAATAAATTAATTAAATAAATAAAAACAATAATCTACAAATAATGTTCCAAACTTATAAACATAAATTTTATTGAAAATCTTGAAAATACTCAAAAAAAAAAAATCATAATTATTAATCTATTGTCTTTTAATTCCATTCTCGAGAATAAAATTCATATTTAAAACGAATTATTACATTTTAATTCCTTTTTATCAAGTGCCCCTTTATTTTTATAAATTTATTTAAACCCATTATTTTTATCAAATGCCACTCCTTATAAAATTGTTTGAAGTCATCAAAGAATATAAACTTATATGGTGAATAATAATAATGTTGAAAATTGATGAAAGTATTAAATTTAGAAGGAATGATTGTATAAGCATTTATCCCACATAAAGGGGCAACTCTGTAAAAGGCAAAGCCATATAATGGGATGGCATAAAAGTGGGCACAAGAGGTTTGATTAAAATTGAATACGACTAGAATTGAAAAGCTACCAAGTTGCCATACTTAATAACAAATAAAATAATTATATTCACCTCCAAATTAAAATGCCTTGGTTAATATAGAGGCCATTTTAAAATTTTAGCATCAAAAGAACTCTTCAGAACTGAGGCACCACCTATGCATAAAGCTAAGTGGATATGTGACACCAAACTTAGAAGTGAAAGGATAAAAATATAATTGTTTATAATATTAATTGGTACTAGAAATGAGATGCTACAGGTAAAATTTCATTGTACAAACAAATCCAGCACTAAAAATTATAAGTGTTTAAATTCATCCATTTATTCAATTTTAAACACATTAACATATCATAAGAAATGAACTGGGATGCCATACTTCAGTATTATTAAAATAATAGATCTTCATTTTTATTTTTATTTTTCCTATTATTATTGTCAGATACAGACTGCTATATGGGGTGCCATTCTACTATAACAACTACCTCAAATTAAAAAGTTTTACTTGTAGATGCATCAGGCAAGGAATAAATTGTACTACAACAAGATTTGACTAAAAGGTAAAATTTTCAGAGAGAAAAATGATGAATCTAAATAAGCCTTGAATCGTAGTTGGATTATCTTTATTAAGATTTGAAATAGGTAGGCTACTTACTGCATGCTTTTAAAACTAAGTTATAAATTATTATATTCTTTATTTACCATTGTTTGATTTTCCTTTAACTAAATCCTTATAACTATTCATATATAAATTTATTCTTTTGATAGGTAAAACCTCTGTACATACATATTTTAGGTAATGAAAAGATATCTGGTAAAGACGACCTACAGTTGCACCATTATTGAGTTTTCAAGACATACCCAGTCAAATCTATGTGCTACACTTATGCAAAGAATATTCATTTTAATAAAATCAAAATGCCTTACCATCTAAGGTAGCTTAATATTATGCAAAAACTAATTGCTAATAAGCTTTGTATTATGTTTATTTCTTCTACTGGTTAAATAGTCTAAAAATGGTGAAACAAGTTTGTATTGTTATCAAGGTAACACCGATAGGGAGGGAGTATTTTAGGCTGGAAAAGTTGTATGAAAAGGATATTTTATAAATTTATTCATCCAAAATTTTATATTTATGTGAATACAATAGGAACTTTATTTGGGTATTTATTCATTATTCAAAATAATTCAAACTCTATCTGAATTAAAAAATCTGTATTTATTTATCAAAACACCTAATCATAAAAGAATTCAAACTTTATCCAAGACTCTAAATTAATCAAATATTATAGAGGATAATTTATTTGAGGAACAGTCTAAAAAATCAATTTATTACCAAGCATGATTGATTATAACATCTGAACTCAACTTCCTATTAAACTAGTTTTCATACAAAGGTACCTAGATTTGTTGTTAAACTAGGAAAAAATCCTTCTTGCATTCAAATCCTCCTCCTTCTATTATCCTCTGTTAGTTCCTCTTTCATCATGAATGCCGCCCCCTGGGCACCATATATAATTTGTACAATAAAATGTACAGCTCTTGAACTCCTCCTTGCTTATACATTCAACAAATTTCCTCCTCCAAAAATGAATGTCTCCTCCTTCGTTCACCTAACTCTTTTGCCTTCATTTGGAATTCAAAAAGACAATAAATAACTTCAAGAATTCAATTATTTCCACCCACTTCACTATTTACTTCATTTGTTTCACTATTCCCCTATGTGGCCTAATGGGTGAGAGGAAATGCAACATGATAAAATTATCAATTTTAGTGAATATTGGAATTTAATACCAATTTCATTTTTGTCCCCCATGGTTGGCATAGTAGATAGGTCATTTAATTTGTCTACCACTATCTATTTTTTATGTTTACCCACTACACCACTTTATTATTATTATTTTTAAATTTTGTTCCATTTTATAAATATTTGTTGTATTTCATTTTACTTGAATTTGAATTTAATTTAATAATATATTCAAAAATGAAGATGAGACATTTAAATCCATCTTTAATAACTGACTGATAGATTCAAAAATTGATTCGATGGTTAATTCCTCAAACCAGACATCACGGCAATGTCTTATATCCTAAGACAAGTATAATGAAGAGAATCACCATATATATTTATTATGACCAACATTTAAACACAATTTTTAAGAAATTTATACACATATCCTTAGTAAATATCCCCTTTTACCAAATATATATTATATTCCAAGATACTAGCATCAATGTCAATATAGTTATCTGATTGTGTCGATTAAATAAGTTTCAAGACACAATTGTCAAAGCGGTGACCCAGATCGATCCACTTACTAAATAGATCAAGGCAAACAATGACTCTATACAATATTTCTTTGGTTATATTTATATCGTATTACCACCAACAATGCATCTCGCTTAAAATGCATGCACATGTACCAAAACCAACACATCGTAGATGACACATACACCATCATCGATAAGGGAGCAATAGCTCATCGGTGGGGTATCACTTACAAGTGCCCTAAAACCCAACACATAAAAATGGGATGTGACAAAAAGTGAGTAGAAAGAAAGAGAATAAGAGAAGGATAATTTAGAATAATTATTAATATGATGGGATAAAGGAGTAAAAAATATAAGTAAAGGATAAAGAGGAAAAGGAGATATTAACTTGAATTTTTTACTGATCTAAGGATCATTTAATTGGGAAAACATTGCTTTCCCAAAGATTTCATTTTGTTGATATGTGTCCAATTGAGATCAAAAGATTCCATTATGGGATCTTTAAAAAACAAGGATTATACGGGAGTTGAGAATCTTTGAAGAATACTTAAAGCAACAGCCAGTTGTTTCAATACAAACCCATTCATCTTTACCTGAGAGAGGGGGAGGAAAATAAAGAATTTTTACTCAAAATAGAGTCTAGATCAATAAGATGTAAAATATGATAAACCTTGTCATCTTGCATCAAGGGATGAATAAAAATGATAGAATTTGATGTTCACAAGAAATGCATTTAAAATGCCCCCATTGAATAGATGAAGAAAGAGCCACAAAACTGCTAAGAGGATAATATTTAATTGTAGAAAAGGCCAAATCATGTTGAGAAATAAATGGAGAAGAAATAATTTCCTTATTCCCACTGAGTAATATTCATCCACTACCTTGGTTGAAGAAGCATTTGGCACCACTGAGTGATGGCAATCCTCAATATCACACCACCAAGTAGGATTATGCTCTATGAGCTTTTTCTGTTCTCCTCCAAACACCACATATATTTGGGTAGACAAAGGAAATGTGTCTATAATATAAGTAAGTCCAACATCTTAATGCTAGCTACTCAAAATCTAGATTTTGTTTCCCCACCTTACCATCCTTTTTCAGCCAGATCTCATCAAGTAGACCTTTTTCAAAGTTTACTTCCATGCAAATTTTTGCAAAAGTAACGAAATGCCTTTGAGTTTTTTCTTGAAAACCAAATTTGAAGATATGAATGGAATTAATAATATAAGAGAAGGAAAGAGAAGACTATAGGTGAAGGGGAAGATTCATAAGTCTCACCTAAACAAGGGCAAAATAAATAATATCCACTGAGGGGTCAAAAGATTAATACTAAGGCTTCAAACAAATCTTAGCTCCCATATAGAACCAAGGATTGGAATTGAGATTAAGGTTTATTTCCTTAATTAAAACACATTTAAAAATTTAAAAATAACCCATTTTCATAAGGGTGAATAAATATCTTTTGATAAAATAGAGGCTTCTAGGTGGAAGAAACCCATTAATGAAAATTCACTAGTTTTGACTAGAGATTATAGAATCTGTAAACAAAACTTTTGAAAATAAGATTCCTTAACAACAAATTAATCCCCAATATTGATGATAGTAATTAAATCAAAGATATCCATACATAAATGATCAAAAACATACACACATCAATAGCCACAATTATGAGTGTACCTGCTTGGGCACCATAGCAGAATATATTTTTCAAAGAAAATCTAGAAATCAAATTTGTATCAGTCCCAAATGACTATTTATAGAAATGAGTTATATCCCATTAGATATTGGAGCTTAAAATGAGGTACAAAATGTAAAGGCACTCCATGGAATTTTTAACAAAGTCTTCTATTTTTTACTAGAAAGAGTCACACACAAAATAAGCATTGATAAGCTAACAAACAAAAGGGTTAGAGAGAAATATTCCCTTAAAAAACCTCACAAGCCATAGTCATAAAGGAAATATCAAAAAGTATTTTACAATCAGAACATAATAAAAATGGGTAAGATGATACCCTTTCCAAATATACTAGAATAGGCCAAAAAACTAAGATTGTTGGGCATTGATGGTGAGAAAAAAACATGCACCTATAAAGATGATTTGAACAAAATGAACAAAATAGGACCCAAACCAAAGATTTTTCACCATGGAAAGGATGAAGGACTGCATGATTAGTTATAAAATCAAATCTTATAGATGTGTGTCTACTAAAGAGTATTAATAAGACTTCATGAACATATAAAAGAGTAAATTATTAATACATAATTATCAAATTATTTAAAATTTGATTGCTTGTAACTACAATATGAGTGAAATAATATTAAGGCATTGTCAAACCATCTACCAAAGTATAATTTATGTTTACATTGATTACGGCTAGGCATAAGCCTTGCATGACTCTGATGCAATAGTAAGCTTGTTGGAACAATTTAGCCAAACATGAACATGGAACAAGAAACCTTTAGTTTAGAAGGACATTTTAAACTAAATTTAAAATCTTATGTCATGGTGACATGGCAATTAATGTAGAGATAATATCATGTTGCTCACTAAACAAACATATTCTTTGAAAATATGACTCAATTGTAATTAAAAAATAAACTAAAATAAAATTTTGACCAAATAAAAGTTTTGATTATCAAAAGAGTTGTAGTCTAACTGGTGTAGATGCTGGTAAAGTGCATTGTCACTCAATCCACCAAGCACAAATCCCATGAGATGCCAAACATGGACGAGGTTAGGTTTGATTCCCAACCAAATTTAATAAAATGGATACCACTCAATCTTATAGACTAAATTTATTAAGGATTATAATTGGTACTTTTGATACCGATAGATGGTAAAAAGACTCTAAAAATTCAAGATGGTTATTAAAAAAAAAGGTTTCTATTGAATCTTTAAATTTGAAAATATGCTACATATGATTCTTTTTCAAAATGAATATAAAATTTAATACAAATAAGAATTAAAAATAATACTTTCATTTACTAAACTACAAGCTATAATGTGTTTAAAATAATGGTTCGTTTACTAAAATACAAACAACTAGTTTTCCATTGAAATGGTTTTCCTCCATTAAAAAATAGTAAACATGATAGATTATATGGAGTTAAAGGAGAGAAAATCATAGGAATGTTTCATTTACTAAAATAAAAAACAAACTACTAGTTTTCCAATGAAATGGTTTTCTTCCGCAAACACCACGAAAAAAATTATGGGAAGCATAACTTTCTCAATATTTTATCTAAGATCAAGTGTAGTATTCATTCTTATCAATTTAATATATGATAAATATTCAATAAACCACATTATATTGAATTTATTTCTTTATAAGGAACGTCTAGATGATAACTGGTTATTAGGGCCTTCACGCATCACTTCTATTTTACACTATTTCAGATGTCTGGTGCACCCCAAACCACCAAATCAAGTATTCAATTAAATTTAAAATGTAAATTGTGAAAACTTCCATTTTTAGTATCATGTCTAAGAGTGAATCATGTCTAAGAGTGAATCATGTCCAAAGAGCATCCTCTTTATACCAAGTCAATCCAAGCCATTATCCATGCATGAGAAAGAGAAATATGAGAGAAATGAATCAAATAGATATTACTCTTCTTATAGACTTATTTATGTAGATGGTTACCCTTCTAGAGATGTCCCCTAGTATATTTTTCTTCACCCTTTTTAAAATTCTATTATAAAATTATCTTGGGTAGGAGTGTACATTGGCCAAACTATAATCCATCACTATTAATACTTGTTTGCTTGATTGACACCCTATGGCCATGTGTTGAATTGTTTGGGTTACCTCTTAGGCTTGGGGGTTGATGAGGGGCATAGATTCATGATGAAATCATATGGTTTGGATGTGAGATTTACATACTCCTCCCCCGTGTTCCTCCCCAACCAATTGTTTGGTTTCTAATTTATGAAAAGATTGTTGTCGTTAATTTTTTGTGCCATGAAAAAAATTGATACTTGTTATATAAATTTGAAGCCCATAACAAAATTGAAAAAAATAAATTAAAAACTAAGAAAATTAAAATAAAATAAAATAAATGCTCAAACATGTGGAAGCAGGGAGGGAGGGCATGCATTGGTCTCCTCCATTTCTTTTTAGGTTTGATTAAGATTAAATTGAAAATATATAAAAAGTGTAAAGCAATCTCTAGTGTACTACAATCACTTTTATAACTTTTATTATAAAAGTTAGGCCCATACTAAATGGAGAGTTCATATTATTTTAATTTAATGGTTAAGATATGTTTTAAAATTCATTTGTCTTTATTTTTTTTTGAAAATTTATTTATTAATAAAGTGAAGTGTGGTGATATTTATAAATAGTTACGATAATTTTAAAAATAGAAGAAAATTGAAAAAAATATTAAAAATCAGTTTCAGACTCTCAAATTGTTGTATGGTTTTCAAAAATGTTTGAAAACATTTAGTTAGATAGGACAGGTTATATATGGATTAAACTTTTCGATACATTCATTTTGGCACAATTAAAATTTTAAATGGTGTTATAAATCAAAAGTTATGATCTCTGGAAGTTCATTCTTCTCATCAATAGATGAGATTGAATTTGATTCAATTTTCTACTATAGTGTAGATCTTTAAATGCACGTACTATATAGATGTAATGATGATTGGTTGTAATTATGGGTAATATAAGTTTTTATAAATATAGATATCAAAAATAGTTAAGAGTAAATACTATTAATTGATGATTAAGAAAAAAGAAAAAGAAAATTGTTAAGAGTAAGTGTGGCTATATTATTATATAGATAAATTCAAAGTTATGTGAGAATACCTAAAGGTAGAGGAAAAAATTAGTGAGAGTGTATATCGTTGATTTAGTAAAGGATGTTTACAGGTTAGATTGGATGAGTAGAAATTAATGGTATGAATAAATGTGTAAAATGTATTGTGATAAGAGGTATAGTAAAGGATGTGAGTATTAACAAAAATATAATTATATCTGTCCTAGGATTTTGTAGGTTGTTGGGAGAAAAATTAATAATTGGTTTATAATTTTTTATTTTTTTCTTTGATACCTTAGTAGATCATTGGATTGAAGTTTGAGTACTATGGCAAGTTGTATTATTAGTATTAGGAAAAATATTAATATTCTTGTAATGGCTACTCTCTTATATCCTCAATATAAGTGGTAGTTGAGAAATATAGGAGAGAAGAAGTCGATACATATTAATAAAATGAATAATTTATTTATACACACACACAAACACACAACCTTTTAAATTCAATTTTACAAATACTTAGCGTAAGTCATTTATCCTAAGTATTGCTAAAACCTATTTTAATCATTTTCTCGAGGACCTTTTTTTCTGTTGCTAAGATGAGTAATATGAGGTGTAGAAGTATTATAATACCCCTAAGAACATCATCAATTCATCAACAATCTCATATAGTGGATCAATCTTTAGAGTCTCTTCCTCTCTAGCATGTCTTCCTTTAGTAGCATTAGGTAGACACCTCATAGGATTTCCTCTACAACATATGGTCTCTCATGCTTTCATGAACATTTTGAGACTTTTCAAGGTTTCTTTAGTAAAATCACTAAAAATTGTATTTAAACATCTTTGTCATGCGTCTGAAAATGTTGGGTGTCATAGTTGTGATACCCTGATGCATACAGCATTGAGCAAAAAAAACATGAAACATTATAACAAAATTGTGACTATAAATAAAAACTTAAGTTACTTTAAAATATTATCATTTTTCAATTATAATTCCAAAATAAGAAATATAAAATTTCATATAACATTTAAATAAATATTAATTTTAAATGTAAATAAAATAAACATCAGAATTATGAGTATAATTGTGTATTGAATTTTGACCATTTACATAGATGGGTGCCAACAATAATAAGGGTGCCATGCACCAAGTCCCTACGGGGTAGATTGAGGACATACATGATATTTTTAGGGCTAGATGTGATGTTTTTTAACAATAGAATGCAAAAAAAAGATAGTTAAACGTAGCTCATATGCAATTTACAACATCAATAGATCAAACAAAACAAAATTGTTTTCTAGTGAGGATTTTGATTTGTTGTGCATGGTACCTTTCAGATTTCATGTTATAACATATATTACACTAAAATTCTAATTTTCAAAAATTTATGAAACAACCATTTAATAATATGGTATTAAAAAATCACAGATCAGATAAAAAAAGTCCATGAACATGACCTCTACAATACAAATATAACAAAAAAACAATGTGAAATTTTAAAAATAAAATAAATAAATAAATAAATACCAATGCCTTGACTCTTGTTTAAGAGCTTCCTCATTACTTGATCTTTTATTTGTGATTAGAACCGAAAATCATGGCATGCCTATTTTTTTAGAACTACAAAATAAACTGCACCGCTAAGCTAATACACAAGATTAGAATAACTATAAACGTGACCTTTGTAGTACACTCATAACCACAAAAAATCTTAAGTTTAGAAAGTAAAGGGCAAATAGCTTAAACCTGGGCATGGGCATGGAAAATTGGGTGGGTTTGTGTGGTAAATATCTTGAAGGAAACCTTAATTTGACTTAAGTTACATACAATAATGAAATAAAATAAGTAGACAGAGACCCAAAAGGTGAACACATTTTAATATTGTGGCAAACATTCATTATAAACATATAAAATTCAATTGTCACAATTTCATCATAAATAATGATAAATAAGGTTGTCTCTCTACAAATGTGTTACCCATATGCTTACTCTTCATCTTCACCACCACCTACATTACATGAATTGTGATTAAACAGTGGAATATAAAACAACGTTCTCATACACAACCCCAAAAAAATATTAAGACAAAACTCTCCCTGTGCTGAACCTGGTCGACTACATGCCTAGGAGATCCTTCCTTCCTACCTTTATTGGCTGATAAACTACTCTTTGCCAACCAAACTCTACTGAATCTAATGAAAACATTTCACATTCTAGACAACTCCATGATGTCATCGATATTGGCCCAGACGTTGTGAGAATGAGAAAGTCTAGTAGTGAATGGAGAAATTAGGAAATGTTTGGCATCGATGGAAGGCATGGCAGAGTTTTTTATGTACACAAATATCACTTTCAAGTGAAGGGATCCTAAGAAAAATACTGACCTTTGGAATGGTAAAAATATATCAATACATGGCTAGGCATAAGTAGTACTAACCTTTTATTGTGTGTTTAGTAGCTCGTGTCCCATACCTGGAATATCTTGACTATGCATTTTAGAATCATTATGATCATGACCATCTAGCTCTCCACTAAATCTTTAAACAATAATGATGAGATTAGAGTTACCTTGCAGTGTGGTCCTTTGCATGCATTTCTTTTGAACTTGACACAGGTCACCGATGGTTTCATCCTCATATTTGAATGTTCTAGTCTCTTTTTTGACAAAAATGGTGTTCTAAAAGTCAATGAGGAGTTTCAAATTTGTGTAATGAAGGAAGTGCTTCAGGATAAATATCATTTTTGTGAAGAAATAGAAAATGGCTTGACTAATTTTCTTGCTCTCTAAAAAAAATTCCCAATTTGGTGCAATTTTTGAAGGTGTTGCAGCAAAGGAAGAAATTGTGGTAAAAAAAAAGTGCGGGGATGATAGGAATTATCAATATATTAAAAACAAAAGAATGGAATTGTAAAGAATTTGTGAACAGGAAAGGGAAAAAAACTATAAAAAATAAAGGTATGTTTGATCCATTGCTTATTAGTCCCGAAGGGTACTGTTGGCTTTGTTTTCCTTTAACCAATGATTATTCATTATTATCTCAAGCAATAAAAATGTGTTGATTTGTGCAATTCATTATGTATGAGCATTGACAGTAAGTAAGTTGCAAGATATTTAATTAACAAAATAAAATAATATTAATCACTATTAATGATTAGCTAAATATTTTAGATGTTATTACAAATGCCACGCAGCTCAAGACACAACTTGGTTTTATTGTCAAAATGGATGGGCTCTCTTTACAGGGATGGGCAGTGCCCCTACTTCAAGGCATCACGCTCAGAATGATAATGATAGGTAATTGATTTTTTTGTAGGGATGGCAACAGATTCAACCACATTCACCATTACATGTCAGGTGGATTACTACGTGTTTCTAATCTCTATGATGTCATTTTCTATGCAGTTGTTCTTTGTAGATAGTTAGAAACTTGTATCAATCATAGGGTGAGCAGTCATTCCTAAGGTCATCTTTCCTCTGAAATCAAAAATTGTGCCTTCCATTATTTTGAATATCTCTATTTTGGATGAGGCAGAAGGCATAAAAATAGAAATGTTATTAAATTTCTCTTTGAAGTAGCTTCTCCTATCAAATTATTTTCCTCCACTACTCTCATCTTCCTTATTATTCTGATCTCAATGGAGATAGCATTGGGTAGAAGGTTATCTATCAAATTTTTAGGGTGAAAAAGGCTTATATTGCTTTTATCATGCTTCTAACCTGTGCAAGTGATTTTTTCTTTATCAGCGTCAATACATATCTAGCATCTAAATTTATATCAACGTATTCAAAGGGTCCTCTAAAGTAATAATCTCATTGAGGACTGGGTAAGGATAAGGATCCTTAGAAGTAATTTGATCACCAACCACTAGCAAGGTATAATCTTTCATCATTGCTTGTCTTGAATCACTCCTGTACTACTCAATAAGGCTCACATCTCTATATAGTCTTTGACTATTTTGTGGTAGCTCTTATCCAAGAAAGCTCCTCCACCACCTCTCTCATCGACAGCCATGCTTTTGATTTCACTTGCAAGCATCCATTAGCTAATCTTGCCATATTCTCCATCTACTCTTGGTTTTCCTCATTTACTATATTTTTAGGATTTTAAATAAAATTAAATCATAGCCAAATATAAGCAATATTCATAATACAAAAGAAATAAGAATTGTAAAAATAAAAAATACTTCTTCAAAAACTTGGAATCATTCTCCTTCTTCTTCTTGAAAATAAAGATCAATTACAATGTATTAATAGAATTGCATATGGACATGCTTTTCTAACTATTGAATAAAATATTTTGAATTTATCTAAATAATAATTTGCATGTAATATCTACTAAAACTAACTCTAACCTTTCTAAGGCTTTATTTTTTTCTAAAAAATATATTAACTAAAAATTAACTAACTGTCTAAATTTAGCTCCACAAAAAATGTTAATGCTAAATTTACACTAACAGTCTAAAAATAGCACTGAGTGAACTGCACTTCAGCCTCACTTTTCAACATACTCCCCCTTGATGCTGAGTGAGCACACAATTTGATCTCTAAGTGTCAAAAACTGATCTGTTGCAACTATTTTAATGAAGATATCTGTCAACTATTCTTTAGTGTTGATGTATTTCAATTCTACTACCTTCATCTACACTAAATCTTAGATAAAATGATGCTTTAAATCAAAATGTTTTGTCCTGTTGTGATGGACTGGGTTCTTGGCCACTTTAATAACACTAATGTTATCACAAAAAATAACTGTGGACTGAACTTGAATCTCTCCAATTTCTTCAAGAAGTTTTCAAAGCCATAATGCTTGTGTACCCGCTGAAGTGACTGCAACATACTCTGCTTCTGTAGAAGAAATGGAAACTATAGTTTGCCTCTTTGAGCTCCAAGTAATCAAACCAGAACCAAAAGAAAAACAATTCCCAGATGTTGACTTTCGATTATCCAAACTACCTCCCCAATCATAATCACTAAAAACAACAAGATTGAACTTTTTAGAAGTTTAGTAATGAATACCAAAATCTAGAGTGCCTTTCACATACCTCAAAAGTTGTGGGTGGGAAATGACAATTGGAGCCTATTTTTAATTCTAATGCCTCTTTTTGAGAATTGGGAGAATGTACATTAATTGAGAGCACATGTAAAAATATTTTTTTCTTTCCAAAATATATCTCACTCACCATCCCTCAACTGTTATAAATAGAGGGCAAGGTGTGGGAATTACAATCAAGTAGGAAAATAAATAGAAGTGCTAACAAAAGTGTTAACAACTTTAATTAGCATAGTAATAGTGAGGAGGGTATAATAATCAAGTACTTTCCAAGCAACACAACCATAAGGGTTGAAATATGAATTGCATTGCTTGAATATAAACATTTATACCTCTTATTCCTTGATAGTTTTAGGAATCTGCTTGGCACACAATGTTAACCTTGGTTCTTAATGTTGAAATGAGTACCATGTCTCTGAATTCTTTAGGATAGTAAGACATATCCCAAGCCATTATGTGGAACACTTGTTTTACTTCATGTTTAACCAAATAAATTAATCAATAATCTTTTCTAACATGTTATGTGTAGCTTTATATGGAGGTCCGATTCTAATTTATGTATGTGTGTATGTATGTATATGTGTGTGTGTGTGTGTATGTATGTATGTATGTATGTATGTATGTATGTATGTATGTTTGTATGTATGCATAAAATTTGAAACCACCAATAATTGACAATAGTAGTTTCATTTCTTAAAATACAAACTGCTTAGAATCAAATGGTTTTCCTCCAAAAAACATCATGAAATAATTTTTAATTTAGAAAGAATCACATGAGCATAAACTATAAGATGGAGATGACCATTGGAGCCCATTTTAAATTATAAGTCCTCTTTTCAATCATTAGATGAATGGGTGTTAATTAAGAGCACATCACAAAATATATTTTCTTTTTTAAAAAATCTAAGGTTTACTAGATTCCCAATCTTTCCTATTTGACTTGATAACAAAGTTCTAACAACTTTGATAAGCAAAAGAATAATGAGGAGGGTCTACTAATCAAGTCTTTTATAAGCAATACAACCATAAAGCATAAAATATGAATTGCATTGATTTCCAAGCAACTTTTATACCTCTCTCACCTTGATTGTTTGAGGAATTTTATTGGCACACACAGTTAACCTTGGTTTTTAATGTCAACAAGGACCATATCTCAAACTTATTTAGGATAGTAACACATATTCCAAGTCATTATGTGTAACCCTTATTTTCATTCATATTTGGACCAAATAAATTCATCAAAAAGCTTTTATAACATGTTGTATGTAACTTTAGATGGAGGTATGTAACCTCTTCTCCTACTATAGTTTGAGGAGTCTACTTGACACACAAAGTTAACCTTCGTTCTTAATGTCAATGAAGATCATGTATGTAGATTCTTGAGGATAGCAACATATATTCTAGGGCATTATGTGGAACCCTTGATTTCCTTCATATTTGGACTAAATAAATTCATCAAGAAGTTTTTCCAACATGTTGTATGTAGCTTTAGATGGATCCTCACAAGAAGAGTTACAAACATGAACAACAAAGAAAAATTTAGAAAAAATATGGAACTTACCATCCAAATAAAGGTATTTAGTAAGCTAGTAAGTGAGCTTCCTCTTCACTCTTTAAAAAACATAATTCCAAATTTTGGAGGAGAAGGCCTGGAATGAAAATGAAACCCCCATGAAGTTTTTATTGGTTATTGTGTAGTAGGACAATGGAATAATTTTACACTACCATCTTTCACAAAATGTCAATTTAGATGAAATTTAGTGTTGATGATGGTAAACTAGGAAGAAACTAATACATCAAATGAAGAATATAAAATGAGTTGTGTTATAAGATAAATAAAAACATGTATTTCCCTTGGTTAGGTGTGATAATTGTTTTGGTTATTTACTGAGGAGTTGCATTTTAAAGAAGGACGTGAGACTCATTTTTATTATTAACTGAGGAGTGGAATTTTGAAGGATAAGGGTGTGATTTCCTTAGAAGGAAGGAGGACATTCCTAGAATAGGTGTTGAATTTTGTGAGCATAGCTTTTAAAAGTATCTTTCTTGAGTGTTATATACCTTCTTCCATGCATGTCCATTTTACTCTACATATTTATTTTATTGTAAATTATTTCTTTTTGCTTGGCTTCCTCAAAGGTATTAATCTAAAAAGAGGTGCGGGTACTCAATGGAGGTGTGAAGCCACAAATATGAGTGTACCTACTTGGGCACCATAGCAGAATATATTTTTCAAAGAAAATCTAGAGAGCAAATTTGTATTAGTCCCAAATGACTATCTATAGAAATGAATTCTATCCCATTACATATTGGAGCTTAAAATGAGGTACAAAATGTAAAGGCACTCCATGGAATTTTTAACAAAGTCTTGGATTTTTTACTAGAAAGAGTCACACACAAAATAAGCATTGATAAGCTAACAAACAAAAGGGTTAGAGAGAAATATTCCCTTAGAAAACCTCACAAGCCATAGTCATAAAGGAAATATCCAAAAGTATTTTACAATCAGAACATAATAAAAATGGGTAAGATGATACCCTTTCCAAATATACTAAAATAGACCAAAAAACTAAGATTGTTGGGCATTGATGGTAAGAAACAAACATGCACCCGTAAAGAGGATTTGAACAAAATGAACAAAATAGGGCCCAAACCAAAGATTTTTCACCATGGAAAGGATGAAGGACTCCATGATGAATTATAAAATCAAATCTTATAGATGTGTGTCTACTAAAGAGTATTAATAAGACTTAAGAAGATATAAAAGAGTAAATTATTAAAACATAATTATCAAATTATTTAAAATTTAAAATTTGATTGCTTGTAACTAAAATATGAGTGAAATAATATTAAGGCATTATCAAACCATCTACCAAAGTATAATTTATGTTTACACTAATTACTGCTAGGCATAAGCCTTGCATGACTTTGATGCAATAGTAAGTTTGTTGGAACAATTTAGCCAAACATGAACATGGAACAAGAAACCTTTAATTTAGAAGGACATTTTAAACTAAATTTATAAGCTTAATGTCATGGTGACATGGAAATTAATGTAGAGATAATATCGTGTTTCTCGCTAAACAAACATATTCTTTAAAAATATGACTCAATTGCAATTAAAAAATAAGCTAAAATAAAATTTTGACCAAATAAAAGTTTTGATTATCAAAAGAGTTGTAGTCTAATTAGTGTAGATGGTGGTAAAGTGAATTGTCACTCAATCCACCAAGCACAAATCCCATGAGATGCCAAACATGGACGAGGTTAGGTTTGATTACCAATCAAATTTGACAAAATGGATACCCCTCAATTTTATAAACTAAATTTAATAAGGATTATAATTGGTAATCCTGATACCGATAGATGCTAAAAAGACTCTAAAAATTCAAGATGGTTATCCTTCAATATTAAAAAAAAAGGTTTCTATTGAATCTTTAAATTTGAAAATATGCTACATATGATTTTTTTTCAAAATGAATATAAACTTGAATACAAATAACAATCAAAAATAATACTTTCATTTACTAAACTACAAGCTAAAACGTATTTAAAATAATGGTTTGTTTACTAAAATAAAAACATCTAGTTTTCCATTGAAAAGGTTTTCCTCCATTAAAAAATAGGAAACATGACGGATTATATGGAGTTAAAGGAGAGAAAATCATAGGAACATTGTGATAGTTAGTTACAAGAGAACATATAAAATTTTGCGTGTTAAATGAGAGAAAATCTTAGGAATGTTGTGGTAGTTAATTATAGTAGAACACTTGAAATTTTGGGTGTTAAAGGAGATAAAATCATGAAATTTATCTCCTTTCCAAATAAGCCAGGGTCTGATGGATTCCTAATCTTTCTAGTTTATTTTGATAATAAAATTGCCAACAAGTTTGATAGGTGCAAGAGCAAGTGTGGAAGGTGTAAAAATCAAGTCCTTTCTAAGAAAAACAACCAAAAGGGATGCAAGATTAAATGCAATTTTTCACAAATAATTTATATACCTCTCACCCCTTGATAGCTCCAAAAATTTACTTGGCACAAAAAGTTATGGCTTGCTTCTTTATGTCAACAGCGACCATGTCTTTGAATTTTCATAGGCAGTAACATAGATCCCAAGTCACCTCATGGAATGATTTGTTTCCTTCATAATTGGACCAAATAAAATCAATAAGATGCTTCTATAACATGTTGTATGTAGCTTTAGAAGGAACCCAACATGAAGAGTGATAAACATGAGTAACAAAGAGCACTTTAAAACAAATTTGTAATTTATCATCCAAAGAGAACTATTTAGTATGCTACTGAGTGAGTTTGTTCTTTAATTTTTGCACATAATAGTTTAGAATTTTGAAGGATGAGGCAATGAAGGAAAATGAAACCCCTATCAAGTTGAACATTTTTCTAAGAGAAATTAATTTCCAAGTGAATCTAGTATGTCAAACTGGCTTGGGCACAAAAGACCATATGTAAAAATGAGTTTTATCCCATTAAATAATGGATCCTAAAATAAGGTAGAAATTTTGAAGGCACTCCATGGAATTGTTAAGCACTTGAAGTCTTCCTCTAATATGGTGAGGAAATACTTACATGCAAAATGACCATTGATGAGCTAAGCAACAAAAGGGTTGGGGAAAGAGTTTCCCTTAAAAAGCCCTCATAAATCATAACTTCATAGAGCAAATATCCAAATCCTTTCTCATTGATAATATAAATGGAAGGGACAAGAGGACACCTTTGTCAAATATACTGGAATACTAGACCAAAATACTAAGATTTATGGGCATTGATGGTAATAAATGAAGATGCATCCCTAAAGAGGGTATGAAAACAATGAAAAACCTTGGGTTATAACCCAAGAGCTTTTGTTGTGATAAGAGTGAATGGCTCCATAACAAAATTACAAAATTGAATCTTATAGTGATGTGTCTACAAAAAGTAGTAATAAGACTTATGAAGATATAAAAGTGTAATTTATTAATACGTTTTTATAAAACTACTTAAAATTTAATTTAAATCATGTATAACTAAAACAAAGTGAAATTGTACTAAGACATTTCCAAGCCATCTCCCAAGGTGTAATTTTTATTGGGCTAATTGGGGCTAGGTATAATCCCTGTGTGACATTGATGTAGTAGTAACTGCATTAGGACAATTTATCCAAACGTGAATGTGGAATAAGAATCCTTTAATCTCTAAAATACATTAAATTGTATATAAAATCTTATATATGAAGTGACATATCGATTAATGTTGAGATAATTACTAGATAAACATATACAAAAAGAACTAGTTTCTATTGAATCACTAAATTTGAAAATATGCTTCATTTAATTTATAAAAAAATATATATACAAATTGAAAATGGTAAGTTTTTATTTACTAAACTACAAACTATAATGCATTTAAAAGAATAGATTCATTTACTAAAATAAAAAACAAACTACTAGTTTGCCAATGAAATGGTTTTCCTCTGCAAACACCACATAAAGTTTTCATTTACTAAACAACAAACTATAATGCATTTAAAAGAATAGTTTCATTTACTAAAATAAAAAACAAACTACTAGTTTGCCAATGAAATGGTTTTCCTCTGAAAACACCATGGATTATATCATTCCTTGGTATGTTTGGTCACTGAATCCCACATGTAAGTGGCAGTAGATGAAAGATAGATAATGCGATAAAAATAGTTAGGGAAGAGAGGGACAAAAGCATACATTTCTCAGCATTTTGGCTAAGATCAAGTGTAGTATCTTTTCTTATCAGTTTAATATCTAATACGTGGTTTAGTGAACCACATGATATTAAATTTAGTTCTTTAGGGGGAAGGTCCAAATTGGTAGCTTGTTATCAGGGCCTTCACATGTCGCTTCTGTGTTGCACTACTGCAGAAGCCTGATGCACCCCAACCCCAATAAAGCACATATTAAATTAATCTTTTAACTAATTTATTTGAGATAAAATAGTGTCCTACTCATGAACAAATTATGCTAATTTTAGAGGGATACGGTAGCTCTTCATTTGCCTCCTTCGACCACAAAGACTCCACCTTCTACCTTTAACATCCAACATCTACCATTAACATCCAACTCAATCTCTTCTAAAAGGCAGTGAGAAATATCCTTACAAATAAGAACCCTATCAAAATTCATCCGTGATAAACTCAAAAATGAACCATCAATTTCCAATAGATTACCCAAGGATCTCCCAATAATCGACAACCTGATCTCCATCCAAAATTATAGAGAAAGATATGGTAACTTCACCCAAATGGGTCTGAGAGAAAGGTTTTCAGTCAATGGATTAAAATTTGGAAACCAATTCTTAAGAAAAATAAGATGATGATCACAACTCCAAGATTTAGCCTGTAAGATTTTATTATGATCAACAAGGTTATCAAAAACCTCAATGAAAAAACCTTTCGCACAGTGGTAAATTTTCAAAATTCCCTCCAAAATAGACCACCATATATTCAAAAGCCATTTATGAAGAGTAGGAAGATAAGGACAAAACCTATAGAAATGATAAATTAAACCCCTTTCTACATACCATTCCTCACCTTCTAGCACCTCAAGCCACTATTTTTGGGAAACCAAATTACCAATAGAGGACCTAGCTACGCTAAAACCATATTTTATTGGGCTGAATGGCTACCCTGTCACCCCCACACTCATCTTCCCCACCCCCAAATTTGAAGATGCCTCCATTCTCCTATAAATCTTCAAGATCCTTTGCATTGGAATAAAGGGTGACACCCTATATTCTCCATGCCCAACCAACTTATAATGTCACTGCTCAAATTCCAAAGAACGCAAACCCCCCTTCGACTTCATCACACTTTCCCTGTAGGTGCGAACCTTTGGCATCAGTGGTAGAACTTTGAATCAATATAATAGTTTAATTTACAAAAACATAGTATACATTGAATCAAATGGTTTTCAACCTTAAAACATTATGAAATGTATAAATAAGACACATGAAAGGAGTATTTGGCTAACATAAATAATTTAACTAGTTTGCTTACCATAGACTATAAGGCCTAAATTTGATAGTTGACCCTACTTATCATAAAAAATTTCAAAGATAATTATCTATTTAGTATTGACCTTCATATGTTAATATAATTCATAGTAGAAGAAGGAAATACTGAGGGAAAAATTTATGGGAAGCATAACTTTCTCAATATTTTATCTAAGATCAAGTTTAGTATTCATTCTTATCAATTTAATATATGATAAATGTTCAATAAACCACATGATATTAAATTTATTTCTTCATAAACAAGGTCTAGACGATAGCTGGATATCAAGGCCTTCACGCATCACTTCTATTTTACACTATTTCAGATGTCTAGTGCACCCCAAACCACCAAATCAAGTATTCAATTAAATTTAAAATGTCAATTTCAAAAACCTTCATTTTTAGTATCATGTCTTAGTGTGAATCATGTCCTAAGAGCATCTTATTTATACCAAGTCAATCCAAGCCATTATCCATGCATGACAGAGAGAAATATGAGAGAAAGGAATCAAATATTCGTTATTCTTCTTATAGCCTTATTTATGTATATGGTTACCCTTCTAGAGATGTCCCCTGGTTTATTTTTCTTCACCCTTTTTAAAATTCTATAATAAAATTATCTTGGGTAAGGGTGTACATTGGCCAAATTATAATCCATCACTATTAAAACTTGTTTGCTTGATTGACACTCTATGGCCATGTGTTAAATTGTTTGGGTTACCTCTTAGGCTTGGGGGTTGACGAGGGGCATAGATTCATGATGAGATCATATGGTTTGGATGTGATATTTACCTACTCCTCCTCCCTCGAGTTCCTACCCAACCAATTGTTTGGTTTCTAATTTATGAAAATGTTATTGTCGTTAATTTTTTTCTATGAAAATTTTTGATACTTCTTATATAAATTTGAAGACCATAACAAATTGAAACAACAAATAAATAGATAAGAAAATTAAAATAAAATAAATGCTCAAACATGTGGAAGGAGGGAGGGAGGGCATGGGTTGGTCTCCTCCATTTATTTTTAGGTTTGATTAAGATTGAAGTGAAAATATAAAAAAAGTGTAAAGCAATTTCTAGTGTAAAACAATCACTTTTATAACTTTTATAAAAAAGGCTAGGCTCGTAATAAATGGAGAGTTCATATTATTTTAAATTAATGGTTAAGATATGTTTTAAAATTTATTTGTCTTTATTTTTATTTTGAAAAATTATTTATTAATAAAGTGAAGTGTAGTGATATATATTAATAGTTACGATAAAATGAAAAATTGAAAAAAATATTAAAAATCAGTTTCAGACTCTCAAATTGTTGTATGGTTTACAAAAATATTTGAAAACATTGAGTTAGATAGGATAGGTTATATATGAATTAAACTTTTCAATACATTCATTTTGGCCAAAATTAAATTTGAAACGGTGTTATAGATCAAAAGTTATGGTCTCTGAAAGTTTGTTCTTTGCATGAATAGATGAGATTGAATTTGATTCAATTTTCTACTATAGTGTAGATCTTTAAATACATGTATTATATAGATGTAATGATGATTGGATGTAATTATGGATAAGATAGGTTTTTATAAATATAGATATCAAAAATAGTTAAGAGTAAATACTATTAATTGATGATTAAGAAAAAAGAAAAAGAAAATTGTTAAGAGTAAGTGTGGCTATATTATCGTATAGAGAAATCCAAAGCTATGTGATAATACCTAAAGGTAGAGGAAAAAATTAGTGAGAGCGTATATTATTGATTTAGTAAAGGATGTTTACAGATTAGATTAGATGAGTAGAAATTAATGGTATGAATAAATGTGTAAAATGTATTGTGATAAGAGGTAGAGTAAAGGATGTGAGTATTAACAACAATATAATTATATTTATGCTAGGATTTTGTAGGTTGTTGGGAGAAAAATTAATAATTGGTTTATAATTTTTATTTTTTTATTTGATACTTCAGCAGATAATTGGATTGAAGTTTGAGTACTATGGCAAGTTATATTATTAGTATTAGGAAAAATATTAATATTCTTGTAATGGTTACTCTCTAATATCCTCAACATAAGTGGTAATTGAGAAATATAGGAGAGAAGAAGTTGATACATATTAATAAAATGAATAAAGTATATATACACACACATACATATACATACATACATACATCTACAATTTTCTAAATTCAATTTTACAAATACTTAGCATAAGTTATTTATCTTAAGTATTGCTAAAACCTATTTTAAGCATTTTGTCAAGGACATTTTTTTATGTTGCTAAGATGAGTAACATGAGGTGTAGAGGTATTATAATACCCCCAAGAATGTTTTCAATTCATCAACAATTTCATATAGTGGATCAATCTTTAGAGTCTCTTCCTCTCTAGCATGTCTTCCTTTAGTAGCATTAGGTAGACACCTCATAGGATTTCCTCTACAACATATGGTCTCTCATGCTTACGTGAACATTTTGAGATTTTTCAAGGTTTCTTTAGTAAAATCACTAAAAATTGTATTTAAAAGTCTTTGTCATACGTCTGAAAATGTTGGGTGTCATAGTTGTGATAACCTGATGCATACAACATTGAGCCAAAAGAACATGAAACATTAAAACAAAATTGTGACTATAAATAAAAACTTAAGTTACTTTCAAATATCATCATTTTTCAATTATAATTCCGAAATAAGAAATATAAAATTTCATTTAACATTTAAATAAATATTAAAGTTAAATTTAAGTAAAATAAACATCATAATTATGAGTATAATTGTGTATTGAATTTTGACCATTTGCACAGATGGGTGCCAACAATAACAAAGGAGCCATGTGCCAATTCCCTATTGGGTAGATTGAGGACATATGTGATATTTTTAGGGCTCTATGTGATGTATTTTTAACAATAGAATACCAAGAAAAAAAATAGTTAAACATAGCTCATATGCAATTTACAACATCAATAGATCAGGCAAAACAAAATTGTTTTCTAGTGAGGATTTTGATTTTTTGTGCATGGTACCTTTCATATTTTGAGTTATAACATATATTATACTAAAATTATAATTTTCACAAGTTTATGAAACAACCATCCAAAAATATGGTATTATAAAATCATAGACGAGATAAGAAAGTCCATGAACATGACCCCTGCAATGCAAATATAACCAAAAAAAAAATGTGAAATTTTAAAAATAAAATAAATACCAATGCCTTGACTCTTGTTTAAGAGCTTCCTCAATACTTGATATTTCTTTTTGTGATTAGACCACAAATTGTGCACATGAAATGGTCATATAAAGTGCACATAGTTCGTGAGTAGCTCCACCAAAACCACACCAAAGCCAAAAAATTCACTTTTGTCTATAAATTGATTGCTTTGTATGAACTCTAGATCCAAGAAGCCCCAAGTACCCACTACCATGGTGTTGAGGTGTGTTTCACGGAAAGGTCGAAGGCGAGAAACACGAAAGTCTATAAATTTTGGAGTGAATGTGTCATCTAAAAGAATATTTTATGATTTTATCTCACCAAGAAATATTGGCTAAGAGGATTAAAGATGTATATATGTTATAGAATCTACCAATTTAATGGTGATCTGTCATTGTGTTTCCTAGGTTAAATTCTTCTCCACTGAGCGTAGATGTTCAAAAAGTGTTCCATTCGACACAAATTCCTATACTAGTAATGGAAATTGAGTTTGGAGGCAACAACCGAGTAATTTCACTATGTTTAAGTGATTGATATGGGAAAAAATTAGAACTTCATTCATAAACTTGTCAAAAGTTACTTTGGGCATTTTTATTGGCACCGATGTGCCCTCCACAAGAACTCTTTTGTAGACTATTACGACACCACCTTTTCCAAATTCTGTTGAATAATTGTTTGAGGCTATTTCAAGCTCTTTTTCAAAAAATATTATCATGCTTTTTCTTCCTCCCATGGAAGCAATGTGTTCCTATAGCTGCATACCCCGATTCTGTCAGAAATACTTGTCCCTCGTATCTTTCAATTGACACCTCCTCAACCAAAGAAATTGCAATGAATGAAGAAACAAAGCCTGCCATCTCACCAAACATATAAATTCTTATGAATTGTACTTTTGTAAATATAAATTAAAATAAACTGCAAAGACAAGCAGCATAGTCACCTATAATTGCAAAATTTATTTTGTTAAGGTTAATTGTACAATGTTTCTTTTTAAGGTGTACGTAATTGTTCTCTCTAATTGCTCTCACTTTTGTATTCTTTGCTTATTTTTTATTTAGGATCAATTACCACCTCAGACACCCATTTTCACGACTATAGTTTTTCCTTAATGGCTCTAAGCATATCTTAGTTTATAGGTAAACAAAATATTGATCCAGGTTGAAAATCAATTATAAGATATGTTCTAGGGTAAATACTTTGCCCCTTCTTCATTATAATTTGATGGATGCCCTTACCCTATTATAATGCTCTAAATTATACACAAAATTTGACAAGTTGTGATAAACCATTGTTGGTTGCATTGTTTGAAAAAGTTACAATGTCTAGTGAGGATACCTGCCTTTTGTTTGGGCCTATTAAGATTTTCCATGAGAATATTTGATGTTTAGTCATTTAGTCAAAAATATTGTATGCCCCTTCATCTTCCCCTCTCCACACAAGGTTGTGATAACGTTGTTGGTGCAGTATTTTTGATATTCAATTTATCAAATATCTTTTTTTAATTGCATGTTTTCTCATAGCACTCTTTTGTCGACTCTTGTACAAAATTAGAGTATGAACCCAGTTTTCAAATGAATGTGTTGACACCACATATTGTTAGTGAGCTATCGAGCTTCGCAAACATGGCAATGCCATTTTGGTCGCTACTTTTCAAATGACTTGTTGTTTCTTTAAATTTGTTTTTTTATTTTCAAGATGAGTGTTGGTCTTTCATCATTTTCAAGTGGGTGTATATTTAACAACATACTTTGGCTTGTGTAAAATCTTAGATATTATCATTTAGGATGGAATTTTAAAGGTGCATTTGCAAAGTATCTTCTCTTCTTAGGTGTTGGCAGTTGGGATGGAAGGTTAATCGCACTTGCTGGTGCTCATAATCATTTTCATGTTTGTAGCTGCATTTCGCGATTTAGATTTTACATTATTTTTTCAAAGGTGAGGAAAATGTGTGGCTTATTATTTACTAGTGATGATATATTGCTAATGTCCCCAAAACTACCCTCCAAACTGCCCCACAGAAACTTGGCACTTTATGCCCCTTATTATTATTTGATGCAAGATACATATACACTGGAATAAAATAATGTAGCAGTGAAAGGAGTTGAGAAGAAAATAATAAATGAGTCAAAGTATTTGACATGGAAGTATGACATCAAAGTGTCATGTGGGACTTTGATTCCATCTGAACATGAAGAGAGTCCTCTGGCCTACAATGAATATGTGGTCTACAACCACAAACAGGTCCTTTGTAATGTTCTATCAATTCAATCATTCTTAAAATGGTTCTTATAGCAATAGTTTTTTTAATGAATATTTATGGTCTCATGTTAAGTAGTAATTACAGGTGTGCATGGAATTTATGGTCATTGTGAGTTTGAGGTGATTGCGTAAAACAAAATTGATCTTATCTAGTCTCTTCTTATACAATGTAGTAATTCATAGTGGCATCTAACCTGTCTATCAATGCCTCAGCAATGGATCCTTAAAACTTGCTGCCCATGGATAGGGTGTCGCATATATAGATTGGTGTTCGTGCCCATAAAGGTCCATGTACTTCCTTAAGTCAGGACCAATCAATAAATGTACAAGCTCAAAATAACATTAGTGTGCTCTAAAAGAGTTTCATAGATGTAAAGTGTGTAAAAAAATATAATATTTTGGATGAATTAAAATATAAAAATAATATTTTTTATTTATAATGTTAAAAAAATTAATATTATTTTTATAAAAATTAAATATATTTTTGAGCATGCAAATCAATGTCCTGCCATTAGTTAAGGGAAGATAGAATAATCCCAAGTTAAAGTAAAATGAATCCTAAACAATTTATATTTATGGGACTAATAATATGGGATAAATGTTTGATCACTTTACCAATTAAAAATAGAAGTGGAAGTTTAGAAAAATGCAAAGTTCAAGGAAAATACACTTAAAATTTGAGACATAATCAGAATGCAGGATATGTTGAAATGAGCACAGAAAATCTATATGAATGGTTTGGAAGAGAGATTTCATCATGTCCATTTTCTCTTATTGTTACTGTGAAGAGAATTAATGTTTATTTATAAAAATTGTAGCGAGTTTTGTTTAACAAGTTTATTTAATAACATGAAGGTTTAGAGGATGTTATATACATGACTTGCCAAGTTTTAGTGTTGTAATAACAGGAAGGTTTAGTGTTTGTTATATATATGAAGCGAATTAATAAGATATTCTAATCCTTTTTCTAAATCTTACGGATGAAGAGAGAGCTCCCAAAATAATTTTTTTTTGGTAAAAAATAATTAATGATTTTTAAAAATGGTAAAAATGAAAACACCATTATTATAATTAAACAAAATCCTACTGAATTAACTTCAATAAAACCAGGAAAATAGTTTGAGTTATAAAAATATAATTTCATTTCCCAGAATAAATTGAGTTTATATAAAAAATGTCTTTCATTAAAATAAAATTAATGTCACAATAAAATAAAGGAATCAACAGCTCTATTAAATTATCAAAAAAAACATGATAATAAATCTGTTGTGAGTATTTGTTTTTTTACACTGCTTTATGTATAAAAATTCAAACTGGGAAGAACGTTATTGTGTAAGACAATTATTAAAAAAAAAAGAAAAATAAAAAGATTTGAAATGATTGAATGTTAAGTAGGCTTACCTTTTTTTAACTATGTAAACAAGGTAGTATTTTTCTGAAAACTATTTAAAATTGTGAACATATTTATTGTGTCCAAAATGGAAGGAATTTGATAGTTAAAATTCGAGACCTCGTCATTATTATTTTGCTCATAGTTTTGATAGTTAAATTTAGGTTACATAAAAATGTGTGGTGTCATTAGATACATTAGTAATTGAGGATGTGGGAACAGAGTTTTGTAAAAAACAATATGACAATTTTTAACAAACATTTTGTCAAATAGTTTTTTTTTTTTTTTTTAATTATAACTTAGATTCATTAAGTAATAAAAATTCAAAAAGATAAAACAATTATAAATAATTGTAAACCTCGTTAAAATATAAGACTATTACATATAAAATAGGTTGGAATAACTATATTTAAAAAATTAAAAAAATAAAATTTAAATTTTTTACAATTCAATCTTAATTTTAAAACAAAGGAAATTTTAAAAAAAAACTTATGCCAAATTTTATATATATGATAAAAAGAAGAATGAAGATATAAAATTGTTCAAAAATTATCTTTACAATTTATTTAAAAATATTTCAACTAATAAAATTGAAAAATGCATACAAATTCATCTTTAATACAAATAAATTAATTAAATAAATAAAAACAATAATCTACAAATAATGTTCCAAACTTATAAACATAAATTTTATTGAAAATCTTGAAAATACTCAAAAAAAAATCATCTATTTCCTACAATTCATAGGAAAATAGTATCTCCTAGATTGTGTAAATTAAACTAATAATAAGAGAGAATAACAAAAATGAAAACATACGATACATTATGTAATTTTAAAAAAACATATATTTATAATTTAAAATTATAAAATTAAAATAAAATAAATATTATTATCTATTAGAAATGATAAAACTTACTTAAATTTAAATTCATTTATATTAAAAAAATAATGATTAAAAGAAAAAACCTTCAAAATAATAAAAAGAAAACACATATTATCTAGCAGCTTTTGATAAAATTTTAAATAAAATAAAAAACCTTCAAAATAATGAAGACATATTACCTGACAGTTTTGTGTTAGGAGAGAAAAAAACTAAAATAAAAATACACAAATTTACATCTGAAACTGCCAAAATTAAATTGTTTATCTACATTTTTAAGTTCATTATATTATCATTATTTTATTTTTTTATGAAATATATCTATATATTAACTAAAGAGATATATATAATAATTCACATAACAAAAGGTGGTATGAGAGCACGTCACGACACGCAAATTCTAGAAGCCAAACTAAAGTATCAAAGTATCATCTAGGCAAAGCTTAGAAACAAACAGCTAAATCATAAAGTCATAAAAAGAGAACTTTTTTGCAGCAAGAGCAAGGTCAACAGATGGAGGATCCATATCATCAAGACCCCGTCCCGAGCTTGACAAATCATTACCATCTGGAACATATTCCTAGCCAATAACTTGAGTAGTGTATGTATCATCATCTACTTGTGTTTAAATAGATGAAATAACAAAAAAAAAAACTTGGGGAACTTATCCAACACATCCGTATGGCCTCCAAATAATACCCCTCAAACATATGGACATGGAAGAGAATTATTGCAAAAATTTAAATATAAAACAAACCTTAAATAAATAATACATAGATAACATATAATTACCTCCAAAGTTTTGGCAGTGAATGGTAGGAGAAAACATGTTATCTCGTTGTTGGCCAAAACTTTTGTTTAGTTTTTCTTTGATTTACCTATCGATGTTCAATCTATGTTGTTTAAAGTAACTAAAATCCTTCTAACACAGTTTATATATTTTATTAGCTACTGCCTGCCTGTATAAGTCCCAAGTGACATACATATATAATTTAATTTGATTTTTAATTCATAAATATTTTTAAACATCATTCTTTGTCATTTCCATCTCCCTTTTACTACATTTGCACTTCATCTCCATTTACATTTGCATCTCTCAGTTAACAAACTATGAAATTTGTGGTAGGGGGAATAATAGTGAAATTTGTGGTAGGAGGAAATTATTTTGTAAGACACTTTCTTAATTTTCTCAATATTTTATACTTTAGTGAGTTAGCTTTTGCAACCAAATGATATTTTGTACTCCAAATTATTTATAAATTATACTTTCTTGCCATTCATTCTCAATATTTTAATATGAAAAAAATACTATTATTTGGGCTCAGATGTTAAAAAAATCATAATTATTAATCTATTATCTTTTAATTCCATTCTCGAGAATAAAATTCATATTTACAAGGAATTATTACATTTTAATTCCTTTTTATCAAGTGCCCCTTTGTTTTTATAAATTTATTTAAACCCATTATTTTCATCAAATGCCACTCCCTATAAAATTGTTTGAAGTCATCAAAGAATATAAACTTATATGGTGAATAATAATAATGTTGAAAATTGATGAAAGTATTAAATTTAGAAGGAATGATTGTATAAGCATTTATCCCACATAAAGGGGCAACTCTGTAAAAGGCAAAGCCATATAATGGGATGGCATAAAAGTGGGCACAAGAGGTTTGATTAAAATTGAATACGACTAGAATTGAAAAACTACCAAGTTGCCATACTTAATAACAAATAAAATAATTATATTCACCTCCAAATTAAAATGCCTTGGTTAATATAGAGGCCATTTTAAAATTTTACCATCAAAAGAACACTTCGGAACTGAGGCACCACCTATAAATAAAGCTAAGTGGATATGTGACACCAAACTTAGAAGTGAAAGGATAAAAATAAAATTGTTTATAATATTAATTGGTACTAGAAATGAGATGCTACAGGTAAAATTTCATTATACAAACAAATCCAGCACTAAAAACTATAAGTGTTTAAATTCATCCATTTATTCAATTTTAAACACATTAACATATCATAAGAAATGAACTGGGATGCCATACTTCAGTATTATTAAAATAATAGATCTTCATTTTTATTTTTATTTTTCCTATTATTATTGTCAGATACAGACTGCTATATGGGGTGCCATTCTACTATAACAACTACCTCAAATTAAAAAGTTTTACTTGTAGATGCATCAGGCAAGGAATAAATTGTACTACAACAAGATTTGACTAAAAGGTAAAATTTTCAGAGAGAAAAATGGTGAATCTAAATAAGCCTTGAATCGAAGTTGGATTATCTTTATTAAGATTTGAAATAGGTAGGCTACTTACTGCATGCTTTTAAAACTAAGTTATAAATTATTATATTCTTTATTTACCATTGTTTGATTTTCCTTTAACTAAATCCTTATAACTATTCATATATAAATTTATTCTTTTGATAGGTAAAACCTCTGTACATACATATTTGAGGTAATGAAAAGATATCTGGTAAAGACGACCTACAGTTGCACCATTATTGAGTTTTCAAGACATACCCAGTCAAATCTATGTGCTACACTTATGCAAAGAATATTCATTTTAATAAAATCAAAATGCCTTACCATCTAAGGTAGCTTAATATTATGCAAAAACTAATTGCTAATAAGCTTTGTATTATGTTTATTTCTTCTACTGGTTAAATAGTCTAAAAATGGTAAAAACAAGTTTGTATTGTTATCAAGGTAACACCGATAGGGAGGGAGTATTTTAGGCTGGAAAAGTTGTATGCAGAGGATATTTTATAAATTTATTCATCCAAAATTTTATATTTATGTGAATACAATAGGAACTTTATTTGGGTATTTATTCATTATTCAAAATAATTCAAACTCTATCTGAATTAAAAAATCTGTATTTATTTATCAAAACACCTAATCATAAAAGAATTCAAACTTTATCCAAGAATCTAAATTAATCAAATATTATAGAGGATAATATATTTGAGGAACAGTCTAAAAAATCAATTTATTACCAAGCATGATTGATTATAACATCTGAACTCAACTTCCAATTAAACTAGTTTTCATACAAAGGTACCTAGATTTGTTGTTAAACTAGGAAAAAATCCTTCTTGCATTCAAATCCTCCTCATTCTATTATCCTCTGTTAGTTCCTCTTTCATCATGAATGCCGCCCCCTGGGCACCATATATAATTTGTACAATAAAATGTACAGCTCTTGAACTCCTCCTTGCTTATACATTCAACAAATTTCCTCCTCCAAAAATGAATGTCTCCTCCTTCGTTAACCTAACTCTTTTGCCTTCATTTGGAATTCAAAAAGACAATAAATAACTTCAAGAATTCAATTATTTCCACCCACTTCACTATTTACTTCATTTGTTTCACTATTCCCCTATGTGGCCTAATGGGTGAGAGGAAATGCAACATGATAAAATTATCAATTTTAGTGAATATTGGAATTTAATACCAATTTCATTTTTGTCCCGTGCATGGTTTGCATAGTAGATAGGTCATTTAATTTGTCTACCACTATCTATTTTTTATGTTTACCCACTACACCACTTTATTATTATTATTTTTAAATTTTGTTCCATTTTATAAATATTTGTTGTATTTCATTTTACTTGAATTTGAATTTAATTTAATAATATATTCAAAAATGAAGATGAGACATTTAAATCCATCTTTGATAACTGACTGATAGATTCAAAAATTGATTCGATGGTTAATTCCTCAAACCAGACATCACCGCAATGTCTTATATCCTAAGACAAGTATAATGAAGAGAATCACCATATATATTTATTATGACCAACATTTAAACACAATTTTTAAGAAATTTATACACATATCCTTAGTAAATATCCCCTTTTACCAAATATATATTATATTCCAAGATACTAGCATCAATGTCAATATAGTTATCTGACTGTGTCGATTAAATAAGTTTCAAGACACAATTGTCAAAGCGGTGACCCAGATCGATCCACTTACTAAATAGATCAAGGCAAACAATGACTCTATACAATATTTCTTTGGTTATATTTATATCGTATTACCACCAACAATGCATCTCGCTTAAAATGCATGCACATGTACCAAAACCAACACATCGTAGATGACACATACACCATCATCGATAAGGGAGCAATAGCTCATCGGTGGGGTATCACTTACAAGTGCCCTAAAACCCAACACATAAAAATGGGATGTGACAAAAAGTGAGTAGAAAGAAAGAGAATAAGAGAAGGATAATTTATAATAATTATTAATATGATGGGATAAAGGAGTAAAAAATATAAGTAAAGGATAAAGAGGAAAAGGAGATATTAACTTGAATTTTTTACTAATCTAAGGATCATTTAATTGGGAAAACATTGCTTTCCCAAAGATTTCATTTTGTTGATATGTGTCCAATTGAGATCAAAAGATTCCATTATGGGATCCTTAAAAAACAAGGATTATACGGGAGTTGAGAATCTTTGAAGAATACTTAAAGCAACAGCCAGTTGTTTCAATACAAACCCATTCATCTTTACCTGAGAGAGGGGGAGGAAAATAAAGAATTTTTACTCAAAATAGAGTTTGGATCAACAAGGTGTAAAATATGATAAACCTTGTCATCTTGCATCAAGGGATGAATAAAAATGATAGAATTTGATGTTCACAAGAAATGCATTTAAAATGCCCCCATTGAATAGATGAAGAAAGAGCCACAAAACTGCTAAGAGGATAATATTTAATTGTAGAAAAGGCCAAATCATGTTGAGAAAGAAATGGAGAAGAAATAATTTCCTTATTCCCACTGAGTAATATTCATCCACTACCTTGGTTGAAGAAGAATTTGGCACCACTGAGTGATGGCAATCCTCAATATCACACCACGAAGTAGGATTATGCTCTATGAGCTTTTTCTGTTCTCCTCCAAACACCACATATATTTGGGTAGACAAAGGCAATGTGTCTATAATATAAGTAAGTCCAACATCTTAATGCTAGCTACTCAAAATCTAGATTTTTTTTCCCCACCTTACCATCCTTTTTCAGCCAGATCTCATCAAGTAGACCTTTTTCAAAGTTTACTTCCATGCAAATTTTTGCAAAAGTAACGAAATGCCTTTGAGTTTTTTCTTGAAAACCAAATTTGAAGATATGAATGGAATTAATAATATAAGAGAAGGAAAGAGAAGACTATGGGTGAAGGGGAAGATTCATAAGTCTCACCTAAACAAGGGCAAAATAAATAATATCCACTGAGGGGTCAAAACATTAATACTAAGGCTTCAAACAAATCTTAGCTCCCATATAGAACCAAGGATTGGAATTGAGATTAAGGTTTATTTCCTTAACTAAAACACATTTAAAAATTTAAAAATAACCCATTTTCATAAGGGTGAATAAATATCTTTTGATAAAATAGAGGCTTCTAGGTGGAAGAAACCCATTAATGAAAATTCACTAGTTTTGACTAGAGATTATAGAATCTGTAAACAAAACTTTTGAAAATAAGCTTCCTTAACAACAAATTAATCCCCAATATTGATGATAGTAATTAAATCAAAGATATCCATACATAATTGATCAAAAACATACACACATCAATAGCTGACATAGGATGTGCAAGGAATCCCTTAAAAGATAATGGTCGTACTAGAGAATCAAAAGAATGAGCCACACTCATAATTATGCTGAGATCCACAGAGGGAAAATCTATATAATTCTTAAGAAATTAATAATAAAAAATATGAGGATAAGGAATGAGTGCTATAATAGGGCCATTTCCAAAGATGTAAAAAGGACCATGAATATGAGTTGTTAAGGCATTGGAAGGAAGCACATGGACAAAAATTGTGGGTGGGAAATGACCATTGGAGCCCATTTTGAATTCTAAGTCCTCTTTTTGAGAATTGGAAGAATGTCTATTAATTGAGAGCACGTTAAAAAATATAGTTTTATTTCCAAAATATATCTCACTCACCATCCCTCAACTGCTATAAATAGAGGGTAAGATGTGGGAATTACAATCACGTAGGAAAATAAATAGAACTATGATTTCATAAGTTTGTCTTATGAGATTATTAATATAATCATTCAATTATTTTATCAAATTATCTTTGCTTATTTGAATTTTTTCATTAGTGTAAAATGAAACTTTAGGTCAAGGTGATCCTAGAGAAATTGACACATCCTTTATTCAATTTCTATATCACACTCCACGAACACCCACATGTGGAAAATGTCTTTGGGAAGGAGTAGAGAAAACCAATGGCTATATAAGTGACATCGAACCCTCCCACAATATCCATGACCCCACCTTCGAATAGAGGAGCAATGATATCGATAATTGGAATCTAGGAAACTCTTATAATTACAAGAGGAGTAATTCCCTAATGGTTGATGAGAGTGTATAGGCTCTCCACCTCCAAGGACACCTTTTCACCATGAATATATAACAAAACATTGTATAAAACAAATATTTTCTATGCAACAATAAAATCTCTCTCTAAAGTATCTTGATTGAAGACTACTTAATTATTGCCTTTCTAAAGAAGAAAAATAATTTTGATGTGAAAGATAAGCTATATTTTCTTGAATTTTGTAGGTAGTTAAGGTGAAATCCCCCAAGAAGATAATTTTACAATTGAAAAGCTCAAATGTGAAGTTTTTGATTAACGAATGAATATTTATCCATACTTATTGAGCATGAGCATAGAGCCAAAATAAATGCTTGAAGGATTTTGGTTGCCCGTAGGCATGGTAATTATTGTTCGTCATACCCATGTGAAAAATTATATCACCAACAAGATTCCCTTGGTGAAAAACACACCAATTTTTTGTTACCTTCTTGGGCTCCTTAGTGGTTGAACAAATAATGATAAATCTATAGATCCAAGTTTAAGGAGTAGAATCTAGTCTCCAACTTTTTTTGAGTGTATCATAAGACATAGGTGTGGGGGTAAAAAGCTACTAATAATCAAGGAAATTTTTATACAAGGGAAGTGATGTGTCAATGTGCCACTTGTATTTTTTCCACCATTGTAACAGTGCTTTAGGGCCAATTTTTTTCATCATTAGGAGATAAACCATTTGTATTTCACTAAAAAATAAAAAGTCTCTATTATTAAGATCATATTTGGTATTAATATATTCTTCTCTATAAAAATCTTGTGCATTAGTTGAAAATATATGCAATAATATGATTTTTTCAATAACTTAAGGGCCTTAACCCATGGAACCTTAGTGAAAGGAACATTGTGGTAGTTAATTACAAGAGACCATGTAAATTTTTGGGTGTTAAATGAGATAAAACCATGAAATTTATCCCATTTACTTGAGCAAGCTAGGGTTTGATGGATTCCTACTATTTCTAGTTGATTTTGATAATAAAAGTACCGCCAAGTCTGATAGGCATAAGATCAAGTGTGGAGGGTGTAAAAATAAAGTCCTTTCAAAACACCACAACCATAAAGGATGTAAGATGAAATGAAAAGTTTGATAATCAAACTCTATACCTCTTTCTCCTTGATATCTCCAAAAATCTTCTAGGAACACAAAGTTAATCCTTGCTTCTTAATATCATTGAGGACAATGTCTTTGCATATGCTTGGGTAGTAACATAGATTTCAAGGCACTTTGTGGAATGCTTAACTTATTTCATTATTGGACTAAATAAAATCACTAGTAATATTCTAAGACATGTTTTATATATCTTTAGAAGGACCCCAACATGAAAAGTAATAAACATGGGTAACAAAGAGTAAATTTAGAAGTTACCATCCAACGAAAGCTATTTAGTGTGCTACTAAAATAGTTTTCTCTTTGATTTTTTACATAAAATAGCTTAAAATTCTTAAGAGGGAGGACTGGAAGGAAAACATGAAACCCCTATGAAGTTGAACATTTTTCTAATAAAAATATATTTCCAAGCAAATCTAGTATATCGAGTTGGCTTCGGTGCAATGGACCATATGTAAAAATGAGTTTTACCCTGTTGAATAATGAAGCCTAAAGTAAGGTAAAAAATTTAAAGGCACTCCCAAGCATAGTTGATAATTTGGATTCTTCCTCTAAGATGACAAGGAAATATTTATATGAAAAATATCCATTGATGAGCGAAGAAAAAAAAGGGTAGGGAACAAAGTTTCCCTTAACAAGCCCTCATGAATCATAATCACAAAGTAGATACATAAATCCTTTCACATTCAAAATATAAAGGGAAGGGGAAAGAAGACACCATTGCCAAATATACCAGAATAAACCAATTTGATTAGGTTGATGGGTATTGATGGTAATAAATGAAGATGCATCCCTAATGAGGGTATGCATAGAATGAACAAACCTGGGTTGAAACCAAAGAGCTTTCACTATGGTAAGAATGGATAGATCCATAACATTATTGAATTGAATCTTATAGTGACATGTCTAAAAATTTAATAATAAGACTTATGAATATATAAAAGTGTAATTTTTTAATATTTTCTTATCAAAATACTTAAAATTCAATTTGGATCACTTATAACTAAAATATAAGTGAAATTGTACTAAGGCATTCCCAAGCCATCTCCCAAGGTATAATTTTTGTTGGGCTACTTGGGGTTAGGTATAAGACCTATGTGACAATGATGTAGTAGTAACCCTAATGGGACAACTTATCCCAATTGAAAGTGTAAAAAGAATCCCTTAATCTCTGAAAGACATTAAACTATATATAAAATTTTATATCAAAGTGACATACTAATTAATGTAGATATAATTACTAAACAAACCTATATTTTAATAATTATGTGTAAAATTCACATCAATTGTAATGAAAATGCTATAATAAAATAATATCTCTACTATCAATGAGATGTGGGTGAGTTGGCTAAGTGGTTTGGTTGTTTCAAGCCCCACCCAGGTTCAAATCTTTGAAAAGGCATATGAGGTCGATTGTGGCCTTTGGTTGTATTCTCAGGACCGTTAATCATTGTTGGATATTCTTGAGGTAGCTGGTAATATATGTTATACATGTGGTATTACATGTGGATTTGGGCCCCCAATTATGTCCCAGATTGGTTGAAGATCCAGTCAAAGTCCATCATCTAATAAAAAACAAGATATCTACTTATGAAAGTTTCAATTTAATCTTTAAATTTGAAATTATGTGTCATCTAATCACTAAGAAAAATACACACCACATATGTATTATTATTGGGGTGTGTGTGTATGTGTGTGTGTGTGTGTGTAATTTGAAACCAACAATAATTAAAATTAGTAGCGTCATTTCGTAAAATAAAATCTAATTGGAATTAAATATTTTTACAATGAAAAACATTATGAGATAATTTCTAATTCAAAAGGAAGAATAAGGGCAGCAGCTATGGGTGGGAGACAATTGTTGGAACCCATTTTGATTTTTAAATCCTCTTTTTGAGAACTAGAAGAATGGGTGTTAATTGAGAGCACATGAAAAAAAACATCTTTCCAAAGCTAGGGTTTAATGAATTCCCAAGCTTTCCTATTTTTATTGATAACAAAAGTGCTAACAACTTTAATTAGCACAGTAACAATGAGGAGGGTGTAATAATCAAGTACTTTCCAAGCAACACAACCATAAGGGATGAAATATGAATTGCATTGCTTGAATATAAACATTTATACCTCTTATTCCTTGATAGTTTGAGGAATCTGCTTGGCACACAAAGTTAACCTTGGTTCTTAATGTTGAAATGAGTACCATGTCTCTAAATTCTTTAGGATAGTAACATATATCCCAAGCCATTATGTGGAACACTTGTTTTCCTTCATGTTTAACCAAATAAATTAATCAATAATATTTTCTAACATGTTATATGTAGCTTTATATGGAGGTCTGATTCTAATATATGTATGTGTGTATGTATGTATGTATGTGTGTGTGTGTGTGTGTGTGTGTGTGTGTATGTATGTATGTATGTATGTATGAATAAATTTTGAAACCACCAATAATTGAAAATAGTAGTTTCATTCTTAAAATACAAACTGCTTAGAATCAAATGGTTTTCCTCCAAAAAACATCATGAAATAATTTTTAATTTAGAAAGAAGCACGTGAGCATAAACTATAGGAGGTAGATAACCATTGGAGCCATTTTAAATTATAAGTACTCTTTTCAATCATTGGATGAATGGGTGTTAATTAAGATCACTTAAAAATATATATTTTTTCTTTTTTTAAAAATCTAGGGTTTACTAGATTACCAATCTTTCCTATTTGTCTTGATAACAAAGTTCTAACAACATTAATAAGAACAAGAATAATGAGGAGGGTATAATAATTAAGTCTTTTATAAGCAATACAACCATAAAGCATAAAATATGAATTGAATTGCTTTCCAAGCAACTTTTATGCCTCTCTCCTCTTGATTGTTTGAGGAATTTTATTGACACACAAAGTTAACCTTGGTTTTTAATGTCAACAAGGATCATATCTCCAACTTATTTAGGATAGTAACACATATCCCAAGTCACTATGTGTAACACTTATTTTAATTCATATTTGGACCAAATAAATAGATCAAAAAGCTTTTCTAACATGTTGTATGTAAATTTAGATGGAGGTATGTATCCTCTTGTCCCTCTATAATTTGAGGAATCTACTCGACACACAAAGTTAACCTTGGTTCTTAATGTCAATGAAGATCATGTATGTGACATCTTGAGGATAATAGCATATATTCTAGGGCATTATGTGGAACCCTTGATTTCCTTCATATTTGGACCAAATAAATTCATCAAGAAGTTTTTTGAACATGTTGTATGTAGCTTTAGATGGATCCTAACAAGAAGAGTAACAAACATGAACAACAAAGAACACTTTATAACAAATATGGAACTTACCATCTAAATAAAGGTATATAGTAAGCTAGTAAGTGAGCTTCCTCTTCACTATTTGAAAAACATAATCCCAAATTTTGGAGGAGAAGGCCTGGAATGAAAATGAAACCCCCAGGAAGTTTTTATTGGTTGTTGTGTAGTAGGACAATGGAGTAATTTTACACTACCATCTTTCATAAAATGTCAAATCAGATGAAATTTAGTGTTGATGATGGTAAACTAGGAAGAAACTAATACATCAAATGAAGAATATAAAATGAGTTGTGCTATAAGATAAATAAAAACATGTATTTCCCTTGGCTAGGTGTGATACTTGTTTTGGTTATTTGCTGAGGAAATGCATTTTAAAGAAGGACGTGAAACTCATTTTTCTTATTAACTAAGGAGTGGCATTTTGAAGGAGAAGGGTGTGATTTCCTTAGAAGGAAGGAGGACATTCCTGGTACAGGTGTTGAATTTTGTGAGCATAGATTTTAAAAGTATCTTTTTTGAGTGTTATATACCTTCTTCCGTGCATGTCCATTTTCCTCTACCTATTCATTTTATTGTAAATGATTTCTTTTTGTGTGGCTTCCTCAAAGGTATTGATCTAAAAAGAGGTGTGGGTACTAAATGGACCTGTGAAGCCACAATTATGAGTGTACCTACTTGGGCACCATTGCAGAACATATTTTTCAAAGAAAATCTAGAAATCAAATTTGTATCAGTCCCAAATGACTATTTATAGAAATGAGTTCTATCCCATTAGATATTGGAGCTTAAAATGAGGTACAAAATGTAAAGGCACTCCATGGAATTTTTAACAAAATCTTGGATTTTTTACTAGAAAGAGTCACACACAAAATAAGCATTGATAAGCTAACAAACAAAAGGGTTAGAGAGAAATATTCCCTTAAAAAACCTCACAAACCATAGTCATAAAGGAAATATCCAAAAGTATTTTACAATCAGAACATAATAAAAATGGGTAAGATGATACCCTTTCCAAATATACTAGAATAGACCAAAAAACTAAGATTGTTGGGCATTGATGGTGAGAAACAAACATGCACCTATAAAGAGGATTTGAACAAAATGAACAAAATAGGACCCAAACCAAAGATTTTTCACCATGGAAAGGATGAAGGACTCCATGATTAGTTATAAAATCAAATCTTATAGATGTGTGTCTACTAAAGAGTATTAATAAGACTTCAGAACATATAAAAGAGTAAATTATTAATACATAATTATCAAATTATTTAAAATTTGATTGCTTGTAACTAAAATATGAGTGAAATAATATAATGGCATTGTCAAACCATCTACCAAAGTATAATTTATGTTTACGTTGATTATGGCTAGGCATAAGCCTTGCATGACTTTGATGCAATAGTAAGCTTGTTGGAACAATTTAGCCAAACATGAACATGGAACAAGAAACCTTTAGTTTAGAAGGACATTTTAAACTAAATTTAAAATCTTATGTCATGGTGACATGGCAATTAATGTAGAGATAATATCATGTTGCTCGCTAAACAAACATATTCTTTGAAAATATGACTCAATTGTAATTAAAAAATAAACTAAAATAAAATTTTGACCATATAAAATTTTTAATTATCAAAAGAGTTGTAGTCTAACTGGTGTAGATGCTGGTAAAGTGCATTGTCACTCAATCCACCAAGCACAAATCCCATGAGATGCCAAACATGGACGAGGTTAGGTTCGATTCCCAACCAAATTGGAAAAAATGGATACCACTCAATCTTATAGACTAAATTTATTAAGGATTATAATTGGTACTTCTGATACCATTAGATGGTAAAAAGATTCTAAAAATTCAAGATGGTTATCCTTCAATATTAAAAAAAAAGGTTTCTATTGAATCTTTAAATTTGAAAATATGCTACATATGATTCTTTTTCAAAATGAATATAAAATTGAATACAAATAAGAATTAAAAATAATACTTCAATTTACTAAACTACAAGCTATAATGTGTTTAAAATAATGGTTCGTTACTAAAATACAAACAACTAGTTTTCCATTGAAATGGTTTTCCTCCATTAAAAAATAGGAAACATGATAGATTATATGGAGTTAAAGGAGAGAAAATCATAGGAATGTTTCATTTACTAAAATAAAAAACAAACAACTAGTTTGCCAATGAAATGGTTTTCTTCCGCAAACACCACAAAAAAAATTATGGGAAGCATAACTTTCTCAATATTTTATCTAAGATCAAGTGTAGTATTCATTCTTATCAATTTAATATATGATAAATATTTAATAAACCACATTATATTAAATTTATTTCTTTATAAGGAACGTCTAGATGATAACTGGTTATTAGGGCCTTCACGCATCACTTCTATTTTACACTATTTCAGATGTCTGGTGCACCCCAATCCACCAAATCAAGTATTCAATTAAATTTAAAATGTAAATTGCAAAAACTTCCATTTTTAGTATCATGTCTAAGCGTGAATCATGTCCAAAGAGCATCCTCTTTATACCAAGTCAATCCAAGCCATTATCCATGCATGAGAGAGAGAAATATGAGAGAAATGAATCAAATAGATATTACTCTTCTTATAGCCTTATTTATGTAGATGGTTACCCTTCTAGAGATGTCCCCTAGTATATTTTTCTTCACCCTTTTTAAAATTCTATTATAAAATTATCTCGGGGAGGAGTGTACATTGGCCAAACTATAATCCATCACTATTAATACTTGTTTCTTGATTGACACCCTATGGCCATGTGTTGAATTGTATGGGTTACCTCTTAGGCTTGGGGGTTGATGAGGGGCATAGATTCATGATGAAATCATATGTTTTGGATGTGAGATTTACCTACTCCTCCCCCGTGTTCCTCCCCAACCAATTGTTTGGTTTCTAATTTATGAAAAGATTGTTGTCGTTAATTTTTTGTGCCATGAAAAAAAATTAATACTTCTTATATAAATTTGAAGCCCATAACAAAATTGAAAAAAATAAATTAAAAACTAAGAAAATTAAAATAAAATAAAATAAATGCTCAAACATGTGGAAGCAGGGAGGGAGGGCATGCATTGGTCTCCTCCATTTCTTTTTAGGTTTGATTAAGATTAAATTGAAAATATATAAAAAGTGTAAAGCAATCTCTAGTGTACTACAATCACTTTTATAACTTTTATTATAAAAGTTAGGCCCATAATAAATGGAGAGTTCATATTATTTTAATTTAATGGTTAAGATATGTTTTAAAATTCATTTGTCTTTATTTTTTTTTGAAAATTTATTTATTAATAAAGTGAAGTGTAGTGATATTTATAAATAGTTACGATAATTTCAAAAATAGAAGAAAATTGAAAAAAATATTAAAAATCAGTTTCAGACTCTCAAATTGTTGTATGGTTTTCAAAAATGTTTGAAAACATTTAGTTAGATAGGACAGGTTATATATGGATTAAACTTTTCGATACATTCATTTTGGCAAAATTAAAATTTTAAATGGTGTTATAAATCAAAAGTTATGATCTCTGGAAGTTCATTCTTCTCATCAATAGATGAGATTGAATTTGATTCAATTTTCTACTATAGTGTAGATATTTAAATACATGTACTATATAGATGTAATGATGATTGGTTGTAATTATGGGTAAGATAAGTTTTTATAAATATAGATATCAAAAACAGTTAAGAGTAAATACTATTAATTGATGATTAAGAAAAAAGAAAAAGAAAATTGTTAAGAGTAAGTGTGGCTATATTATTGTATAGATAAATTCAAAGTTATGTGAGAATACCTAAAGGTAGAGGAAAAAATTAGTGAGAGTGTATATCGTTGATTTAGTAAAGGATGTTTACAGATTAGATTGGATGAGTAGAAATTAATGGTATGAATAAATGTGTAAAATGTATTGTGATAAGAGGTATAGTAAAGGATGTGAGTATTAACAAAAATATAATTATATCTGTCCTAGGATTTTGTAGGTTGTTGGGAGAAAAATTAATAATTGGTTTATAATTTTTTATTTTTTTCTTTGATACCTTAGTAGATCATTGGATTGAAGTTTGAGTACTATGGCAAGTTGTATTATTAGTATTAGGAAAAATATCAATATTCTTGTAATGGTTACTCTCTTTTATCCTCAACATAAGTGGTAGTTGAGAAATATAGGAGAGAAGAAGTTGATACATATTAATAAAATGAATACTTTATTTATACACACACACAAACACACAACCTTTTAAATTCAATTTTACAAATACTTAGCGTAAGTCATTTATCCTAAGTATTGCTAAAACCTATTTTAATCATTTTTTCGAGGACCTTTTTTTCTGTTGCTAAGATGAGTAATATGAGGTGTAGAAGTATTATAATACCCCTAAGAACATCATCAATTCATCAACAATTTCATATAGTGGATCAATCTTTAGAGTCTCTTCCTCTCTAGCATGTCTTCCTTTAGTAGCATTAGGTAGACACCTCATAGGATTTCCTCTACAACATATGGTCTCTCATGCTTACATGAACATTTTGAGATTTTTCAAGGTTTCTTTAGTAAAATCACTAAAAATTGTATTTAAACATCTTTTTCATGCGTCTGAAAATGTTGGGTGTCATAGTTGTGATACCCTGATGTGTACAGCATTGAGCAAAAAAAACATGAAACATTAAAACAAAATTGTGACTATAAATAAAAACTTAAGTTACTTTAAAATATCATCATTTTTCAATTATAATTCCAAAATAAGAAATATAAAATTTCATATAACATTTAAATAAATATTAATTTTAAATGTAAATAAAATAAACATCAGAATTATGAGTATAATTGTGTATTGAATTTTGACCATTTGCATAGATGGGTGCCAACAATAATAAGGGCGCCATGCACCAAGTCCCTACGGGGTAGATTGAGGACATACATGATATTTTTAGGGCTCGATGTGATGTTTTTTAACAATAGAATGCAAAAAAATGATAGTTAAACGTACCTTATATGCAATTTACAACATCAATAGATCAAACAAAACAAAACCGTTTTCTAGTGAGGATTTTGATTTGTTGTGCATGGTACCTTTTAGATTTCGAGTTATAACATATATTACACTAAAATTCTAATTTTCAAAAATTTATGAAACAACCATTTAATCATATGGTATTAAAAAATCACAGATGAGATAAAAAAAAGTCCATGAACATGACCTCTACAATACAAATATAACAAAAAAACAATGTGAAATTTTAAAAATAAAATAAATAAATAAATAAATACCAATGCCTTGACTCTTGTTTAAGAGCTTCCTCATTACTTGATCTTTTATTTGTGATTAGAACCGAAAATCATGGCATGCCTATTTTTTTAGAACTAAAAAATAAACTGCACTGCTAAGCTAATACACAAGATTAGAATAACTATAAACGTGACCTTTGTAGTACACTCATAACCACAAAAAATCTTAAGTTTGGAAATTAAAGGGCAAATACCTTAAACCTGGGCATGGGCATGGAAAATTGGGTGGGTTTGTGTAGTAAATATCTTGAAGGAAACCTTAATTTGACTTAAGTTGCATACAATATTCAAATCAAATAAGTAGGCAGAGACCCAAAAGGTGAACACATTTTAATATTGTGGCAAACATTCATTATAAACATATAAAATTCAATTGTCACAATTTCATCATAAATAATGATAAATAAGGTTGTCTCTCTACAAATGTGTTACCCATATGCTTACTCTTCATCTTCACCACCACCTACATTACATGAATTGTGATTAAACAGTGGAATATAAAACAACGTTCTCATACACAACCCCAAAAAAATATTAAGACAAAACTCTCCCTGCACTGAACTTGTTGGACTACATGCCTAGAAGATCCTTCCTTCCTACCTTTTTTGGTTGATAAACTACTCTTTGCCAACCAAACTCTACTGAATCTAATGAAAACATTTCACATTCTAGACAACTCCATGATGTCATCGATATTGGCCCAGACGTTGTGAGAATGAGAAAGTCTAGTAGTGAATGGAGAAATTACGAAATGTTTGACATCGATGGAAGGCATGGCAAAGTTTTTTATGTACACAAATATCACTTTCAAGTGAAGGGCTCCTAAGAAAAATACCGACCTTTGGAATGGTAAAAATATATCAATACATGGCTAGGCATAAGTAGTACTAACCTTTTATTGTGTGTTCAGTAGCTCGTGTCCCATACCTGGAATATCTTGACTATGCATTTTAGAATCATTATGATCATGACCATCTGGCTCTCCACTAAATATTTAAACAATAATGATGAGATTAGAGTTACCTTGTAGTGTGGTCCTTTGCATGCTTTTATTTTGAACTTGACATAGGTCACCCATGGTTTCATCCTCATATTTGAATGTTCTAGTCTCTTTTTTGACAAATATGGTGTTCTAAAAGTCAGTGGGGAGTTTCAGATTTGTGTAATGAAGGAAGTGCTTCAGGAGAAATATTATTTTTGTGAAGAAATAGAAAATGGCTTGACTAATTTTCTTGCTCTCTAAAAAAAATTCCCAATTTGGTGCAATTTTTGAAGGTGTTGCAGCAAAGGAGGAAATTGTGGTCAAAAAAAAGTGCAGGGATGATAGGAATTATCAATATATTAATAACAAAATAATGGAATTGTAAAGAATTTGTGAATAGGAAAGGGAAAAATGCTATAAAAAATAAAGGTATGTTTGATCCATTGCTTATTAGTCTCTAAGGGTACTGTTGGCTTTGTTTTCCTTTAACCAATGATTATTCATTATTATCTCAAGCAATAAAAATGTGTTGATTTGTGAAATTCATTATGTATGAGCATTAACAGTAAGTAAGTTGCAAGATATTTAATTAACAAAATAAAATAATATTAATCACTATTTATGATTAGCTAAATATTTTAGATGTTATTACAAATGCCACGCAGCTCAAGACACAACTTGGTTTTATTGTCAAAATGGATGGGCTCTCTTTGCAGGGATGGGTAGTGCCCCTACTTCAAGGCATCAAGCTCAGAATGATAATGATAGGTAATTGATTTTTTTTAGGGATGGCAAAAGATTCGACCACATTCACCATTACATGTCAGGTGGATTACTACATGTTTCTAATCTCTATGATGTCATTTTCTATGTAGTTGTTCTTTGTAGATAGTTAGAAACTTGTATTGATCATAGGGTGAGCAGTCATTCCTAAGGTCATCTTTCCTCTCAAATCAAAAATTGTGCCTTCCATTATTTTGAATATCTCTATTTTGGATGAGGCAGAAGGCATAAAAATAGAAATGTTATTAAATTTCTCTTTGAAGTAGCTTCTCCTATCAAATTATTTTCCTCCACTACTCTCATCTTCCTTATTATTCTGATCTCAATGGAGATAGCATTGGGTAGAAGGTTATCTATCAAATTTTTAGGGTGAAAAAGGCTTATATTGCTTTTATCATGCTTCTAACCTGTGCAAGTGATTTTTTCTTTATCAGCGTCAATACATATCTAGCATCTAAATTTATATCAATGTATTCAAAGGGTCCTCTAAAGTAATAATCTCATTGAGGACCGGGTAAGGATAAGGATCCTTAGAATTAATTTGATCACCAACCGCTAGCAAGGTATAATCTTTCATCATTGCTTGTCTTGAATCACTCCTGTACTGCTCAATAAGGCTCACATCTCTATATAGTCTTTGACTATTTTGTGGCAGCTCTTATCCAAGAAAGCTCCTCCACCACCTCTCTCATCGACAGCCATGCTTTTGATTTCACTTGCAAGCATCCATTAGCTAATCTTGCCATATTCTCCATCTACTCTTGGTTTTCCTCATTTACTATATTTTTAGGATTTTAAATAAAATTAAATCATAGCCAAATATAAGCAATATTCATAATACAAAAGAAATAAAAATTGTAAAAATATAAAATACTTCTTCAAAAACTTGGAATCATTCTCCTTCTTCTTTAAAATAAAGATCAATTACAATGTATTAATAGAATTGCATATGGACATGCTTTTCTAATTATTGAATAAAATATTTTGAATTTATCTAAATAATAATTTGCATGTAATATCTACTAAAACTAACTCTAACCTTTCTAAGGCTTTATTTTTTTCTAAAAAATATATTAACTAAAAATTAACTAACTGTCTAAATTTAGCTCCACAAAAACTGTTAATGCTAAACTAAATTTACACTAATAGTCTAAAAGTAGCACTGAGTGAACTGCACTTCAGCATCACTTTTCAACATACTCCCCCTTGATGCTGAGCCGGCACATAATTTGATCTCTAAGTGTCAAAAACTGATCTGTTGCAACTATTTTCATGAAGATATCTGTCAACTATTCTTTAGTGTTGATGTATTTCAATTCTACTACCTTCATCTACACTAAATCTCAAATAAAATGATGCTTTAAATCAAAATGTTTTGTCCTGTTGTGATGGACTAGGTTCTTGGCCAATTTAATAGCACTAATGTTATCACAAAAAATAACTATGGACTGAACTTGAATCTCTCCAATTTCTTCAAGAAGTTTTCAAAGCCATAATGCTTGTGTACCCGCTGAAATGACTGCAACATACTCTGCTTCTGTAGAAGAAAGGGCAACTATAGTTTGCCTCTTTGAGATCCAAGTAATCAAACCAGAACCAAAAGAAAAACAATTCCCAAATGTTGACTTTCGATTATCCAAACTACCTCCCCAATCATAATCACTAAAAATAACAAGATTGAACTTTTTAGAAGTTTAGTAATGAATACCAAAATCTAGAGTGCCTTTCACATACCTCAAAATTCTCTTGGATGCCTTCATATGTATTTTTGATGGCTCTGCCATGTACCTTGAAACAAGTGAAATTGAATAAGAAATATTAGCTCTTGTATGAGTTAGAAACATTAAGCTTCCAATAATACTTCTATAGGCTATCTCATCAACTCTTTTAGCAGTATCATCTCTACATAACACAACTCCATGAGCAACTAGAGTGGAGACTGATTTACAATCAACCATATCAAATTTCATCAACATATCTTTAGCATACTTTATTTGATAAATAAAAAAATTATTCTCCCTTTGATAAACCTTCATTCCTAAAAAATATTTCATGAGGCCTAAATCTTTCATCTCAAATTCATTCATCATGGAAACTTTGAATTCATCTTTCATCATAGAATTGCTACCCATATACAACAAGTCATGAACATACAAACTTATAATTAGAATATCCATCAATCAATCAATAGGTTCACTCTTACTTATTTGAAAGCCATTCTCTTGAAAATATCCATCAATCTTAGCATACCATGCTCTTGGTGCTTGTTTGAGGCCATACAAAGCCTTATTTAACTTGTAGACATGATTTTCTTTTCCTTGCACTTCAAAACCTTTTGGCTATTCCACATATACTTCTTCTTCTAAGTACCCATTCAAGAAGGCACTTTTCACATCCATATGATGGATTCTCCAATTATTTTGAGCTGCTATTGAAATCAACATTTAAATGGTCTCTTGTCTTGCTACTAGTGCAAATGTCTCTTCATAATCAATGTGATACTTCTGTGTGACACCTTTAGAAACTAATCTCACCTTATGCCTTTCAACACTTCCATTACTATTACACTTAGTCTTGTAGACCCACTTCCAAAAATGAATGTCTCCTCCTTCATTCACCCAACTCTTCTCCCTTAATTTGGCATTCAAAAAGACAACAAATAACTTCAAGAATTCAATTATTTCCACCCACTTCACTATTTACTTCATTTGTTTCACTATTCCCCTATGTGGCGTAATGGGTGAGAGGAAATGCAACATGATAAAAATATCAATTTTAGTGAATATTGAAATTTAATACCAATTTCATTTTTGTCCCCCACGGTTGGCATAGTAGATTGGTCATTTAATTTGTCTGCCACTATCTATTTCTTCTGTTTACCCACGTTATTATTATTATTTTTAAATGTTGTTCCATTTTATAAATATTTGTTGTAATTCATTTAAATTGAATTTGAATTTACTTTAAATAAATATTCAAAAATCAAGATGAGACGTTTAAATCCATCTTCGAAAAGTGACTGGTAGATTCAAAAATTTATTCGATGGTTAATTCCTCAAACCAAACATCACAACAATGTCTTATATCCCAAGACAAGTATAATGAAGAGAATCACCATATATATTTATTATGACCAACATTTAAACACAATTTTTAAGTAGTTTCTACATATCTAATTGGTAAATATCCCCTTTTACCAAATATATATTATGTTCCAAGATACTAGCATCAATGTCAATATAGCTATCTGATTGTGTCAATTAAATAAGTTTCAATACATAATTGTCAAAGCGATGACCCGGATCGATCCACTTACTAAATAGATCAAGGCAAACAATGACAATTTACAATAGTTCTTTGGTTCTATTTATATCGTATTACCACCAACAAGGCATCTCGCTTAAAATGAATGCACATGTACCAAAACTAACACATCACAAATGACTCGTACGCCATCATCGATAAAGGAGCAATAGCTCAACGGTGGGGTATCACTTACAAGTGCCCTAAAACTCGACACATAAAAATGGGATGTGACAAAAAGTGAGTAGAAAGAAAGAGAATAAGAGAAGGATAATTTAGAATAATTATGAATATGATGGGATAAAGGAGGAAAAAATAGATGTAAAGCATAAAGAGGAAAAGGAGATATCAACTTGAGTTTTTTCCTGATCTAAGGATCATTACATTGCTTCCCCAAAGATTTCATTTTCTTGATATGTGTCCAATTGAGATCAAAGGATTCCATTATGGGATCCTCAAGAAACAAGGATTGTTGGGGAGTTGAGAATCTTTGAAGAATAATTAAAGCAACAGCCAGTTGTTTCAATACAAACCCATTCATCTTTACCTCAGAGAAGGGGAGGAAAATAAAGAATTTTTACTCAAAATAGAGTTTGGATAAATAAGTTGTAAAATATAATAAACCTTTTCATCTTACATCAAGGGATTAATAAAAATGATAGAATTTGAGGTTCACAAGAAACACATTTAAAATGCCCCCATTGAATAGATGAAGAAAGAGCCACAAAACTCCTGAAAGGAAAATATTTACTTGTAGAAAATACCAAATCATGTTGAGAAATAAATGGAGAAGAAATAATTCCCTTATTCCCACTGATTAATATTCATCCACTACCTTTGTTGAAGAAGCATTTGGCACCACTAAGTGATGGCAGTCCTCAACATCACACCACCAAGTAGGATTATGCTCTCTGAACTTTTTCTTTTCTCCTCCAAAGATAAATGACTTTTTTGAGAAGTCTTATTTGGGTAGACAAAGTCAATGGGTCTATAAGATAAGTAAGTCCAACATCTCAATGCTAGCTACTCATAATCTAGATTTTTTTTCCCCACCTTATCATCCTTTTTTACCAAGATCTCATCAGGTAGACATTTCTCAAAGTTTACTTCCATGTTAATTTTGGCAAAAGTAAGGAGATGCCTTTGAGTTTTTTCTTGAGAACCAAATTTGAAGATATGAATGGCATTACTAATATAAGAGAAGGAAAGAGAAGGCTATAGGTGAAGGGGAAGATTCACAAGTCTCACCTAAACAAGGGCAAAATAAATAATATCCACTGATTATTACTAAGGCTTCAAACAAATCTTAGCTCCCATATCGAACCAAGGATTGGAATTGAGATTAAGGTTTATTTCCTTAATTAAAACACATTTAAAAATAAAAAATAACCCATTTTCATAAGGGTGAATAAATATCTTTTGATAAAATAGAGGCTTCTAGGTGGAAGAAACCCATTTATGAAAATTCACTAGTTTTGACTAGAGATTATAGAATTTGCAAACAAAACTTTTGAAAATAAGCTTCCTTAAAAAAAAATTAATGCCAAAGATTGATGATAGTAATGAAATAAAATATATCCATACATAAATGATCACAAAGATACACACATCAATAGCTAACATAGGATGTGCAAGGAATCCCTTAAAACATAATGGTGGTACTAGAGAATCAAAAGAATGAGCCACACTCATAAAAATTCTTAGATCCACAAAGGGAAAAGCTATATAATGCTTAATAAATTAAGAATAACAAATGTGAGGATAATGAATGAGTGCTATAATAGAGCCACTTTCAAAGATGTAAAAAGAACCGTGAATATGAGTTGTTAAGGCATTGGAAGGAAGCACAGGGACAAAAGTTGTGGGTGGGAAATGACCATTGGAGCCCATTTTGAATTCTAAGTCCTCTTTTTGAGAATTGGGAGAATGTAAATTAATTGAGATCACATTTAAAAATATATTTTTCTTTCCAAAATATATCTCACTCACCATCCCTCAACTGTTATAAATAAAGGGCAAGGTGTGGGAATTACAATCAAGTAGGAAAATAAACAGAACTATGATTTCATAGATTTGTCTTATGATATTTTTAATAGAATCATTCAATTATTTTATCAAATTATCTTTGTGTATTTGAATTTCTTTCATTAGTGTAAAATGAAACTTTAGGTCAAGGTGATCCTAGAGAAATTGACACATCCTTTATTCAATTTCTACATCACACTCCACGAACACCCACATGTGGAAAATGTCTATGCAGAGGAGTAGAGAAAAACATTGGCTATGTAAGTGACATCGAACCCTCCCACAATCTCCATGACCCCACCTTAAAATAGAGGAGCAATGATATCGATAATTATAATCTAGGAAAACTCTTATAATTACAAGAGGATTATTTCCCTAATGGTTGATGAGAGTGTATAGGCTCTCCACCTCCAAGGACACTTTTTCACCATGAATATATATTAAAAAAAAATTATATAAAAAAAATATTTTGTAAGCAATAATAAAATCTCTTCCTAAAGTATCTTGATTGAAGACTACATAATTATTGCCTTTCCAAAGCTGAAAAATAATTTTGATGTGAAAGATCAGCTAGATTTGCTTGAATTTTGTAGGTAGTTAAGGTGAAATCCCCCTAGAAGATAATTTTACAATTGAAAAGATCAAATGTGAAATGTTTCATTAAGGAATGAATATTTATCCATACTTGTTAAGCATGAGCATAGAGCCAAAATAAGTGCTTGAAGGATTCTAGTTGCCCGTAGGCATGGCAATTATTGTTTGTCATACCCATGTGAAAAATTATATCACCAACAAGATTCCCTTGGTGAAAAACACACCAATTTTTTGTTACCTTCTTGGGCTCCTTAGTGGTCGACCAAATAATGATAAATCTATAGCTCCAAGTTAAAGGAGTAAAATCTAGTCTCCAAATTTTTTTGAGTGTATCATAAGACATAGGCATGGGGGTCAAAAGATACTAATAACCAAGGAAATTTTTATACTAGGGAAGGGATGTGTCAACGTGCCACCTCTATTTTTTCCACCATTGTAGCTGTGCTTTAAGGCCATTTTTTTCATCATGAGGAGATCTACCATTTGTATTTCACTAAAAAATAAAAAGTCTCTATTGTTAATATCATATTTGGTATTAATATATTGTTGTCTATAAAAATCTGGTGCATTAGTTGAAAAAATATGCAATAATATGATTTTTTTAATAATTTAAGGGCCTTAACCCATGGAACCTTAGTGAAAGGAACATTGTGGTAGTTAATTACAAGAGACCATGTAAATTTTTGGGTGTTAAATGAGATAAAATCATGAAATTTATCTCATTTCCTTGAGCAAGCTAGGGTTTAATGGATTCCTAATCTTTCTAGTTGATTTTGATAATAAAAGTGCCACCAAGTCTGATAGGCATAAGATCAAGTGTGGAGGGTGTAAAAATAAAGTCCTTTCAAAACACCACAACCATAAAGGATGTAATAAGAAATCAAAAGTTTCATAATCAAATTATATACCTCTTTCTCCTTGATAGCTCCAAAAATCTTCTAGGAACACAAAGTTAATCCTTGCTTCTTAATGTCAATGAGGACCATGTCTTTGCATATGCTTGGGTAGTAACATAGATCTCAAGGAACTTTGTGGAATGCTTACTTTATTTCATTATTGGACTGAATAAATCACTAATAATATTCTAAGACATGTTGTATATAGCTTTAGAAGGACCCCAACATGAAAAGTAATAAACATGGGTAACAAAGAGTAAATTTAGAAGTTACCATCCAAATAAAGCTATTTAGTGTGCTACTAAAATACTTTTCTCTTTGATTTTTTTCATAAAATAGTTTAAAATTATTAAGAGGGAGGCCTGGAAGGAAAACATGAAACCCCTATGAAGTTGAACATTTTTCCAATAAAAATATATTTCCAAGCAAATCTAGTATGTCAAGTTGGCTTGGGTGCAAAGGACCATATGTGAAAATGAGTTTTACCCTGTTGAATAATGAAGCCTAAAGTAAGGTAAAAAATTTAAAGGCACTCCCAAGCATAGTTGATAATTTGGAGTCTTCCTCTAAGATGACAAAGAAATATTTATATGAAAAATACCCACTGATGAGCAAAGCAACAAAACAGTAGGGAACAAAGTTTCCCTTAACAAGCCCTCATGAATCATAATCACAAAGTAGATACATAAATCCTTTCACATTCAAAATATAAAGGGAAGGGGAAAGAAGACACCCTTGCCAAATATACCAGAATAAACCAATTTGATTAGGTTGATGGGTATTGATGGTAATAAATGAAGATGCATCCCTAATGAGGGTATGCATAGAATGAACAAACCTGGGTTGAAACCAAAGAGCTTTTACTATGGTAAGAATGAATAGATCCATAACATTATTGAATTGAATCTTATAGTGATGTGTCTAAAAATTTAATAATAAGACTTATGAATATATAAAAGTGTAATTTATTAATATTTTTTTATCAAAATACTTAAAATTCAATTTGGATCAGTTATACCAAAAATATAAGTGAAATTGTACTAAGGCATTGCCAAGCCATCTCCCAAGGTATAATTTTTGTTGGGCTAATTGGGGTTAGGTATAAGACCTATGTGACATTGATGTAGTAGCAACCATATTGGGACAACTTATCCAAATTTTAAAGTGGAACAAGAATCCTTTAATCTCTGAAAGACATTAAACTATATATAAAATTTTATATCAAAGTGACATACCAATTAATGTAGATATAATTACTAAACAAACCTATATTTTAATAATTATGTGTAAAATTCACATCAATTGTAATTAAAATTCTATAATAAAATAATATCTCTACTATCAATGAGATGTGGGTCAGTTGGTTAAGTGGTTTGGTTGTTTCAAGCCCCACCCAGGTTCAAATCTCTGAAAAGGCATATGAGGTTGATTGTGGCCATTGGTTGTATTCTCAGGACCATTAATCACTTTTGGATATTCTTGACGTAGCTAGTAATATATGTTATACATGTGGTATTACATGTGGATTTCGACCCCCAATTATGTCCCAGACCGGTTCAAGCTCCAGTCAAAATCCATCATCTAATAAAAAAAAGATCTCTACTTATGAAAGTTTCAATTTAATCTTTAAATTTGAAATTATGCTTCATCTAATCACCAAGAGAAATACACACCACATATGTATTATTATTATTGGGGTGTGTGTGTGTGTGTGTAACTTGAAACCAACAATAATTAAAATTAGTAGCGTCATTTCGTAAAATAAAATCTACTTGGAATTAAATATTTTTACAATGAAAAACATTATGAGATAATTTTTAATTTAGAAGGAAGCATAAGGGCAGCAGCTATGGGTGGGAGACAATTGTTGGAACCCATTTTGATTTTTAAATCCTCTTTTTGAGAACTAGAAGAATGGGTGTTAATTGAGAGCACATGAAAAAAAAATTCTTTCCAAAGCTAGGTTTTAATGAATTCCCAAGCTTTCCTATTTTTATTGATAATAAAAGTGCTAACAACTTTGATTGGCACAGTAACAATGAGGAGGGTGTAATAATCAAGTCCTTTCTAAGCAGCACAACCATAACGGATGAAATATGAATTACATTGCTTGAATATAAACATTTATACCTCTTATTCCTTGATAGTTTGAGGAATCTGCTTGGCACACAAAGTTAACCTTGGTTCTTAATGTTGAAATGAGTACCATGTCTCTGAATTCTTTAGCATAGTAACACATATCCCAAGCCATTATGTGGAACACTTGTTTTCCTTCATGTTTAACCAAATAAATTAATCAATAATCTTTTCTAACATGTTATATGTAGCTTTATATGGAGGTCCGATTCTAATTATGTGTGTGTGTGTGTGTGTGTGTGTGTGTGTGTATGTGTGTGTGTGTATGTATGTATGTATGTATGTATGTATGTATGTATGTATGTATGTATGTATGTATGTATGTATGTATGCATAAAATTTGAAACCACCAATAATTGACAATAGTAGTTTCATTTCTTAAAATACAAAATGCTTAGAATCAAATGGATTTCCTCCAAAAAACATCATGAAATAATTTTGAATTTAGAAAGAAGCACGTGACCATAAAATATAGGAGGGAGATGACCATTGGAGCCCATTTTAAATTATAAGTCCTCTTTTCAATCATTGGATGAATGGGTGTTAATTAAGAGCACATCACAAAATATATTTTCTTTTTTAAAAAATCTAGGGTTTACTAAATTCCCAATCTTTCCTATTTGTCTTGATAACAAAGTTCTAACAACTTTGATAAGCACAAGAATAATGAGGAGGGTCTAATAATAAAGTCCTTTATAAGCAATACAACCATAAAGCATAAAATATGAATTGCATTGCTTTCCAAGCAACTTTTATACCTCTCTCCCCTTGATTGTTTGAGGAATTTTATTGGCACACAAAGTTAACCTTGGTTTTTAATGTCAACAAGGACCATATCTCTAAATTATTTAGGATAGTAACACCTATCCCAGGTCATTATGTGTAACCCTTATTTTCATTCATATTTGGACCAAATAAATTCATCAAAAAGCTTTTATAACATGTTGTAACTTTAGATGGAGGTATGTAACCTCTTATCCCTCTATTGTTTGAGGAATCTACTCGACACACAAAGTTAACCTTGGTTCTTAATGTCAATGACGACTATGTATGTGAATTCTTGAGGATAGTAACATATATTTGAGGGCATTATGTGGAACCCTTGATTTCCTTCATATTTGGACCAAATAAATTCATCAAGAAGTTTTTCGAACATGTTGTATATAGCTTTAGATGTATCCTAACAAGAAGAGTAACAAACATGAACAACAAAGAACACTTTAGAACAAATATGGAACTTACCATCCAAATAAAGGTATTTAGTAAGCTAGTAAGTGAGCTTCCTCTTCAGTCTTTGAAAAACATAATTCCAAATTTTGGAGGAGAAGGCCTGGAATGAAATTGAAACCCCCATGAAGATTTTATTGGTTGTTGTGTAGTAGGACAATGGAGTAATTTTACACTGCCATCTTTCACAAAATGTCGAATCAGATGGAATTTAGTGTTGATGATGGTAAACTAGGAAGAAACTAATACATCAAATGAACAATATAAAATGAGTTGTGCTATAAGATAAATAAAAACATGTATTTCCTTTGGAGTAATTTTTACACTGCTTTATGTAGAAAAATTCAAACTGGGAAGAATGTTATTGTGTAAAACAATTATTAAAATTTTAAAAAAAAGTTGAAATGCTTGAATGTTAAGTAGGCTTACCTTTTTTTAACTATGTAAACAAGGTAGTATTTTTCTGAAAACTATTTAAAATTGTTAAGTTGGGGAGAGAGTTTCCCTTAAAAAGCCCTCAGAAATCATAACTTCATAGAGCAAATATCCAAATCCTTTCTCATTGATAATATAAAGGGAAGGGACAAGAGGACACCTTTGTCAAATATACTAGAATACTAGACCAAAATACTTAGATTGATTGGCATTGATGGTAATAAATGAAGATGCATCCCTAAAAAGGGTATGAAAAAATATAAAACCTTGGGTTATAACCCAAGAGCTTTTGTTGTGATAAGAGTGAATGGCTCCATAACAAAATTACAAAATTGAATCTTATAGTGATGTGTCTACAAAAAGTATTAATAAGACTTATGAAGATATAAAAGTGTAATTTATTAATACGTTTTTATAAAACTACTTGAAATTTAATTTAAATCATATATAACTAAAACAAAGTGAAATTGTACTAAGACATTGCCAAGCCATCTCCCAAGATATAATTTTTATTGGGCTAATTAGGGCTAGGTATAATACCTGTGTGACATTGATGTAGTAGTAACCGCATTAGGACAATTTATCCAAACGTGAATGTGGAATAAGAATCCTTTAATCTCTAAAAGACATTAAATTGTATATAAATTCATATATATGGAGTGACATATCGATTAATGTTGAGATAATTACTAGACAAACATATACAAAAAGAATGAGTTTCCATTGAATCACTAAATTTGAAAGTATGTTTGGTCTCTGAATCCCACATGTAAGCGGGAGTGGATGAAAGATAGATAATGCGGTACAAATAGTTAGGGAAGAGAGGGACAAAATCATACCTTTCTCGGCCTTTTGGCTAAGATCAAGTGTAGTATCTGTTCTTATCAGTTTAATATCTGATACGTGGTTCAATGAGCCACACGATATTAAATTTATTAAATTTATGGCTTGCTTCTGGTCTTCACGCGTCGCTTTAATTTCTGGTCTTCACGCGTCGCTTCTGTGTTGCACTACTGCAGAAGCCTGGCGCACCCCAACTCCCACAAAGCACATACTAAAATAATTAATCTTTTAACTTATTTATTTGAGATAAAACAGCGGCCTGCTCGCGGGCAAATTATGCTAATTTTAGAGGGATACAGCAGCAGGTTTAGCAGCCTTCGTTCCTGGATCTGCAGACGCCTCCATTTGCCCAGAAATCTTCAAGATCCTCTTCTTTGGAATAAAGGGCGACACCCTATATTCTCCATGGCCAGCCAACTGCTCAAATTCCAAAGAACGCAAACCCCCCTCCGACTTCATCGCACTTTCCGTGGAGGTGCGAAGCTTTGGCATCAGCGGTAGAACTATCTTCGCATAAAGTGGATCTATTTTTTTGTTTATGTAGAGTAGTCTTAAACCCATACAAAATCACCCTTGTCCAGGGTTTTTCAATTTCTTCAAGTGTTTCCAACTTCTCCGCAGTCAACTTGATAAGTTTATTGATCCACAATCTACTATTTTTTTCATGTTTAGTGTGTTTTATATAATCTACAAGAACAATAATTTTGCAAATGTATCAAAAAATTATTCATTGTGTGTTCTAAATAAATATTCTTGCATCAATGGTAAAGCTTCATTAGTCCTTTTTGCTTCTGCAATTAAAAAAATTATGAGTAAGTTATCCTACCATGCTTTTATCTTTGTTAGTGTAGGAATATAAAAAAATAATGTATACTTTCCCCTAGCCATTAGTTAGCCAAATTTTGTGCCACACCACCCAATGTTGACATAAAATGCAATCCTTGGTACAAATTTATATGGGTTCGTAAAGACTTCGATTAGAGTTATTTCTATGTAGGAGTTAATATTTAGTTATGTTCCTTATTTAAATTATGCAAACATAAATTTTAAAGTAGGTATATGCTTTATGTCGCATATATTCTTTATCTCTATACCAACACTCTTTCTATTACAAAAAATCTGGAATATCCCCCTTCAATCAATATAATAGTTTAATTTACTAAAACATAGTGTACTTTGAATCAAATGGTTTTCAACCTTAAAACATTATGAAATGTATAAATAAGACACATGAAAGGAATATTTGGCCACCATAAATAATTTAACTAGTTTGCTTACTATAGACTATAAGGCCTAAATTTGACAGTCGGCCCTACTTATCATAAAAAATTTCAAAGATAATTATCTATTCAATATTGCCCTTCATATGTTAATATAATTCATAGTAGAAGAAGGAAATAGTGAGGGAAAATTTTATGGGAAGCATAACTTTCTCAATATTTTATCTAAGATCAAGTGGAGTATTCATTCTTATCGATTTAATATATGATAAATGTTCAATAAACCACATGATATTAAATTTATTTCTTCATAAGGAAGGTCTAGACGATAGCTGGTTATCAAGGCCTTCACACATCACTTCTATTTTACACTATTTCAGATGTCTACTGCACCCCAGACCACCAAATCAAGTATTCAATTAAATTTAAAATGTCAATTACAAAAACCTCCATTTTTAGTAATCATGTCTTAGTGTAAGTCATGTCCTAAGAGCATCTTATTTATACCAAGTCAACCCAAGCCATTATCCATGCATGAGAGAGAGAAATATGAGAGAAAGGAATCAAATAATCGTTATTCTTCTTATAACCTTCTTTATGCAGATGGTTACCCTTCTAGAGATGTCCCGTGGTATATTTTTCTTCACCCTTTTTAAAATTCTATAATAAAATTATCTTGGGTAAGGGTGTACATTGGCCAAATTATAATCCATCACTATTAAAACTTGTTTGCTTGATCGACACTCTATGGCCATGTGTTAAATTGTTTGGGTTACCTCTTAGGCTTGGGGGTGGATGAGGGGCATAGATTCATGATGAGATCATATGGTTTGGATGTGATATTTACCTAGTCCTCCTCCCCGTGTCCCTGCCCAACCAATTATTTGGTTTCTAATTTATGAAAATATTATTGTCGTTAATTTTTTTCTATGAAAAAATTTGATACTTCTTATATAAATTTGAAGACCATAACAAAATTGAAAAAATAAATAAATAGATAAGAAAATTAAAATAAAATAAATGCTCAAACATGTGGAAGGAGGGAGGGAGGGCATGGGTTAGTCTCCTCCATTTCTTTTTAGGTTTGATTAAGATTGAAGTGAAAATATATAAAAAGTGTAAAACAATCACTTTTATAACTTTTATAAAAAAGGCTAGGCCCGTAATAAATGGAGAGTTCATATTATTTTAAATTAATGGTTAAGATATGTTTTAAAATTGATTTGTCTTTATTTTTATTTTAAAAAAATATTTATTAATAAAGTGAAGTGTAGTATTTTATATTAATAGTTACGATTATTTTTAAAATTGAAAAAAATATTAAAAATCAGTTTCGGAATCTCAAATTATTGTATGGTTTTCAAAAATCTTTGAAAACATTTAGTTAGATAGGACAGGGTATATATGAATTAAATTTTTCGATACATTCATTTTGGCACAAATTAAATTTCAAACGGTGTTATAGATTAAAAGTTATGGTCTCCAAAAGTTCATTCTTCACATGAATAGATGAGATTGAATTTTATTCAATTTTCTACTATAATGTAGATCTTTAAATACACATACTATATAAATGTAATGACGATTGGATGTAATTATGGATAAGATAGGTTTTTATAAATATAGATATCAAAAATAGTTAAAAGTAAATACTATTAATTGATGATTAAGAAAAAAGAAAAAGAAAATTGTTAAGAGTTAGTGTGGCTATATTATTGTATAGAGAAATCCAAAGTTATGTGAGAATACCTAAAGGTAGAGGAAAAAATTAGTTTGAGCGTACATTATTGATTTAATAAAAGATGTTTACAGATTAAGATTGGATGAGTAGAAATTAATGGTATGAATAAATGTGTAAAATGTATTGTGATAAGAGGTAGAGTAAAGGATGTGAGTATTAACAAAAATATAATTATATTTGTGCTAAGATTTTGTAGGTTGTTGGGAGAAAAATTAATAATTGGTTTATAATTTTTATTTTTTTATTTGATACTTTAGTAGATAATTGGATTGAAGTTTGAGTACTATGGCAAGTTGTATTATTAGTATTAGGAAAAATATTAATATTCTTGTAATGGTTACTCTCTAATATCCTCAACATAAGCAGTAATTGAGAAATATAGGAGAGAAGAAGTTGATACATATTAATAAAATGAATAAAGTATATATACAGACATACATATACATACATACATACATACATACATCCACAATCTTCCAAATTCAATTTTACAAATATTTAGCATAAGTTATTTATCTTAAATATTGCTAAAACCTATTTTAAGCATTTTATTGAGGACCTTTTTCTCTGTTGCTAAGATGAGTAAAATGAGGTGTAGAGGTATTCTAATACCCCTTAGCATCAGGTAGACACCTCATAGGATTTCCTCTACAACATATGGTCTCTTATGCTTACGTGAACATTTTGATATTTTTCAAGGTTTATTTAGTAAAATCACTAAAAATTGTATTTAAAAATCTTTGTCATGCATCTAAAAATGTTAGGTGTCATAGTTGTGATACCCTAATGCATACAACATTGAGCCAAAAAAACATGAAACATTAAAACAAAATTGTGACCATAAATAGAAACTTAAGTTACTTTAAAATATCACCATTTTTCAATTATAATTCCAAAATAAGAAATATAAAATTTCACATAACATTTAAATAAATATTAAATTTAAATTTAAATAAAATAAACATCATAATTATTAGTATAATTGTGTATTGAATTTTGACCATTTACACGGATGGGTGCCAACAATAACAAAGGGCGCCATGTGCCAAGTCCCTATAGGATAGATTGAGGACATATGTGATATTTTTAGGGCTCTATGTGACGTATTTTTAACAATAAAATGCAAAAAAAAAAAAAGTTAAACATAGCTCATATGCAATTTACAACATCAATAGATCAGGAAAAACAAAATTGTTTTCTAGTGAGGATTTTGATTTGTTGTGCATGGTACCTTTCAGATTTCGAGTTACAACATATATTATACTAAAATTCAAATTTTCACAAGTTTATGAACCAACCATCCAAAAATATGGTATTAAAAAATCACAGACGAGATAAGAAAGTCCATGAACATGACCCCTGCAATGCAAATATAATCCAAAAAAAAAAAAAAAAAAAGTTCAAGGAAAATACACTTAAAAATTTGAGACATAATCAAAATGCAGGATATGTTGAAATGAGCATAGAAAATCTATAGGAATGGTTTGGAAGAGAGATTTCATCATGTCCATTTTCTTTGATTGTTACTGTGAAGAGAATAAATGTTTATTTAAAAAAATTGTAGCGATTTTTGTTTAACAAGTTTATCTAATAACATGAAGGTTTAGAGGCTGTTATATACATGACTTGCCAAGTTTTAGTGTTGTAATAACAGGAAGGTTTAGTGGTTGTTTTAAATGTGAAGAGAATTAATAAGATATTCTGATCATTTTTCTAAATCTTATGGATGAAGAGAGAGCTCCCAAAATAATGTTTTTTTTTATATAAAATAATTAATGATTTAAAAAAAAGGTAACAACGATAATTAAACAAAATCCTACTAAATTAACTTAAATAAAACCAGGAAAATAATTTAAGTTATAAAAATATAATTTCATTTCCCATAATAAATTGAGTTTATATAAAAAATGTATTTCATTAAAATAAAATTAATGTCACAATAAAATAAAGGAATCAATAGCTCTATTAAATTATCAAAAAAAACATGATAATAAATCTACTGTGAGTATTTATTTTTTTACACTGCTTTATGTAGAAAAATTCAAACTGGGAAGAATGTTATTGTGTAAGACAATTATTATTTTTTTTTTAAAAGTGTTGAAATGCTTGAATGTTAAGTAGGCTTACTTTTTTTAACTATGTAAACAAGGTAGTATTTTTCTGAAAACTATTTAAAATTGTGAACATATTTATTGTGTCCAAAATGGAAGGAATTTGATAGTTAAAATTCAAGACCACGTCATTATTATTTTTCTCATATATTAATTACACTTAAATTTAGGTTGCATAAAAATGTGGGGTGTCATTAGATACATTAGTAATTGAGGATGTGGGAACATAGTTTTGTAAAAAAAAATATGACAATTTTTATCAAACGTTTTGTCAAATAATAATTTTTTTTTTTTTTTTTTTTTCTTTCTTTCTTTCTTTCTCTTTCTTTCTTTCTTCCTTCCTTCTATAACTTAGATTCATTAAGTAATAACAATTCAAAAAGATAAAACAATTATAAATAATTGTAAACCTCGTTAAAATATAAGACTATTACATTTAAAATAGGTTGGAATAACTATTTTTCTTTTTTTTTTTTAAATTACAATTCAAATTTTAATTCTAAAACAAATGAAATTTCAGAAAAAACTTATGCCAAATTTTATATATATGATAAAAAGAAAAATGAACATATAAAATTCTTCAAAAATTATCGTTACAATTTATTTAAAAATATTTCAACTAATAAAATTGAAAAATGCATACGAACTCATCTTTAATACAAATAAGTTAATTAAATAAAAATAATAATCTACAAATAATGTTCCAAACTTATAAACATAAATTTTATTGAAAATCTTGAAAATACTAAAAAATAATAAATAAAAAATAATAATCATATATTTCCTACAATTCATAGGAAAATAGTATCTCCTAGATTGTGTAAAATAAACTAATAGTAAGACAAAATAACAAAAATGAAAACATCCTATACATTATGTAATTTTAAAAAAACATATATTTATAATTTAAAATTATAAAATTAAGACTATCACATTGTGTAAACCTCGTTAAAATATAAGACTATTACATTTAAAATAGGTTGGAATAACTATATTTTTAAAAAAAAAAAATAAATAAATTAAATTTTTACAATTCAAACTTAATTCTAAAACAGATGAAATTTTAGAAAAAACTTATGCCAAATTTTATATATATGATAAAAAAAATGAACATATAAAATTCTTCAAAAATTATCTTTACAATTTATTTAAAAATATTTCAACTAATAAAATTGAAAAATGCATACGAACTCATCTTTAATACAAATTAATTAATTAAATAAAAATAAATAAATAAAAATAATAATCTACAAATAATAATCCAAACTTATAAACATAAATTTTATTTGAAAATCCTCAAAAAAAAAAAATAAAACATATATTTATAATTTAAAATTATAAAATTAAAATAAAATATATATTAGTGTCTATTAGAAATGATAAAACTTACTTAAATTTAAATTCATTTATATTAAAAAAATAATGATTGAAAGAAAAAACTTTCAAAATAATAATAAGAAAACACATATTATCTGGCAACTTTTGGTAAAATTTTAAATAAAAGAAAAAACCTTCAAAATAATGAAGACAACATATATTACCTGGCAGTTTTGTGTTAGGAGAGAAAAAAACTAAAATAAAAATACACAAATTTACATCTGAAACTACGAAAATTAAAATGTTTATCTAGATTTTTAAGTTCATTTATATTATCACTATTTTTTTTTTATGAAATATATGTATATATTAACTAAAGACATATATATAAATAATTCATATTAAAAAAAAGTGGTATGAGAGCACGACACATGCAAAGTCTAGAAGCCAAATCAAAGTATCATCTAGGCAGAGCTTAGAAACAAGCAGTGAAATCATAAAGTCATAAAAAGAGAACTTTTTTGCAGCAAGAACAAGGTCAACGGACGGAGGATCCATATCATCAACATCCCATCCCGAGCTTGACAAATCATTACCATCTGGAACAGGCTCCCAGCCAGTAACTTGAGCAGTGTATGTATCATCATTTACTTGTGTTTAAATAGATGAAATAACCAAAAAGAAACTTGGGAAACTTATCCAACACATCCGTACGGCCTCCAAATAATACCCCTCAAACATATAAATGTAGAAGAGAATTACCACAAAAATTTAAATATAAAACAAACCTTAGAGAAATAATACATAGATAACATATAATTAGTTCTGAAGTTTTGGCAGTGAATGGTAGGAGAAAACATGTTATCTCACTGTTGGCCAAAACTTTTGTTTAGTTTTACATTGATTTACCTATCGATGTTCAATGTATTTTGTTTAAATAAACTAAAATCCTTTTAACAAAGTTTATATATTTTATTATCTATTGCCTGCCTATATAAGTCTCAAGTGACATACATATATAATTTTAATTTGATTTTTAGTTCATAAATATTTTTAATTTGATTTTTAATTCATAAATATTTTTAAACATCATTCTTTGTCATTTCCATCTCCCTTTTACTACATTTGCACCTCATCTCCACCATGCTTTATACATTTTCATCTCTCAGTCAATGATGTTACAACAAACAGTGAAATTTGTGTTAGGGGAATAATAGTGAAATTTGTGGTAGGAGGAAATTATTTTGTAAGACACTTTCTTAATTTTCTCAATATTTTATACTTTAGTGAGTTAGATTTTGCAACCAAACGATATTTTGTACTCCAAATTATTTATAAATTATAATTTCTTGCCATTGATTCTCAATATTTTATATTTTAATTAGTTAGTTTTGGAATCAAACGATATTTTTTAAATTTTTCACTATGTGTAAATTACACTTTTTAACTATTTATTAAGAGTAAATTATAATTACACCATGTTACAAAATATAAGTCAATTATTGATATTTTAACTTCAAACAAGTTACTATTAATGTTGATGTAGTTTTTATATTCAACATTCTAAATCTATTTCAATTTGTATTTGCATATTTGACTTGATATATAAAAATACTATCATTCATATGTTTAATCTCAATGCTATAAAAATACTTCAGCAGTCTTAAATACATCATCTCAAATTATTTATTTATTTCTAATTTGAACTTTTCTATGAATTAATTTCCATTTCCGTTAAAGATTAAAACATCTACATATAAGACACCAATTAAACTTGCACCTTGATTGCATACCTTAATGTGAAAAGTTATTTTAATTTCATTCATTATAAATCCATTTCTCAACAAATATGAGTTTATACAATTGTACACCATTGGTGCTTTTTAGAGCCCATAAAATTCTTTATTTAGTTTGTACATCTTGTTCTAATGATCTAGAATCTCATAGCTAGGTGGTTTGCAACATACACTCATTTTTATAACACTCCATTTAGGAATAATGATTTGACATTCATCTGTTTCACCTTCCACTTATGTTAGGATGTCATTACTAATATGATTCTCATAGTTTCCATCCTTGATACATAAAAAAAAATCATTGTAATCTCATCCAGGTTATTGCTTGTACCATTTGTCAACTAATGTTGCCTTTTGTCTTTCAATCTTGCCTTCTCTAGTGGTTTTGGTTATTCAAACCCACTTGGCATTAATGTCCTCATTTCCTGCTAAAAGGTTTAGCAACTCCCATGTCTAATTTTTCTCAATTTATTGCATTTCTTCATCCATGGATTCACACCATTTGTTGTCCTTAATTGCATAATGAAGGTAAACAAGATCAACTTCTAAAAATTTGTTGTCTTCAGAAAGTTCAATTTCTCCAAGTCATCATTGAATTATCTAAAGTAATTTAACCCGTTCAAGAGTTATAAAAACTTACCGTAGATTTGCAGCTTGGTAAATTTACATGTCGAGGATTTATTAATACAAAAAGTACTTATTACTTAAGTATAGCTTTGTAGTGTATATTGGCAATGGAAATACTTTCAAACTTATACTACATGGTGATTACTCTACACCACACAACACACCCTTTATAAAACTGGTGCATAAAAGAAGGATTTCGATTAGGGCTCTCATCCTTAGAAAAAATAAAAACATAAACATTGTGCATTAGGATAGAAGATGGACAAATTGTAAGAACCCCTCTACTCAGGTGCCAAAAAAATGTAGCATATTTATTTTAATATAATTCACTTGGAAAGGTATTCTTACTTATCCTTCCTTAATTAAACAAAATATAAATCATCATGATTCACTGAGTTAGTATTTCCATAGAACACAACAACAAAACTTAGAATAGCGTGTGACACTAAATGTTCACTATCTAAGTAGTGACATTATCATAATACGTAAATCACATGCCAAACAATAGAATCAATTTGAATGGTCACAAGGATTACCATGAAATCAAGCCAACCCTAACCTAGCCTAAGGACCTAGACCCGATGCCCCCACCTCAACTTAGGCAGCCTATATATCCACTCCTCAAAATCAGGGTCCGATGTAGTTCTCTTTTCACTTGTGATGGTCTCATCCATGAGACGTCATCACCAAAGAGATTGACACTCTAAACCAAATAGGGAACAAATTACTCATGACACAGACGAGTTTCTAAAGATCTAATCGTCAATCCCATGACTAAATGACACACTCAAGCATAATGCCTTACTAATCCAAGCTTGTGTGCTTACCTCAGCACTCTCACATCAAAACCCATCTAATAGCAATGATGAACGAATCCACATTCCTTGATCGATAGAGAATCACCTCAATAATTTTTTATGGTTATCAATACATGGATAAAACACTAAACATTCACACTATGGATAAGTTTTATAGGATTGAAATGATTATACATGTGATACATGAATTCACTTAGATAATCATAAATGTCACACTATAGAAAAACATATTAAGGTTAGTTTCCTATGCCCACACTCACTCCTTGAACTTCCATACATATATGTGATGTCACCTACATGCACAAAATTAGGGCCAGATGTAGTTCTCCAAAACTACTGGTTTCATTAAATACAGACATTATGGAACACTTGGTCATAGTTGTCAAATGTAATTTGATAATTAGGTCCTCGCTATACTTTTTTGATCTCTCGTAACCTAGGCATACCAACCATATTTTCATCTAATGAATCCCCTCATTTAAAAATACTAACCATGGGGAGAACGCTTGGGTTTATATAGCCAATTATGGTTGAATTAACTATACCCCATCATGTGAAACATGCTTAGATATACTTAGCCAAGTTGAAGTGCACAAAGATAATTTTAGGTAATTGGATCACACTTAGTTACATAAATAGTTAGAATCATGCTTATAAATACATGACATGATTGGTAACATAAAAGCATACTTAGCATGTCAAAAACACACTAAGCATATCAAAAATCATGTTTAGTTTTAAAAGTTGATCATAGAAAATTTTGTGGTATTTAATCATCCATAAGTATTATAGGACCAACTTGGCTACACATGTCAATGCAAACACAACTCCATTGTTTTTATTCAACTTAAGCATCTTTATCATGCTAAATCAATGAGAATATTTTCTATACAAGAAACTTGTGAGTGTAACTTTACTATTTACTTCATATATCAATACAGATTTCTATATATAGCACTTAAACTCTTTTCCATTACAATTCAACAAGGATTCTTATCTAGTGCACTTAAGTTGGTTGTCATCATATTTCTAAAATGGGATATAGTCTATATCACTTACCCAATATTTATCAATTGCATTTCGATATAGCATGTTGTCTATTCTGATAATCATTTGAAATCAAACTAAATACATAATATATTTAACTTGTGTCCATAACTAATTGAAAAATTATATTCCAATAAATAGGTCCTCTATCTTTCAAATAGGTATTAGTTATCCAAATTAACTCCAAAGACTTATTCATTTTTAATAAAATGTGCATTTCAATAATGAATATCAAGGTTTCGATACAACACATGTATCAAGCTTGTTATCTGCTGGAGTTTTCATTATTTTACAAATATATAAAAATATATGCTCGCTTGATCTCTTGGATGTTATTAAAATCTTTCATTCAATCAATTTTTTATTCTAACAATCTAATAACACTGAAAGGGTTGCCTTAAGTTAATAAGATTTGTATTCATAATACTTTTATCTAGAATCATATTTAATAAATATTTTAATATGGAACAAATACTATTATTTGGGCTCAGATGTTAGAAAAAATCCTAATTATTAATCTATTATCTTTTAATTCCATTCTCAAGAATAAAATTCATATTTACAAGGAATTATTACATTTTAATTTATTTTTATCAAGTGCCCCTTCCATTTTAATTTCCAACATGGGATACATTCTATATCACTTACCCAATATTTATCAATTGCATTTCGATATAACATGTTGTCTATTCTGATAATCATTTGAAATCAAACTAAATACATAGTATATTTAACTTGTGTTTATAACTAATTGAAAAATTATATTCCAATAAATAGGTCCTCTATCTTTCAAATAGGTATTAGTTATCCAAATTAACTCCAAAGACTTATTCATTTTTAATAAACTATGCATTTCAATAATGAATATCAGGGTTTCAATACAACACATGTATCAAGCTTGTTATCTGCTGGAGTTTTCATTATTTTACAAATATATAAAAATATATGCTCGCTTGATCTCTTGGATGTTATTAAAATCTTTCATTCAATCTATTTTTTATTCTAACAATCTAATAACACTGAAAGGGTTGCCTTAAGTTAATTAGATTTTTATTCATAATACTTTTATCTAGAATCATATTTAATAATATTTTAGTATGGAACAAATACTATTCTTTGCGCTCAGATGTTAGAAAAAATCCTAATTATTAATCTATTATCTTTTAATTCCATTCTCGAGAATAAAATTCATATTTACAAGGAATTATTACATTTTAATTTATTTTTATCAAGCACCCCTTCCATTTTAATTTCCAACATGGGATACATTCTATATCACTTACCCAATATTTATCAATTGCATTTAGATATAACATGTTGTCTATTTTGATAATCATTTGAAATCAAACTAAATACATAGTATATTTAACTTGTTTCCATAACTAATTGAAAATTTATATTCCAATAAATAGGTCCTCTATCTTTCAAATAGGTATTAGTTATCCAAATTAACTCCAAAGACTTAATCATTTTTAATGAACCGTGCATTTCAATAATGAATATCAATATTTCGATACAACACATGTATCAAGCTTGTTATCTGATGGAGTTTTCATTATTTTACAAATATATAAAAATATATGCTCCCTTGATATCTTGGATGTTATTAAAGTCTTTCATTCAATCAATGTTTTATTCTAACAATCTAATAACACTGAAAGGGTTGCCTTAAGTTAATAAGATTTGTATTCATAATACTTTTATCTAGAATCATATTTAATAATATTTTAATATGGAACAAATACTATTATTTGGGCTCAGATGTTAGAAAAAATCCTAATTATTAATCTATTATCTTTTAATTCCAATCTCAAGAATAAAATTTGTATTTACAAGGAATTATTACATTTTAATTTATTTTTATCAAGCACCCCTTCCATTTTAATTTCCAACATGGGATACATTCTATATCACTTACCCAATATTTATCAATTGCATTTCGATATAACATGTTGTCTATTCTGATAATCATTTGAAATCAAACTAAATACATAGTATATTTAACTTGTGTCCATAACTAATTGAAAAATTATATTACAATAAATAGGTCCTCTATCTTTCAAATAGGTATTAGTTGTCCAAATTAACTCCAAAGACTTATTCATTTTCAATAAACCGTGCATTTCAATAATGAATATCAATATTTCGATACAACACATGTATCAAGCTTGATATTTGATGGAGTTTTCATTATTTTACAAATATATAAAAATATATGCTCACTTGATCTCTTGAATGTTATTAAAATCTTTCATTCAATCAATTTTTTATTCTAACAATCTAATAACACTGAAAGGGTTGCCTTAAGTTAATAAGATTTGTATTCATAATACTTTTATCTAGAATCATATTTAATAATATTTTAATATGGAACAAATACTATTATTTGGGCTCAAATGTTAGAAAAAATCCTAATTATTAATCTATTATCTTTTGATTCCATTCACGAGAATAAAATTCATATTTACAAGGAATTATTACATTTTAATTTCTTTTTATCAAGCACCCCTTCCATTTTAATTTCCAACATGGGATACATTCTATATGGCTTACCCAATAATTATCAATTGCATTTCGATATAACATGTTGTCTATTCGGATAATCATTTGAAATAAAACTAAATACATAGTATATTTAACTTGTGTCCATAACTAATTGAAAAATTATATTCCAACAAATAGGTCCTCTATCTTTCAAATAGGTATTAGTTATCCAAATTAACTCCAAAGACTTATTCATGTTTAATAAACCGTGTATTTCAACAATGAATATCAGGGTTTCATTACAACACATGTATCAAGCTTGTTATCTGATGGAGTTTTCATATTTTTACAAATATATAAAAATATATGCTCGCTTGATCTCTTGGATGTTATTAAAATCTTTCATTCAACCAATTGTTTATTGTAACAATCTAATAACACTGAAAGTGTTGCCTTAAGTTAATGAGATTTGTATTCATAATACCTTTAAATGGAATCATTTTTAATAATATTTTAATATGAAACAAATACTATTATTTGGGCTCAGATGTTAGAAAAAATCATAATTATTAATCTATTATCTTTTAATTCCATTCTTGAGAATAAAATTCATATTTACAAGGAATTATTACATTTTAATTCCTTTTTATCAAGCGCCCCTTTATTTTTATAAATTTATTCAAACCCATTATTTTTATCAAATGCCACTCTGTATAAAATTGTTTGAAGTCATCAAAGAATATAAATTTATATGGCAAATAATAATAATGTTGAAAATTGGTGAAAGTATTAAATTTAGAAGGAATGATTGTATAAGCATTTATCCCACATAAAGGGGAACTCTGTAAAAATCAAATCCATATAAGGGGATGGCATAAGAGTGGGCACAAGAGGTTTGATTAAAATTAAATATGACTAGAATTGAAAAACAACCAAGTTGCCATACTTAATAACAAACAAAATTATTATATTCACGTCCAAATAAAAATGCCTTCATTAACTTAGAGGCCATTTTAAATTTTTATCATCAAAAGAACACTTGGGAACTGAGGCACCACCTATGCATAAGGCTAAGTGGATATGTGACACCAAAATTAGAAGTGAAAGGATAAAAATAAAATTGTTTATAATATTAATTGGTACTAGAAATGAGATGCTACAGGTAAAATTTCATTGTATAAACACATCCGACACTAAAAACTACAAGTGTTTAAATTCATCCATTTATTCAATTTTAGACACATAAACAGATCATAAGAAATGAACTGGGATGCCATACTTCAGTATTATTAAAAGAATAGATCTTCATTTTTATTTTTATTTTTCCTATTATTATTGGCAAATACAGACTGCTATATGGGGTGCCATTCTACTACAGCAACTACCTCAAATTAAAAAGTTTTACTTGCACATGCATCAAACAAGGAATAAATTGTACTACAACAAGCTTTGATTAAAAGGTAAAATTGTCAGAGAGAAAGATGGTGAATCTAAAAAACCCTTGAATCCTAGTTGGATTATCTTTACTAAGACTTGAAAGAGGCAGGTTACTTACTGCATGCTTTTAAAACTAAGTTATAAATTAATTTATTCTTTATTTACCATTGTTTGATTTTCCTTTAACTAAATATTTATAACTATTCATATATAATTTTCTTCTTTTGATAGGTAAAACCTCTATACATACATATTTGAGTTAATAAAAAGATACCTGGAAACTACAACCTACAGTTGGGCCATTATTGAGTTTTCAAGACATACCCAGTCAAATCTATGTGCTACACTTATGCAAAGAAAAATCATTTTAATAAAATCAAAATACCTTACCATCTAAGGCAGCTTAATATTTTGCAAAAACTAATTGCTAATAAGCTTTGTATTATGTTTATTTCTTCTACTTGTTAAATAGTCTAAAAATGGTAAAACAAGTTTGTATTGTTATCAAGGTAACACCAATAGGGAGGGAGTATTCCAGGCAAGAATAGTTGTATGAAGAAGATATTGTATAAATTTATTTATCCATAATTCTATATTTATGTGAGTACAATAGTAACTTTATTTGGGTATATATTCTTTATTCAAAATAATTCAAACTTTATCTGAATTAATAAATGTGTATTTATTTATCAAAACACCTAATTATAAAGGAATTCAAACTTTAACCAAGACTCTAAATTAATAAAAGATTATTGAGGATAATTTATTTGAGGAACAGTCAAAAAAATTAATTTATTGGCAAGCATGATTGATTATAACATCTGAACTCAACTTCCTATTAAACTCATTTTCATACAAAGGTACCTAGATTTGTTGTTAAACTAGGAAATAATCCTTTTTGCATTCAAATCCTCCTCCTTCTATTCTCCTCTGTTAGTTCCTCTTTCAACATGAATGTCACCTGCTGGGCACTATATATAACTTGTATAATAAAATGTACAGCTCTTAAACTCCTCCTTGCTTATGCATTCACCACATTTCCTCCTCCAAAAAAGAATGTCTCCTCCTTCATTCTCCCAACTCTTCTCCCTTCATTTGGCATTCAAAAAGACAACAAATAACTTCAAGAATTCAATTATTTCCACCCACTTCACTATTTACTTCATTTGTTTCACTATTCCCCTATGTGGCGTAATGGGTGAGAGGAAATGCAACATGATAAAAATATCAATTTTAGTGAATATTGAAATTTAATACCAATTTCATTTTTGTCCCCCACGGTTGGCATAGTAGATAGGTCATTTAATTTGTCTGCCACTATCTATTTCTTCTGTTTATCCACTACACCACTTTATTATTATTTTTTAAAATGTTGTTCCATTTTATAAATATTTGTTGTATTTCATTTAACTTGAATTTGAATTTACTATAAATAAATATTCAAAAATGAAGATGAGACATTTAAATCCATCTTCGATAAGTGACTGGTAGATTCAAAAATTTATTCGATGGTTAATTCCTCAAACCAGACATCACATCAATGTCTTATATCCCAAGACAAGTATAATGAAGAGAATCACCATATATATTTATTATGACCAACATTTAAACACAATTTTTAAGTAATTTCTACATATCTCCTTGGTAAATATCCCCTTTTACCAAATATATATTATGTTCCAAGATACTAGCATCAATGTCAATATAGTTATTTGACTGTGTCAATTAAATAAGTTTCAATACATAATTGTCAAAGCAGTGACCCAGATCGATCCACTTACTAAATAGATCAAGGCAAACAATGACTCTATACAATAGTTTTTTGGTTCTATTTATATCATATTACCACCAACAAGGCATCTCACTTAAAATGCATGCACATGTACCAAAACCAACACATCACAAATGACTCGTACACCATCATCGATAAAGGAGCAATAGCTCAACGGTGGGGTATCACTTACAAGTGCCCTAAAACCCAACACATAAAAATGGGATGTGACAAAAAGTGAGTAGAAAGAAAGAGAATAAGAGAAGGATAATTTAGAATAATTATGAATATGAGGGGATAAAGGAGGAAAAAATAGAAGTAAAGCATAAAGAGGAAAAGGAGATATCAACTTGAGTTTTTTCCTGATCTAAGGATCATTCAATTGGGTAAACATTGCTTCCCCAAATATTTCATTTTCTTGATATGTGTCTAATTGAGATTAAAGGGTTCCATTATGGGATCCTTAATAAACAAGGATTCTAGGGGAGTTGAGAATCTTTGAAGAATAATTAAAGCAACAGCCAGTTGTTTCAATATAAACCCATTCATCTTTACCTCAGAGAGGGGGAGGAAAATAAAGAATTTTACTCAAAATAGAGTCTGGATCAATAAGGTGTAAAACATAATAAACCTTTTCATCTTACATCAAGGTATTAATAAAAATGATAGAATTTGAGGTTCACAAGAAACGCATTTAAAATGCCCCCATTGAATAGATGAAGAAAGAGCCACAAAACTCCTAAAAGGAAAATATTTACTTCTAGAAAATGCCAAATAATGTTGAGAAATAAATGGAGAAGAAATAATTTCTTTATTCCCACTAATTAATATTCATCCACTACCTTTGTTTAAGAAGCATTTGGCACCACTGAGTGATGGCAGTCCTCAACATCACACCACCAAGTAGGATTATGCTCTCTAAACTTTTTCTTTTCTCCTCCAAAGATAAAGGACTTTTTTGAGAAGTCTTATTTGGGTAGACAAAGTCAATGTGTCTATAAGATAATTAAGTCCAACATCTCAATGCTAGCTACTCATAATCTATATTTTTTTCCCCACCTTATCATCCTTTTTCAGCCAGATCTCATCAAGTAGACATTTTTCAAAGTTTACTTCCATGTAAATTTTGGCAAAAGTAAGGAAATGCCTTTGAGTTTTTTCTTGAGAACCAAATTTGAAGATATGAATGGCATTAATAATATAAGAGAAGGGAAGAGAAGACTATAGGTGAAGGGGAAGATTCACAAGTCTCACCTAAACAAGGGCAAAATAAATAATATCCACTGAGGGGTCAAAAGATTATTACTAAGGCTTCAAACAAATCTTAGCTCCCATATAGAACCAAGCATTGGAATTGAGATTAAGGTTTATTTACTTAATTAAAACACATTTAAAAATAAAAATAACCCATTTTCATAAGGGTGAATAAATATCTTTTGATAAAATAGAGGCTTCTAGGTGGAAGAAACCCATTTATGAAAATTCACTAGTTTTGACTAGAAATTATAGAATCTGCAAACAAAACTTTTGAAAATAAGCTTCCTTAACAAAAAATTAATCCCCAAAAATGATGATAGTAATTAAATCAAAGATATCCATACATAAATGATCACAAAGATACACACATCAATATCTGACTTAGGATGTGCAAGGAATCCCTTAAAACATGATGGTGGTACTAGAGAATCAAAACAATGAGCCACACTCATAAAAATGCTTAGATCCACAGAGGGAAAAGCTATATAATTCTTAAGAAATTAATAATAACAAATATGAGGATAATGAATGAGTGCTATAATAGGGCCACTTACAAAGATGTAAAAATAACCGTGAATATGAGTTGTTAAGGCATTGGAAGGAAGCATAGGGACAAAAGTTGTGGGTGGGAAATGACCATTGGAGCCCATTTTTAATTCTAAGTCCTCTTTTTGAGAATTGGGAAAATGTAAATTAACTGAGAGCATATTTAAAAATATATTTTTCTTTCCAAAATATATCTCACTCACCATCCCTCAACTATTATAAATAGAGGGCAAGGTGTGGGAATTACAATCAAGTAGGAAAATAAACAGAACTATGATTCTTATGAGATTCTTAATAGAATCATTCAATTATTTTATCAAATTATCTTTGTGTATTTGAATTTATTCATTAGTGTAAAATAAAACTTTAGGTCAAGGTGATCCTAGAGAAATTGACACATCCTTTATTCAATTTCTACATCACACTCCACGAACACCCACATGTGGAAAATGTCTTTGTGGAGGAGTAGAGAAAAACAATTGCTATGTAAGTGACATCGAACCCTCCCACATTCTCCATGACCCCACCTTCGACTAGAGGAGCAATGATATCGATAATTATAATCTAGGAAAACTCTTATAATTACAAGAGGATTATTTCCCTAATGGTTGATGAGAGTGTATAGGCTCTCCACCTCCAAGGATACTTTTTCACCATGAATATATAAAAAAACATTGTATAAAACAAATATTTTTTAAGCAAAAATAAAATCTCTTCCTAAAGTATCTTGATTGAAGACTACATAATTATTGCCTTTCTAAAGCTGAAAAATAATTTTGATGTGAAAGATAAGCTAGATTTGCTTGAATTTTGTAGGTAGTTAAGGTGAAATCCCCCTAGAAGATAATGTTACAATTAAAAAGATCAAATGTGAAATTTTTCATTAAGGAATGAATATTTGTCCATACTTGTTGAGCATGAGCATAGAGCCAAAATAAGTGCTTGAAGGATTCTGGTTGCCCGTAGGCATGGCAATTATTGTTTGTCATACCCATGTGAAAAATTATATCACCAACAAGATTCCCTTGGTGAAAAACACACCATTTTTTATTACCTTATTGGGCTCCTTAGTGGTTGACCAAATAATGATAAATCTATAGATCCAAGTTGAAGAAGTAAAATCTAGTCTCCAACTTTTTTTGAGTGTATCATAAGACATAGGCATGGGGGTCAAAATCTACTAATAACCAAGGAAATTTTTATACTAGGGAAGGGATGTATCAGCGTGCCACCTCTATTTTTTCCACCATTGTAGCAGTGCTTTAAGGCCAATTTTTTTCATCATTAGGAGATCTACCATTTGTATTTCACTAAAAAATAAAAAGTCTCTATTGTTAAGATCATATTTGGTATTAATGTATTGTTGTCTATAAAAATATTGTGAATTAGTTGAAAAAATATGCAATAATATGAAATTTGTTTATAATTTACAGGCCTTAACCCATGGAACCTTAGTGAAAGGAACATTTTGGTAGTTAATTACAAGAAACCATGTAAATTTTTGGGTGTTAATTCAGATAAAACCATAAAATTTATCTCATTTCCTTGAGCGAGCCAGGGTTTGATGGATTCCCAATCTTTTTATTTGATTTTGATAATAAAAGTGCCACCAAATCTGATAGGCATAAGATCAAGTGTGGAGGGTGTAAAAATAAAGTCCTTTCAAAACACCAAAACCATAAAGGATGTAAGATGAAATGAAATGTTTGATAATCAACTTCTATACCTCTTTCCCCTTGATAGCTCTAAAAATATTGTAGAAACACAAAGTTAATCCTTGCTTCTTAATGTCAACGAGGACCATGTTTTTGAATATGCTTGGGTAGTAACATAGATCTCAAGGCACTTTTTGGAATGCTTGCTTTATTTCATGATTGGACCAAATTAAATCACTAATAATCTTCTAAGACATGTTGTATATAGCTTTAGAAGGAGCCCAACATGAAAAGTAATAAACATGAATAGAAAATATTAAATTTAGAAGTTACCATCCAAAGAAAGCTATTTAGTGTGCTATTGATTTAGTTTTATCTTTGATTTTTTGCATAAAATAGCTTCAATGTTTTAAGAGGGTGGCCTGGAAGGAAAAGATGAAACCCCTATGAAGTTGAACATTTTTACAATAAAAATATATTTACAAGCAAATCTGGTATGTTGAGTTGGCTTGGGTGCAAAGGACTATATGTAAAAATGAGTTTTATCCCATTGAATAATGAACCCTAAAGTAACGTAGAAAATTTGAAGTTACTCCATGGAATTTATAAGCACTTGGAGTCTTCTTCTAATATGGTGAGGAAATACTTACATACAAAATGACCATTGATGAGCTAAGCAACAAAAGGGTTGGGGAGAGAGTTTCCCTTAACAAGCCCTCACAAATCATAACTTCATAGAGCAAATATCCAAAACCTTTCTCATTGATAATATAAAGGGATAAGAGGACACCTTTGACAAATATACTGGAATACTAGACCAAAATGCTTAGATTGATGGGCATTGATGGTAATAAATGAAGATGCATCCCTAAAGAGATTTCATTGTGATAAGAGTGAATGGCTCCATAACAAAATTACAAAATTGAATCTTATAGTGATGTGTCTACAAAAAGTATTAATAAGACTCATGAAGATATAAAAGTGTAATTTATTAATACGTTTTTATAAAACTACTTATAATTTAATTTAAATCTTATATAACTAAAACAAAGTGAAATTGTACTAAGACATTGTCAAGCCATCTCCCAAGGTATAATTTCTGTTGTAGTCCCACAACCAAGTGATAAGCTTACCTTTCTAGCTCTTAAGTAAAGGTGAAAATTTACAACATTACTAAACCAAATGAATGCAATATTAAATAAATTACTTGAATACAATGAATATTACTTACTATAACCTTTGAAAATGGAAACAATCAAAACATTGCCTATAAATTATGACCCTAATAAATGTCTCAAATTACAACATAAGATCCAAGATCTAATTGATAAAAACACTAGTATTATTGATGGGCAAAAATATTCATTAGATGAACATGTGGCTTAGCCTAATCAATGCATACAAATATTTAGTAATCCATTACCAAATCATAACACTCATAAACAAAATAATGTGCATATGCAAAAATTTATACATCGCTCTACTATTTTACTTGAGCATGAGATTGAAACATTATTGGCATGGTTTTTGGGTCTAAAAGGCATATGCCTTACATTGCATTTCATTACCATGAGATACCTAACAATGCATAAAATTTTGGTCCTACATATAGAAGTGGTTTTTTTTTATTACCATCTTTCTATCACACATGGTATTATGATTGAAAATGGTTCTAGTGAAAACCTTATTTTGATGTCATTCTTATCTAGTTGAGGATAAATTGAGAGAGATTTATTTGTTAGGAATATGATACTACACAGTCATTATTGTCACATCTCAATTTCACCTTATAATTAATAACCATTAAATCTATAGATTAATATGGTTATTATTCAATTATCATTACTTTGATTTGAGATTTATGACATATACTCTAATAGGATAGTGACATTATTAATTAGTATACATGATGTGGTATCTATATTTTTTTTATTTTATACATTGAGGATATATATTTTTTAGTTTTGCATCATTGACTGATATATATGATGACTCAGATTAACTACCTACATATTACGAGGTGGATGCATGATTGATCCTACCCTCAGATCTTGATGAGGGAGAGCATCATCGGAGAGGATGGGCTAGATAGGGCATCCTCTTCTTAATCGCTGAGTTTTATAGACAAATATTTTGGCCTAAGGTTATAAAAGCTGAAGCTGAGTCTTACATTAGAAAGTTGAGTTGTATACATTTCAACGCTACAGTGGGTATATTAAATTAAATGATTGAACATTTAATATGTTGAAACATCTAATGTTACAGTGTGCAGAGATTTTTATACTGAAGTATATATTTGGAGTCATTATAGATATTTTAGTAAATTCCTAAGACTATATTCAAATCGTTGAAGCAAGTAAGTAAATAGCAGAAGTCAATTATGAAAACGTTGTCATTTGGGCTTAATATATGAGTATAAATTTAAACACCTAGCTTAAGATAGGAAATCACTAACTTATTGGTTGAGTCGTTGAGCGTATATGATAAAATTGATGAGTTTTAATGGTAAAGCCAAGTTTAATAAAAAAAGGCCAGTTTAAGCAAAAATCCCAGGTCATTATGACTTTAGTTTGAAACACTGTATGTTGAGTCTCTATTTTTGGTATGTATATATATCTAATTTTATATCATTGAGTTTGTAATGGAAGCGCAAAGTATTAAATAGTAAAGCTGAATTTAAATATTTATTGAAACACATAAGTGTTTAAAGAAACCATAGAAGTGTTAATGAACATGATGTGCATGTAAAAATGCCAAGTTGATTGTATTCAAAATGTTGTGCATGTAGAATGAAATTCCATGCATGAAAATTATAATGCCCGGTCTTGATAAGTGAAATGTCAGATTGTATAAATAAAATGCCATGTCAATGTTTTGTGTCGCAAAGTCACTGCATTGTGATGCCAATTCAAACTTATATAAATGGTGAATTTATATATTAAAAATACCTAGGCATAATGGAAAAAGTGTTGAGTTAAATATATTAAACTGGCTGAGTTGGAAATTAAGCGCTGAGATAATAAATTAGTAAATTTAAATTTGTTAAATTTAACAGATAAAATAGTTGAGTCATTTAAATAAAAGTAATTATGATTTCTTTTTAATACAAGATCAAATGTTCGGTGGAACTTTATTAATCTCAGATTTCCATTTAGTGTTTTTTTAAAGAGATATATGAGCCAATTCTTGATTAGTTGAGTATGACATTTGGCTTTGGAAAAATCTATTGTTTGAACTGTGCATTGTATGTTAAGAATATTATGGGGTTCTCCTAATTTTGAGGGTATAACTTAAAATAGTATCAAAGAAAGGAATATAGGAAGCTAAATGAATGGTAAAAGAGCTAGATTTTTACTGTGGTATTTTTATTAGGGACAATTATTTCCTTAATAGTTATATTGAAATTAATCCAAAGTTGTCGCTGAAAACTTTGTAAGTTAGTATAACTTAACTTTTTTGTATAAGCACACATTTATGGCATGATATAACATTTGAATACTTTTGCATGAGGTGTTTTGTGACTATTAATTAATAAGTATTATTCTTATTTAGACTTTTACATGTTGAAAAGAATGCATATTGAAACTTTTATTGTCTATTTTATTTTTGAGGCTTAAATTGATTTGGGGTTATTTGATATTAGGATAACTATTAGTAATTAAAACTTGTGTGCAATTTATATTACGAGTGTATCAATATGTGTAAATGATTATATATTTATAGATTAAAATGATGTCTCGTGATGTGTGCCTAAAGATATGTTTACGTCTGATTATTATTGTACAAAATAGACTATTGTATACCTGAGTGGTATTATCTTGTATATATTTGTTTAAAAATGATAGTGTAAGGTTGATTATTCATGTTTGAGTAGGGTTCTCAAGCACAAAGAGCTATGATATTATGGGATATCATAGAATACTTTAACTTAAACATATATGTTTGGATGGTACAAATTATAGTTGTATGTTTAAACTCTCATCTACATTGAATGATTGAATGTATGTATTAGATATTAATTGAGCAGTATGTTTATAGTAGTTAGTAAGACATCATGTATATATGCATACAACTTTGAGAGTATAAACAAATGTTAGGTTAGACTTTTATGTGCTAGTATGACTTATTTGTTAAACTTACTTGTTTGATTAAAAGCATATATTTTTATATATTTATGACTACTTAGTATGACTAATTATGAGAAAACTAGTAGTTATATCTTAAAACACTAGACTATGATATTATGGGATATCATGAGGTATAATTGTATAGATTTTATTGTAGTAATAGAAAAATTGTAGTTTAATATGAATGTGAACCAAACTTAGATGGTATGAATTGTAGACATTATTTCTTGTATGATTTAAATAATAATATATGATCTATTCATACGTGGTTGAAATAAAAGTATACTTTGCTTACTTTTATGTTTAACATATGATGTGTTATGGTTTCTAGGAGAATGTACTTAGTATGAATATTGTGGTCAAATAAAGTGTAGTGAAACATTATCTTTTGGTATGTATGAATTACATGTGAGTGTAATATCTTGTAATAAAAATGAGTTTTCTATGATATATTACATGTTTAGTTTTCTAAATCATGCACACTTCGGTACTAGTTTGTTCTCTAGATTATTACACCATTATAGCTACCTATCCATGAAGGGAGGGTCATTCCATGATAGGAGATTATGCAGGAGATTGTTGGTCCATAGTTGGTGTGAAAAAATACTCAGATGATGCATTCCCTCCCCACAACAGTACTACTTATCTAGAGAGCATACTGGAGATTGTCAAAGATACACAAGTTGGTTCAACTTGAGCTTTAGAGAGCTTGGTGTCTATATTTTATATTAAGATTGAAGACCTCAAGGAAATGTAATTATATTTTGTTTATTTATACTGAACAATAATTGTTGTATTATAGGACTAGTTGTAGCTGTGTCCTGATATATTCATTGTTCTTGGAGTTGTTATTGTAATATATTATATTACATTCAATATTTAAATATTGGAACCATTATTATTCTAAGTTGTTTATTGTGATTGATTTAAGTTATTTAGTTTAACTGTGGTTGAGTGGATTGAATGTTAAGTAATAGTTTTTTTTTAAATTACTACATTATTCTAAGTACAACTTGAAGGGATGTAACATGTGATATCAGAGTTGTATCTCAAACTCTGAGACTTAATGAGTCCATTAATATTTTTGTACCTTTTTGTTTAATAAAAAGAAGAAATATGTAGGTATGTATGGTACATTGAGTGTGTACTCTTAGAGTATTTTTACCCTCTTAGAGTTGTAAAAGGATTGGTTTATCGAGTGTCTCGTTGGTGATAGTTTTATAAGGTGTATGGGTAGGTGATTACATGGCTTTGTTCAAGGGATGTGAACAAGAGTTTCCTATCATATTTTTCATCTTAGATTGAACACCTCAAGTGTGATTATGTCTTTATTGAATCATCTTCACCATTTATGTTTTATGTTGTGAGTGTTTTAAGAGCATGGAGTGATTATTAATTAAGTAATTATGCTTTAGTTTTGTGTTCTATTTATACAAATCCTAGGAATGGAAATCATATAAGACCATTCTAGAGTGGCACCACCTAGTGTAGTAAGAATTTTCTTGTAGTTGAATGTAGATTTCTTGATTGTGAGTTTCTTTATGTGAGGAGTTTGTGGACTACCATCTTTATATTTATATAGAATCAAGAAAGAAAAGTCATCTCTCTTAGTTAGCTTAGAGGTGAGTTGTTATTCTCTCATTCTCCTCTTACATTATTTTATGCTATCGAGAAGAATTATATTTTTAGGATGTTGATTTAAGTGTTTCTTTAAAAAGAAATTTTGTTTATGAAATGTTGTTAAATATTTTTCCCTTAAGTTCAGGGGATATTGTTTTCTACTTCTTGTTGAAAGAAATTGTATGGTTAGATATATTGAAGCATCTTTTATGTTAGTATTTTCTTTTTGATTGTGTAGGTAGGTTATAATACTACACTTATAAGTTGGGTCAGTGAATTGTGATAGGTAACATGGAATTGTGGTGTTTCCTTTTACCATGTGAGGGTATGTAGGAGATTTGTTTTTGAGATGTTATTTCTCTATCTCTCCACTTTGTAACTTTTAGAGTTACTATTTTATATAACTTGACCTCAAGGAATTAAAAACCTTGAATATATATATTAATTATAGTTGAGTATAATTATTATGTTATTAATTACCTTCATTTAAACTAATATTATTATTTTTTGAAGCATATTGTTTTGAAGAGTTATATGTACCTTTTTTTGATATCAAGTAAGTTATAATATGTATGAAATATCTTCTAGTCTAAAGGGTTTAGATAAACCTTAACTTGTTGTGTGCTAGTCATGCAAGTAAGGAGACATTGTCTCACTTTTAAGGTTGTAGGGATGGTATGATCCTTAGCCTTTGTATGTTATGTTAATTATGGTATTATTTCCTCTTTACTATGACTATAACACTAGAAGTTAAGTTTTAAAATATGATACTAATTATATTTGATTTGTAGTAACTTAATACAATCTCAAGATGATTGTATGATTTTTTATATATATATGTTATTACATCTGAAATTATTTAGCATATAGTATTGTGTTTTATGATTTGTTAGTATATATTTATGTTTCATAGAATTATGAACATGTTTTAGAAATTGTCAGGTCATGAAGGCTTGAGAAAAGAGTGATGAATTGGGAATGTGAGTTATAAGTGATAGTATGGTATCCTATTTAGTCTCATATCAACTCAAATTGTTGATATTGAGTTGGATCTGATAGACAGATTTATCAAATCCAAGATTTGACAAGTAAACTTGTTAAATTTAGTCATATAGCCATACACATGTATACTATGGACATGTATTCCACGTAGATGGGTATTCCATGATTTTGTATACATTATATTTATCATTTCTATTTATTATCATACTTGTCAAGAGCTCTGATTGAGTAATGACAATATTGACATGTTATACTTATTTGAAGCTATATGGTGTAGTGATAGTATTAATATATACACATCATTCTTGTCAAGTTTTCTAAATATTTTTATCCGATATGAAAAATATACTCTCTAGAATAGAAGGATGTGCAAAGGGGATATAAGATTTTGTGGGACTCTGATTGATCATTTATTTTGACTTTTGTGATGGTCTCATATGTTTTTAGAAATATAATAAGAATTTTACCGAGTTGTTATGGGTATGTCTTATGGTTCTAGACCCCAGGGTGGTCATGATAGAACCAATCATATTAAGTGATATTCACAAAACATGTTTACATAATAGAAAATGTCATCGATTAAGATCTTGTGGGATAAATACTTTAAGAATAATGTTCAATGAAAGAACTATGATGAATTCTTTAGGGAAATTTTACATTTATATGCATAATATGATACTTGATACTATGTTTTTATGTTGTTAAAATTTGTTTGTTAATCATATTTTTTGATTAAGAGTCATCAGGGCGATGACTAGTTTTAGGAGAGAGGTTGTCACATTCTAATGTCACCGTATAATTAATAACCTTTAAACCTGTAGATTAATATGGCTATTATTTGATTATCATTACTTTGATTTAAGATTTACGACATATATTATAATGGGATAGTGATATTGTTGATTAGTATACATGATGTGGCATCTATATTTTATCGGATGAATGGGTGTTAATTAAGAGCACATCAAAAAATATATTTTCTTTTTTAAAAAATCTAGGGTTTACTACATTCCCAATCTTTCCTATTTGTCTAGATAACAAAGTTCTAACAACTTTGATAAGCACAAGAATAACAAGGAGGGTCTAATAATCAAGTCCTTTATAAGCAATACAACCATAAAGCATAATATATGAGTTAAATTGGTTTCCAAGCAACTTTTATACCTCTCTCCCCTTGATTGTTTGAAGAATTTTATTGGCACACAAAGTTAACCTTGGTTTTTAATGTCAACAAGGACCATATCTCCAAATTATTTAGGATAGTAACATATATCCCAAGTCATTATATGTAACCCTTGTTTTCATTCATATTTGGACCAAATAAATTCATCAAAAATGTTTTCTAACATGTTTGGACCAAATAATATATATATAATTTGAAACCACCAATAATTGAAAATAGCATCTTCATTTCCTTTTGAAATCAAATTATTTTCATCTGAAAAACATCATGAAATAATTTTAAATTGAGAAAGAAGCATATGAATAGAACCTATAGATAACAGATGACAGTTGGAACCTATTTTAAAATATAAGTCCTTTCTTCGAGCTCTAGGAGAATGGGTGTTAATTAAGAGCACTTTAAAAAACATATATTCTTTCCAAACAAGTTAGGGTTTAATGGATCCCCAAGCTTTCTTGTTTGTCTTGATGACAAAAGTGTTGAAAACTTTAATAGGCAGAAGAGTAATGAGGATAGTGTAATAATAAATTCATTTCTAAGTAATGCAACCATAAAGGATGAAAGATGAATTGCATTGCTTGATAATCAAATTTTATACCTCTTTTCCCTCTATAGTTTATTGAATATACTCAACACACAAAGTTAACCTTGGTTCTCAATGTCAATGAGGATCATGTATGTGACTTCTTGAGGATAGTAGAATATCTTCCATGCCATTATGTGGAACCCTTGATTTCCATCATATTTGGACCAAATAAATTCATCGAGAGGTTTTTCTAAAATGTTGTATGTAGCTTTAGATGGATCCTAACAAGAAGAGTAACAAACATGAACAACAAAGAACACTTTAGAACAAATATGGAACTTACCATCCAAAGAAAGGTATTTAGTAAGATATTAAGTGAGCTTCCTCTTCACTCTTTGAAAAATATAATTCCAAATTTTGGAGGAGAAGGCCTAGAAGGAAATTGAAACCCCGATGAAGTTTTTATTGGTTGTTATGTAGTAAGACAATGGATTAATTTTACACTACCATCTTTCACATAATTTTTAATTAGATGAAATTTAGTGTTGATGATGGTAAACTAGCAAGAAACTGATACATCAAGTGAAGAATATAAAATGAGTTGTGTTATAAGATAAATAAAAACATGTATTTCCCTTAGCTAGGTGTGAGACTTGTTTTGGTTATTTTCTGAGGAGTTGCATTCTAAAGAAGGACATGAGACTCATTTTTATTATTAGCTTAGGAGAGGAATTTTGAAGGAGAAGGATGTTATTTCCTTAGAAGGAAGGAGGACATTACTGGTATACGTGCTAAATTTTGTGAGTGTATCTTTTAAAAGTATCTTTCTTGAGTGTTATATACCTTCATCTGTGCATGTCCATTTTCCTCTACATATTTATTTTATTGTAAATGATTTCTTTTTTCATGGATTCTTCAAAGGTATTGATCTAAAAAGAGGTGTGGGTACTCAATGGAGGTGTGAAGCCAAAAATATGAGTGTACCTACTTAGGCACCATAGTAGAATATCTTTTTCAAAGCAAATCTAGAAAACAAATTTGTATCAGTCCCAAATGACTATCTATAGAAAATATTTCTATCCCATTAGATATTGGAGCTTAAAATGAGGTACAAAATTTAAAGGCACTCTATGAAATTTTTAACAAAGTCTTGGATATTTCCTAGAAAGAGTCATATACAAAATAATCAATTATAAGCTAACAAAAAAAGGGTTAGAGAGAAATATTCCCATTGAAAAACCTCACAAACCATAGTCATAAAGGAAATATCCAAAGTATTTTACAATCAGAACATAAAGGAAATGGGTAAGATGATACCCTTTCCAAATATACTATAATAGACCAAAAAACTAATATTATTGGGCATTGACGGTAAGAAACAAACATGCACCCCTAAAGAGGATTTAAACATAACAAACAAAATTGGTCCCAAACCAAATATTTTTCACCATGGAAAGGATGAAGGACTCCATGATGAATTATAAAATCAAATCTTATAGATATGTGTCTACTAAAAAGTATTAATAAGACTTAAAAAGATATAAAAGAGTAAATTATTAATATAAAATTATCAAATTATTTAAAATTTAAAATTTGATTGCTTGTAACTAAAATATGAGTGAAATAATATTAATGCATTTCCAAACCATCTACCAAAGTATAATTTATGTTTACACTGATTGGGGCTAGGCATGAGCCATGCATGACTTTGATGTAATAGTAGGCTTGTTCAAAAAATTTAGCTAAACATGAACATGGAAAAAGAAACCTTTAGTTTAGAAGGACATTTTAAACTGCATTTAGAATCTTATGTCATCGTGACATACTAATTATTATAGAGATAAAATCAAGTTGCTCACTAAACAAACATATTCTTTGAAAAAATGACTCAATTGTAATTAAAAAATAAACAACAAATAAATTTTGACCAAATAAAAGTTTTGATTATCAAAAGAGTTATAGTCTAATTGGTGCAGATGATGGTAAAGTACATTGTCACTCAATCCACCAAGCACAAATCCCATGAGATGCCAAACATGGATGAAGTTAGATTCGATTCCTAACCAAATTTGACAAAATGGATACCCCTCAATCCTATGCACTAAATTGAATAAGGATGATAATTGGTACTCATGATGCTGATAGATGATAAAAAGACTCTAAAAATTCAAGATGGTTATCCTTCAATATTAAAAAAAGGGTATGTATTGAATCTTTAAATTTTAAAATATGTTACATATGATTTTTTTTTCAAAATGAAGATAAAATTGAATACAAATAAGAATTAAAATTAGTACTTTCATTTACTAAACTACAAGCTATAATGTATTAAAAATAATGGTTCATTTACTAAAATACAAACAACTAGTTTTCCATTGAAATGGTTTTCCTCCATAAAAAAATAGGAAACACGACGGATTATATGGAGTTAAAGGAGAGAAAATCATAGGACCATTGTGATAGTTAGTTACAAGAGAACATATAAAATTTTGGGTGTTAAAGGAGATAAAATCTTAGGAATGTTGTGGTAGTTAGTTATAGGGGAATACTTAAAATTTTGGGTGTTAAAGGAGAGAAAATCATGAAATTTATCTCCTTTCCAAATAAGCCAGGGTTTGATGGATCCTAATCTTTCTAGTTTATTTTGATAACAAAATTTCCAACAAGTTTGATAGGTGCAAGAGAAAGTGTGGAGGGTGTAAAAATCAAGTTCTTTCTAAGCAAAACAACCATAAGGGATTCAAGATGAAATGGAATGTTTTACAAACAATTTAGATACCTCTCACCCCTTGATAGCTCCAGAAATTTGCTTGGCACACAAAGTTAAGCCTTGCTTCTTAATGTCAATAGAGACCATGTCTTTGAATTTTGGTGGGTAGTAACATAGATCCCAAGGAACCTCATGGCATGCTTTCTTTCCTTCATAATTGGACCAAATAAAATCAATAAGATGCTTCTATAACATGTTGTATGTATCTTTAGAAGGAACCCAACATGAAGAGTGATAAACATGATAAACATGTTGATTTGTGAGTATCTTTGGATGCTTCTATTAACTAGTAAAATGACCATTGATGAGCTAAGAAACAAAAGGGTTGGGGAGAGAGTTTCCCTTAAAAATCCCTCACAAATCACAACTTCATAGATAAAATATCCAAAGCCTTTATCATTGGTAATATAAAGGGAAGGGACAAGAGGACACCTTTGTCAAATATACAGGAATACTATACCAAAATTCTTAGATTGATGGGCATTGATGGTAATAAATGAAGATGCATTCCTAAAGATGGTACGACAAAAATGAAAAACCTTGGGTTATAACCTAAGAGCTTTCGTTATGATAAGAGTAAATGGATCCATAACAAAATTACAAAATTGAATCTTATAGTAATGTGTCTACAAAAAGTATTAATAAGACTTATGAGTATATAAAAGTTCGAATTTATTAATACATTTTTATAAAACTATTTAAAATTTAATTTAAATCACGTATAACTAAAACAAAGTGAAATTGTATTAGGACAATGCCAAGCCATCTCCCAAGTTATAATTTCTGTTGGGCTAATTGGGGCTAGGTATAATCCCTGTGTGACATTGATGTAATAGTAACTGCATTAGGAAAATTTATCCAAACGTGAATGTGGAATAAGAATCCTTTAATCTCTAAAAGAAATTAAATTGCATATAAAGTCTTATATAAGAAGTGACATATCGATTAATGTTGAGATAATTACTAGAATGAGTTTCCATTGAATCACTAAATTTGAAAATATGCTTCAATTAATTTATAAAATATATATATAATAATCGAAAACGGGAAGTTTTCATTTGTTAAACTACAAACTATAATGCATTTACAAGAATAGTTTCATTTACTAAAATAAAATACAAACTATAATGAAATGGTTTTCCTCTGCAAACACCACAGATTATATCCTTTCCTAGTATGTTTGGTCGCTGAACGAAGGAAGACATATGTTTATCCCACACGTAAGCATACCTTTCTCGGCCTTTTGGCTAAGATCAAGTGTAGTATCTATTCTTATCAGTTTAATATCTGATACGTGGTTCAATGAACCACACGATATTAAATTTATTTCTTTAGGGGGAAGGTCCAAACCGGTAGCTTGCTATCAGGGCCTTCACGCGTCGCTTCTGTGTTGCACTACTGCAGAAGCCTGGCGCACCCCAACCCCTACAAAGCAGATATTAAATCAATTAATCTTAGAAAACAGCGGCCTGCTCGCGGGCAAATAATGCTAATTTTAGAAAGATACAGCAGCAGGTTTAGCAGCCTTCGCTCCTGGATATGCGATGTAAAATATTCATAACCATTTGATTAGGCCTTAAATAAATCTATTATAAACATATATTAAATATAATTGATTCATATATCTTTCTTTGACATGTCACATTGATTCATAGTTTTACGGTTTTTTGTTTTTTTTTTCCAATTTCCGCATAACATTTTTTTTAATTAGTAGTTTTTATTACTTTCTTTATCAATTTTTCATGTTTATGGGAGAAATGTGGGATTAATTTGGATTGATTTTTCCAATCAATTTTTTTTTTATTTTTTTAAAGTTACATTTAAATGGATGTTAAATAAAAAGGTAAAATTATTTAGTGACATTTAAATGGACGTCAAATTTAAGGTTCAACGTAATTGTGAACGACTCACTTTATAATTTTTCCCTCTTACAAATTGTAGATTACCTATTAGCGTAACTAACTTTCTAAAAAAAAATTTAGAAATATAATTCAATGTATTATGAGAAGATGTATTTCTATTATATTGTAATGTAAATATCTTAGTGTATTATGAATAAATGTATTTTAATTAAATTGTAACATAAACATCTTTTTTTTATAATCAATTTTTAGGGACTACAAAGCCCTTTCCCAATAACATAAAAAACTTACAAAACTAGACTGGCCTGGGTTGCCTCTGACTTGAAAACTCCAAACAAACCCAGCGTACTAAAAGTATTCAAATTCTTCCACTCTACAACCAAAAAACATAATTTACCAAAACATAATAATAAAAATACTACATCTCACCCTTTTTGACTCTACTATGAGAGCAAAGTACCCTGGTAGTGGAACTTGGAATTAAATGTCCTTTTTTTTCCCCTCTTACTACCATCCATTCTTCTTCTTTACCCAAATTACCTGAATTCAAATTTTGGTTTATACCACATTCCACAGAGAAGCCTTTACTCACCTTATTCTTGTTATCAAAATCTACAAAACTTCTTTCATCCAACCCAACCACCTTAGTGTGGGAGCCGCCATAGGTACCTTACCCACATTTACATTTTCCTTGCTAAAGAATTCTGTAGTAGTTCCTGAAGTCCTATCAAAATTGTAATTCGGGTAAACTGTAAGCAACACTTCATTTGCCTCCTTCCACCATGAAGACTCCACCTTCTACCTTTAACATCTAACATCTACCGTTAACATCCAACTCGATCTCTTCTGAAAGGCCCTGAGAAATATCCATACAAACAAAAACCCTAGCAAAATTCATCCATGATAAATTCAAAGATGAACCATCAATTTCTAATAGATTATCCAGGGATCTCCCAATAATCGACACCCGATCTCCGTCCAAAATTGAAGAGAAAGATATGGCAACTTCACCCAAATGGCTCTGAGAGAAAGGTTTTCAGTCAATGGATTAAAATATGGAAACCAAGTCTTAAGAAAAAGAAGATGATGATCACAACTCTAAGATTTACCCTATAAAATTTTATTACAATCAACAAGGTTATCAAAAACTACAATGAAAAAACCTTTCACACAGCGGTGAATTTTCAAACTGCCCTCCAAAATAAGCCGCCATATATTCAAAAGCAATTAATGAAGAGCAAGAAGAAAATGACAAAACCTATCGAAACGATAAATTAAACCCCTTTCTATATACCATTCCTCGCCTTCCAACACCTCAAGCCACTATTTATGGGAAACCAAATTACCAATAGAGGACCTAGCTACGCTAAAACCCTATTTTATTGGGGTGGATGGCTGCCCCGTCACCCCCACACTCATCTTCCCGACCCCCAAATCTGCAGACGCCTCCATTTGCCCAAAAATCTTCACACTATATTCTCCATGCCCAGCCAACTCAGAATGTCATGCTCAAATTCCAAAGAACGCAAACCCCCCTTCGACTTCATCGCAATTTCCAGGGAGGTGCGAAGCTTTGGCATCAGCAGTAGAACTATCTTCGCATAAAGTGGATCTATTTTTTTGTTTATGTAGAGTAGTCTTAAACCAATACAAAATCACCCTTCTCCAAGGTTTTTCAATTTCTTCAAGTGTTTCCAACTTCTCCACAGTCAACTTGATAAGTTTATTGATCCACAATCTACTATTTTTTTCATGTTTAGTGTGTTTTATATGATCTACAAGAACAATAATTTTGCAAATGTATCAAAAAATTATTCATTGTGTGTTCTAAATAAATATTCTTGCATCAATGGTAAAGCTTCATTAGTCCTTTTTGCTTCTGCAATTAAAAAAATTATGAGTAAGTTATCCTACCATGCTTTTATCTTTGTTAGTCTAGAAATATAAAAAAATAATGTATACTTTCCCCTAGCCATTAGTTAGCCAAATTTTGTGCCACACCACCCAATGTTGACATAAAATGCAATCCTTGGTACAAATTTATATGGGTTCGTAAAGATTTCGATTAGAGTTATTTCTATGTAGGGGTTAATATTTAGTTATGTTCCTTATTCAAATTATGCAAACATAAATTTTACAGTAGGTATATGTTTTATGTTCTAATCTCATACACTAAACACATATATTCTATAAATTATATTTTTATTCATATACCATAAAAATCGTTACAATGTCACATATACTCTTTATCTCTATACCAACACTCTCTCTATTACAAAAAATCAAGATGTTCCCCCTTCAATCAATATAATAGTTTAATTTACTAAAACATAGTTTACTACGAATCAAATGGTTTTCAACCTTAAAATATTATGAAATGTATAAATAAGACACATGAAAGGAGTATTTGGCTACCATAAATAATTTAACTAGTTTGCTTACCATAGATTATAAGGCCTAAATTTGACAATCGACCCTACTTATCATAAAAAATTTCAAAGATAATTATCTATTCAATATTGCCCTTCATATGTTAATATAATTCATAGTAGAAGAAGCAAATAGTGAGGGAAAAATTATGGGAAGCATAACTTTCTCAATATTTTATCTAAGATCAAGTGTAGTATTCATTCTTATCAATTTAATATATGATAAATGTTCAATAAACTACATGATATTAAATTTATTTCTTCATAAGGAAGGTCTAGATGATAGTTGGTTATTAGGGCCTACACACATCACTTCTATTTTACACTATTTCAGATGTCTAGTGCGCCCCAAACCACCAAATCAAATATTCAATTAAATTTAAAATGTCAATTGCAAAAACCTCCATTTTTAGTTTCATGTCTTAGTGTGAATCATGTCCTAAGAGCATCCTATTTATACCAAGTCAATCCAAGCCATTATCCATGCATGAGAGAGAGAAATATGAGAAGAAGGAATCAAATATGTGTTATTCTTCTTATAGCCTTCTTTATGCAGATGGTTACCCTTCTAGAGATGTCCCCTGGTATATTTTTCTTCACCCTTTTTAAAATTCTATAATAAAATTATCTTGGGTAGGGGTGTATATTGGCCAAATTATAATCCATCACTATTATTACTTGTTTGCTTGATTGACACTCTATGGCCATGTGTTAAATTGTTTAGGTTATCTCTTAGGCTTGGGGGTTGATGAGGGGCATAGATTTATGATGAGATCATATGGTTTGAATGTGATATTTATCTACTCCTCCTTCCCCATGTTCCTGCCCAACCAATTGTTTGGTTTCTAATTTATGAAAATATTATTGTCGTTAATTTTTTTTCTATGAAAAAATTTAATATTTCTTATATAAATATGAAGACCATAACAAAACTGAAAAAATAAATAAATAGATAAGAAAATTAAAATAAAATAAATGCTCAAACATGTGGAAGGAGGGAGGGAGGGCATGGGTTGGTCTCCTCCATTTCTTTTTAGGTTTGATTAAGATTGAAGTGAAAATATATAAAGAGTGTAAAACAATCACTTTTATAACTTTTATAAAAAAGGCTAGGCCCGTAATAAATGGAGAGTTCATATTATTTTAAATTAATGGTTAAGATATGTTTTAAAATTGATTTGTCTTTATTTTTATTTTGAAAAATTATTTATTAATAAAGTGAACTGTAGTGATATATATTAATAGTTATGATAATTTTAAAAATTGAAAAAAATATTAATAATCAGTTTTGGACTCTCAAATTGTTGTATGGTTTTCAAAAATCTTTGAAAACATTTAGTTAGATAGGACAGGTTATATATGAATTAAACTTTTCGATATATTTATTTTGGCATAAATTAAATTTCAAACAGTGTTATAGATCAAAAGTTATGGTCTTTGAAAGTTCATTCTTTGCATGAATAGATGAGATTGAATTTGATTCAATTTTATACTATAGTGTAGATCTTTAAATACACTTACTATATAGATGTAATGATGATTGGATGTAATTACGGATAAGATAGGTTTTTATAAATATAGATATCAAAAATAGTTAAGAGTAAATACTATTAATTGATGATTAAGAAAAGAGAAAAAGAAAATTGTTAAGAGTAAGTGTGGCTATATTATTGTATAGAGAAATCCAAATTATGTGAGAATACCTAAAGGTAGAGGAAAAAATTAGTGAGAGCGTATATTATTGATTTAGTAAAGGATGTTTATAGATTAGATTGGATGAGTAGAAATTACTGGTATGAATAAATGTTTAAAATGTATTTTGATAAGAGGTAGAGTAAAGGATGTGAGTATTAACAAAAATATAATTATATTTGTACTAGGATTTTGTAGGTTGTTGGGAGAAATATTAATAATTGGTTTATAATTTTTATTTTTTTATTTGATACTTTAGTAGATAATTGGATTGAAGTTTGAGTACTATGGCAAGTTGTATTATTAGTATTAGGAAAAATATTAATATTCTTGTAATGGTTACTCTCTAATATCCTCAACATAAGCGGTAATTGAGAAATATAGGAGAGAAGAAGTTGATATATATTAATAAAACAAATTAAGTATATATACACACACACACATACATACATACATACATACATACATCTACAATCTTCCAAATTGAATTTTACAAATACTTAGCATAAGTTATTTATCTTAAGTATTGCTAAAACCTATTTTAAGCATTTTGTCGAGGACCTTTTTTTCTGCTGCTAAGATGAGTAACATGAGGTGTTGAGGTATTCTAATACCCCCAAGAATGTCGTCAATTCATCAACAATTTCATATAGTGGATCAATCTTTAGAATCTCTTCCTCTCTAGCATGTCTTCCTCTAGTAGCATTAGGTAGACACCTCATAGGATTCCTCTACAACATATGGTCTCTCATGCTTATGTGAACATTTTGAGATTTTTCAAGGTTTCTTTAGTAAAATCACTAAAAATTGTATTAAAAAATCTTTGTCATGCGTCTGAAAATGTTGGGTGTCATAGTTGTGATACCCTAATGCATACAGCATTGAGCCAAAAAAATATGAAACATTAAAACAAAATTGTGACTAAATAAAAACTTAAGTTACTTTAAAATATCATTTTTTTTCAATTATAATTCCACAATAAGAAATATAAAATTTCATATAACATTTAAATAAATATTAAATATAAATTTAAATAAAATAAACATCATAATTATGAGTATAATTGTGTATTGAATTTTGACCATTTGCACAGATGGGTGCCAACAATAACAAGGGCGCCATGTGCCAAGTCCCTATGGGGTAGATTGAGGACAAATGTGATATTTTTAGGGCTCTATGTGATGTATTTTTAACAATAGAATTCAGAAAAAAACAAAAAAAAAGTTAAACATAGCTCATATGCAATTTACAACATCAATAGATCAGGGAAAACAAAAAAATTTCTAGTCAAGATTTTGATTTGTTGTGCATGGTACCTTTCAGATTTCGAGTTATAACATATATTATACTAAAATTCTAATTTTCACAAATTTATGAAACAAACATCCAAAAATACGGTATTAAAAAATCACAGACGAGATAAGAAAGTCCATGAACATGACCCTTGCAATGTAAATATAACCCCCAAAAAAAAAAAAAATTGAAATTTTAAAAATAAAATAAATAAATACCAATGCCTTGACTCTTGTTTAAGAGCTTCCTCAATACTTGATATTTTTTTTTGTGATTAGACCGCAAATTGTGGACATGAAATGGTCATATAAAGTGCACACAGTTATACTAGTGAGTAGCTCCACCAAAACAACACCAAAGCTAAAAACATCACTTTTGTCTATAAATTGATTGCTTTTTATGAACTCTGGATCCAAGTAGCCCCAAGTACCCACTGCCATGGTGTTGAGGTGTGTTTCACCGGAAGGTCAAAGGCGAGAAACACTAAAGTCTATAAATTTTGGGGTGAATGTGTCATCTAAAAGAATATTTTATGATTTTATGTCACCATGAAATATTGGCTGAGAGGATTAAAGATGTATATATGTTATAGAATCTGCAAATTTAATGGCGATCTATCGTTGTGGTTCCCAGGTTAAATTCTTCTCCACTGAGTGTAGATGTTCAAAAAGTGTTCCATTCGACACAAATTCGTATACTAGTAATGGAAATTGAGTTTGGAGGCTTCAACCAAATAATTTCACTATGTTTATGTGATTGATATGGGAAAAAATCAGAACTTCATTGATAAACTTGTCGAAATTTGTTTTGGGCATTTTGATTGCCACTGGCGTGCCCTCCACAAGAACTCTTTTGTAGACTATTACGACACCGCCTTTTCCCAATTCTGTTGAATAATTGTTTGAGGCTATTTCAAGCTCTTTTCATGTTTTTTCTTCCTCCCATGGAATCGATGTGTTCCTGTAGCTGCATACCCCCATTCTGTCAGAAATACTTGTCCCTCGTATCTTTCAATTGACACCTCCTCAACCAAAAAAATAGTCTAGTGCTCACAAAGAAATTGCAATGAATGAAGAAACAAAGCCTGCCATCTCACCAAGCATATAAATTCTTATGAATTGTACTTTTGTAAATATAAAGTAAAATAAACTGCAAAGACAAGCAGCATAGTCACCTATAATTGCAAAATTTATTTTGTTAAGGTTATCTTATAGGTAAATAAAATACTGAACCAGGTTGAAAATCAATTATAAGATATGTTCTTGGGTAAATACTCTGCCCCTTCTTCATTATAATTTGATGGATGCCCTTACCCTATTATAATGCTCCAAATTGTGCACAAAATTTGACAAGTTGTGATAAACCATTGTTGGTTGCATTGTTTGAAAAAGTTACAATGTCTAGTGAGGATACCTGCCTTTTGTTTGTGCCTATTAAGATTTTCCATGAGAATATTCCATGTTCAATCATTTGGTCAAAAACATTGTATGCCCCTTCATCTTCCCCTCTCCACACAAGGCTGTGATAACGTTGTTGGTGCAGTATTTTTGATATTCAATTTATCAAATATGTTTCTTTTATTGCGTGTTTTCTCATAGCACTCTATTGCCGACTCTTGTACAAAATCAGACTATGAACCCGATTTTCCAACGAATGTGTTGACACCACATATTGTTAGTGTGCTATCGAGCTTTGCAAACATTGCAATGCCATTCTGGTCACTACTTTTTGAATGACTTGTTTTTTTAAATTTGTTTCCTTATTTTCAACATGAGTGTTGGTCTTTCATCATTTTCAGGTGGGTGTATATTTAACAACATATTTTGGCCTGTGTAAAATCTTAGGTGTTATCATTTAGGATGGAAGGTTAAAGGTGCATTTGCAAAGTATCTTCTCTTCTTAAGTGTTGGCGTTTGGGATGGAAGGTTAATGGCATTTACAGGTGCTCATAATTATTTTCATGTTTGCAGCTGCATTTCTCAATTTAGCTTTTACTTTATTTTTTCAAAGGTGAGGAAAATGCATGGCTTATTATTTACTAGTGATGATATATTGCTAATGTCCCCAAAACTACTCTCTAAACTACCCTGCAGAATCTTGGCACTTTATGCCCCTTATTATTATTTGATGCAGGATACAAATAAGCTAGAATAAAAAAATGTAGCAGTGAAAGGAGTTGGGAAGAAAACAATAGATGAGTCAAAGTATTTTACATGGACGTATGACATCAAAGTGTCATGTGGGACTTTGATTCCATCTGAACATGAAGAGAGTCCTCTAGCCTACAATGAATACGTGGTCTACAACCACGAACAGGCCCTTTGTAATGTTATATCAATTCAATCATTCTTAAAATAGTTCTTATATCAATAGTTTTTTTATTGAATATTTATGGTCTGATGTTAAGTACTAATTGCAGGTGTGCATGGAATTTATGGTCATCGTGAGTTTGAGGTGATTGCGTAAAACAAAATTGATCTGATTTGGTCTCTTCTTGTACAATGTAATAATGCATAGTGGCATCTAACCTATCTATCAATGCCTCAGCAATGGATCCTTAAAACTTGCTGCCCAGGAATAGGGTGTGGCGTATATAGATTGGTGTTAGTGAAATAACATTAGAGAGTTTCATAGATGTAAAGTGTGTAAAAAAATATAATATTTTGGATGAATTAAAATACAAAAATAATATTTTTTTAATTTGGAATGTTAAAAAATTTAATATTATTTTTATAAGAATTAAATATATTTTTGAGCATGCAAATCAATGTCCTGCCATTAGTTGAGGGAAGATAGAATAATCAGAATGCATGATATGTTGAAATGAGCACAGAAAATCTATAGGAATGGTTTGGAAGAGAGATTTCACAATGTTAATTTTCTCTGATTGTTATTGTGACGAGAATTAATGTTTATTTAAAAAAATTGTAGCGAGTTTTGTTTAACAAGTTTATTTAATAATATGAAGGTTTAGAGGCTGTTATATACATGACTTGCCAAGTTTTAGTGTTGTAATAACAGGAAGGTTTAGTGGTTGTTATATATATGAAGAGAATTAATAAGATATTCTGAGCATTTTTCTAAATCTTACGGATGAAGAGAGAGCTCCCAAAATAATGTTTTTTTTTGGTATAAAATAATTAATAATTTAAAAAAATGGTAACAACAAAAACACTATTATTATAATCAAACAAAATCCTACTGAATTGATTTCAATAAAACCAAGAAAATAATTTAAGTTATAAAAATATAATTTCATTTCCCAAAATAAATTGAGTTTATATAAAAAATGCCTTTCATTAAAATAAAATTATTGTCACAATAAAATAAAAGAATCAACAACTCTATGAAATTATAAAAAAAACATGATAATAAATCTACTATGAGTATTTGTTTTTTTACACTGCTTTATGTAGAAAAATTCAAATTGGGAAGAATGTTATTGTGTAAGACAATTATTAGGAAAAAAAAAGAGTTGAAATGCTTGAATGTTAAGTAGGCTTACCTTTTTTTAACTATGTAAACAAGGTAGTACTTTTTTGAAAACTATTTAAAATTGTGAACATATTTATTGTGTCCAAAATGGAAGGAATTTGATAGTTAACGTCATTATTATTTTGCTCATATATTAATTACACTTAAATTTAGGTTACATAAAAATGTGGGGTGTCATTAGATACATTAGTAATTGAGGATGTGGGAACAGAGTTATGTAAAAAAAAAATATGACAATTTTTAACAAGCATTTTTTTAAATACTTTAAAATTTAAAAAAACATTCTATAACTTAGATTCATTAAGTAATAACAATTCAAAAAGATAAAACCATTATAAATAATTGTAAACCTCATTAAAATATAAGACTATTACATTTAAAATAGGTTAAAATAATTATATTTAAAAAATTAAAAAAAATAAAATTTAAAATTTTTACAATTCAAACTTAATTCTAAAACAAATGAAATTTTAGAAAAAACTTATGCCAAATTTTAAATATATATGATAAAAAGAAAAAATGAACATATAAAATTCTTCAAAAATTATCTTTACAATTTATTTAAAAATATTGCAACTAATAAAATTAAAAAATGCATACGAATTCATTTTTAATACAAATAAATTAATTACATAAAAATAAATAAATAAAAATAATAATCTACAAATAATGTTCCAAACTTATAAACATAAATTTAATTGAAAATCTTGAAAATACACAAAACAAAAAAAAGAAGGAAAAAAAAAAAAAAACATCTATTTCCTACAATTCATAGGAAAATAGTATCTCCTAAATTGTGTAAATTAAACTAATAATAAGACAGAATAAAAAAATGAAAACATCCTATACAATATGTAATTTAAAAAAAAACATATATTTATAATTTAAAATTATAAAATTAAAATAAAATAAATATTATTATCTATTAGAAATGATAAAACTTACTTAAATTTAATTTCATTTATATTAAAAAAATAATGATTGAAAGAAAAAACCTTCAAAATAATAATAAGAAAACACATATTATTGGCAACTTTCGGTAAAATTTTAAATAAAAGAAAAAACCTTCAAAATAATGAAGGCAACATATATTACCCGGCAGTTTTGTGTTAGGAGAGAAAAACACTAAAATAAAAATACACAAATTTACATCTGAAACTGCCAAAATTAAAATGTTTATTTAGATTTTTAAGTTCATTTATATTATCACTATTTTTTTTTTTTTAATGAAATATATCTATATATTAACTAAAGAGATATATACAAATAATTCACATTAAAAAAAGGTGGTATGAGAGCACGTCACCACATACGCAAAGTCTAGAAGCCAAATCAAAGTACCAAAGTATCATTTAGGCAGAGTTTAAAAACAAGCAGCTAAATCATAAAGTGATAAAAAGAGAACTTTTTTGCAGCAAGAGCAAGCTGAACGGATGAAGGATCCATATCATCAAGACCCCGTCCCAACCTTGACAAATCATTACCATCTGGAACAGGCTCCCAACCAATAACTTGAGCAGTGTATGTATCATCATCTACTTGTGTTTAAATGAACGAAATAACGAAATCCTTTTAACACAGTTTATATATTTTATTATCTACTGCCTGCCTATATAAGTCTCAAGTGACATACATATATAATTTTAATTTGATTTTTAGTTTGTAAATATTTTTAATTTGATTTTTAATTCATAAATATTTTTAAACATCATTCTTTGTCATTTCCATCTCTTTTACTACATTTGCATCTCTCAATCAACGATGTTACAACAAACCGTGAAATTTGTGGTAGGGGGAATAATAGTGAAATTTGTGGTAGGAGGAAATTATTTTGTAAGACGCTTTCTTAATTTTCTCAATGTTTTATACATTAGTGAGTTAGCTTTTGCAACCAAACGATATTTTGTACTCCAAATTATTTATAAATTATACTTTCTTGCCATTCATTCTCAATATTTTATATTTTAATTAGTTAGTTTTAGAATCAAATGATATTTTTTAAATTTCTCACTATGTGTAAATTACACTTTTTAACTATTTATTAAGAGTAAATTATAATTACACCATGTTACAAAATATAAGTCAATTATTGATATTTTAACTTCAAACAAGTTACTATTAATGTTGATGTAGTTTTTATATTCAACATTCTAAATCTATTTAAATTTGTATTTGCATATTTGACTTGATATATAAAAATACTATCATTCATATGTTTAATCTCAATGCTATAAAAATACTTCAGCAGTCCTAAATACATCATCTCAAATTATTTATTTATTTCTAATTTGAACTTTTCTATGAATTAGTTTCCATTTCCATTAAAGATTAAAACATCTACATATAAGTAACCAATTAAACTTTCACCTTGATTGCATGCCTTAATGTGAAAAGTTATTTTAATTTCATCCTTTATAAATCCATTTCTCAACAAATATGATTTTATACAATTGTACACCATTAGTGCTTTTTGGAGCCCATAAAATTCTTTCTTTAATTTGTACATCTTGTTCTCGTGATCTAGAATATCATAGCTAGGTGGTTTGCAACATACACTCATTTTTATAACACTCCATTTAGGATTAATGATTTGACATTCATCTATTGCACCTTCCACTTATGTTAGGATGTCATTACTAATATGATTCTCATAGTTTCCATCCTTGATACATAAAAAAATCATTGTAATCTCATCCAAGTTATTGCTTGTAGCATTTGTCAACTGATGTTGCCTTTTGTCTTTCAATCTTGCCTTCTCTAGTGGTTTTGGTTATTTAAACCCACTTGGCATTAATGTCCTCCTTTCCTACTAGAAGGTTTACCAACTCCCATGTCTCATTTTTCTCAATTTATTGCATTTCTTCATCCATGGATTCACACCATTTGTTGTCCTTAACTGCATAATGAAGGTAAACAAGATCAACTTTTAAAAATTTGTTGTCTTCAAAAAGTTCAATTTCTCCAAGTCATCATTGAATTATCTAAAGTAATCTAACCCGTTCAAGAGTTATAAAAACCTACCGAAGATTTTCAACATGGTAAATTTACATGTCGAGGATTTATTAATACAAAAAGTACCTACTACTTAAGTATAGCTTTGCAGTGTATATTGGCAATGGAAATACTTTCAAACTTATACTACATGGTGAGTACTCTATACCACACAACACACCCTTTATAAAATTGGTTCATAAATTGAGGATTTCTATTAGGGCTCTCATCCTTAGAAAAAATAAAAATATAAACATTTTGCAAAAGGATAGAAGATGGACAAAGTGTAAGAACCCCTCTGCTCAGGTACCAAAAAAATGTAGCATATTTATTTTAATATTATTCACTTGGAAAGGTATTCTTATTTATCCTTCCTTAATTCAAAAAAATATAAGTCATCATGATTCACTGAGTTAATATTTCCATAGAACACAACAATAAACCTTAGAATAGCACGCGGCACTGAATGTTCACTATCTAAGTAGTGACATTAGCATAATACGCAAATCACATGCCAAACAATAGAATCAATTCAAATGGTCACAAGGATTACCATGAAATCAAGCCAACCCTAACCTAGCCTAAAGACCTAGAACCGATGCCCCCACCTCAACTTGGGCAGCCTATATATCCACTCCTCAAAATCAGGGTCCGATAGAGTTTTCCTTTCATTTGTGATGGTCTCATCCATGAGACGTCACCACCAAAGAGATTGACACTCTAAGCCAAATAGGGAACAAAGTACTCATGACAAAAATGAGTTTCTAAAGATCTAATCATCAATCCCATGACTAAATGACACACTCAAGCATAATGCCTTACTAATCCAAGCTTGTGTGATTACCTCAGCACTCTCAAATCAAAACCCAGCTAATAGAAATGATAAAGGAATCCACATTCCTTGATCGACAGAGAATCACCTCAATAATTTTTTATGGTTATCAATTCATGGATAAAATACTAAACATTTACAATATGGAGAAGTTTTCTAGGATTGAAATGATTATACATGTGATCCATGAATTCACTTAGATAATCATACATTTCACAGTATAGAAAAACATATTAGGGTTAGTTTCCTATGCCCACACTCACTCCTTAAATTGCCATACATATCTGTGATGTCACCTACATGCACAAAATTAGGGCGAGATGTAGTTCTCCATAACTACCAGTTTCATTTAAATACAGACATTATGGAACACTTGGTCGTAGTTGTCAAATGAAATTTGATAATTACGTCCTTTCTATACATTTTTGATCTCACGTAACCTAGGCATACCAACCATATTTTCATCTAATGAATCCCTTCATTTAAAAATACTAACCATGGGGAGAACGCTTAGGTTAATATAGCCAATTATGGTTGAATAAACTATACCCCATCATGTGAAACATGCTTAGATATACTTAGCCAAGTTGAAGTGCACAAGGATAATTTTAGGTAATTGAATCACACATAGTTACATAAATAGTTAGAATCATGCTTATCAATACATGACATGATTGGTAACATAAAAGCATACTTAACATGTCAAAAACACACTAAGCATATCCAAAAGCATGTTTAGTTATAAAAGTCGATCATAGAAAATTTTGTGGTATTTAATCATCCATAAGTATTATAAGACCAACTTGGCTACACATGTCAATGCAAACACAACTCCATTGTGTCTATTCAACTTAACCAACTACATCATGCTAAATCAATGAGAATATTTTCTACGCAAGCAACTTGTGAGAGTAACTTTACTATTTACTTAATATATCAATACAGATTTCCATATACAACACTTAAACTCTTTTCCATTACAATTCAACAAGGATTCTTATCTAGTGCACTTAAGTTGGTTTCCATCATATTTCTAACATGGGCTACAGTATATATCTCTTACCCAATATTTATCAATTGCATTTCGATATGACATGTTGTCTATTCTGATAATCATTTGAAATCAAACTAAATACATAGTATATTTAACTTGTGTCCATAACTAATTGAAAAATTATATTCCAATAAATAGGTCCTCTATCTTTCAAATAGGTATTAGTTATCCAAATTAACTCCAAAGACTTATTCATTTTTAATAAACCATGCATTTCAATAATGAATATCAAGGTTTCGATACAACACATGTATCAAGCTTGTTATTGGATGGAGTTTTCATTACTTTACAAATATATAAAATATATGCTCGCTTGATCTCTTGGACGTTATTAAAATATTTCATTCAATCAATTTTTTATTCTAACAATCTAATAAGACTGAAAGGGTTGCCTTAAGTTAATAAGATTTGTATTCATAATACTTTTATCTAGAATCATATTTAATAATATTTTAATATGGAACAAATAATATTATTTGGGCTCAGATGTTAGAAAAAATCCTAATTATTAATCTATTATCTTTTAATTCCATTCTCGAGAATAAAATTCATATTTACAAGGAATTATTACATTTTAATTTCTTTTTATCAAGCACCCCTTCCATTTTAATTTCCAACATGGGATACATTCTATCACTTACCCAATATTTATCAATTGCATTTCGATATAACATGTTGTTTATTCCGATAATCATTTGAAATCAAACTAAATACATAGTATATTTAACTTGTGTCCATAACTAATTGAAAAATTATATTCCAATAAATAGGTCCTCTATCTTTCAAATAGGTATTAGTTATACAAATTAACTCCGAAGACTTATTCATGTTTAATAAACAATGTATTTCAATAATTAATATCAGGGTTTCGATACAACACATGTATCAAGCTTGTTATCTGATGGAGTTTTCATATTTTTACAAATATATAAAAATATATGCTTGCTTGATCTCTTGGACGTTATTAAAATCTTTCATTCAATCAATTTTTTGTTCTAACAATCTAATAACACTGAAAGTGTTGCCTTAAGTTAATGAGATTTGTATTCATAATACTTTTAACTAGAATCATATTTAATAATATTTTAATATGAAACAAATACTATTATTTGGGCTCAGATGTTAGAAAAAATCATAATTATTAATCTATTATATTTTAATTCCATTCTCGAGAATAAAATTCATATTTACAAGGAATTATTACATTTTAATTCCTTTTTATCAAGTGCCCCTTTATTTTTATAAATTTATTCAAACCCATTATTTTTATCAAATGCCACTCTGTATAAAATTGTTTGAAGTCATCAAAGAATATAAATTTATATGGCGAATAATAATAATAATAATGTTGAAAATTGGTGAAAGTAATAAATTTAGAAGGAATGATTGTATAAGCATTTATCCCACATAAAGGGGTGACTCTGTAAAAAGCAAAGCCATATAAGGGGATGGCATAAGAGTGGGCACAAGAGGTTAGATTAAAATTGAATATGACTAGAATTGAAAAACTACCAAGTTGCCATACTTAATAACAAATAAAATTATTATATTCACGTCTAAATTAAAATGCCTTCATTAACTTAGAGGCCATTTTAAATTTTTAGCATCAAAAGAACACTTGGGAACTGAGGCACCACCTATGCATAAAGCTAAGTGGATATGTGACACCAAAATTAGAAGTGAAAGGATAAAAATAATATTGTTTATAATATTAATTGGTACTATAAATGAGATGCTACAGGGAAAATTTCATTGTACAAACACATTCGACAATAAAAACTACAAGTGTTTAAATTCATCCATTTATTCAATTTTAGACACATTAACAGATCATAAGAAATGAACTGGGATGCCATACTTCAGTATTATTAAAATAATAGATCTTCATTTTTATTTTTATTTTTCCTATTAATATTGTCAGATATAGACTGCTATATGGGGTGCCATTCTACTACAACAACTACCCCAAATTAAAAATTTTTACTTGTGCATGCATCAGCAAAGGAAAAAATTGTACTACAACAAGATTTGATTAAATGGTAAAATTGTCAAAGAGAAAAATGGTGAATCTAAACAAGCCTTGAATCCTGGTTGGATTATCTTTACTAAGATTTGAAAGAGGCAGGCTACTTATTGCATGCTTTTAAAACTAAGTTATAAATTATTTCATTCTTTATTTACCATTGTTTGATTTTCCTTTAACTGAATCCTTGTAACTATTCATATATAATTTTCTTATTTTGATAGGTAAAACCTCTGTACATTATTATTTGAGCTAATGAAAAGATACCTGGAAACTACAACCTACAGTTGGGCCATTATTGAGTTTTCAAGACATACCCTGTCAAATCTATGTGCTAAACTTATGCAAAGAAAAATAATTTTAATAAAATCAAAATGCCTTACCATCTAAGGTAGCTTAATATTTTGAAAAAACTAATTTCTAATAAGCTTGGTATTATGTTTATTTCTTCTACTGTAAATAGTCTAAAAATGGTAAAACAAGTTTGTATTGTTATCAAGGTAACACCAATAGGGAGGGAGTATTCCTGGTAGGAATAGTTATATGTAGAGGATATTTTATAAATTTATAGATCCATAATTCTATATTTATGTGAGTACAATAGTAACTTTATTTGCGTATATATTCTTTATTCAAAATAATTCAAACTTTATCTGAATTAATAAATGTGTATTTATTTATCAAAACACCTAATTATAAAGGAATTCAAACTTTATCCAAGACTCTAAATTAACCAAAGATTATAGAGGATAATTTATTTGAGAAACAGTCCAAAAAATTAATTTATTAGCAAGCATGATTGATTATAACATCTGAACTCAACTTCCTATTAAACACGTTTTCATACAAAGGTACCTAGATTTGTTGTTAAACTAGGAAATAATCCTTCTTGCATTCAAATCCTCCACATTCTATTCTCCTCTATTAGTTCTTCTTTCAACATGAATGGCGCCCGCTGGGCACTATATATAACTTGTACAATAAAATGTACAGCTCTTAAACTCCTCCTTGCTTATGCATTCACCAAATTTCCTCCTCTAAAAATGAATGTCTCCTCCTTCATTCACCCAACTCTTCTCCCTTCATTTTTCATTCAAAAAGACAACAAATAACTTCAAGAATTCAATTATTTCCACCCACTTCACTATTTACTTCATTTGTTTCGCTATTCCCCTATGTGGCGTAATGGGTGAGAGGAAATGCAACATGATAAAAATATCAATTTTAGTGAATATTGAAATTTAATACTAATTTCATTTTTGTCCCCCATGGTTGGCATAGTAAATAGGTCATTTAATTTTTCTTCCACTATCTATTTCTTCTATTTACCCACTACACCACTTTATTATTATTATTTTTAAATGTTGTTCCATTTTATAAATATTTGTTGTATTTCATTTAACTTGAATTTGAATTTACTTTAAATAAATATTCAAAAATGAAGATGAGACGTTTAAATCCATCTTCGATAAGTGACTGGGAGATTCAAAAATTTATTCGATGGTTAATTCCTCAAACCAGACATCACAGCAATGTCTTATATCCCAAGACAAGTATAATGAAGAGAATCACCATATATATTAATTATGACCAACATTTAAACACAATTTTTCAGTAATTTATACATATCTCCTTGGTAAATATCCCCTTTTACCAAATATATATTATGTTCCAAGATACTAGCATCAATGTCAATATAGTTATCTGACTGTGTCAATTAGATAAGTTTCAAAACATAATTGTCAAAGCGGTGACCTAGATCGATCCACTTACTAAATAGATCAAGGAAAATAATGACTCTATACAATAGTTCTTTGGTTCTATTTATATTGTATTACAACCAGCAAGGCATCTCGCTTAAAATGCATGCACATGTACCAAAACTAACACATCAAAAATGACTCGTACGCCATCAATGATAAAGGAGCAATAGCTCAATGGTGGGGTATCACTTACAAGTGCCCTAAAACTCGACACATAAAAATGGGATGTGACAAAAAGTGAGTAGAAAAAAAGAGAATAAGAGAAGGATAATTTATAATAATTATGAATATGATGGGATAAAGGAGGAAAAAATAGAAGTAAAGCATAAAGAGGAAAAGGAGATATCAACTTGAGTTATTTCCTGATCTAAGGATCATTCAATTGGGAAAACATTTCTTCCCCAAAGATTTCATTTTGTTTATATGTGTCCAATTGAGATCAAAGGATTCCATTATGGGATCCTTAAGAAACAAGGATTGTAGGGGAGTTGAGAATCTTTGAAGAATAATTAAAGCAACAGCCAGTTTGTTTCAATACAAACCCATTCATCTTTACCTTAGAGAGGGGGAGGAAAATAAAGAATTTTTACTCAAAATAGAGTCTAGATCAATAAGGTGTAAAATATAATAAACCTTGTCATCTTGCATAAAGAGATGAATAAAAATGATATAATTTGAGGTTCACAAGAAACGCATTTAAAATGCCCCCATTGAATAGATGAAGAACGAGCCACAAAACGGCTAAAAGGAAAATATTTACTTGTAGAAAATGCAAAATCATGTTGAGAATTAAATGGAGAAGAAATAATTTCCTTATTCCCCCTAATTAATATTCATCCACTACCTTGGTTGAAGAAGCATTTGGCACCACTGAGTGATGGCAGTCCTCAACATCACACCACTAAGTAGGATTATACTCTCTGAACTTTTTCTTTTCTCCTCCAAAGATAAATGACTTTTTAGAGAAGTCTTAGTTCGGTAGAAAAAGTCAATGTGTCTATAAGATAAGTAAGTCCAACATCTCAATGCTAGCTACTCATAATCTAGATTTTTTTTCCCCACCCTATCATTCTTTTTCAGCCAGATCTCATCAGGTTGACATTTTTCAAAGTTTACTTCCATGTAAATTTTGGCAAAAGTAATGAAATGCCTTTGAGTTTTTTCTTGAGAACCAAATTTGAAGATATTAATGGCATTAATAATAAAATAGAAGGAAAGAGAAGACTATAGGTGAACGGGAAGATTCACAAGTCTCACCTAAACAAGGGCAAAATAAATAATATCCACTGAGGGCTCAAAAGATTAATACTAAGGCTTCAAACAAATCTTAGCTCCCGTATAGAACCAAGGATTGGAATTGAGATTAAGTTTTATTTCCTTAATTAAAACACATTTAAAAATAAAAAATAACCCATTTTCATAAGGGTGAATAAATATATTTTGATAAAATAGAGGCTTCTAGGTGGAAGAAACCCATATATGAAAATTCACTAGTTTTGACTAGAGATTATAGAATCTGCAAACAAAACTTTTGAAAATAAGCTTCCTTAACAAAAAATTAATCCCCAAGATTGATAATAGTAATGAAATCAAAGATATCCATACATAAATGATCACAAAGATACACACATCAATAGCTAACATAGGATGTGCAAGGAATCCCTTAAAAGATAATGGTGGTACTAGAGAATCAAAAGAATGAGCCACACTCATAATAATGCTTAGATCCACAAAGGAAAAATATATATAATGCTTAAGAAATTAAGAATAACAAATATGAGGATAATGAATGAGTGTTATAATAGGGCTATTTCCAAAGATGTAAAAAGAACTGTGAATATGAGTTGTTAAGGCATTGGGAGGAAGCACAACAACAAAAGTTGTGGGTGGGAAATGACCATTGAAGCCCATTTTTAATTCTAAGTCCTCTTTTTGAGAATTGGGAGAATGTACATTAATTGAGAGCACATATAAAAATATATTTTTCTTTCCAAAATATATGTCACTCACCATCCCTCAAATGTTATAAATAGAAGGCAAGGTGTGGGAATTACAATCAAGTAGGAAAATAAATAGAACTATGATTTCACAAGTTTGTCTTATGAGATTCTTAATAGAATAATTCAATTATTTTATCAAATTATCTTTGTGTATTTGAATTTTTTCATTAGTGTAAAATGAAACTTTAGCTCAAGGTGATCCTAGAGAAATTGACACATCCTTTATTCAATTTCTACATCACACTCCACGAACACCCACATGTGGAAAATGTCTTTGCGGAAGAGTAGAGAAAAACAATGGCTATGTAAGTGACATAAAACCCTCCCACAATCTCCATGACCCCACCTTCGACTAGAGGAGCAATGATATCGATAATTATAATCTAGGAAAACTCTTATAATTCCAAGAGGAGTATTTCCCTAATGGTTGATGAGAGTGTATAGGCTCTCCACCTCCAAGGACACTTTTTCACCATGAATATATAAAAAAACATTGTATAAAACAAATATTTTTTAAGCAACAATAAAATCTCTTCCTAAAGTATCTTGTTTGAAGACTACATAATTATTGCCTTTCTAAAGATGAAAAATAATTTCGATGTGAAAGATAAGCTAGATTTGCTTGAATTTTGTACGTAGTTAAGGTTAAATCCCCCTAGAATATAATGTTACAATTGATGTGAAATTTTTCATTAAGGAATGAATATTTATCCATACTTGTTGAGCATGAGCATAGAGCCAAAATAAGTGCTTGAAGGATTCTGGTTTCCCATAGGCATGGCAATTATTGTTTGTCATACCCATCTGAAAAATTATATCACCAACAAGATTCCCTTGGTGAAAAACACACAAATTTTTTGTTACCTTCTTGGGCTCCTTAGTGGTTGACCAAATAATGATAAATCTATAAATCCAAGTTGAAGAAGTTAAATCTAGTCTCCAACTTTTTTGAGTGTATCATAAGACATAGGCATCGGAGTAAAAACTTACTAATAACCAAAGAAATTTTTATACTAGGGAAGGATGTGTCAGCTTGCCACCTCTATTTTTTCCACCATTGTAGCAGTGCTTTAAGGCCAATTTTTTTCATCATTAGGAGATCTACCATTTGTATTTCACTAAAGAATAAAAAGTATCTATTGTTAAGATCATATTTGGTATTAATATATTGTTGCCTATAAAAATCTTGTGCATTAGTTGAAAAAATATGCAATAATATGATTTTTTTAATAATTTAAGGGCCTTAACCCATGGAACCTTAGTGAAAGGAACATTTTGGTAGTTAATTACAAGAGACCATGTAAATTTTTGGGTGTTAAATGAGATAAAATCATGAAAATTATTTCATTTCCTTGAGCAAGCTAGGGTTTGATGGATTCCTAATCTTTCTAGTTGATTTTCATAATAAAAGTGCCACCAAGTCTGATAGGCATAAGATCAATTGTGGAGGGTGTAAAAATAAAGTCATTTCAAAACACCACAACCATAAAGGATGTAAGATGAAATGAAAAGTTTCATAATCAAATTCTATACCTCTTTCTCCTCGATAGCTCCAAAAATATTCTAGGAACACAAAGTTAATCCTTTCTTCTTAATGTCATTGAGGACCATGTCTTTGCATATGCTTGGGTAGTAATATAGATCTCAAGGAATTTTGTGGAATGCTTACTTTATTTCATTATTGGAATGAATAAAATCACTAATAATATTCTAAGACATGTTGTATATAGCTTTAGAAGGACCCCAACATGAACAGTAATAAACATGGGTAACAAAGAGTAAATTTAGAAGTTACCATCCAAATAAAGCTATTTAGTGTGCTACTAAAATAGTTTTCTCTTTCATTTTTTGCATAAAATAGTTTAAAATTCTTAAGAGGGAGACCTGGAAGGAAAACATGAAACCCCTATAAAGTTGAACATTTTTCCAGTAAAAATATATTTCCAAGCAAATCTAGTATGTCGAGTTGGCTTGGGTGCAAAGGACCATATGTAAAAATGAGTTTTACCCTATTGAATAATGAAGCCTAAAGTAAGGTAAAAAGTTTAAAGGCACTCCTGGGCATAGTTGATAATTTGGAGTCTTCCTCTAAGATGACAAGGAAATATTTATATGAAAAATACCCATTGATGAGCGAAGCAACAAAATGGTAGGAAACAAAGTTTCCCTTAACAAGCCCTCATGAATCATAATCACAAAGCAGATACATAAATCCTTTCACATTGAAAATATAAAGTGAAGGGGAAATAAGACACCCTTGCCAAATATACTAGAATAAACCAATTTGATTAGGTTGATGGCTATTGATGGTAATAAATGAAGATGCATCCCTAATGAGGGTATGCATAGAATGAACAAACCTGGGTTGAAACCAAAGAGCTTTCACTATGGTAAGAGTGAATAGATCCATAATATTATTGAATTGAATCTTATAGTGACATGTCTAAAAATTTAATAATAAGACTTATGAATATATAAAAGTGTAATTTATTAATATTTTTTTATCAAAATACTTAAAATTCAATTTGGATCAGTTATACCTAAAATATAAGTGAAATTATACTAAGGCATTGCCAAGCCATCTCCCAAGGTATAATTTTTGTTGGGCTAATTGGGGTTAGGTATAAGACCTATGTGACATTGATGTAGTAGCAACCATATTGGGACAACTTATCCAAATTTGAAAGTGTAACAAGAATCCTTTAATCTCTGAAAGATATTAAACTATATATAAAATTTTATATCGAAGTGACATACCAATTAATGTAGATATAATTACTAAATAAACCTATATTTTAATAATTATGTGTAAAATTCACATCAATTGTAATTGAAATGCTATAATAAAATAATATCTCTACTATCAATGAGATGTGGGTGATTTGGTTAAGTGGTTTGGTTATTTCAAGCCCCATCTAGGTTCAAATCTCTAAAAAGGCATATAAGGTCGATTATAGCCATTGGTTGTATTCTTGAGACCGTTAATCACTTTTGGATATTCTTGAGGTAGCTGGTAATATCTCTAATTATGTCCCAGACTGGTTCAAGCTCTAGTCAAAATCCATCATCTAATTAAAAAAAAGATCTCTACTTATGAAAGTTTCAATTTTATCTTTAAATTTAAAATTATGCTTCATCTAATCACCAAGAGAAATACACACCACATATGTATTATTGTTGGGGTGTGTGTGTGTGTGTGTGTGTGTGTGTAATTTGAAACCAAAAATAATTAAAATTAGTAGCGTCATTTCGTAAAATAAAATCTACTTGGAATTAAATATTTTTACGATGAAAAACATTAAGAGATAATTTTTAATTCAAAAGGAAGCATAAGGGCAACAGCTATGGGTGGGAGACAATTGTTGGAACCCATTTCGATCCTCTTTTTAAGAACTAGAAGAATGGGTGTCAATTGAGAGCACATGAAAAAAAAAATCTTTCCAAATCTTGGGTTTAATGAATTCAAAAGCTTTCCTATTTTTATTGATAACAAAAGTGATAACAACTTTGATTGGCACAGTAACAATGAGGAGGGTGTAATAATCAAGTCCTTTCTAAGCAACACAACCATAAAGGATGAAATATGAATTGCATTGCTTGAATATAAACATTTATACCTCTTATTCCTTGATAGTTTGAGGAATCTGCTTGGCACACAAAGTTAACCTTGGTTCTTAATGTTGAAATGAGTACCATGTCTCTGAATTCTTTAGGATAGTAAGACATATCCAAAGCCATTATGTGGAACATTTGTTTTCCTTCATGTTTAACCAAATAAATTCATCAATAATCTTTTCTAACATGTTATATGTAGCTTTATATGGAGGTCCGATTCTAATATATGTATGTGTGTATGTATGTATATGTGTGTGTGTGTGTATGTATGTATGTATATATGCATAAAATTTGAAACCACCAATAATTGACAATAGTAGTTTCATTTCTTAAAATACAAACTACTTAGAATCAAATGGTTTTCCTCCAAAAAGCATCATGAAATAATTTTGAATTTAGAAAGAAGCACGTGAGCATAAACTATAGGAGGGAGATGACTTTTGGAGCCCATTTTAAATAATAAGTCCTCTTTTCAATCATTGGATGAATGGGTGTTAATTAAGAGCACATCAAAAAAGAAAAAAAAAACTTTTTTAAGAAATCTAGGGTTTACTAGATTCCCAATCTTTCCTATTTGTCTTGATAACAAAGTTCTAACAACTTTGATAAGCACAAGAATAAAGAGGAGGTATGTTAAATTCATCAAAAATCTTTTATAACATGTTGTATGTAACTCTAGATGGAGGTATGTAACCTCTTATCCCTCTATAGTTTGAGGAATCTACTCAACACACAAAGTTAACCTTGGTTCTTAATGTCAATGAAGACTATGTATGTGACTTCTTGAGAATAGTAGCATATATTCCAGGACATTATGTGGAACCCTTGATTTCCTTCATGTTTGGACCAAATAAATTCATCAAGAAGTTTTTCAAACATGTTTTATGTAGCTTTTGATGTATCCTAACAAGAAGAGTAACAAACATGAACAACAAAGAACACTTTAGAACAAATATGGAACTTACCATCCAAATAAAGGTATTTAGTAACCTAGTAAGTGAGCTTCCTCTTCGCTCTTTGAAAAACATAATTCCAAATTTTGGAGGAGAAGGCCTGGAATGAAAATGAAACCCCCATGAAGATTTTATTGGTTGTTGTGTAGTAGGACAATGGAGTAATTTTACACTGCCATCTTTCACAAAATGTCGAATCAGATGGAATTTATTGTTGATGATGGTAAACTAGGAAGAAACTAATACATCAAATGAACAATAAAAAATGAGTTGTGCTATTAAGATATATAAAAACATGTATTTCCCTTGGACTAATTTTTACACTGCTTTATGTAGAAAAATTCAAACTGGGAAGAATGTTATTGTGTAAGACAATTTTTTTTTTTTTTAAAAAGAGTTGAAATGCTTGAATGTTAAGTAGGCTTACCTTTTTTTAACTATGTAAACAAGGTAGTATTTTTCTGAAAACTATTTAAAATTGTTAAGTTGGGGAGAGAGTTTCACTTAAAAAGCCCTCAGAAATCATAACTTCATAGAGCAAATATCCAAATCCTTTTTCATTGATAATATAAAGGGAAGGGACAAGAGGACACCTTTGTCAAATATACTGGAATACTAGACCAAAATACTTAGATTGATGGGCATTGACGGTAATAAATGAAGATGCATCCATAAAGAGGGTATGAAGAAAATGAAAAACCTTGGGTTATAACCCAAGAGCTTTTGTTGTGATAAGAGTGAATGGCTCCATAACAAAATTACAAAATTGAATCTTATAGTGATGTGTCTACAAAAAGTATTAATAAGACTTATGAAAATATAAAAGTGTAATTTATTAATACGTTTTTATAAAACTACTTAAAATTTAATTTAAATCATGTATAACTAAAACAAAGTGAAATTGTACTAAGACATTGCCAAGCCATCTCCCAAGGTATAATTTTTATTGGGCTAATTAGGGCTAGGTATAATCCCTGTGTGTAGTAACCGCACTAGGACAATTTATCCAAATGTGAATGTGGAATAAGAATCCTTTAATCTCTAAAAGACATTAAATTGTATATAAAATCATATATATGAAGTGATATATCGATTAATGTTGAGAGAATTACTAGACAAACATATACAAAAAGAATGAGTTTCCATTGAATCACTAAATTTGAAAATATGCTTCATTTAATTTATAAAAAATATATATACAAATCAAAAATGGTAAGTTTTCATTTACTAAACTACAAACTATAATGCATTTAAAAGAATAGTTTCATTTACTAAAATAAAAAACAAAGTACTAGTTTGACAATGAAATGGTTTTCCTCCGCAAACACCATGGATTATATCCTCTGCTTTGGAATAAAGGGTGACACCTTATATTCTCCATGGCCAGCCAACTGCTCAAATTCCAAAGAACGCAAACCCCCCTCTGACTTCATCGCACTTTCTGTGGAGATGCGAAGCTTTGGCATCAGCGGTAGAACTATCTTCGCATAAAGTGGATCTATTTTCTTGTTTATGTAGAGTAGTCTTAAACCCATACAAAATCACCCTTCTCCAAGGTTTTTCAATTTCTTCAAGTGTTTCCAACTTCTCCGCAGTCAACTTGATAAGTTTATTGATCCACAATCTACTATTTTTTTCATGTTTAGTGTGTTTTATATAATCTACAAGAACAATAATTTTGCAAATGTATCAAAAAATTATTCATTGTGTGTTCTAAATAAATATTCTTGCATCAATGGTAAAGCTTCATTAGTCCTTTTTGCTTCTGCAATTAAAAAAATTATGAGTAAGTTATCCTATCATGCTTTTATCTTTGTTAGTGTAGGAATATAAAAAAATAATGTATACTTTCCCCTAGCCATTAGTTAGCCAAATTTTGTGTCACACCACCCAATGTTGACATAAAATGCAATCCTTGGTACAAACTTATATGGGTTCGTAAAGACTTCGATTAGAGTTATTTCTATGTAGGGGTTAATATTTAGTTATGTTCCTTATTCAAATTATGCAAACATAAATTTTAAAGTATGTATATGCTTTATGTTCTAATCTCATACACTAAACACACATATTTTCTAAATTACATCTTTATTCATATACCATAAAAACCGTTACAATGTCACATACACTCTTCATCTCTATACCAACACTCTTTCTATTACAAAAAATCAAGATGTTCCCCCTTCAGTCAATATAATAGTTTAATTTACTAAAGCATAGTGTACTTTGAATCAAATGGTTTTCAACCTTAAAACATTATGAAATGTATAGATAAGACACACGACAGGAGTATTTGGCTACCATAAATAATTTAACTAGTTTGCTTACCATAGACTATAAGGCCTAAATTTGACAGTCGACACTAGTTATCATAAAAAAATTCAAAGATAATTATCTATTCAATATTTCCCTTCATATGTTAATATAATTCATAGTAGAAGAAGGAAATAGTGAGGGAAAATTTTATGGGAAGCATAAATTTCTCAATATTTTATCTAAGATCAAGTGTAGTATTGATTCTTATCAATTTAATATATGATAAATGTTCAATAAACCACATGATATTAAATTTATTTTTTCATAAGGAAGGTCTAAACAATAGCTAGTTATCAAGGCCTTCACACATCACTTCTATTTTACACTATTTCAGATGTCTAGTGCACCCCAAACCACCAAATCAAGTATTCAATTAAATTTAAAATGTCAATTACAAAAACCTCCATTTTTAGTATCATGTCTTAGTGTGAATCATGTCCTAAGTACATCTTATTTATACCAAGTCAATCCAAGCCATTATCCATGCATGAGAGAGAGAAATATGAGAGAAAGGAATCAAATATTCGTTATTCTTCTTATAGCCTTCTTTATGCAGATTGTTACGCTTCTAGAGATGTCCCCTGGTATATTTTTCTTCACCCTTTTTAAAATTCTATAATAAAATTATCTTGGGTAAGGGTGTACATTTGCCAAATTATAATCCATCACTATTAAAACTTGTTTGCTTGATAGACACTCTATGGCCATGTGTTAAATTATTTGGGTTACCTCTTAGGCTTGGGGGTTGATGAGGGGCATAGATTCATGATGAGATCATATGGTTTAGATGTGATATTTACCTACTCCTCCTCCCCGTGTTCCTGCCCAACCAATTGTTTGGTTTCTAATTTATGAAAATATTATTGTCGTTAATTTTTTATTATGAAAAAATTTGATACTTCTTATATAAATTTGAAGACCATAAAAAATTTGAAAAAATAAATAAATAGATAAGAAAATTAAAATAAAATAAATGCTCAAACATGTGGAAGGAGGGAGGGAGGGCATGGGTTAGTCTCCTCCATTTCTTTTTAGGTTTGATTAAGATTGAAGTGAAAATATATAAAAAGTGTAAAGCAATCTCTAGTGTAAAACAATCACTTTTATAACTTTTATAAAAAAGGCTAGGCCCGTAATAAATGGAGAGTTCATATTATTTTAAATTAATGGTTAAGATATGTTTTAAAATTGATTTGTCTTTATTTTTATTTTGAAAAATTATTTTTTAATAAAGTGAAGTGTAGTGGTATATATTAATAGTTACAATAAATTTAAAAATTGAAAAAAATATTAAAAATCAGTTTCAGACTCTCAAATTGTTTTATGGTTTTCAAAAATCTTTGAAAACATTTAGTTAGATAGGACAGGTTATATATGAATTAAAATTTTCGATACATTCATTTTGGAACAAATTAAATTTCAAACGGTGTTATAGATTAAAAGTTATGGTCTATGAAAGTTCGTTCTTCACATGAATAGATGAGATTGAATTTGATTCAATTTTCTACTATAGTGTAGATCTTTAAATACACATACTATATAATTGTAATGATGATTGGATGTAATTATGGATAAGATAGGTTTTTATAATTATAGATATCAAAAATAGTTAAGAGTAAATACTATTAATTGATGATTAAGTAAAAAGAAAAAGAAATTTTTTAACAGTAAGTGTGGCTATACTATTGTATAGAGGAATCCAAAGTTATGTGAGAATACCTAAAGGTAGAGGAAAAAATTAATGAGAGCATATATTATTGATTTAGTAAAGGATGTTTAAAAATTAGATTGGATGGGTAGAAATTAATGGTATGAATAAATGTGTAAAATGTATTTTGATAAGAGGTAGAGTAAAGGATGTGAGTATTAACAAAAATATAATTATATTTGTGCTAGGATTTTGTAGGTTGTTGGGAGAAAATTAATAATTGGTTTATAATTTTTATTTTTTTATTTGATACTTTAGTAGATAATGGGATTGAAGTTTGAGTACTATGGCAAGTTGTATTATTAGTATTAGGAAAAATATTAATATTCTTGTAATGGTTACTCTCTAATATCCTCAACATAAGCGGTAATTGAGAAGTATAGGAGAGAAGAAGTTGATACATATTAATAAAATGAATAAAGTATATATACACACACATACATATATACATCCACAATCTTCCAAATTCAATTTTACAAATACTTAGCATAAGTTATTTATCTTAAGTGTTGTTAAAACCTATTTTAAGCATTTTGTCGAGGACCTTTTTTTCTGTTGCTAAGATGAGTAACATGAGGTGTAGAGGTATTCTAATACCCCCAAGAATGTCGTCAATTCATCAATAATTTCATATAGTGGATCAATCTTTAGAGTCTCTTCCTTTCTAGCATGTCTTCTTCTAGTAGCATTAGGTAGACACCTCATAAGATTTCCTCTACAACATATGGTCTCTCATGCTTACGTGAACATTCTGAGATTTTTCAAGGTTTCTTTAGTAAAATCACTAAAAATTGTATTTAAAAATCTTTGTCATGCATTTGAAAATGTTGGGTGTCATAGTTGTGATACACTGATGCATACAACATTGAGCCAAAAAAACATGAAACATTAAAACAAAATTGTGACTATAAATAAAAACTTAAGTTACTTTAAAATATCATCATTTTTCAATTATAATTCCAAAATAAGAAATATAAAATTTCATATAACATTTAAATAAATATTAAATATAAATTTAAATAAAATAAACATCATAATTATGAGTATAATTGTGTATTGAATTTTGACCATATGCACGGATGGGTGCCAACAATAACAAGGGCGTCATGTGCCAAGTCCCTATGGGGTAGATTGAGGGCATATGTGATATTTTTAGGGATCTATGTGATGTATTTTTAACAATAGAATGCAAAAAAAAAAAATAGTTAAACATAGCTCATATGCAATTTACAACATCAATAGATCAGGCAAAACAAAATTATTTTCTAGTGAGGATTTTTATTTGTTGTGCATGGTACCTTTCAGATTTTGAGTTATAACATATATTATACTAAAATTCTAATTCTCACAAGATTATGAAACAACCATCCAAAAATATGGTATTAAAAAATCACGAATGAGATAAGAAAGTCCATGAACATGACCCCTGCAATGCAAATATAACAAAAAAAACAATGTGAAATTTTAAAAATAAAATATATAAATAAATAAATACCAATGCCTTGACTCTTGTTTAAGAGCTTCCTCAATACTTGATATTTTTTTTGTGATTAGACCGCAAATCATGGCACGCCTATTATTTTTAGAACTGAAAAATAAACTGCACCACTAGGCTAATACACAAGATTAGAAGAACTATAAACATGACCTTTGTAGTACACTCATAACCACCAAAAAAGCTTAAGTTTATAAAGTAAAGGGCAAAAAACTTGAACCTGGGCATGGAAAATTGGGTTGGTTTGTGTGGTAAATATCTTGAAGAAAACCTTGATTTGACTTAAGTTGCATACAATATTCAAATAAAATACGCTGACAGAGATACAATAGGTGAACACATTTGAATATTGTGGCAAACATTCATTATAAACGTATTAAATTCAATTGTGATAATTTCATCATAAATAATGATGAACAAGGTTGTCTATCTGCAAGTGTGTCACCCATATGCTTACTCTTCGTCTTCACTACCCCCTTCATTACATGAATTGTGATTCAATAGTGGAATATAAAACAACATTCTCATACACAACCCCAAAATATATTAAGGCAAAACTCTCCTGTGCCCAACCTGGCGGATTACATGCCTAGGAGAACCTTCCTTCCTACATTTTTTGGCCGATAAACTACCCTTTGCCAACCAAACTCTGTTGAATCTAATGAAAACATTTCGCATTCTAGACAACACCATGATGTCATCGATCTTGGCCCAGAAGTTGTGATAATGAGAAAGTCTAGTAGTGAACGGAGAAATTAGGAAATGTTTGACATCGGTGGAAGGCATGGCAGAGTTTTTTATGTACACAAATATCACTTTCCAGTTAAAAGCTCCTAAGAAAAATACCGACCTTTAGAATGGTAAAAATATATTAATACATGGCTAGGCATAAGTAGTACTAACCTTTTATTGTGTGTTTAGTAGCTCGTGTCCCATACCTGGAATATCTTGACTATGCATTTCAGAATCATTATGATCATGACCATCTGGCTCTCCACTAAATCTTTCAACAATAATGGTGAGATTAGTGTTACCTTGCAGTGTGGTCCTTTGCATGCATTGCTTTTGAACTTGACACATGTCACCAATGGTTTCATCCTCATAGTTGAATGCTTTAGTCTCTTTTTTGACAAAAATGGTGGTGTAAAAGTCAATGGGGAGTTTCAGATTTGCATAATGAAGGAAGTGCTTCAGGATAAATATCATTTTTTTTTTTAAGAAATAGAAAATGGCTTGAGTAATTTTCTTGTTCTCTATAAAATTTGCCCAATTTGGTGCAATTTTTTTAGGTGTTGCAGCAAAGGAAGAAATTGTGGTCCAAAAAAGGTGCAGGGATGATACGAATTATCAATATATTAATAACAAAAGAATGGAATTGCAAAGAATTTGTGAACAGGAAAGGGAAAAAAATCTATACAAAAATAAAGGTACGTTTGATCCATTGCTTATTAGTCCCGAAGGGTACTGTTGGTTTCGTTTTCCTTTAACCAATGATTATTCATTATTATCTCAGGCAATAAAAATGTATTGATTTGTGAACTTCATTATGTATGAGCATTGACAGTAAGTACGTTGCAAGATATTTAATTAACAAAATAAAATAATATTGATCACTATTTCTGATTAGCTAAATATGTCAGATTTTATTATAAATGCCACGCAGCTCTCTTTGCAGGGATGGGAAGTGACCCTACTTCAAGGCATCAGGATCAGAATGATAATGATACGTAATTGATTTTTTTGCAGGGATGGTAGCATATTCGACCACATTCACCATTACATGTCGGGTGGGTTACTGCATGTTTCTAATCTCTATGATGTCATTTTCTATGCAGTTATTCTTTGTAAATAGTTAGAAACCTGTATCGATCATGGGGTGAGCAGTCATTCCTAAAGAGATCTTTCCTCTGAAATCAGAAATTATGCCTTCCAGTATTTTAAATATCTCTATATTGGATGAGGCAGAAGGCATAAAAATAGAAATGTTATTAAATTTCTCTTTGAAATAGTTTCTCCTATCAAATTATTTTCCTCCACTGCTCCCATCTTCCTTATTATTCTGATATCAATGGAGATAGCGTCGGGCAGAAGGTTATCTATCAATTTTTTAGGGTGAAAAAGGTTTATATTGCTTTTAGCATGCTTCTAACCTCTGCAAGTGATTTTGTCTTTATTTTGTTAAGATTATCTGTACACTGTTTCTTTTTTTAGGTGTATGTAAATGTTCTCTCTACTTGCTCTCACTTTTGTATTTTTTCCCTATTTAGGACTAATTATCTCTTCAAATACCCATTTTGGCGACTATAGTTTTTCATTATTTTTAATTTAGGAAGAATGTTATTGTGTAAGACAATTATTTTTTTTTAAAAAAGGTTGAAATGCTTCAATGTTAAGTAGGCTTAACTTTTTTTAACTATGTAAACATGGTAGTATTTTTCTGAAATCTATTTAAAATTGTGAACATATTTATTGTGTCCAAAATGGAAGGAAGTTGATAGTTAAAATTTATTTTGTTAAGGTTATCTGTACACTGTTTCTTTTTTAGGTGTATGTAAATGTTCTCTCTACTTGCTCTCACTTTTGTATTCTTTCCTTTTTTTTTTTTGTGAGGACTAATTATCTCTTCACATACCCATTTTGGGAACTATAGTTTTTCATTATTTTTAATTTAGGAAGAATGTTATTGTGTAAGACAATTATTAAAAAAAAAAAAAATGAAATGCTTGAATGTTAAGTAGGCTTACTTTTTTTAACTATGTAAACATGGTAGTATTTATCTGAAATCTATTTAAAATTGTGAACATATTTATTGTGTCCAAAATGGAAGGAAGTTGATAGTTAAAATTCGAGACCACGTCATTATTATTTTGCTCATTTTATTATATATTAATTACACTTAAATTTAGGTTACCTAAAAATGTGGGTTGTCATTAGATACATTAGTAATTGAGGATGTGGGAACAGAGTTTTGTAAAAAAAAATATGACAATTTTTATCAAACGTTTTGTCAAATAGTTTTTTTTTTTTTAAAATCTATATCATAACTTAGATTCATTAAGTAGTAAAAATTTAAAAAGATAAAACAATTATAAATAATTTTAAACCTCATTAAAATATAAGACTATTACATTTAAAATAGGTTGGAATAACTATATTTAAAAAATTAAAAAAAATTAAATTTAAAATTTTTTAAATTCAAATTTAATTCTAAAACAAATGAAATTTTAGAAAAAACTTATGCCAAATTTTATATATATGATAAAAATAAAAATGAAGATATAAAATTCTTCAAAAATTATCTTTACAATTTATTTAAAAATATTTCAACTAATAAAATTGAAAAATGCATATGAATAAATCTTTGATACAAATAAATTAATTAAATAAAAATAAATAAATAAAAATAATAATTTACAAATAATGTTCCAAACTTATAAACATAAATTTTATTGAAAATCTTGAAAATACTTTAAAAAAAAAAAAAAAAATCATCTATTTCCTACAATTCATAGGAAAATAGTATCTCCTAGATTGTGTAAATTAAACTAATAATAAGATAGAATAACAAAAATGAAAACATCCTATACATTATGTAATTTAAAAAAAACATATATTTACAATTTAAAATTAAAATAAAATAAATATTATTATCTATTAGAAATGATAAAACTTACTTAAATTTAAATTCATTTATATTAAAAAAATAATAATTGAAAGAAAAAACCTTCAAAATAATAATAAGAAAACACATATTATCTGGAAGCTTTTGGTAAAATTTTAAATAAAAGAAAAAAACTTCAAAATAATGGAGACAACATATATTACCTGGTAGTTTTGTGTTAGGAGAGAAAAAAACTAAAATAAAAATACACACATTTACATTTGAAACTGCCAAAATTAAAATGTTTATTTAGATTTTTAAGTTCATTTATATTATCACTATTTTTTTTTATGAAATATATCTATATATTAACTAAAGAGATATATATAAATAAATCATATAAAAAAAAGGTGGTATGAGAGCACGTTATGACACACACAAAGTCTAGAAGCCAAATTAAAGTATCATCTAGGTAGAGCTTAGAAACAAGTAGCTAAATCATAAAATCATAAAAAGAGAACTTTTTTGCAGCAAGAGCAAGCTCAACGGACGGAGGATCCATATCATCAAGACCCCATCCCGAGCTTGAAAAATCATTACCATCTGGAACAGGCTCCCAACCAGTAACTTGAGCAGTGTATGTATCATCATCTACTTGTGTATAAATAGATGAAATAACCTAAAAAAACTTGGAGAACTTATCCAACACATCCGTACGGCCTCCAAATAATACCCCCCAAACATATGGACGTAGAAGAAAATTACCACAAAAATTTTAATATAAAACAAACCTTAGAGAAATAATACATAGATAACGTATAATTACCTTCGAAGTTTTGGAAGTAAATGGTAGGAGAAAACGTGTTATCTCATTGTTGGCCAAAACTTTTGCTTAGTTTTTCATTGATTTACCAATCGATGTTCAATCTATGTTGTTTAAAGAAACTAAAATCCTTTTAACACAGTTTATATATTTTATTATCTAGTGCCTGCCTATATAAGTCTCAAGTGACATACATATATAATTTTAATTTGATTTTTAGTTCATAAATATTTTTAATTTGATTTTTAATTCATAAATATTTTTAAACATCATTCTTTGTCATTTCCATCTCACTTTTACAACATTTGCAGATTTGCATCTCTCAGTCAACGATGTTACAACAAACCGTGAAATTTGTGGTAGGGGGAATAATAGTGAAATTTGTGGTAGGAGGAAATTATTTTTTAAGACACTTTCTTAATTTTCTCAATATTTTATACTTTAGTGAGTTATCTTTTGCAACCAAACGATATTTTGTACTCCAAATTATTTATAAATTATACTTTCTTGCCATTCATTCTCAATATTTTATATTTTAATTAGTTAGTTTTAGAATCAAATGATATTTGTTAAATTTCTCACTATGTGTAAATTACACTTTTTAACTATTTATTAAGAGAAAATTATAATTACACCATGTTACAAAATATAAGTCAATTATTGATATTTTAACTTCAAGCAAGTTACTATTAATGTTGATGTAGTTTTTATATTCAACATTCTAAATCTATTTAAATTTGTATTTGCATATTTGACTTGATATATAAAAATACTATCATTCATATGTTTAATCTCAACAAATATGAGTTTATACAATTGTACACCATTAGTGCATTTTGGAGCCCATAAAATTCTTTCTTTAATTTGTACATCTTGTTCTCATGATCTAGAATCTCATAGCTAGGTGGTTTGCAACATAAACTTATTTTTATAACACTCCATTTAGGAATAATGATTTGACATCCATCTGTTGCACCTTCCACTTATGTTAGGATGTTATTACTAATATGATTCTCATAGTTTCCATCCTTGATACATTAAAAAATCATTGTAATCTCATCCAGGTTATTGCATGTACCATTTGTCAACTAATGTTGCCTTTTATCTTTCAATCTTGCCTTCTCTAGTGGTTTTGGTTATTTAAACCCACTTTGCATTAATGTCATCCTTTCCTACTAAAAGGTTTACCAACTCCCATGTCTCATTTTTCTCAATTTATTGCATTTCTTCATCCATGGATTCAAACCATTTGTTGTCCTTAATTGCATAATGAATATAAACAAGATCAACTTTTAAAAATTTGTTGTCTTTAGAAAGTTCAATTTCTCCAAGTCATCATTGAATTATCTAAATTAATCTAACCTGTTCAAGAGTTATAAAAACCTACCGTAGATTTTTAGCTTGGTAAATTTACATGTCGAGGATTTATTAATACAAAAAGTACCTACTACTTAAGTATAGCTTTGCAGTGTATATTGGTAATTGAAATACTTTAAAACTTATACTACATGGTGAGTACTCTATAACACACAACACACCCTTTATAAAATTGGTTCATAAATTGAGGATTTCTATTAGGCCTCTCATCCTTAGAAAAAATAAAAACATAAACATTGTGCAAAAGGATAGAAGGTGGACAAAGTGTAAGAACCCCTCTGCTCAGGTACCAAAAAAATGTAGCATATTTATTTTAATATTATTCACTTGGAAAGGTATTCTTATTTATCCTTCCTTAATTCAAAAAAATATAAGTCATCATGATTCATTGAGTTAATATTTCCATAGAACACAACAATAAACCTTAGAATAGCATGCGGCACTGAATGTTCACTATCTAAGTAGTGACATTAGCATAATACGCAAATCACATGCCAAACAATAGAATCAATTAAAATGGTCATAAGGATTACCATGAAATCAAGCCAACCCTAACCTAGCCTAAGGACCTAGACCCGATGCCCCCACCTCAACTTGGGCAACCTATATATCCACTCCTCAAAATCAGGGTCTGATGTAGTTCTCCTTTCACTTGTGATGGTCTCATCCATGAGACGTCATCACCAAAGAGATTGACACTCTAAGCCAAATAGGGAACAAATTACTCATGACACAGATGAGTTTCTAAAGATCTAATCCTCAATCCCATGACTAAATGACACACTCAAGCATAATGCCTTACTACTCCAAGCTTGTGTGCTTACCCCAACACTCTCAAATCAAAACCCAGCTAATAGCAATGATAAATGAATCCACATTCCTTGATCGACATAGAATCACCTCAATATTTTTGTATGGTTATCAATGCATGGATAAAACACTAAACATTCACACTATGGATAAGTTTTATAGGATTGAAATGATTATACATGTGATCCATGAATTCACTTAGATAATCATAAATTTCACACTATAGAAAAACATATTAGGGTTAGTTTCCTATGCCCGCACTCACTCCTTAAACTACCATACATATCTGTGATGTCACCTACATGCACAAAATTAGGGCGAGATGTAGTTCTCCATAACTATTAGTTTCATTTAAATACAGACATTATGGAACACTTGGTCGTAGTTGTCAAATGTAATTTGATAATTAGGTCCTTGCTATACATTTTTGATCTCACGTAACTTAGGCATACCAACCATATTTTCATCTAATGAATCCCCTCATTTAAAAATACTAACCATGGGGAGAACGCTTAGGTTAATATAGCCAATTATGGTTGAATACACTATACCCCATCATGTGAAACATGCTTAGATATACTTAGCCAAGTTGAAGTGCACAAGGATAATTTTAGGTAATTGAATCACAATTAGTTACATAAATAGTTATAATCATGCTTATCAATACATAACATGATTGGTAACATAAAAGCATACTTATCATGTCAAAAACACACTAAGCATATCCAAAAGCATGTTTAGTTATAAAAGTTGATCATAGAAAATTTTGTGGTATTTAATCATCCATAAGCATTATAAGACCAACTTGGCTACACATGTCAATGCAAACACAACTCCATTCTGTTTATTCAACTTAAGCAACTACATCATGCTAAATCAATGAGAATATTTTCTATGCAAGCAACTTGTGAGAGTAACTTTACTATTTACTTCATATATCAATACAGATTTCCATATACAACACTTAAAATCTTTTCCATTACAATTCAATAAGGATTCTTATCTAGTGCACTTAAGTTGGTTTCCATCATATTTCCAACATGGGATACATTCTATATCACTTACCCAATATTTATCAATTACATTTCGATATAATATGTTGTCTATTCTGATAATCATTTGAAATCAAACTAAATACATAGTATATTTAACTTGTGTCCATAACTAATTAAAAAATTATATTCCAATAAATAGGTCCTCTATCTTTCAAATAGGTATTAGTTATCCAAATTAACTCCAAAGACTTATTCATTTTTAATAAACCGTCAATTTCAATAATGAATATCAAGGTTTCGATACAACACATGTATCAAGCTTGTTATCTGATGGAGTTTTCATTATTTTACAAATATATAAAAATATATGCTCGCTTGATCTCTTGGACGTTATTAAAATCTTTCATTCAATCAAATTTGTATTCTAACAATCTAATAACACTGAAAGGGTTGCCTTAAGTTAATAAGATTTGTATTCATAATACTTTTTTCTAGAATCATATTTAATAATATTTTAATATGGAACAAATACTATTATTTGGGCTCAAATGTTAGAAAAAATCCTAATTATTAATCTATTATCTTTTAATTCCATTCTCGAGAATAAAATTCATATTGACAAGGAATTATTAAATTTTAATTTATTTTTATCAAGTGCCCCTTACATTTTAATTTCCTTAAGTTAATGAGATTTGTATTCATAATACTTTTAACTAGAATAATATTTTAATATGAAATAAATACTATTATTTGGGCTCAGATGATAGAAAAAATCATAATTATTAATCTATTATCTTTTAATTCCATTCTCGAGAATAAAATTCATATTTACAAGGAATTATTACATTTTAATTCCTTTTTATCAAGCACCCCTTTATTTTTATAAATTTATTCAAACCCATTATTTTTATCAAATGCCACTCTGTATAAAATTGTTTGAAGTCATCAAAGAATATAAATTTATATGGTGAATAATAATAATCATGTTGAAAATTGGTGAACGTAATAAATTTAGAAGGAATGATTATATAAGCTTTTATCCCACATAAAGGGGTGACTCTGTAAAAAGCAAAGCCGTATAAGGGGATGGCATAAGAGTGGGCATAAGAGGTTTGATTAAAATTGAATACAACTAGAATTGAAAAACTACCAAGTTTCCATACTTAATAACAAACAAAATTATTATATTCACGTCCAAATTAAAATTCCTTCATTAACTTAGAGGCCATTTTAAATTTTTAGCATCAAAATAACACTTGGGAACTGAGGCACCACCTATGCATAAAGCTAAGTGGATATGTGACACCAAAATTAGAAGTGAAAGGATAAAAATAAAATTGTTTATAATATTAATTGGTAATATAAATGAGATGCAACAAGTAAAATTTCATTGTACAAACACATCCGACACTAAGCACTACAAGTGCTTAAATTCATCCATTTATTCAATTTTAGACACATTAACAGATCATAAGAAATGAACTGGGATGCCATACTTCAGTATTATTAAAAGAATAGATCTTTATTTTTATTTTTATTTTTCCTATTATTATTGTCAGATACAGACTGCTATATGGGGTGCCATTCTACTATAGCAACTACCTCAAATTAAAAAGTTTTACTTGTACATGCATCAGGCAAGGAATAAATTGTACTACAACAAGATTTGATTAAAAAGTAAAATTGTTAGAGAGAAAAATGGTGAATCTAAACAAGCCTTGAATCCTGGTTGGACTATCTTTACTAAGATTTGAAAGAGGCAGGCTACTTACTGCATGCTTTTTAAAACTAAGTTATAAATTATTTCATTCTTTATTTACCATTGTTTGATTTTCCTTTAACTAAATCCTTGTAACTATTCATATATAATTTTCTTCTTTTGATAGGTAAAACCTTTGTAAATACATATTTGAGTTAATGAAAAGATACCTGGAAACTACAACCTACAATTGGATCATTATTGAGTTTTCAAGACATACCCAGTCAAATCTATGTGCTACACTTATGCAAAGAAAAATCATTTTAATAAAATCGAAAATGCCTTACCATCTAAGGTAGCTTAATATTTTTCAAAAACTAATTGCTAATAAGCTTGGTATTATTTTTATTTCTTTTACTAGTTAAATAGTCTAAAAATGGTAAAACAAGTTTGTATCGTTATCAAGGTAACGCCAATAGGGAGGGAGTATTCCAGGTAGGAATAGTTGTATGCAGAGGATATTGTATAAATTTATTCATCCATAATTCCATATTTATGTGAGTACAATAGTAACTTTATTTGGGTATATATTCATTATTCAAAATAATTCAAACTTTAATTAAATTAATAAATGTGTATTTATTTATCAAAACACCTAATTATAAAGGAATTCAAACTTTATCCAAGACTCTAAATTAATAAAATATTATAGAGGATAATTTATTCAAGGAACAGTCCAAAAAATTAATTTATTGGCAAGCATGATTGATTATAACATCTGAACTCAACTTCCTATTAAACTCATTTTCGTACAAAGGTACCTAGATTTGTTGTTAAACTAGGAAATAATCCTTCTTGCATTCAAATCCTCCCCCTTCTATTCTCCTCTGTTAGTTCCTCTTTTAGCATGAATGGTGCCAATTGGGCTCTATATATAACTTGTACAATAAAATGTACAACTCTTAAACTCCTACTTGCTTATGCATTCACCAAATTTCCTCTTCCAAAAATGAATGTCTCCTCCTTCATTCACCCAACTCTTCTCCCTTCATATGGCATTCAAAAGGAGAATAAATAACTCCAAGAATTCAATTATTTCCACCCACTTCACTATTTACTTCATTTGTTTCACTATTCCCCTATGTGGCGTAATGGGTGAGAGGAAATGCAACATGATAAAAATATCAATTTTAATGAATATTGAAAGTTAATACCAATTTCATTTTAGTCCCCCATGGTTGGCATAGTAGATAGGTCATTTAATTTGTCTGCCACTATCTATTTCTTCTGTTTACTAGCTACACCACTTTATTATTATTATTTTTAAATGTTGTTCCATTTTATAAATATGTGTTATATTTCATTTAACTTGAATTTGAATTTAATATAAATAAATATTCAAAAATGAAGATGAGACATTTAAATCCATCTTCGATAAGTGACTGGTAGATTCAAAAATTTATTCGATGGTTAATTCCTCAAACCAGACATCATAGCAATGTCTTATATCCCAGGACAAGTATAATGAAGAGAATCACCATATATATTTATTATGACCAACATTTAAACACAATTTTTAAGTAATTTCTACATATCTCCATGGTAAATATCCCATTTTACCAAATATATATTATGTTTCAAGATACTAGCATCAATGTCAATATAGTTATCTGACTGTGTCAATTAAATAAGTTTCAATACATAATTGTCAAAGCGATGACCCAAATCGATCCACTTACTAAATAGATCAAGGCAAACAATGACTCTATACAATATTTCTTTGGTTCTATTTATATCGTATTGCCACCAACAAGGCATCTCACTTAAAATGCATGCACATGTACCAAAACTAACACATCACAAATGACTCATACGTCATCATCGATAAAGGATCAATAGCTCAACGGTGGGGTATAACTTACAAGTGCCCTAAAACACGACACATAAAAGTGGGATGTAACAAAAAGTGAGTAGAAAGAAATAGAATAAGAGAAGGATAATTTAGAATAATTATGAATATGATGGGATAAAGGATGAAAAATAGAAGTAAAGCATAAAGAGGAAAAGGAGATATCAACTTGAGTGTTTTCCTGATCTAAGTATCATTCAATTGGGAAAACATTGCTTCCCCAAAAATTTCATTTTATTGATATGTGTCCAATTGAGATCAAAGGATTCCATTATGGGATCCTTAAGAAACAAGGATTGTAGGGGAGTTGAGAATCTTTGAAGAATAATTAAAGCAACAGCCAGTTGTTTCAATACAAACCCATTCATCTTTACCTCAGAGAGGGGGAGGAAAATAAAGAATTTTTACTCAAAATAAAGTCTGGATCAATAAGGTGTAAAATATAATAAACCTTGTCATTTTGCATCAAGGGATGAATAAAAATGATAGAATTTGAGGTTCACAAGAAACACATTTAAAATGCCCCCATTGAATAGATGAAGAAAGAGCCACAAAACTGCTAAAAGGAAATATTCACTTGTAGAAAATGCCAAATCATGTTGAGAAATAAATGGATAAGAAATAATTTCCTTATTCCCACTGATTAATATTCATCCACTACCTTGGTTGAAGAAGCATTTGGCACCACTGAGTGATGGTAGTCCTCAACATGACACCACCAAGTAGGATTATGCTCTCTGAACTTTTTCTTTTCTCCTCTAAAGATAAATGACTTTTTTGAGAAGTCTTATTTGGGAAGACAAAGTCAATGTGTCTATAAGATAATTAAGTCCAACAGCTCAATGCTAGCTCCTCATAATCTAGATTTTTTTTCTCCACCTTACCATCCTTTTTCAGCCAGATCTCATCAGGTAGACATTTTTCAAAGTTTACTTCCATGTAAATTTTGGCAAAAGTAACGAAATGCCTTTGATTTTTTTCTTGAGAACCAAATTTGAAGATACGAATGGTATTACTAATATAAGAGAAGGAAAGAGAAGACTATAGGTGAAGGGGAAGATTCACAAGTCTCACCTAAACAAGGGCAAAATAAATAATATCCACTGAGGGGTCAAAAGATTAATACAAAGGCTTCAAACAAATCTTAGCTCCCATATAGAACCAAGGATTGGAATTGAGATTAAGGTTTATTTCCTTAATTAAAACACATTTAAAAATAAAAAATAACCCATTTTCATAAGGGTGAATAAATATCTTTTGATAAAATAGAGGCTTCTAGGTGGAAGAAACCCATTTATGAAAATTCACTAGTTTTGACTAGAGATTATAGAATCTGCAAACAAAACTTTTGAAAATAAGCTTCCTCAACAAAAAATTAATCCCTAAGATTGATGATAGTAATGAAATAAAATATATTCATACATAAATTATCACAAAGATACACACATCAATAGTTAACATAGGATGTGCTAGGAATCCCTTAAAAGATAATGGTGGTACTAGAGAATCAAAAGAATGAGCCGCACTCATAATAATGCTTAGATCCACAGAGGGAAAATCTATATAATGCTTAATAAATTAATAATAAAAAATATGAGGATAATGAATGAGTGCTATAATAGGGCCATTTCCAAAGATGTAAAAATAACCGTGAATATGAGTTGTTAAGGCATTGGAAGGAAGCACAGGGACAAAAGTTGTGGGTTGGATATGACCATTAGAGCCCATTTTTAATTCTAAGTCCTCTTTTTGAGAATTGGGAGAATTTACATTAATTGAGAGCACATTTAAAAATATATTTTTCTTTCCAAAATATATCTCACTCACCATCCCTCAACTATTATAAATAGAGTGCAAGGTGTGGGAATTACAATCAAGTAGGAAAATAAATAGAACTATGATTTCATAAGTTTGTCTTATGAGATTCTTAATATAATCATTCAATTATTTTATCAAATTATCTTTGTGTATTTGAATTTTTTAATTAGTTTAAAATGAAACTTTAGGTCAAGGTGATCCTAGACAAATTGACACATCCTTTATTCAATTTCTACATCACACTCCACGAACACCCACATGTGGAAAATGTCTTTGTGGAGGAGTAGAGAAAAACAATGGCTATGTAAGTGACATCAAACCCTCCCACAATCTTCATGACCCCACCTTTGACTAGAGGAGCAATGATATCGATAATTATAATCTAGGAAAACTCTTACAATTACAAGAGGAGTATTTCCCTAATGGTTGATGAGAGTGTATAGGCTCTCCACCTCCAAGGACACTTTTTCACCATGAATATATAAAAAAACATTGTATAAAACCAATATTTTTTAAGCAACAATAAAATCTCTTGCTAAAGTATCTTGATTGAAGACTACATAATTATTGCCTTTCTAAAGCTGAAAAATAATTTCGATGTGAAAGATAAGCTAGATTTGCTTGAATTTTCTAGGTAGTTAAGGTGAAATCCCCCTAGAAGATAATGTTATTATTGAAAAGATCAAATGTGAAATTTTTCATTAAGGAATGAATATTTATCCATACTTGTTGAACATGAGCATAGAGCCAAAATAAGTGTTTGAAGGATTCTGGTTGCCCGTAGGCATGGCAATTATTGTTTATCATACCCATGTGAAACATTTTATCACCAACAAGATTCCCTTGGGTAAAAACATGCCAATTTTTTGTTACCTTCTTGGGCTCCTTAGTGGTCGACCAAATAATGATAAATCTATAGATCCAAGTTGAAGGAGTAAAATCTTATCTCCAAATTTTTTTGAGTGTATCATAAGACATAGTCATGGGGGTCAAAAGCTACTAATAACCAAGGAAATTTTTATACTAGGGAAGGGATGTGTCAGCATGCCACCTCTATTTTTTCCACCATTATAGCAGTGCTTTAAGGCCAATTTTTTTCATCATTAAGAGATATACCATTTGTATTTCACTAAAAAATAAAAAGTCTCTATTTTTAAGATCATATTTGGTATTAATATATTGTTGTCTATAAAAATCTGGTGCTTCAGTTGAAAAAATATGCAATAATATGATTTTTTAATAATTTAAGGGCCTTAACCCATGGAACCTTAGTGAAAGGAACATTGTGGTTGTTAATTACAAGAGACCATGTAAATTTTTGGGTGTTAAATGAGATAAAATCATGAAATTTATCTCATTTCCTTGAGCAACTAGGGTTTGATGGATTCCTAATCTTTCTAGTTGATTTTGATAATAAAAGTGCCACCAGGTCTGATAGGCATAAGATCAAGTGTGGAGGGTGTAAAAATAAAGTCCTTTCAAAACACCACAACCATAAAGGATGTAAGATGAAATGAAAAGTTTCATAATCAAATTCTATACCTCTTTCTCCTTGATAGCTCCAAAAATGTTCTAGGAACACAAAGTTAATCCTTGATTCTTAATGTCAATGAGGACCATGTCTTTGCATATGCTTGGGTAGTAACATAGATCTCAAGGAACTTTGTGGAATGCTTACTTTATTTCATTATTGGACTGAATAAAATCACTAATAATATTCTAAGACATGTTGTATATAGCTTTAAAAGGACCCCAACATGAACAGTAATAAACATTGGTAACAAAGAGTAAATTTAGAAGTTACCATCCAAATAAAGCTATTTAGTGTGCTACTAAAATAGTTTTCTCTTTGATTTTTTTCATAAAATAGTTTAAAATTCTTAAGAGGGAAGCCTAGAAGGAAAACATGAAACCCCTATGAGGTTGAACATTTTTCCAATAAAAATATATTTCCAAGCAAATCTAGTATGCCAAGTTGGCTTGGGTGCAAAGGACCATATGTAAAAATGAGTTTTACCCTGTTGAATAATGAAGCCTAAAGTAAGGTAAAAAATTTAAAGGCACTCCCGGGCATAGTTGATAATTTGGAGTCTTCCTCGAAGATGACAAGGGAATATTTATATGAAAAATACCCATTGATGAGCGAAGCAACAAAATGGTAGGGAACAAAGTTTCCCTTAACAAGCCCTCATGAATCATAATCACAAAGCAGATACATAAATCCTTTCAAATTGAAAATATAAAGGGAAGGGGAAAGAAGACACCCTTTCCAAATATACCAAAATAAACCAATTTGATTAGGTTGATGGGTATTGATGGTAATAAATGAAGATGCATCCCTAATGAGGGTATGCATAGAATGAACAAACCTGGGTTGAAACCAAAGAGCTTTCACTATGGTCAGAATGAATAGATCCACAACATTATTGAATTGAATCTTATAGTGACATGTCTAAAAATATAATAATAAGACTTATGAATATATAAAAGTGTAATTTATTAATATTTTTTTATCAAAATACTTAAAATTCAATTTGGATCAGTTATACCTTTAATATAAGTGGAATTGTACTAAGGCATTGCCAAGCCATCTCCCAAGGTATAATTTTTGTTGGGCTAATTGGGATTATGTATAAGACCTATGTGACATTGATGTAGTAGCAACCATATTGGGACAACTTATCCAAAATTGAAACTGTAACAAGAATCCTTTAATCTCTATAAGACATTAAACTATATATAAAATTTTATATCAAAGTGACATACCAATTAATGTAGATATAATTACTAAACAAACCTACATTTTAATAATTACGTGTAAAATTCACATCAATTGTAATTAAAATGCTATAATAAAATAATATCTCTCCTATCAATGAGATGTGGGTGATTTGGTTAAGTGGTTTGGTTATTTGAAGCCCCACCCAGGTTCAAATCTCTGAAAAGGCATATGAGGTCGATTGTGGCCATTGGTTGTATTCTCAGGACCGTTAATCACTTTTGGATATTCTTGAGGTAGCCGGTAATATATGTTATACATGTGGTATTACATGTGGATTTGGACCCCCAATTATGTCCCAGACCGGTTCAAGCTCTAGTCAAAATCCATCATCTAATAAAAAAAAGATCTCTACTTATGAAAGTTTCAATTTAGTCTTTAAATTTGAAATTATGCTTCATCTAATCACTAAGAGAAATACACACCACATATGTATTATTAATGGGGGGTGTGTGTGTGTGTGTGTGTGTGTGTGTGTGTGTGTGTGTGTGTGTGTGTGTGTGTGTGTGTGTGTGTGTGTGTGTGTGTGTGTGTGTGTGTGTGTGTGTGTGTGTGTGTGTGTGTGTGTGTGTGTAATTTGAAACCAAAAATAATTAAAATTAGTAGCGTCATTTCATAAAATAAAATCTACTTGGAATTAAATATTTTTACGATGAAAAACATTAAGAGATAATTTTTATTTCAGAAGGAAGCATAAGGGCAGCAGCTATGGGTGGGAGATAATTGTTGGAACCCATTTTGATTTTAAATCCTCTTTTTGAGAACTAGAAGTATGGGTGTCAATTGAGAGTACATGAAAAAAAAATTCTTTCCAAAGCTAGGGTTTAATGATTTCCCAAGCTTTAATATTTTTATTGATAACAAAAGTGCTAACAACTTTGATTGGCACAGTAACAATGAGGACGGTGCAATAGTCAGGTCCTTTCTAAGCAACACAACCATAAGGGATGAAATATGAATTGCATTGCTTGAATATAAACATTTATACCTCTTATTCCTTGATAGTTTGAGGAATCTGCTTGGCACACAAAGTTAACTTTGGTTCTTAATGTTGAAATGAGTACCATGTCTCTGAATTCTTTAGGATAGTAAGACATATCCCAAGCCATTATGTGGAACACTTGTTTTCCTTCAAGTTTAACAAAATAAATTAATCAATAATCTTTTCTAACATGTTATATGTAGCTTTATATGGAGGTCTGATTCTAATATATGTATGTGTGTGTGTATGTATATGTGTGTGTATGTATGTATGTATGCATAAAATTTGAAACCACCAATAATTGACAATAGTAGTTTCATTTCTTAAAATACAAACTGCTTAGAATCAAATGGTTTTCCTCCAAAAAACATCATGAAATAATTTTGAATTTAGAAAGAAGCACATGAGCATAAACTATAGGAGGTAGATGACCATTGGAGCCCATTTTAAATTATAATTCCTCTTTTCAATCTTTGGATGAATGGGTGATAATTAAGAGCACATCACAAAATATATTTTCTTTTTTTAAAAATCTAGGGTTTACTAGATTCCCAATCTTTCCTATTTGTCTTGATAATAATGTTCTAACAACTTTGATAAGCACAGGAATAATGAGGAGGGTCTAATAATCAAGTCCTTTATAAGCAATACAACCATAAAGCATAAAATATGAATTGCATTGCTTTCCAAGCAACTTTTATACCTCTCTCCCCTTGATTGTTTGAGGAATTTTATTGGCGCACAAAGTTAACCTTGGTTTTTAATGTCAACAAGGACCATATCTCCAGATTATTTAGGATAGTAACACATATCCCAAGTCATTATGTGTAACCCTTATTTTCATTCATATTTGGACCAAATAAATTCATCAAAAAGCTTTTATAACATGTTGTAACTTTAGATGGAGGTATGTAACCTCTTATCCCTCTATTGTTTGAGGAATCTACTCGACACACAAAGTTAACCTTGGTTCTTAATGTCAATGAAGACTATGTATGTGAATTCTTGAGGATAGTAACATATATTTGAGGGCATTATGTGGAACCCTTGATTTCCTTCATATTTGGACCAAATAAATTCATCAAGAAGTTTTTCGAACATGTTGTATATAGCTTTAGATGTATCCTAACAAGAAGAGTAACAAACATGAACAACAAAGAACACTTTAGAACAAATATGGAACTTACCATCCAAATAAAGGTATTTAGTAAGCTAGTAAGTGAGCTTCCTCTTCAGTCTTTGAAAAACATAATTCCAAATTTTGGAGGAGAAGGCCTGGAATGAAATTGAAACCCCCATGAAGATTTTATTGGTTGTTGTGTAGTAGGACAATGGAGTAATTTTACACTGCCATCTTTCACAAAATGTCGAATCAGATGGAATTTAGTGTTGATGATGGTAAACTAGGAAGAAACTAATACATCAAATGAACAATATAAAATGAGTTGTGCTATAAGATAAATAAAAACATGTATTTCCTTTGGAGTAATTTTTACACTGCTTTATGTAGAAAAATTCAAACTGGGAAGAATGTTATTGTGTAAAACAATTATTAAAATTTTAAAAAAAAGTTGAAATGCTTGAATGTTAAGTAGGCTTACCTTTTTTTAACTATGTAAACAAGGTAGTATTTTTCTGAAAACTATTTAAAATTGTTAAGTTGGGGAGAGAGTTTCCCTTAAAAAGCCCTCAGAAATCATAACTTCATAGAGCAAATATCCAAATCCTTTCTCATTGATAATATAAAGGGAAGGGACAAGAGGACACCTTTGTCAAATATACTAGAATACTAGACCAAAATACTTAGATTGATTGGCATTGATGGTAATAAATGAAGATGCATCCCTAAAAAGGGTATGAAAAAAATATAAAACCTTGGGTTATAACCCAAGAGCTTTTGTTGTGATAAGAGTGAATGGCTCCATAACAAAATTACAAAATTGAATCTTATAGTGATGTGTCTACAAAAAGTATTAATAAGACTTATGAAGATATAAAAGTGTAATTTATTAATACGTTTTTATAAAACTACTTGAAATTTAATTTAAATCATATATAACTAAAACAAAGTGAAATTGTACTAAGACATTGCCAAGCCATCTCCCAAGATATAATTTTTATTGGGCTAATTAGGGCTAGGTATAATACCTGTGTGACATTGATGTAGTAGTAACCGCATTAGGACAATTTATCCAAACGTGAATGTGGAATAAGAATCCTTTAATCTCTAAAAGACATTAAATTGTATATAAAATCATATATATGGAGTGACATATCGATTAATGTTGAGATAATTACTAGACAAACATATACAAAAAGAATGAGTTTCCATTGAATCACTAAATTTGAAAGTATGTTTGGTCTCTGAATCCCACATGTAAGCGGGAGTGGATGAAAGATAGATAATGCGGTACAAATAGTTAGGGAAGAGAGGGACAAAAGCATACCTTTCTCGGCCTTTTGGCTAAGATCAAGTGTAGTATCTGTTCTTATCAGTTTAATATCTGATACGTGGTTCAATGAACCACACGATATTAAATTTATTTCTTATCAGTTTAATATCTGATACAGCAGCAGGTTTAGCAGCCTTCGCTCCTGGCTCTGCAGACGCCTCCATTTGCCCAGAAATCTTCAAGATCCTCTTCTTTGGAATAAAGGGCGACACCCTATATTCTCCATGGCCAGCCAACTGCTCAAATTCCAAAGAACGCAAACCCCCCTCCGACTTCATCGCACTTTCCGTGGAGGTGCGAAGCTTTGGCATCAGCGGTAGAACTATCTTCGCATAAAGTGGATCTATTTTTTTGTTTATGTAGAGTAGTCTTAAACCCATACAAAATCACCCTTGTCCAAGGTTTTTCAATTTCTTCAAGTGTTTCCAACTTCTCCGCAGTCAACTTGATAAGTTTATTGATCCACAATCTACTATTTTGCAAATGTATCAAAAAATTATTCATTGTGTGTTCTAAATAAATACTCTTGCATCAATGGTAAAGCTTCATTAGTCCTTTTTGCTTCTGCAATTAAAAAAATTATGAGTAAGTTATCCTGTCATGCTTTTATCTTTGTTATTGTAGGAATATAAAAAAATAATGTATACTTTCCCCTAGCCATTAGTTAGCCAAATTTTGTGCCACACCACCCAATGTTGACATAAAATGCAATCCTTGTACAAATTTATATGGGTTCGTAAAGACTTCAATTAGAGTTATTTCTATGTAGGGGTTAATATTTAGTTATGTTCCTTATTCAAATTATGCAAACATAAATTTTAAAGTACGTATATGCTTTATGTTCTAATTTCATACACTAAACACATATATTTTTTAAATTATATCTTTATTCATATCGTTACAGTGTCACATATACTCTTTATCTTTATACCAACACTCTCTCTATTACAAAAGATCTAGATGTTTGCCCTTCAATCAATATAATAGTTTAATTTACTAAAACATAGTGTACTTTGAATCAAATGGTTTTCCACCTTAAAACATTATGAAATGTATACATGAGACATATGAAAGGAGTATTTGGCTACCATAAATAATTTAAGTAGTTTGCTTACCATAGACTATAAGGTCTAAATTTGATGGTCGACCCTACCTATCATAAAAAAATTCAAAGACAATTATCTATTCAATATTGCCCTTCATATGTTAATATAATTTATAATAGAAGAAGGAAATAGTGAGAGAAAAATTTATGGGAAGCATACATTACTCAATATTTTATCTAAGATCAAGTGTAGTGTTCATTCTTATCAATTTAATAAATGATAAATGTTCAATGAACCACATGATATTAAATTTATTTCTTCATAGGGAAGGTCTAGACAATAGCTTGTTATCAGGGCCTTCACACATCACTTCTATTTTACACGATTTCAGATGCCTGGTGCACCCCAAAACACCAAATCAAGTATTCAATTAAATTAAAAATGTCAATTGCAATAACCTGCATTTTTAGTATCATGTCTTAGCGTGAATCATGTCCTAAGAGCATCCTATTTATACCAAGTCAATCCAAGCCATTATCCATGCATGAGAGAGAGAAATATGAGAGAGAGGAATCAAATATTCGTTATTCTTCTCCATAATCCAAGTTAATTTCAACCCTTGCCATATATTTTGCTACACTTACAATGGTGTCATCTTTGTGTATCACTCTATTGTACTCAAAGAAGGTTTAGGCATATTGCATGTAATTTCATCTTCATATATAAGAAGAAGATGTTAGATTCTATTCACATTTCATAAAACTACATTGAGGTTTGATTTTGGTATGTAGGATACATAGCTGCAACTCCCATAGTGGTTGCCCAAATCATAAATTTATTTTGTTGTGAGTTGATGGCAAGCTAGGTCAAAGAAATAAGAAGACATCATTTATGTATTTCTTCCCATTAGGTTAGAGATGCAAAAGTATAGATAGGTACAAAGTTTGGTGGCACGAGCACAAAATAATACAAAATCCATAAAGTAGTTCAAGACACGTTTAACACAATAAGATAAGTGAGACATTCATATTAGTTGACCAATGATCTTTCCAAGGTATGATTAGCGTACATACTAATTAGTTGACATTAAAATGGACATCACATTTAAGGTTCAACATAATTGTGAACAACTTACTCCATAACTCTTCCCTCCTATGATTGTAGATTACCTATTAGCGTAATTAACTTTCTAAAAAAAGATTTAGAAATATGATTCAATGTATTATGAAAATATTCATTTCTATTATATTGTAATGTAAATATCTTAATGTATTGTGATAAATATATTTTAATTAAATTATAACATAAACATCTTTTTTTATAATCAATTTTTAGGGATTACAGAGCCCCTACCCCATAACGTAAAAAACTTACAAAACTAGACTTGCCTGGGTTGACGGTAGAACCATCAAGACATTTGACCTGAAAACTCTCTACACAAGCAACTTACTGAAAGTATTCAAATTCTTCTACTCTACAACTAAAAAACATAATTTACCAAAAGATAATACTAAAAATACTACATCTCACCCTTCTTGACTCTACTATGAGAGCAAAGTACCCCGGTAGGGGAACTTGGAATGAAACGTCCTTTTTTCTTCCCTCTTACTGCCAGCCATTCTTCTTCTTTACCCAAATTACCTGAATTCAAATTTTTGTTTATACCACATTCCACAGACGAGCCTCTACTCGCCTTATTCTTCTTATCAAAATCTACAAAACTTCTTTCATTCGATCCAACCACCTTAGAAACCTATGTGGGAGCCACCATAGGTACCTTACCCACATTTACATTCTCCTTGCTGAGGAATTTTGGAGCAGTTCCTGAAGGCCTATCAGAATTGTAATTTGAGTAAACTGTAAGTAGCTCTTCATTTGCCTCCTTCCACCATGAAGACTCCACCTTGTGCTTGGAATTTTGACAAGAAGCAGAAAGATGTCCAATTTGATAACATTTTTGACATTTGAAGTGAAGCCCCTTGAAATCAAGGGTTTGTAGCCAACATCTACCTTTAACAGCCAACTCAATGTCTTTTGAAAGGTCTTGAGAAATATCCATACAAATAAGAACCCTAGAAAAAATTGTCCATGAGAAATTCAAAGATGAACCATCAATTTCCAATAGATTACCCAAGAATCTCCCAATAATCAACAACCCGATCTCCATCCAAAATTGAAGAAAAAGATATGGAAACTTCACCCAAATGGGTATGAGAGAAAGGTTTTCAGTCAATGGATTAAAATATGAAAACCACAACAAGGTTATCAAAAACCACAATGAAAAAACCTTTTGCACAAGGGTAAATTTTGAAACTGTCATTCAAAATAGGCCACCATGTATTCAAAAGCATTGATGAAGAGCAGGAAGAGAAGGCCAAAACCTATCAAAATGATAAATTAAACCCTTTCTACATACCATTCCTCACCCTCCAGAGCCTCCTCAAAATTCACAACTGAGAAATCCTTAGCCTCTTTCAAAACCTTAATCCACTCATTTTGGGAAACAAAATTACAAATAGAGGACCTCGCTATGCTAAAAACCTATTTTATTGGGGTGGATGGCTGCCCTATCACCCCCACACTCATCTTCCCAACCCCCAAATCTGCAGATGCCTCCATTTGCCCAAAAATATTCAAGATCCTCCCCTTTGGAATAAAGGGTGACACCCTATATTCTCCATGCCCAACTAACTTAGAACGTCACTACTTAAATTCCAAAGAATGCAGACCCCCCTCTGACTTCATTGCCATCTTGTTGGATGGCTTGGGGAAAGCACTGTCCACGAAGGTGCACAGCTTTGGCATCAATGACAAAACTATCTTCACATAAAGTGGATCTATTTTGTTGATTTTTTTGTAACATAAACATCTTAATGCATTATGAATATTTAAATTTCAATCAGCTTATAATATTTAGAAACATTTAACTAGGCTTAAAAAAATTCAAAATAATAAATTAAACCTAATTAATTTTTTAAAATTAGAGTAAATGAGGGCGTATAAATGCATCTTAAATATTGGGAGATTTGGGTGTAGTGGTCAAACACTGATAGTGGAAATAAAGGTTTCATCACAATACAAAAAAAACCCTAAAAATGTGTAGCGAATAAAGGACCTTGTCCAAATTGTCTTAAAGGTATCAGGGTTTGATGGATTCCTAATCTTTCTAGTTTATTTTGATAATAAAATTGCCAACAAGTTTGATAGGAGTAAGAGCAAGTGTGGAGGGTGTAAAAATCAAGTCCTTTCTAAGAAATACAACCATAAGGGATGTAAGATGAAATGCAATGTTTGAAAAATAATTTATATACCTCTCACCCCTTGATAGCTCCAAAAAATTTCTTGGCACACAAAGTTAAGCTTTGCTTCTTAATGTCAACAGAGACCACGTCTTTGACTTTTCGTGGGTAGTAACATAGATCCCAAGGCACCTCACAGAATGCTTTGTTTCCTTCACAATTGGACCAAATAAAATCAATAAGATGCTTCTATAACATGTTGTATGTAGCTTTAAAAGGAACCCAACATGAAGAGTGATAAACATGAGTAACAAAGAGCACTTTAGAACAAATTTGTAATTTATCGTCCAAAGAGAACTATTTAGTATGCTACTAAGTGAGTGTTTTCTTCACTTTTTGTACATAATAGTTCTGAATTTTGAAGGACAAGGCATGGAAGGAAAATGAAACTCCTATCAAGTTGAACATTTTTCCAAGAGAATTGATTTCCAAGTGAATCTAGTATGTCGAACTAGCTTGGGCACAAAGGACCGTATGTAAAAAAGAATATTATCTCATTGAAAAATGGAGCCTAAAATAAGGTAGAAAATTTGAAAGCACTCCACAAAAATTTTAAGCACTTGGAGTCTTCCTCTAATATGGTGGGGAAATACTTACATGCAAAATGACCATTGATAAGCTAAGTAACAAAAGGGTTGGGGAGAGAGTTTCCCATAACAAGCCCTCACAAATCATAACTTCATAGAGAAAATATCCAAAGCCTTTCTCATTGATAATATAAAGGGAAGGGACAAGAGGACACCTTTGTCAAATATGGAATACTAGACCAAAATGCTTAGATTGATGGGCATTGATGAAGATGCATCCCTAAAGAGGGTATAAAAAAATGAAAAACCTTGGGTTGTAACCCAAGAGCTTTCATTGTGATAAGAGTGAATGGCTTCATAACAAAATTACAAAATTGAATCTTATAGTGATGTGTCTATAAAAATATTAATTTTAGTGAATGTTGGAATTTAATACCAACTTCCTTTTTGTCCCCCAAAGTTGGCATATTAGATAGGTCATTTAATTTGTCTGCCACTATCCATTTCTTATGTTTACCCACTACGCCACTTTATTATTTATTTATTTTAAATGTTGTTCCATTTTATAAATATTTGTTGTATTTCATTTAACTTGAATTTGAATTTACTTTAATAAAATATTTGAAAATGAAGATGAGACGTTTAAAGCCATCTTTGATAAGTTTTTTTACCTTCTTGGGCTCCCTAAGGATTATGGGCATTGATGGTAATAGATGTTGGTATTAATTTTAGTAAATGTTGGAATTTAATACCAACTTCCTTTTTGTCCCCCAAGGTTGGCACAGTAGATAGGTAATTTAATTTGTTTGCCACTATCTATTTCTTACAACAAAATTCAATAACATCCACTATTAATTTGTCTCACTTTAATTACAACCTTAAGTTTTTTTTTACCTTCTTGGGCTCCCTAAGGATTATGGGCATTGATGGTAATAGATGTCGGTATTAATTTTAGTGAATGTTGGAATTTAATACCAACCTCCTTTTTGTCCCCCAAGGTTGGCACAGTAGATAGGTCATTTAATTTGTTTGCCACTATCTATTTCTTACAACAAAATTCAATAACATCCACTATTAATTTGTCTCACTTGAATAACAACCTTAAGTTTTTTTTTACCTTCTTGGGCTCCCTAAGGATTATGGGCATTGATGGTAATAGATGTTGGTATTAATTTTAGTGAATGTTGGAATTTAATACCAACTTCCTTTTTGTCCCCCAAGGTTGGCACAATAGATAGGTCATTTAATTTGTCTGCCACTATCTATTTCTTATGTTTACCCACTACTCCACTTTATTATTTATTTTTGAAAAATGTTGTTCCATTTTATAAATATTTGTTGTATTTCATTTAACTTGAATTTGAATTTACTTAATAAAATATTTTGAAATGAAGATGAGACGTTTAAAGCCATCTTTGATTAGAGACTGGTAGATTCAAAAATTGATTCGATGGTTAATTCCTCAAACCAAATATCACAACAATGTCTTATATCCCAAGACAAGTATGATGAAGAGAATCACCATATATTTATTATGACCAACATTTAAACATAATTTTTAAGCAATTTATACCTACTCCTTGGTAAATATCCCCTTTTACCAAATATATATTATGTTCCAAGATACTATCATCAATGTCAATATAGTTATCTAACTGTGTCAATTAAATATGTTTCAAGACACAATTGTCAAAGTGGTGACCCAGATCGATCCACTTACCAAATAGATCAAGGCAAACAATGACTCTATACAATAATAGTTCTTTGGCCTTATTTATAACATATTACCACCAATAAGGTATCTCGCTTAAAATGCATGCACATGTACCAAAAATAATGCATTGCAAATGACACGTACACCATCATTGATAAAGGAGCAATAGCTCACCGATGGGGTATCACCGACAAGTTCCCTGAAACCCGACACATAAAAATGGGATGCGACAAAAAATGGGTAGAAACGAAGAGAATAAGAGAAGGATAATTTAGAATAATTATGAATATGATGGGGAAAGGAGGAAAAAATATAAATAAAGCATAAAGAGGAAAAGGAGATATCAACTTGAGTTTTTTCCTGATCTAAGGATCATTCAATTGGGAAAACATTGCTTTCCCAAAGATTTCATTTTATTGATATGTGTCTAATAAAGATCAAAGGATTCCATTATGGACTCCTTAATAAATAAGGATTATAGGGGAGTTGAGAATCTTTGAAGAATAATTAAAGCAATAGCCAGTTGTTTTAGCACAAACCCATTAGTCTTTACCTGAGAGAGGGGGGAGCAGAACAAACAAATTTCACTCAAAATAGAGTCTGGATCAATAAGGTATAAAATAGAATAAACCTTGTCATCTTGCATCAAGCGATGAATAAAAATGATATAATTTGAGGTTCACAAGAAATGCATTTAAAATGCCCCCATTAAATAGATGAAGAAAGAGCCACACAATTGCTAAGAGAAAAATATTTACTTGTAGAAAAGGCCAAATCATGTTGAGAAAGAAATGGAGAAGAAATAGTTTCCTTATTCCCACTAGGTAATATTCATCCACTACCTTGGTTGAAGAAGCATTTGGCACCACTGAGTGATGGCAGTCCTCAACATCACACCACCAAGTAGGATTATGCTCTCTGAACTTTTTATTTTCTCCTCCAAAGATAAATGACTTTTTCAAAAGTTTTATTTGGGTAGACAAAGACAATGTGTCCATAAGATAAGTAAGTCCAACATCTAAATGTTATCTACTCATAATCTAGCTTTTGTTTTTCCACCTTATCATCCTTTTTCAACCAGATTTCATCAGGTAGACCTTTTTCAAAGTCTACTTCCATTCAAATTTTGGCAAAAGTAACGAAATGCCTTTGAGTTGTTTCTTGAGAACCAAATTTGAAGATATGAATGGAATTAATAATTAAATAAACAGAAAGATAAGACTATAGGTGAATGGGAAGATTCATAAGTCTCACCTAAACAAGGACAAAATAAATAATATCCACTAAGGGATCAAAAGATTAATACTAAGGCTTAAAACAAATCCTATCTCCCCTATAGAACCAAGGATTGGAATTGAGATTAAGGTTTATTTCCTTAATTAAAACACATTTCACAATAAAAAAATAACCCATTTTCATAAGGGTGAATAAATATCTTTTGATAAAATAGAGGCTTCTAAGTGGAAGAAACCCATTTATGAAAATTCACTAGTTTTGACTAGAGATTATAGAATTTACAAAAAAAACTTTTGAAAATAAGCTTCCTTAACAACAAATTCATCCCCAAGATTGATGATAGTAATGAGATCAAATATATCCATACATAAATGATCACAAAGATGCACCCATCAATAGCTGACATAGGACGTGTAAGGAATCCCTTAAAAGATAATGGCGGTACCAAAGAATCAAAAGAATGAGCCACACTAATAATTATGCTTAGATCCACAGAGGGAAAAGCTAGAGAATGCTTAAGAAATTAAGAATAAAAAATATGAGGATAAGGAATGAGTGCTATAATAGGGGCATTTCTAAATATGTAAAAAGAACCATGAATACAAGTTGTTAAGGCATTGAAAGGAAGCACAAGGACAAAAGTTGTGGGTTGGAAATGACCATTGGAGCCCATTTTGAATTCTAAGTCCTCTTTTTGAGAATTAGGAGAATGTCTATTAATTAAGAACACATTACAAAATATATTTTCCTTTCCAAAATATATCTCACTCACCATCCCTCAACTGCTATAAATAGAGGGCAAGGTGTGGGAATTACAATCAAGTAGGAAAATAAACAGAATTATGATTCCATAAGTTTGTCTTAGGGGATTCTAAATAGAATCATTCAATTATTTTATTGAATTACCTTTACGTATTTGAATTTTTTCATTAGTGTAAAATGAAACTTTAGGTCAAGGTGATCCTAGAGAAATTGACACATCCTTTATTCAATTTCTACATCACACTCCACGAACACCCACATGTGGAGAATGTCTTTGGGGAGGAGTAGAGAAAACCAATGGATATATAAGTGACATCGAACCCTCCCACAATCTCCACGACCCCACCTTCGACTAGAGGAGTAATGATATCGATAATTAGAATCTAGGAAAACTCTTATAATTACAAGAGGAGTATTTCCCTAATGTTTGATGAGAGTGTATAGGCTCCCCACCTTCAAGGACACTTTTTCACCATGAATATATAATATAACATTGTATAAAACAAATATTTTTTAAGCAACAATAAAATCTCTTCCTAAAGTATCTTGATTGAATATTACATAATTTTTGCCTTTCTAAAGCCAAAAAATAATTTTGATGCGAAATATAAGCTAGATTTTCTTGAATTTTGTAGGTAGTTAAGGTGAAATCCCCCAAGAAGATAATGTTACAAGTGAAAAATCCAAATGTGAATTTTGTGATTAAGGAATGAATATTTATCCATACTTGTTGAGCATGAGCATAGAGCCAAAATAAGTGCTTAAAGGATTTTTTTTGCCTGTAGGCATGACAATTATGGTTGATCATACCCATGTTAAAAATTATATCACCAACAAGATTTCCTTGGTGTAAAACACACCAATTTTTTTTTACCTTCTTGGGCTCCCTAGCGGTCGACCAAATAATGATAAATATATAAATCCAAGTTGAAGGAGTAAACTCTAGCCTCCAACTTTTTTTGAGTGTATCATAAGACAAAGGCTTGGGTTTCAAAAGCTACTAATAATCAAGGAAATTTTTATACTAGAGAAGGGATGTGTTAGCGTGCCACCTCTATTTTTGCCACCATTGTAGCAGTGCTTTAAGGCTAATTTTATGCATTATTAGGAGATCTATCATTTGTATTTCACTAAAAAATTCAAAGTCTCTATTGTTAAGATAATATTTGGTATTAATATATTATTGTGTATGAAGATCTGATGCATTAGTTGAAAAAATATGCAATAATATGAAATTTTTTTATAATTTAAGGGCCTTAACCCATGGAAACTTAGTGAAAGGAACATTTTGGTAGTTAATTACAAGAAAACATGTAAATTTTTGGGTGTTAAATGAGATAAAACCATGAAATTTATCTCATTTCCTTGAGCAAGCCAGGGTTTGATGGATTCCTAGTCTTTCTAGTTGATTTTGATAATAAAAGTGCCACCAAGTCTGATAGGCATAAGATCAAGTGTGGAGGGTGTAAAAATAAAGTCCTTTTAAAACACCAAAACCATAAAGGATGTAAGATGAAATGAAATGTTTGATAATCAACTTCTATACCTCTTTCCCCTTGATAGCTCCAAAAATATTCTAGGAACACAAAGTTAATCCTTGCTTCTTAATGTCAATGAGGACCATGTTTTTGAATATGCTTGGGTAGTAACATAGATCTCAAGGCACTTTGTGCAATGCTTGCTTTATTTCATGATTGGACCAAATAAAATCACTAATAATCTTCTAAGACATGTTGTATATACCTTTAGAAGGAGCCCAACATGAAAAGTAATAAACATGAGTAGAAAATATTAAATTTAGAAGTTACCATCCAAAGAAAGTTATTTAGTCTGCTACTGATTTAGTTTTATGTTTGATTTTTTGCATAAAATATTTTCAATGTTTTAAGAGGGAGGCCTAGAAGGAAAAGATGAAACCCCTATGAAGTTGAAAATTTTTACAATAAAAATATATTTCCAAGCAAATCTAGTATGTTGAGTTGGCTTGGGCGCAAAGGACCATATGTAAAAATGAGTTTTATCCCATTGAATAATGAAGCCTAAAGTAAGGTAGAAAATTTGAAGGCACTCCATGGAATTTTTAAGCACTTGGAGTCTTCCTCTAATATGATGAGGAAATACTTACATGCAAAATGACCATTGATGAGCTAAGCAACAAAAGGGTTGGGGAGAGATTTTCCCTTAACAAGCCCTCACAAATCATAACTTCATAGAGCAAATATCCAAAGCATTTCTTATTGATAATATAAAGGGATAAGAGGAAACCTTTGACAAATATACTGGACTACTAGACCAAAATGCTTAGATTGATGGGCATTGATGGTAATAAATGAAAATGCATCCCTAAAGAGGGTATGAAAAAAATGAAAACCCTTGGGTTATAACCCAAGAAATTTTTTTGTGATAAGAGTGAATGGCTCCATAACAAAATTACAAAATTGAATCTTATAGTGATGTGTCTACAAAAAGTATTAATAAGACTCATGAAGATATAAAAGTGTAATTTATTAATATGTTTTTATAAAACTACTTAAAATTTAATTTAAATCACATATAACTAAAACAAAGTGAAATTGTTCTAAGACATTGTCAAGCCATCTCCCAATGTATAATTTACGTTGTAGTCCCACAACCAAGTGATAAGCTTACCTTTCTAGCTCTTAAGTAAAGGTGAAAATTTACAACATTACTAAACCAAATGAATGCAATATTAAATAAATTACTTGACTATAATGAATATTACTTAATATAACCTTTAAAAATGGAAACTATCAAAACATTGCCTATAAATTATGACCCTAATCAATTTCATGAAAATCAAAGAGTTTCAGGACACGGGACTAATAAATGTCTCAAATTACAACATAAGATCAAAGATCTAATTGATAAAAACACTAGTATTATTGATGGGCATAAATATTCATTAGATGAACATGTGGCTTAGCCTAATTAATGCATACAAATATTTAGTAATCCATTACCAAATCATAACACTCCTAAACAAAATAATGTGCATTTGCAAAAATTTATACATCACTCTACTATTTTACTTGAGCATGAGATTGAAACATTATTGCCATGGTTTTTGGGTCTAGAAGGCATATGCCTTACATTGCATTTCATTACCATGAGATACCTAACAATGCATTAAATAATGGTCCTACATATAGAAGAGGTTTTGTTGATTACCATCTTTCTATCACACATGGTATTAAGATTGAAAATGGTTCTAGTGAAAACCTTATTTTGATGTCATTCTTATCTAGTTGAGGATAAATTGAGAGAGATTTATTTGTTAGGAATATGATACTACACAATCATTATTGTCACATCCCAATTTCACCTTATAATTAATAACCTTTAAATCTATAGATTAATATGGTTATTATTTAATTATCATTACTTTGATTTGAGATTTATGACATATACTCTAATAGGATAGTGATATTATTGATTAGTATACATGATTTGGTATCTATATTTTTTTATTTTATACATTGAGGATATATATTTGTTAGTTTTGCATCATTGACTGATATATATGATGACTCAGATTAACTACCTACATATTACGAGGTGGATGCATGATTGATCCTACCCTCAGAGCTTGATGAGGGAGAGCATCATCGGAGAGGATGGGCTAGATAGGGCATCCTCTTCTTAATAGTTGAGTTTTATAGACAAATATTTTGGCCTAAGTTTATAAAATCTGAAGCTGAGTCTTACATTAGAAAGTTGAGTTGTATACATTTCAACGCTATAGTGGGTATATTAAATTAAATGATTCAACATTTAATATGCTGAAACATCTAGTGTTACATTGTGCAGAGCTTTTTAATAGTGAAGTATATATTTGGAGTCATTATAGATATTTTGGTAAATTGCTAAGACTATATTCAAATCGCTGAAGCTAGTAAGTAAATAACAAAAGTCAATTATGAAAACGTTGTCATTTGGGCTTAATATATGAGTATAAATTTAAACACCTAGCTAAGATAGGAAATCACTAAATTATTGGTTGAGTCACTGAGCGTATATGATAAAATTGATGAGTTTCAATGGTAAAGCCAAGTTTAATAAAAAAAGGCCAGTTTAAGCAAAAATGCCAGGTCATTATGACTTTAGTTTGAAACATTGTATGTTGAGTCTCTATTTTTGGTATGGATATTTATCTAATTTTATATCATTGAGTTTGTAATGAAAGCGCAAAGTATTAAATAGTAAAGTTGAATTTAAATATTTATTGAAACGCATAAGTGTTTAAAGAAACCGTAGAAGTGTTAATGAAAATGATGTGCATGTAAAAATGCCAAGTTGATTGTATTCAAAATGTTGTGCATGTAAAATAAAATGCCATGCATGAAAATTGTAATGCCCAGTCTTGATAAGTGAAATGTCAGATTGTATAAATAAAATGCCATGTCAATGCTTTGTGTCGCAAAGTCACTGCATTGTGATGCCAATTCAAACTTATATAAATGGTGAATTTATATATTAAAAATGCCTAGACATAATGGAAAAAGTGTTGAGTTAAATATATTAAATTGGCTGAGTTGGAAAATTAAGCACTGAGACAATAAATTAGTAAATTTAAATTTGCTAAATTTAAGAGATAAAATAGCTGAGTCATTTAAATAAAACTAATTATGATTTATTTTTAATACAAGATCAAATGTTCGGTGGAACTTTATTAATCTCGGATTTCCATTTAGTGTTTTTTTAAAGAGATATATGAGCCAATTCTTGATTAGCCAAGTATGACATTTGGCTTTGGAAAAATCTATTGTTTGAACTATGCATTGTATGTTAAGCATATTATGGGGTTCTCCTAATTGTGAGGGTATAACTTAAAATATTATCAAAGAAAGGAATACATGAAGCTAAATGAATGGTAAAAGAGCTAGATTTTTTCTGTGGTATTTCTATTAGGGACAATGTTTTCCTTAATAGTTATATTGAAATTAATCCAAAGATGTGGCTGAAAACTTTGTAAGTTAGTATAACTTAACTTTTTTGTATAAGCACACATTTATGGCATGATATAACATTCGAATACTTTTGCATGAGGTGTGTTATGACTATGAATTAATAAGTATTATTCTTATTTAGACTTTTACATGTTGAAAAGAATGCATATTGAAACTTTTATTGTCTATTTTATTTTTGAGGCTTAAATTGATTTGGGGTTATTTTATATTAGGATAACTATTAGTAATTAAAACTTGTGTGCAATTTATATTACGAGTGTATCAATATGTGTAAATGATTATATATTTATAGATTAAAATGATGTCTCGTGATGTGTGCCTAAAGATATGTTTACATCTGATTATTATTGTACAAAATAGACTATTGTATACCTGAGTGGTATTATCTTGTATAGATTTGTTTAAAAATGATAGTGTAAGGTTGATTATTCATGTTTGAGTAGGGTTCTCAAGCACAAAGAGCTATGATATTATGGGATATCATAGAATACTTCAACTTAAACATATATGTTTGGATGGTACAAATTATAGTTGTATGTTTAAACTCTCATCTACATTGAATGATTGAATGTATGTATTAGATATTAATTGAGCAGTATGTTTATAGTAGTTAGTAAGACATCATGTATATTTGCATACAACTTTAAGAGTATAAGCAAATGTTAGGTTTGAGTTTTATGTGCTAGAATGACTTATTTGTTAAATGTACTTGTTTGATTAAAAGCATATATTTTTATATATTTATGACTACTTAGTATGACTAATTATGAGAAAACTAGTAGTTATATCTTAAAACACTAGACTATGATATTATGGGATATCATGAGGTATAATTGTATAGAGTATATTGTAGTAATCAAAAAATTGTAGTTTAATATGAATGTGAACCATACCTAGATGGTATGAACTATAGACATTATTTTTTGTATGATTTAAATAATAATATATGATTTATTCATACGTGGTTGAAATAAAAGTATACTTTGCTTACTTTTATGTTTAACATATGATGTGTCATGGTTGCTAGGAGAATGTACATAGTATGAATATTGTGGTTAAATAAAGTGTAGTGAAACATTATCTTTTGGTATGTATGAATTACATGTGAGTGTAATATCTTGTAATAGAAATAAGTTTTCTACGATATATTACATGTTTAGTTTTATAAATCATACACACTTCGGTACTAGTTTGTTCTCTAGATTATTGCACCATTATATCTACCTATCCATGAAGGGAGGGTCATTAAATGATAGGGGATTATGCAGGAGATTGTTGGTCCATATTTGCTGTGAAAAAATACTCGGATGATGCGTTCCCTCCCCACAACAATACTACTTATCTAGAGACCATACTGGAGATTGTCAAAGATACACAAGTTGGTTCAACTTGAGATTTAGAGAGCTTGGTGTCTATCTTTTATATTAAGATTGAAGACCTCAAGGAAATGTAATTATATTTTGTTTATTTATACTGAACAATAATGATTGTATTATAGGACTAGTCGTAGCTGTGTCCTGATATATTCACTTTTCTTGGAGTTGTTATTGTAATATATTATATTACATTCAATATTTAAATATTGAAACCATTATTATTCTAAGTTGTTTATTATGATTGATTTAAGTTATTTAGTTTAACTATGGTTGAGTGGATTGAATGTTAAGTAATAGTTTTTTTTTTAAATTACTACATTATTCTAAGTACAACTTGAAGGGATGTAACATGTGATATCAGAGTTGTATCTCAAACTCTGAGACTTAATGAGTCCATTAATATTTTTGTACCTTTTTGTTTAACAAAAAGAATAAATATGCAGGTATGTATGGTACATTGAGTGTGTACTCTTAGAGTATTTTTACCCTCTTAGAGTTGTAAAAGGATTGGTTTATCGAGTGTCTCATTGGTGATAGTTTTATAAGGTGTATGGGTAGGTGATTACATGGCTTTGTTCAGGGGATGTGAACAAGAGTTTCCTATCATATTTTTCATCTTAAATTGAACACCTCAAGTGTGATTATGTCTTTCTTGAATCATCTTCACCATTTATGTTTTGTGTTGTGAGTGTTTTAAGAGCATGGAGTGATTATTACTTAAATAATTATGCTTTAGTTTTGTGTTCTATTTATACAGATCCTAGGAATGGAAATCATATAAGACCATTCTGGAGTGGCACCACCTAGTGTAGTAAGAATTTTCTTGTAGTTGAATGTGGATTTCTTGATTGTGAGTTTCTTTATGTTAGGATTTTGTGGACTACCATCCTTATATTTATATAGAATCAAGAAAGAAGAGTCATCTCTCTTAGTTAGCTTAGAGGTGAGTTGTTATTCTTTCATTCTCCTCTTACATTATTTTATGCTATCAAGAAGAATTATATTTTTAGGATGTTGATTTAAGTGTTTCTTTAAAAAGAAAATTTGTTTATGAAATGTTGTTAAATCTTTTTCCCTTAAGTTTAGGGGATATTGTTTTCTACTTCTTGTTGAAAGAAACTGTATGGTTAGGTATATTGAATCATCTTTGATGTTAGTATTTTCTTTTTTATTGTGTAGGTAGGTTATAATACTACACTTATAAGTTGGGTAAGTGAATTGTGATAGGTAACATGGAATTGTGGTGTTTCTTTCTACCATGTGAGGGTATGTAGGAGATTTATTTTTGAGATGTTATTTCTCTATCTCTCCACTTTGTAACTTTTAGAGTTACTATTTTATATAACTTGACCTCAAGGAATTACAAACCTTGAATATATATTAATTATAGTTGAGTATAATTATTATGTTATTAATCACCTTCATTTAAACTGATATTATTCTTTTTTGAAGCATATTGTTTTGAAGAGTTATATGTACCATTTTTCAATATCAAGTAAGGTATAATATGTATGAAACACCTTCTAGTCTAAAGGGTTTAGATAAACTTTAACTTGTTGTGTGCTAGTCATGCAAGTAAGGAGACATTGTCTCACTTTTAAGGTTGTAGGGATGGTATGATCCTTGGCCTTTGTATGTTATGTTAATTATGGTATTATTTCCTCTTTACTATGACTATAACACTAGAAGTTAAGCTTTAAAATATGATACTAATTATATTTGATTTGTAGTAACTTAATACAATCTCAAGATGATTGTATGATTTTTTTATATATATGTTATTACATCTGAAATTATTTAGCATATAGTATTGCTTTTTATGATTTGTTAGTATAGATTTATGTTTCATAGAATTATGAACATTTTTTAGAAATTGTCAAGTCATGAAGACTTGACAAAAGAGTGATGAATTGGGAATTTGAGTTCTAAGTGATAGGATGGTATCCTATTTAGTCTCATATTAACTCAAATTATTGATATTGAGTTGGATCTAATAGACAGACTTATCAAATCCAAGATTTGACAAGTAAACTTGTTAAATTTAATCATATGGCCATACACATGTATACTATGGACATGTATTCCATGTAGATGGGTATTCCATGATTTTGTATACATTATATTTATCATTTCTATTTATTATCATACTTGTCAGGAGCTTTGATTGAGTAATGACAATATTGACATGTTATACTCATCTGAAGCTATGTGGTGTAGTGATAGTATTAATCTATACACATCATTCTTGTCAAGTTTTTTAAATATTTTTATCCGATATGAAAAATATACTCTCTAGAATAGAAGGATGTGCAAAGGGGATAGAAGATTTTGTGGGACTCTGATTGATCATTTAGTTTGACTTTTAGGATGGTCTCATATGTTTTTAGAAATTTAATAAGAATTTTACCGAGTTGTTATGGGTATGTCTTATGGTTCTAGACCCCAGGGTGGTCATGATAGAACCAATCATATTAAGTGATATTCACAAAACTTGTTTACATAATAGAAAATGTCATTGATTAAGATCTTGTGGGATAAATACTCTAAGAATAATGTTACATGAAAGAACTATGATGAATTCTTCAGGGAAATTTTACATTTATATGCATAAGATGATACTTGATACTATGTTTTCATGTTATTAAACTTCGTTTGTTAATCAGATTTTTTGATTAAGTAAGAGTCATCACGGAATTTGAAGTTAATTTAATAATATTTTGTTTAATTATAATAATGGTGTTTTGGTTGTTACCATTTTTTTAAATCATTAATTATTTTATACAAAAAAAAAACCCTATTTTGGAATCTCTTTCTTCATTCATAAGATTTAGAAAAATGATCAGAATATCTTATTAATTCTCTTCATATATATAACAACCACTAAACCACCCTGTTATTACAACACTAAAACTTGGCAAGTTATGTATATAACAACCACTAAACCTTCATGTTATTAAATAAACTTGTTAAACAAAACTCGCTACAATTTTTTTAAATAAACATTAATTCTCTTCATAGTAACAATCAAATAAAATGGACAGATGAAGTCTCTCTTTCAAACCATTCCTATAGATTTTCTGTACTCATTTCAACATATCCTACATTCTGATTATGTCTCAAATTTTAAGTGTATTTTCTTTGAACTTTGCATTTTTCTAAACTTCCATTTCAATTTTTACTTGGTAAAGTGCTCAAACATTTAGCCCATATTATTAGTCCCATAGATATAAATTGTTTAGGATGCATTTTACTTCAACTTGAGATTATTCTTTCTTCCCTTAACTAATGGGAAGACATTGATTTACGTGCTGAAAAATGTATTTAATTTTTATAAAAATAATATTAAGTTTTTTAAGATTCCATATAAAAAATGTTATTTTTGTATTTTAATTCATCTAAAATATTATATTCTTTTACACACTTTACGTCTATGAAACTCTCTTAGAGCACATTAATGTTATTTCTAGCTTGTACATTTATTGATTGACCCTGACTTAATGAAGTACATGGGCCTTTATGGGCATGAACACTAATCTATGTATGCCACACCCTATCCATGGGCAACAAGTTTTAAGGATCCATTGCCGAGGCATTGACATATAGATTAGATGCCACTATGCATTATTACACTGTACAAGAAGAGACCAAATCAGATCAATTTTGTTTTATGCAATCACCTCAAACCTCATGATGAACATAAATCCCATGCACACCTGCAATTAGTACTTAACATGAGACCATAAATATTCATTAAAAAAACTATTGATAAAAGAACTGATTTAAGAATGATTGAATTGATAGAACATTACAAAGGCCTTGTTTGTGGTTGTAGACCACGTATTCATTATAGGCTAGAGGACTATCTTCATGATCAGATGGAATCAAAGTCCCACATGACACTTTGATGTCATACTTCCATGTAAAATACTTTGACTCGTCTATTGTTTTCTTCCCAACTCCTTTCACTGCTACATTCTTTTATTCTAGCTTATTTGTATTCTGCATCAAAGAATAATAAGGGGCACAAAGTGCCAAGTTCTTATGGGGCAGTTTGGAGAGTAGCTTTGGGGACATTAGCAATGTATCATCACTAGTAAATAATAGGCTATGCATTTCCCTCACATTTAAAAAAATAATGTAAAATCTAAATCAATAAATGTAGCTACAAACATGAAAATGATTATGAGCACCTGCAAATGCGATTAACCTTCCGTCCCAAACGTCAACACCTAAGAAGAGAAGATACTTTGTAAATGCACCTTTAACCTTCCATCCTAAATGATAACACTTAAGATTTTACACAGGCCAAAATATGTTGTAAAATATACACCCCCTGGAAATGATGAAAGACCAACACTCGTCTTGAAAATAAGAAAAGAAATTTAAAAAAACAACAAGTCATTCGAAAAGTAACGACCAAAATGGCATTGCCATGTTTGCAAAGCTCGATATCCCACTAACAATATGTGGTGTCAACACATTCGCTAGGAAATCAGGGTCATACTCTGATTCTGTACAAGAGTCGGCAAAAGAGTGTTATGAGTAAACATGCAATAAAAGAGACATTTGATAAATTGAATATCAAAAGTACTACACCAACAACGTTCTCACAAACTTGTGTGGAGAGGGGAAGATGAAGGGTGCATACAATGTTTTTGACCAAATGACTGAACATGAAATATTCTCATGGAAAATCTTAATAGGCACAAATAAAAGGCAGGTATCCTCACTAGGCATTGTAAATTTTTCAAACAATGCAACCAACAATGGTTTATCATAACTCGTCAAATTTTGTGCACATTTTAGAGCATTATAATAGGGTAAGGGCATCCATCAAATTATAATGAAGAAGGGGCAAAGTATTTGCCCTAGAACATATCTTATAATTGATTTTCAACTTGGATCGGTATTTTATTTATCTATAAATTAAGATACGCTAAGAGCCACTAAGGAAAAACTGTAGTCACCAAAATGGGTATTTGAAGTGGTAATTGATCCTAAATAAAAATTAAGGAAAGAATACGAAAGTGAGAGCAAGTAGAGAGAACATTTACATACACCTAAGAAAGAAACATTGGACAGATAACCTTAACAGAATAAATTTTGCAATTATAGGTGACTATGCTGCTTGTCTTTGCAGTTTATTTTACTTTATATTTACAAAAGTACATGTTTGGTGAGATGGTAGGCTTTGTTTCTTCATTCATTGCAGTTTATTTTTGTGGTTGAGGAGGTGTCAATTGAAAGATACGAGGGACAAGTATTTCTGACAGAATGGGGTTATGCATCTACAGGAACACATCGCTTCCATGGGAGGAAGAAAAAACATGATAATATTTTTTCTAAAAGAGCTTGAAATAGCCTCAAACAATTATTCAACAGAATTGGGAAAAGGCGGTTTCGTAATAGTCTACAAAAGAGTTCTTGTATATCAATGCGGTTCCGGTGGCAATCAAAATGCCCAAAGCAGTTTTTAACAAGTTTATCAATGAAGTTCTGATTTTTTCTCATATCAATCACATAAACATAGTGAAATTACTTGGTTGTTGCCTCCAAACTCAATTTCCATTACTAGTATACGAATTTGTGTCTAATGGGACACTTTTTGAACATCTACACTCAGTGGGGAAGAATTTAACCTGGGAAACACAACGACAGATCGCCATTAAATTGGCAGATGCTATAACATATATACATCTTTAATCTTCTCAGCCAATATTTCATGGTGACATAAAATCATCAAATATTCTTTTAGATGACACATTCACTACAAAATTTATAGACTTTGGTGTTTCTCGCCTTCGACCTTCCGGTGAAATACACCTCAACACCATGGCAGTGGGTACTTGGGGCTACTTGGATCCGGAGTTCATAAGAAGCAATCAATTTACAGACAAAAGTGATGTTTTTAGCTTTGGTGTGGTTTTGGTGGAGCTACTCACTGGTATAAAATCTTTGTTTCCTGTAGATGGAACTGTGTGCACTTTATATGACCATTTCCTGTCCACAATCAACCACAACGACTTGACTAAAATTTTAGATCCCAATGTAGTAAATGATGAAAACCAAGAGTAGATGGAGAATATGGCAAGATTAGCTAAGGCATGTTTGCAAGTGAAATCAAAAGCATGGCTGTCGATGAGAGAGGTGGTGGAGGAGCTTGCTTGGATAAGAGCTGCCTCAAAATAGTCAAAGACTATATAGAGATGTGAGCCTTGTTGAGCAGTATAGGAGTGATTCAAGACGAGCAATGATGAAAGATTATACCTTGCTAGAGGTTGGTGATCAAAGTACTCTTAAGGATCCTTACCCTTGGCCGGTCCTCAATGAGATTATTACTTCAGAGGACCCTTCCACTACGTTGATATAAATTTAGATGCTAGATATGTATGCACGCTGATAAAGACAAAATCACTTGCACAAGTTAGAAGCATGCTCAAAGCAATATAAACCTTTTTCACCTTAAAAATTTGATAGATAACCTTCTGCCCGACGCTATCTCCATTGAGATCAGAATAATAAGGAAGATGGGAGCAGTGGAGGAAAATAATTTGATAGGAGAAGCTATTTCAGAGAGAAATTTAATAACATTTCTATTTTTATGCCTTCTGCGTCATCCAAAATAAAGATATTCAAAATACTGAAAGGCACAATTTCTGATTTCAGAACAAAGATCACTTTAAGAATGACTGCTCACACCATGATCGATACAGGTTTCTAACTATCTACAAGGAATAACTGTATAGAAAATGACATCATAGAGATTAGGAATGACTGCTCACACCATGATCGATACAGGTTTCTAACTATCTACAAGGAATAACTTCATAGAAAATGACATCATAGAGATTAGAAATGACTGCTCACCCCATGATCGATACAGATTTCTAACTATCTACAAAGAATAACTGCATAGAAAATGACATCATAGAGACATGCAGTAATCCACCCGACATGTAATGGTAAATGTGGTCGAATCTGCTGCCATCCCTGCAAAAAAAAATCAATTACCTATCATTATCATTCTGAGCCTGATGTCTTGAAGTAGGGGCACTGCCCATCCCTGCAAAGAGAGCCCATCCATTTTGACAGTAAAACCAAGTTGTGTCTTGAGCTGCGTGGCATTTGTAATAACATCTAAAATATTTAGCTAATCAGAGATAGTGATCAATATTATTTTATTTTGTTAATTAAATATCTTGCAACTTACTGTCAATGCTCATACATAATGAATTGCACAAATCAATACATTTTTATTGCCTGAGATAATAATGAATAATCATTGTTTAAAGGAAAACGAAGCCAACAGTACCCTTCGGGACTAATAAGCAATGGATCAAACGTACCTTTATTTTTGTATAGCTTTTTTTCCCTTTCCTGTTCACAAATTGTTTGCAATTCCATTCTTTTGTTCTTAATATATTGATAATTCCTATCATCCTATCATTCCTATTATGTTACCAAAAAAAATCAACAAAATAGATCCACTTTATGTAAAGAGAGTTCTGCCGTTGATGCCAAAGCTGTGCACCTCCGTAAACAGTGCTTTCCCCAAGTCATCCAGCAAGATGGTGATGAAGTCGAAGGGGGGTCTACGTTCTTTGGAATTTGAGCAGTGACGTTCTGAGTTGGTTGGGCATGGGGAATAAAGGGTGAGGTGTCACCCTTTATTCCAAAGAAGAGGATCTTGAAGATTTCTGGGCAAATGGAGGCGTCTGCAGATCCAGGAACGAAGGCTGCTAAACCTGCTGCTGTATCCCTCTAAAATTAGCATAATTTGCCCGCGAGCAGGCCGCTGTTTTATCTCAAATAAATAAGTTAAAAGATTAATTAATTTAATATGTGCTTTGTGGTAGTTGGGGTGCGCCAGGCTTCTGCAGTAGTGCAACACAGAAGCGACGCGTGAAGGCCCTGATAGCAAGCTACCGGTTTGAACCACGTATCAGATATTAAACTGATAAGAACAGATACTACACTTGATCTTAGCCAAAAGGCCGAGAAAGGTATGCTTTTGTTCCTCTCTTCCCTAACTATTTGTACCGCATTATCCATCTTTCATACACTCCCGCTTACATGTGGGATTCAGCGACCAAACATACCAGGAAAGGATATAATCCGTGGTTTTTGCGGAGGAAAACCATTTCATTGGCAAACTAGTAGTTTGCTTTTTATTTTAGTAAATGAAACTATTCTTTTAAATGCATTATAGTTTGTAGTTTAGTAAATGAAAACTTACCATTTTCGATTATTATTTGTTTTCAATTTATATATATATATTTTACTGTCCTATGATTTTCTCTCCTTTAACTCCATATAATCCGTCGTGTTTCTTATTTTTTAATAGAGGAAAACCATTTCAATGGAAAACTAGTGAATTTTCATAAATGGGTTTCTTCCACCTAGAAGCCTCTATTTTATCAAAAGATATTTATTCACCCTTATGCAAATGGGTTATTTTTTATTGTGACATGTGTTGTAATTAAGGAAATAAACCTTAATCTCAATTTCAATCCTTGGTTTTATAGGGGAGCTAGGATGTGTTTGAAGCCTTAGTATGAATCTTTTGACCCCTTAGTGGATATTATTTATTTTGCCCTTGTTTAGGTGAGACTTATGAATCTTCCTCTTCACCTATAGTCTTCTCTTTCCTTCTCTTATATTAGTAATGCCATTCATATCTTCAATTTTGGTTCTCAAGAAACAACTCAAAGGCATTTTGTTACTTTTGCCAAAATTTGAATGGAAGTAGACTTTGAAAAAGGTCTACCTTATGAGATCTGGGTGAAAAAGGATGATAAGGTGGGGAAACAAAAGCTAGATTATGAGTAGCTGCCATTTAGATGTTGGACTTACTTATCTTATGGATACATTACCTTTGTCTACCAATAAGACTTCTGAAAAAGTCATTTATCTTTGGAGGAGAAAAGAAAAAGTTCAAAGAGCATAATCCTACTTGGTGTTGTGATGTTGAGGACTGCCATCACTCAGTGGCGCTAAATGCTTCTTCAACCAAGGTAGTGGATGAATATTACCCAGTGGGAATAAGGAAATTATTTCTTCTCCATTTCTTTCTCAACATGATTTCGCCTTTTCTACAAGTAAATATTCCTCTTAGCAGTTTTGTGGCTCTTTCTTCATATATTCAATGGGGGCATTTTAAATGCGTTTCTTGTGAACCTCAAATTATATCAGTTTTATTCATCCCTTGATGCAAGATGATAAGGTTTATTCTAATTTACACCTTATTGATCCAAACTCTATTTTGAGTGAAATTTCTTTGTTCTCCTCCCCCCGCTCTCAGGGAAAAATTAATGGGTTTGTGCTAAAACAACTCGTTGCTTTAATTATTATTCAAAGATTCTCAACTCCCCTATAATCTTTATTTCTTAAGGAGCCCTTAATGAAATCCTTTGATCTTGATTGGATACATATCAAAACAATGAAATCTTTGGGGAATTAATGTTTTCCCAATTGAATGATCCTTAGATCAAGCAAAAACTCAAGTTGATATCTCATTTTCCTCTTTATGCTTTACTTCTATTTTTTCCTCCTTCTCCCATCTTATTCATAATTATTCTAAATTATCCTTATCTTATTCTCTTTCTTTCTACTCACTTTCTATCACATCCCATTTTTATGTGCCAAGTTTTAGGGCACTTGTCGGTGATACTCCACTGGTGAGTTATTGCTTCTTTATCAATGATGGTGTGTATGTCATTTATGATGCGTTGGTTTTGGTACATATGCATGCATTTCAAGCGAGATGCCTTGTTGGTGGTAATACGATCTAAATAAGGCCAAATAAATATTATATAGAGTCATTGTTTGCCTTGATCTATTTGTTAAGTGGATCGATCTGGGTCACCGCTTTGACAATTATGTCCTGAAACTTATTAAATTGACACAGTTAGATAACTATATTGACATTGATGCTACTATCTTGGAACATAATATATATTTGGTAAAAGGGGATATTTACCAATGAGATATGTATAAATTTCTTAAAAATTATGTTTAAATGTTGGTCATAATAAATATGTATGGTGATTCTCTTCATCATACTTATCTTGGGATATAAGGCATTGTTGTGATATCTGGTTTGAGGAATTAACCATCGAATCAATTTTTGAATCTACCAATCACTTATCAAAGATGGTTTTAAATGTCTCATCTTCATTTTTGAATATTTTATTATAGTAAATTCAAATTCAAGTTAAATGAAATATAACAAATATTTATAAAATGGAACACCATTTAAAAAATAATAATAATAAAGTGGCGTAGTGGGTAAACATAAGAAATAGATAGTGGCAAACAAATTAAATGACCTATCTATTGTGCCAACCTTGGGGGACAAAAAGGAAGTTGCTATTAAATTACAACATTCACTAAAATTAATATTTTTATCATGTTGCATTTCCTCTCACCCATTGCGCCACATAAGGGAATAGTGAAAGAAATGAAGTAAATAGTGAAGTGGGTGGAAATAATTGAATTATTGAAGTTATTTATTGTCTTTTTGAATGTCAAAAGAAGGGAGAAGAGCTTGGTGAATGAAGGAGGAGACATTCATTTTTGGAGGAGGAAATTTGATGAATGCACAAGCAAGGAGGAGGAGTTTAAGAGCTATACATTTTATTGTACAAGTTATATATGGTGCCTAGGGGGTGATATTCATGCTAAAAGAGGAACTACTAGAGGAGAATAGAAGGAGGATGATTTAAATGCAAGAAATATTATTTCCTAGTTTAACAACAAATCCAGGGACCTTGGTATGAAAATTAGTTTAATAGGAAGTTGAGTTCATATGTTATAATCAATCATGCTTGCCAATAAATTGATTTGGACTGTTCCTTAAATAAATTATCCTCTATAATCTTTGATTAATTTAAAGTCTTGAATAATTTTGAATTCCTTTATAATTAAGTGTTTTGATAAATAAATACACATTTATTAATTCATATAAAGTTTGAATTATTTCGAATAATGAATAAATACCCAAATAAAGTTCCTGTTGTATTCATGCAAATATAGAATTTTGGATGAATAAATTTATACAATATCCTCTGCATACAACTATTCTTCCTTAGAATACTCCATCCCTATTGGTGTTACCTTGATAACAATACAAACTTGTTTTACCATTTTTAGACTATGTAACCAATAGAAGAAATAAACATAATACCAAGCTTATTAGCAATCAATTTTAGCAAAATATTATGCTGCCTTAGATGGTAAGGCATTTTGATTTTATTAAAATAAATATTCTTTGCATAAGTGTAGCACATAGATTTGATTGGGTATGTCTTGAAAACTCAATAATGGCCCAACTACAGGTTGTCTTTACCAGGTATCTTTTCATTAACTCAAATATGTACATACAGAGGTTTTACCTATCAAAACAAGAAAATTATATATGAATATTTATAAGGATTCAGTCAAAAGGAAAATCGAACATTGGTAAATAAAGAATAAAATAATTTATAACTCAGTTTTAAAAGCATGCAGTAAGTAGCCTACCTCTTTCAAATCTTAGTAAAGATAATCCAACCAGGATGCAAGGCTTGTTTAGATTCACCATTTTTCTCTCTAACAATTTTACCTTTTAATCAAATCTTGTTGTAGTACAATTTATTCCTTCCCTGATGCATCTACAAGTAAAATTTTTTAATTTGAGGTAGTTTCTGTAGTTGAATGGCACCCCATATAATAGTCTGTATCTAACAATACTAATTGGAAAAATAAAAATAAAAATGAAGATATATTGTTTTAACACTACTGAAGTATGACATCCCAATTCATTTGTTATTATCTATTGATGTGTCTAAAATTGAATCAGTGGACGCATTTAAACACTTGTATTTTTTAGTGTCAGATGTGTCTATACAATGGAATTTTACCTGTAGCATCTCATTTCCTGTACCAATTGATATTATAAATAATTTTATTTTTATCCTTTCACTGCTACTTTTGGTGTCACATATCCACTTACCTTTATGCATAGGTGGTGCTTCAGTTCCCAAGTGTTCTTTTGATGCTAAAAATTTTAAATGGCCTCTAAGTTAACCAAGGCATTTTACTTTGGAGGTGAATATAATAATTTTTTTCTTATTAAGTATGGTGACTTGGTAGCTTTTCAATTCTTGTCATATTCAATTTTAATCAAACCTTTTGTGCCCACTCTTATGCCATCCCCTTATATGGTTTTTCCTTTTACAGAGTCACCACTTTATGTGGGATAAATGCTTATACAATCATTCCTTCTAAATTTAATACTTTCACCAATTTTCAACATTATTATTATTATTCACCATATAAATTTATGTTCTTTGATGACTTCAAACAATTTTATATAGAGGGGCATTTGATAAAAATAATGGGTTTGAATAAATTTATAAAAATAAAGGGGCATTTGATAAAAAGAAATTAAAATGTAATAATTCCTTGTAAATATGAATTTTATTCTTTGAAATGTTATTAAAAGATAATAGATTAATAATTATGATTTTTTCTAACATCTGAGCCCAAATAATGGTATTTGTTCCATATTAAAATATTATTAAATATGATTCTAGATAAAAGTATTATGGATACAAATCTTATTAACTTAAGGTAACCCTTTCGGTGTTATTAGATTGTTAGAATAAAAAATTGATTGAATGAAATATTTTAATAACATCTAAGAGATCAAGTGAGCATATATTTTTATATATTTGTAAAATAATGAAAACTCCATCAGATAACAAGCTTGATACATGTGTTGTATCGAAAGCTTGATATTCATTATTGAAATGCATGGTTTATTAAACATGAACAACTCTTTGGATTTAATTTGGATAACTAATACCTATTTGAAAGATAGAGGACCTATTTATTGGAATATAATTATTTAATTAGTTATGGACACAAGTTAAATATACTATGTATTTAGTTTGATTTCAAATTATTATCAAAATAGACAACATGTTATATCGAAATGCAATTGATAAATATTGGGTAAGTGATATAGATTGTATCCCATGTTGGAAATATGATGACAACCAACTTAAGTGAACTAGATAAGAATACTTATTGAATCGTAATGGAAAAGATTTTAAGTGTTGTATATGGAAATTTGTATTGATATGCAAAGTAAACAGTAAAGGTGCTCTCACAAGTTGCTTGCATAGAAAAGATGCTCATTGATTTAGTATGATGTAGTTGCTTAAGTTGAATAAACACAATGGAGTTATGTTTGCATTGACATGTGTAGCTAAGTTGGTCTTATAATACTTATGGATGATTAAATACCACAAAATTTTCTATGATCGACATGTATAGCTAAACATGCTTTTGGATATGCTTAGTGTGTTTTTGACACGCTAAGTTTGATTTTATGTTACCAATCATGCTATGTATTGATAATCATGATTCTTACTATTTGTGTAACTAAGTGTGATCCAATTACCTAAAATTAGCTTTATGCACTTCAACTTGGCTAAGTATATATAAGCATGTTTCACACGATGGGGTATAGTTAATTCAACCATAATTGGCTATATAAACCTAAGAGTTCTCCCTATGGATAGTATTTTTAAATGAGGGGATTCATTAGATCAAAATATGGTTGGTATGCCTAGGTTACATGAGATCAAAAAAGTATAGAAAGGACCTACTTATCAAATTACATTTGATAACTGTGACCAAGTGTTCCATAATGTCTGTATTTAAATTAAACTAGTTATTTTGGGAGAACTACATCTGGCTCTAATTTTGTGCATGTAGGTGACATCACAGATATGTATGGCAGTTCAAAGAGTGAGTGTGGGCATATGAAACTAATGCTAATATGTTTTTCTATAGTGTGACATTTATGATTATCTAAGTGAATTCATGGATCACATGTATAATCATTTCAATCCTATAAAACTTATCCATAGTGTGAATGTTTAGTGTTTTATCCATGTATTGATAACCATAAAAAATTGTTGAGGTGACTCTCTGTAGATTAAGGAATGTGGATTCCTTCATCATTTCTATTATCTGGGTTTTTATGTGAGAGTGTTGGGGCAAGCACACAAGCCTAGATTAGTAAGGCGTTATGCTTGAGTGTGTCATTTAGTCATGGGATTGATGATCAAATATTTAAAAGCTCTCTCGTGTCATGAGTAATTTGTTCCCTATTTGGATTAGAGTGCCAATCTCTTTGGTGATGATGTCTCGTTGAGGAGACCATCACAAGTGAAAGGATAACTACATCAGACCCTGATTTTGAAGAGTGAATATGCAGGCTGCCCAAGTTGAGGTGGGGGCATCGAGTCTAGATCCATAGGCTAGGTTAGGGTTGGCTTGATTTCATGGTAATCCTTGTGACCATTTGAATTTATTCTAGTGTTTGGCATGTGATTTATGTATTATGCTAATGCCACTACTTATAGTGAACATTCAGTGTTGCACGTTATTCTAAGGTTTATTTTTGTGTTCTATAGAAATACTAACTCAGTGAATCATGATGATTCATACTTTGTTGAATTAAGGAAGGATAAGTAAGAATACCTTTCTAAATGAATTATATTTTTTTAAAAAATTGTACATTTTTTGGATACTTAATCAGAGGGGTTCTTACACTTTCTCCATCTTCTATCCTTTTGCACAATGTTTATGTTTTTATTTTTTCTAAGGATGAGAGCCCTAATAGAAATCCTCAATTTACGCACCAATTTTATAAAGGGTGTGTTGTGTGGTATAGAGTAATCACCATGTAGTATAGGTTTGAAAGTATTTCCATTTCTAATATACACTGTAAAGCTATACTTAAGTAGTAGGTACTTTTTGTATTAATAAATCCTTGACATGTAAATTTACCAAGTTGAAAATCTACGGTAGGTTTTTATAACTCTTAAATAGGTTAGATTACTTTAGATAATTCAATGATGACTTGGAGAAATTGAACTTGCTAAAGACAACAAATTTTTAGAAGTTGATCTTGTTTACCTTCATTATGCAATTAAGGACAACAAATGGTGTGAATCCATGGATGAGGAAATGCAATAAATTGAAAAAAATGAGACATGGGAGTTGGTAAACCTTATAGTAGGAAAGGAGGACATTAATGCCAAGTGGGTTTAATTAATTAAAACCACCAGAGAAGGCAAGATTGAAAGACACAAGGCAACATTAATTGACAAATGATACAAGCGACAACCTGGATGAGATTACAATGATTTTTTTATGTATCAAGGATGGAAACTATGAGAATCATATTAATAATAACATCCTAACATAAGTGGAAGGTGCATCAGATAGATGTCAAATCATTATTCCTAAATGGAGTGTTATAATAATAAGTGTATGTTGCAAATCACCTAGCTATGAGATTACAAATGGTGTGAATCCATGGATAAGGAAATGCAATAAATTGAAAAAATTGAGACGTGGGAGTTGGTAAACCTTATATTAGGAAAGGAGGACATTAATGCCAAGTGGTTATAAATAACCAAAACCACCAGAGAAAGCAAGATTGAAAGACACAAGGCAATATTAGTTGACAAATGGTACAAGAAACAACCTAGATGAGATTACAATGATTTTTTTATGTATCAAGGATGAAAACTATGAGAATCATAGTAATAATAACATTCTAACATAAGTGTAAGGTGCATCAAATGGATGTCAAATCATTATTATTAAATAGAGTGTTATAAAAATAAGTGTATGTTGCAAACCACCTAGCTATGAGATTCCAGATCATGAGAACAAGATGTACAAACTAAAGAAAGAATTTTATGGGATCCAAAAAGCACTAATGGCATACAATTGTATAAACTCATATTTGTTGAGAAATGGATTTATAAAGAATGAAATTAAAATAAATTTGTACATCAAGGCATGCAATCAAGGTGAAAGTCTAAGTTTCTTTAAACAGCATAGATTGAATATCGATACGTAAATCAATGAAAAACTAAACAAAAGTTTTGGCCAACAATGAGATAACATGTTTTCTCCTACCATTCACTTGCAAAACTTCAGAGGTAATTATATGTTATCTATGTATTATTTCTCTAGGTTTGTTTTATATTTAAATTTTGGTGGTAATCCTTTTCCGCATTTAGATGTTTGGGGGGTACTATTTAGAGTCTATCCGGATTTGTTGGATAAGTTTCCCAAGTTTATTTTGGTTATTTTGTCCATTTAAACACAAGCAAATGATGATATAGATACTGCTCAAGTTACTGGCTGGGATCCTATTCTAGATGGTAATGATTTACCAAGTTCGGGATGGGGTCCTGATGATATGGATCCTCCATCTGTTGACCCTGCTCTTGCTGCAAAAAAGTTCTCTCTTTTTATGACTTTGTGATTTAGCTTCTTGTTTCTAAACTCTACCTAGATGATACTTTGATATTTTATTTTTTCTTCTAAACTTTGTGTGTATTGTGATGTACTCTCATACCACCTTTTTTTTTTGAATTATTTGTATATATCTGTTTAGTTAATATATAGATATATTTCATAAAAAAATAAAAATAAAATAATAACAATAATATAAATGAACTTAAAATCTAGATAAACATTTTAATTTTGACAGTTTAAAATGTAAATGTGTGTATTTTTATTTTAGTTTTTTTCTCTCCTAACATAAAACTGCCGGGTAATATATGTTGTCTTCACTATTTCGAAAGTTTTTCCTTTTATTTAAAATTTTGCCAAAAGCTGCTAGATAATATGTGTTTTCTTATTATTTTGAAGGTTTTTTATTTCAATTAATTTTTTTTAATATAAATGAATTAAAATTAAGTTTTATCATTTCTAACCGATAATAATATTTATTTTATTTTAATTTTATAATTTTAAATTATAAATATATGTTTTTTTAAATTTTTTGGTATTCTCTTTTGTTATATTTTTAATTTACATAATGTATAGAATGTTTTCATTTTTGTTATTCTGTCTTATTATTAGTCTAATTTACACAATCTGTGAGATACTATTTTGCTGTGAATTGTAGGAATTAGATGATTTTTTTTTGGAGTAATTTCAAGATTTTCAATAAAATTTATGTCTATAAGTTTGGAACATTATTTATAGATTAATTAATTTATTTTTATTTAATTAATTTATATGTATTAAAGATGAATTCGTATGTATTTTTTAATTTTATTAATTGAAATATTTTTAAATAAATTATAAAGATAATTTTGAAGAATTTTATATGTTCATTTTTCTTTTCTTCATATATATAAAATTTGACATAAGTTTTTTCTAAAATTTCATTTGTTTTCAAATAAAGTTTGAATTGTAAAAAATTTAAACTTTATTTTTTTTAAATTTTTTAAATATAATTATTCCAACTTATTTTAAAGGTAATAGTCTTATTTTTGATAGGGTTTATAATTATTTATAATTGTTTTATCATTTTGAATTGTTATTACTTAATGAATCTAAGTTATGATATAGAAAAAAATATGTTTTTTTTTTAACTATTTGACAAAACATTTGATAAAAATTGTCATATTTTTTACAAAACTCTATTCCCACATCCTCAATTACTAATGTATCTGATGACACCCCACATTTTTAGGTAACCTAAATTTAAGTGTAATTAATATATAATAAAATGAACAAAATAATAATAACGTGGTCTCGTATTTTAACTATCAAATTCCTTCCATTTTGGACGCTAGTTAGTCTTCTCAATTTCAAAGTGTGCTAAGACATTTAGAAATTGCAATCCTTATAGTCTATAGGACACAATAAATATGTTCACAATTTTAAATAGTTTTCAGAAAAATACTACCTTGTTTACATAGTTAAAAAAATGTAGCTCTTTTTTTTTTTTTTTCTAATAATTGTCTTACACAACAACATTCTTACTAGTTTGAATTTTTCAACATAAAGCAGTGTAAAAAAAACAAATACCCATAGTAGATTTATTATTATGTTCTTTTAATAATTTAATAGAGTTGTTGATTCCTTTACTAATAAACTCCACTTATTCTGGTAAATGAAATTATATTTTTATAATTTAAACTATTTCCCTAGTTTTATTGAAGTTAATTTAATAGGATTTTGTTTAATTATAATAATGGTGTTTTGGTTGTTACTATTTTTTTAAATCATTAATTATTTTATACCAAAAAAAACCCTGTTTTGGGAGCTCTTTCTTCATTCATAAGATTTAGAAAAATGATCAGAATATCTCATTAATTCTCTTCATATATATAACAACCACTAAACCACCCTGTTATTACAACACTAAAACTTGGCAAGTTATGTATATAACAACCACTAAACCTTCATGTTATTAAATAAACATGTTAAACAAAACTAGCTACAATTTTTTTAAATAAACATTAATTCTCTTCATAGTAACAATCAGAGAAAATGGACAGATGAAGTCTCTCTTTCAAACCATTCCTATAGATTTTCTGTGCTCATTTCAACATATCCTGCATTTTGATTATGTCTCAAATTTTAAGTGTATTTTCCTTGAAATTTGCATTTTTCTAAACTTCCACTTAGATTTTTACTTGGTAAAGTGCTCAAACGTTTATCCCATATTATTAGTGCCATAGATATAAATTGTTTAGGATTCATTTTACTTTAACTTGGGATTATTCTTTCTTCCCTTAACTAATGGCAAGACATTGATTTGCATGCTAAAAAATATATTTAATTTTTATAAAATTAATAGTAAAGTTTTTAACATTTCAAATAAAAAATATTATTTTTATATTTTAATACATCAAAAATATTATATTTTTTACACACTTTACTTCTATCGAAACTCTCTTAGAATGCATTAATGTTATATCTAGCTTGTACATTTATTGATTGGGCCTAACTTAAGGAAGTACATGGGCCTTTATGGGCATAAATACCAATCTATATATGCCACACCCTATCCATGGGCAGCTAAGTTTTAAGGATCCATTGCCAAGGCATTGACAGATAGGTTAGATGCCACTATGCATTATTACACTATACAAGAAGAGACTAAATCAGATCAATTTTGTTTTATTCAATCACCTCAAACCTCACAATGACCATAAATTCCATACACACCTGCAATTAATACTTAACATGAGACCATAAATATTCATTAAAAAACTATTGATAAAAGAACTTTTTTAAGAATGATTGAATTGATAGAACATTACAAAGGACCTTTTTGTGGTTGTAGACCATGTATTCATTGTAGGTTAGAGGACCATCTTCATGATCAGATGGAATTAAAGTCCCACATGACACTTTGATGTCATACTTCCATGTAAAATACTTCGACTTATCTATTGTTTTCTTCCCAACTCCTTTCACTGATACATTCTTTTCTTCCAGGTTATTTGTATCTTGCATCAAATAATAATAAGGGGCACAAAGTGTTAAGTTCCTGCAAGGCAGTTTGGAGACTAGTTTTGGGGACATTAGCAATGTATCATCACTAGTAAATAATAGGTCATGCATTTCCCTCACCTTTGAAAAAATAATGTAAAAGTTAATTTGAGAAATGCAGTTACAAATATGAAAATGATTATGAGCACCTGCAAATGTGATTAACCTTCCATCCCAAATGCCAACACCTAAGAAGAGAAGATACTTTGCAAATGCACCTTTAACCTTCCATCCTAAATGATAACACCTAAGATTTTACATAGGGCAAAATACGTTGTAAAATATACACCCACCTGAAAATGATGAAAGACCAACACTCGTCTTGAAAATAAGAAAACAAATTTTAAAAAATAACAAGTCATTTGAAAAGTAGTGACCAGAATGGTAATACCATGTTTGCGAAGCTCGATAGCCCACTAACAATATGTGGTGTCAACACATTTACTGGGAAATCAGGTTTATACTTTGAATCTGTACAAGAGTCAGCAAAAGAGTGCTATGAGTAAACATGCAATAAAAGAGACATATTTAATAAATTTAATATCAAAATTACTACACCAACAACGTTATCATAGCCTTGTGTGGAGAGGGGAAGATGAAGGGCATAAAATGTTTTTGACCAAATGACTAAACATGAAATATTCTCATGGAAAATCTTAATAAGCACAAACAAAAGGTAGGGATCCTCACTAGGCATTGTAACTTTTTCAAACAATGGTTTATCATAACTTGTCAAATTTTGTGCATAATTTAGAGCATTATAATAGGGTAAGGGCATCTATCAAATTATAATTAAGAAGGGGCAAAGTATTTACCCTAGAACATATCTTATAATTGATTTTCAACTTAGATCAATATTTTATTTACCTATAAACTAAGATACACTGAGAGCCACTGAGGAAAAACCATAGTCACAAAAATGGGTATTTGAAGTGGTAATTAATCCTAAATAAAAAATAAGGAAAGAATACGAGAGTGAGAGCAAGTACAGAGAACATTTACATACACCTAAAAAAGAAACATTGTATAGATAACCTTAAGAGAATAAATTCTGCAATTATAGGTGACTATGTTGCTCATCTTTACAGTTTATTTTACTTTATATTTACAAAAGTACAATTCATAAGAATTTATATGTTTGGTGAGATGGAAGGTTTTGTTTCTTCCTTCATTGTAGTTTCTTTGGGAGCACTAGATTATTTTTATGGTTGAGGAGGTGTCAATTGAAAGATATGAGGGACAAGTATTTCTGATAGAATGGGGGTATGCAGCTACAAGAACACATTGCTTCCATGGGAGGAAGAAAAAACATGATAATATTTTTTGAAAAAGAGCTTGAAATAGCCTCAAACAATTATTCAACAGAATTGGGAAAAGGTGGTTTCATAATAGTCTACAAAGGAGTTCTTGGGAAAAGGTGGTTTCAATGAAGTTCTAATTTTCTCCCATATCAATCACATAAACATAGTGAAATTATTTGGTTGTTGCCTCCAAACTCAATTTCCATTACTAGTATACAAATTTATGCCAAATGGAACACTTTTTGAACATCTACACATAGTGGAGAAGAATTTAACTTGGGAAACACAATGATAGATAACCATTAAATTGGTAGATGCTAAAACATATATACATCTTTAATCCTCTCAGCCAATATTTCACGGTGACATAAAATCATCAAATATTCTTTTAGGTGACACATTCACTCCAAAATTTATAGACTTTGGTTTTTCTCACCTTTGACCTTCCAGTGAAACACAGCTCAACACCATGGCAGTGGGTACTTGGGGCTACTTGGATCCAGAGTTCATAAGAAGCAATACATTTATAGACAAAAGTGATGTTTTTATCTTTGGTGTGGTTTTGGTGGAGCTACTGATTGGTATAAAATCTTTGTTTCCTGTAGATGAAACTGTGTGCACTTTATATGACCATTTCCTGTCCACAATCAAACACGACCACTTAACTAAAATTTTAGATCCCAATGTAGTAAATGAGGAAAACCAAGAGTAGATGGAGAGTATGGAAATATTAGCTAAGGCATGTTTTCAAGTGAAATCAAAAGCAAGGCTATCGATGAGAGAGGTGGTGGAGGAGCTTGCTTAGATAAGAGCTACCACAAAATAGTCAAAGACTATATAGAGATGTGAGCCTTGTTGAGCAGTATAGGAGTGATTTAAGACAAGCAATGATGAAAGATTATACCTTGCTAGTGGTTGGTGATCAAATTACTTCTAATCATCCTTACCACTAGCCGATCCTCAATGAGATTATTACTTCAAAGGACCCTTCGACTACGTTGATCTAAATTTAGATGCTAGATATGCATATACACTGATAAAGACAAAATCACTTGCACATGTTAGAAGCATGCTAAAAGCAATATAAACCATTTTCACCCTAAAAATTTGATAGATAACCTTCTTCCTGATGCTATCTCTATTGAGATCAGAATAATAAGGAAGATGGGAGTAGTGGAGGAAAATAATTTGATAAGAGAAGCTATTTCAAAAATAAATTTAATAACATTTCTATTTTTATGCCTTCTACCTCATCCAAAATAAAGATATTCAAAATACTGGAAGGCACAATTTTTTATTTCAGAGGAAAGATCACTTTAGGAATGACTGCTCACCTCATGATCGATACAGGTTTCTAACTATCTACAAAGAATAACTGCATAGAAAATGGCATCATAGAGATTAGAATCGTGCAGTAATCCACCTAACATGTAATGGTGAATGTGGTCAAATATGCTACCATCCCTTTAAAAAATTTAATTACCTATTATTATCATTTTGATCCTAATGCCTTAAAGTAGGGGCACTACCCAGCCCTGCAAAGAGAGCCCATCCATTTTGATAGTAAAACCAAGTTGTGTCTTGAGCTGCGTGGCATTTGTAATAACATCTAAAATATTTAGCTAATTAGAAATAGTGATCAATATTATTTTATTTTGTTAATCAAATATATTGCAACTTACTGTAAATGCTCATACATAATGAAGTGCACAAATCAATAAATTTTTATTGCCTGAGATAATAATGAATAATCATTGGTTAAAGGAAAACAAAGCCAACAATACCCTTCAAGACTAATAAGCAATGGATCAAATGTACCTTTATTTTTGTATAGCTTTTTTTCCTTTTCCTATTCAAAAATTCTTTACAATCTCATTCTTTTGTTTTGAATATATCGATAATTCCTATTATCCCTGCACATTTTTTGACCACAATTCCTTCCTTTGCTACAACACCTAAAAAAAATGAACCAAATTGGGCAAATTTTATAGAGAACAAGAAAATTAGTCAAGCCATTTTCTCTTAATTCACAAAAATGATATTTATCCTAAAGCACTTCCTTCATTATGCAAATTTGAAACTCCCCACTGACTTTTAAACATCATTTTTATCAAAAAAGAGACTAGAGCATTCAACTATGAGGATGAAACCATGGGTGACCTGTGTCAAGTTCAAAAGCAATGCATGCAAAGGACCACACTGCAATGTAACTCTAATCTCACCATTATTGTTGAAAGATTTAGTGAAGATCCAGATGGTCATGATCATAATGATTTTGAAATGCATAGTCAAGATATTCCAGGTATGGAACATGAGCTACTAAACACACAATAAAAGGTTAGTACTACTTATGCCTAGCCATGTATTAATATATTTTTACCATTCCAAAGGTCGGTATTTTTATTAAGAGCCCTTCACTGGAAAGTGATATTTGTGTACATAAAAAACTTTGCCATGCCTTCCACCGATGTCAAACATTTCCTAATTTCTCCATTCACTACTAGAATTTCTCATTCTCACAACATCTGGGCCAAGATCGATGACATCATGGAGCTGTCTAGAATTCAAAATGTTTTCATTAGATTCAGTAGAGTTTGGTTGGCAAAGGGTACTTTATCAGCCAAAAAAGGTAAGAAGGAAGGATCTCCTAGGCATGTAGTACACCAGGTTGGGCATAGGGAGAGTTTTGACTTAATATATTTTGGGGTTGTGTATGAGAATGTTGTTTTATATTCCACTGTTCAATCATAATTCATGAAATGCAGGTGGTGGTGAAGATGAAGAGTAAGCATATGGGTGACACACTTGCAGACAGACAACTTTATTCATCATTATTTATGATAAAATTTTCACAATTAAATTTATAATGAATGTTTTCCACAATATTCAAATGTGATCACCTTTGGGGTCTCTATCTGCTTATTTTATTTAAATATTGTATGCAACTTAAGTCAAATCAAGGTTTTCGTCAAGATATTTACCACACAAACCCACCCAATTGTCCATGCCTAGGTTCAAGCTATTTTCCCTTTACTTTCTAAACTTAAGATTTTTTTGTGGTTATGAGTGTACTTCAAAGGTCATGTTTATAGTTCTTCTAATCTTGTGTATTAGCCTAGCGATGTAGTTTATGTTTCAGTTCTAAAAAAAAGGCATGCCATGATTTGTAGTTCTAATCATAAATAAAAGACCAAGTATTGAGGAAGCTATTAAAAAAGAGTAAAGGCATTCGTATTTATTTATTTATTTATTTTATTTTTAAAATTTCACATTGTTTTTTTTATATTTGTATTATAGGGGTCATGTTCATGGACTTTTTTTATCTCGTTTATGATTTTTAATACCATATTTTTAGATGATTGTTTCATAAACTTGTGAAAATTATAATTTTAGTATAATATATGTTATAACTTAAAATTTAAAAGGTACCATGCACAAAAAATCAAAATCCTCACTAGAAAACAATTTTGTTTTACCTGATCTATTGATGTTGTAAATTGCATATGAGCTACGTTTAACTTTTTTTTTTTTTGCATTCTATTTTTAAAAAGACATCACATCAAGCCCTAAAAATATCACATATGTCCTCAATATACCCCATAGGGACTTAGCACATGGCACCCTTGTTATTTTTGGCACCCATCCATGTAAATGATCAAAATTCAATACATAATTATACTCATAATTATGATATTTATTTTATTTAAATTTAAATTTAATATTTATTTAAATGTTATATGAAATTTTATATTTCTTATTTTGGAATTATAATTGAAAAATGATGATATTTTAAAGTAACTTAAGTTTTTATTTATAGTCACAATTTTGTTTTAATGTTTCATGTTTTTTTGGCTCAATGTTGTATGCATCAGGTTATCACAACTATCACACCCAACATTTTCAGATGCATGAAAAAGATTTTTAAATACATTTTTGAGTGATTTTACTAAAGAAACCTTGAAAAATCTCAAAATGTTCACGTAAGCATGAGAGACCATATGTTGTAGAGGAAATCCTATGAGGTGTCTACCTAATGCTACTAGAGGAAGATGTGCTAGAGAGGAAGAGACTCTAAAGATTGATCCACTATGTGGAATTTTTGGTGAATTGACAATGTTCTTGGGGGTATTAGAATACCTCTACACCTTATGTTACTCATCTTAGCAATAGAAAAAAGGTCCTTGATAAAAAGCTTAAAATAGGTTTTAACGATACTTAAGATAAATAAGTTATGCTAAGTATTTGTAAAATTGAATTTGGAAGGTTGCAGATGTATGTGTGTGTGTGTGTGTGTGTGTGTGTGTGTGTGTGTGTGTGTGTGTATAATTTATTCATTTTATTAATATGTATCAACTTATTCTCTCCTATATTTCTCAACTACCACTTATGTTGAGGGTATAAGAGAATAACCATTATACATATATATATATATATATATATATATATATATATATATATATATATATATATATATATATATATATGTTATTCATTTTATTAATATGTATCAACTTCTTCTCTCCTATATTTCTCAACTACCACTTATGTTGAGGATATAAGAGAATAACCATTACAAGAATATTAATATTTTTCCTAATACTAATAATAAAACTTGCCATAGTACTCAAACTTCAATCCAATGATCTACTATGGTATCAAAGAAAAAAGTAAAAATTATAAACCAATTATTAATTTTTCTCCCAACAACCTACAAAATCCTAGCACAAATATAATTATATTTTTTTGTTAATACTCACATCCTTTACTCTACCTCTTATCACACTACATTTTACACATTTATTCATACCATTAATTTCTACTCATCCAATCTAATCTATAAACATCATTTACTAAATCAATAATATATGCTCTCACTAATTTTTTCCTCTACCTTTACGTATTCTCACATAACTTTTGATTTCTCTATACAATAATATAGCCACACTTACTCTTAACAATTTTCTTTTTCTTTTTTCTTAATCATCAATTAATAGTATTTACTCTTAACTATTTTTGATATCTATATTTATAAAAACCTACCTTACCCATAATTACATCCAATCATCATTACATCTATATAGTACATGTATTTAAATATCTACACTATAGTAGAAAATTGAATCAAATTCAATCTCATCCATTGATGTGAAGAACAAACTTTCAGAGACCATAACTTTTGATCTATAACACTGTTTGAAATTTTATTTGTGCCAAATTGAATGTATCAAAAAGTTTAATTCATATATAACCTATCCTATCTAACTAAATATTTTCAAAGATTTTTGAAAACCATACAACAATTTGAAAGTTTGAAACTGATTTTTAATATTTTTTTCAATTTTTTTCTATTTTTAAAAATATCGTAACTATTAATATATATCACTACACTTCACTTTATTAATAAATAATTTTTCAAAATAAAAATAAAGATAAATCAATTTTAAAACACATCTTAACCATTAAATTAAAATAATTTGAACTCTCCATTTATCACAGTCTAACTTTTTTTATAAAAGTTATAAAAGTGATTGTTTTATACTAGAGATTGATTTACACTTTTTATAAATTTTCACTTCAATATTAATCAAACCTAAAAACAAATGGAGGATACCGACCCATGCCCTCTCTCCCTCCCTCCAAATGTTTGAGCATTTATTTTATTTTAATTTTTTTATTTTTTATTTATATTTTTTCAATTTTGTTATGGTCTTCAAATTTATACAAGAAGTATCAAATTTTTTCATAGCACAAAAAATTAATGACAACAATCTTTTCATAAATTAAAAACCAAACAATTGGTTGGGGAGGAACACAGGGGGAGGAGGAGTAGGTAAATCTCACATCCAAACCATATGATTTCATCATGAATCTATGCCCCTCATCAATCCCCAAGCCTAAGAGGTAACCCAAACAATTCAACACATGGCCATAGGGTGTCAATCAAGTAAACAAGTATTAATAGTGATGGATTATAATTTGGCCAATGTACACCCCTACCCAAGATAATTTTATTATAGAATTTTTAAAAGTGTGAATAAAAATATACCAAGGGACATCTCTAGAAGGGTAACCATCTGCATAAAGAAGGGCTTAAGTGGAGAAGAAAATCTATACTCAATAAGAAAATTTTGCTACTTTAATAATATGTGATTAAGTGTAATTTTAACAAATTTTACATCCATATAATTATTCATATTTTTATTAATAATAATCAAATAAAACTCATTCAATTATACACAAATATCATTCCAATTCTTCCAAATTCTTATTCAAAGGATACAAATTACTTGAACACCATAAATACCAAAATATACTTCTCTTATCAATGCCCCCTTGCCCTCACCCCTCCTTTTCCCCTAATCTCATACTTCTCTCTAAAAATTGAATCCTAAATGGGTTACTTATACTATATTTTTTATTCTAAAAGGAAAGAGGAGATTATTTTTTTCTCTAACCTATTAGATAGGAACAAGTGTCCTCTCTTGGGTTTTCCACTTCTGTCTTTCTAGACCTCATAGAGAATCCAAATTATTTATTTTATCTATTTTTGGGACCAATCCAAGGTCCCCATAAAAATTCCATTTTATTTTTGGTGAATGGGAGAGAAAGGATAATTATTTTGAAATTTTTAAAATTAAATTTTCTAGAATTCCAAAAAAATAAATATAAAGAAGGGATTCACTAAGGGTTAACATACCTAGGGAATAATCATGAAATAATTATTTAATTAGGATACAAAATGGTATGAAATAAGAGGTTTAATTAATTCAAGAGAATGACTCATGAATAATAATGTGATAAGGTACAAATAAGCATTTTGTGACAAATGCCTAAAGAGAAGGCCAATATTACTAGTTCGAGGTAGGCATGTGGAAACCCTAAGGTTAAAGACATCAACAAGAATATTTTTAATGTGAAACACATAGTGTTCAGGTTAAGCACAAGTGGTTGGAAATGTTATATATAAAATACAACACCTTTGAGTAAAATTACACACTAGGAGAACAAAACCCCTCTAATAAATATATAATACATTTAATTTGGTCAATGGTTACTTCTTTGCAACTCCCCTGCCACCCTGACCCACCCATGACATAAATAAATATCACCTGCACACTAAATTCACCCATTATAACATTTAAATAATAATAATAACAATACTTAAATAACAACATATCTCAAGGTAATGTCTCAACATTATCACATAAAGACTTGTGTTTATATGCAATATGAAATGTATGTGGAACTATAAGTCTTACCCACCAAAGTTACTTAATGAATATTAAATTTCATACATGGTTAGAATATATATATCCAATCTAATAATTTTTAGAAGTCATCTAAACATATCAATATTAGTGAAGCAACATTACATCTCAATGAAATTAATCCCTACTCATCCTTTTGTATCAAGAATATTAATGCAATAACCATGTCCATGAGTAAAGTATATAAAAATAAAAGTACATGATCTCAATAAAATATGATACAAATAATAAAATGATAATAACATAATAGTATGGAAGATAATAATAATGGGGATCAAGGCTAGCATGCTGATATCTATCACCTGCCCAACTATTTCACATTTTAAAATGTTCATGAAAAGTAATATTAGTAATAATGATATAAATTTATGTCTGAGGTTAATGTCCCATAAAATCTATGAATCCCATCATAGTTTCATAATTCATAGCTAAAAAAAATACACGCCCTGGGTACATAGGCAAGACATTGTTACAAACATGTTTAATAAATTGATAGCATGAATATATAATCATATAATTATAACTAATTTAATAGACCATAAGAACAACATTATGATATAATAATTTTATCTCCTCACATACCCATAGGTCATATAGAAATAAAAGAGTCAATCATAATCATGATCATCATGTCATCATATTAGTCATAACATAGCAACAATGTAATTAAATGTTCATATCCATTAGTGAGATATACATCAAATAGAAATATATATTGAGCTTGGAAAAAAATAATTAATATGATAAATATAGTAATCACATAACTAAAATATAAACCTAGAAACAAGGTACACATTTACCAAGTAAGATGCCCATATTTCTAGAAGAAGAACATACATATCAAATAAAATAGAAATTATGACTCATAATAGGGTACCTATCTACTAGGGGAAGACATTCATTTTATAAGGTCTTCATCATGTAGAAGAAGGATAGTTGAATCATGATATGGGAAAACATATGCTACATGAAAATTTATACTCGTCTGTAAGGCACAATAACCATCTTTTTGGAATAAGATTCTAGTCTTTCATATTGATTTTTGAATAATTCACAAGGAAAGTAGCGGTGGCCCCAAATCCACCTACCCTCATCTAACTTAGATGAAAACATATGTACCACCCATATCCCTTGGTTACTCCTAATAATCATAATGATGAGCATAATTTTATCATCCATACATGTGGTTAGAGTATCAACCAATGATTCATATGGATTTGATAGTTTAACTACCAATAATGCATGTCATTAGAGTAGCGACTAATAATGTATAGATGCATGATTGTTATGGTATCTTAAGTAGAGGGAAATATTTTATAGGACCTATTATTTTTGGTAGTTTGATATTTGAGAGCATGTCTAAATAATAAAAATACATATGCATCAGATCTAAATGTGAAATATATTAGCAAAGACACAAATTCCCAACACAGGATATACATGGGAAATCCTTTCATAGAGGTAAAAAACCTACAAATATTATTCATTCGTTGAGAAAAAATTAACCCAATGCATTCAATATCTCTCTTCACTTCTTCTCAAAAATTCTTCTTCACCAAACTCTTTCATAATATTTGAATATTAATTTTTTTCAAATTAAGGTAAACCCACTTTTGAACTGGTATGCAACCCAACCTAGACACATCAAGAGGTCTGGGTCTCCCCCTGACATACATAAGATAGAATAAGGTACAACTCACCAGGAAAACCAAAATCACCTAACCAAATAAGGAAATGATAGTGAAAATAAAAACAATTGAAATTGTCTGGTATGTGAACCAACTAGTTTTGATTGGATTAAAAACTAGCCTAGACTAATGGAGAGAGAGGCTCATTTCTTAAAAATAACCATCAAGGCCCCCAGGGGACCCAAAACCAATTAAGTCAATAAAGAGATCACCCATCCAATATTCAACTAGATCTAAAACTAGCTTAGGCACAAGTGGAGGCCCAAGTATCCATAGTAAAATAAATGACGTCAAACTCTAACTCCAACCATAAGGGGCCCTAGGTCCCTAAGTAGGAATCATAGACAAAACTACATAGATCCAAGGAAACCCAAAAGGATAGACAAGGTTAAAATTTGAAATTCAAAATGGCACATCCCATTAAGGCCACTAATGTTGAATTTGAAAACTTGGAAAGACTTCCCAATGGTTCATCTTATAACAAGCCCAAAAATATTGACTATCACAAAACCAACCAAAATAAATATCCAATGTTCCAATTTTAATGGCTAGGAAAAGTCAAAGACTGACAAAATATAACATTAATCCATTTAGCCATTCAACCTATAGGGGATAGGAATGAACCAATACACAAGTTTGTCCTACTAGAAAACACAAACCATAAAATACCTTCATCCCACAAGCCAAAAAAAAGTTATACTCAAAAACACAAACCATAAAAGACTTTCATCCCACAAGCCTGAAAAAAGTTATACTAAAAAATATCGATGAACATGCCAATAGTATAATAATAAAACAATCCAAACTAGCATGATCCATACAAAAAAATAGAAGATTCCAAGCAAAAATAATGATTAAGTGTTTCTAAAAATAGAAATGAAGTCCTTATCTAAAACAACATCCACCATAATATATTTCCTGAGAGGGGGTCTTCCCCTTTTTTTCTTGCTTCCTCTTGGGTATATGTTAATAATTTATAAGCTCTTCTTTAATATTTGAAATCCATTAAAATTTATAGGAGAAGGATTATCGATATCTAAGGCCCAAAGTGGTAAAGGCTCATTTTTAAGATCAGAGCACCCCAATTTTTTTGATGAGATAGCTCTTTTTATAGTTTCATAGAAATCACCAAAAAAGGATCCACTTCTAAGGAGTTCATGCAGGGACTACTCGGGATGTATTCTTCCAACTGGTCATCATCACTGACCTATTTCCTATCATAACCATCATATTTTTTGCATTTTACTACCAAAACCTATTCAATCAAGGATGTTCCAATAACATCTAGAATCTTCTTACCACAAAATTCAACAAAATCATCCTTCATGTTCATGAGGGAAATAATTTCCTTTTTCTTAGCTCCTCCTAAATCAAAGAATTAGACACTTTATCCATAACATCTTCTTGAACATCATCTGCTCATTCCTTATTGTTATTTATAGTAGGTGTTATCATGGAAAAAATGGTAAATAGTAGGTGCACTTGGATCTTTTAACTTTTCCTCTACATCCTTCAAGAGCTTAGGCCTATTCTCATCACACCCACCTTATTTAATCTTATCACACTTGTGCCCAAACTTAAAATAGTTTGGAAAATTTTCATTGGCCCTCTCATACACTAGGTTATGGCTCCATATTCTAATTTTTTTTCAACTTAATGGAATTGTGAAGGACCTTATCTATATCCACATTGACACAGATCCTAGAAAAAACTAGTTTGCTTCTAGTTTTAGTTATAGAATCAACTCTAATAGGGGACCCAATAGATCTTACAATACCCAAAAATATATAATCTTTATAGACTTCCATTGGGAGGGATGGAAGTCTAATTCACAATGTAATGACCCTGCAAGGTTCCTTGAATGGGTTAAATCCAAATTTTCACTATTGTAAACAAAGAGTTGACTGACCAAGAGTCTAAGGTCCTCCTTTGAGAGTACAAACAAAATCTTCTTGATTTGAAAAGGAGAATAGAAAAAAACTAAAATTGTAAATCTGAATTTGTTAGAATGTTTACATTGATTAATTTTATCACATAAAATTAAATATAAATGGATTGAATCTTTTTAACCAAAGGGTTCAACTTTCCACACAATTTAAAATTTTAAATTATATAATCATATATTTATTATTCATTTATGCAAGTAGTAACTCATGTAGTGTTAAATTATAATATGAAATATTATTATTAATTTACCTATGTAAGTTTTATTAATTTAATGTTTTTAATGGCATGATATACTAATAACATTAAATTTTTCCAACACTCCCCCTTAATTTTAAGTCGGGACACATGCCATAACCAACTTTATATAAAATGAATTATACTCTATAAACCATCTACAATGAGTTTTGGGTGGATTTAACATTTGAATGATTTAAAAACCTCACAATGCCAATATCACCTTTTAAAGCAAAAGGAATTGTAATTTATAAACTACTAAGAGTAAATTTAGGCTAGCATGATTGTGAGATTACATATCATAGATTCTCATGAATAATAAATCAAATATTTTAGAATCTTTTGTAACCTAAGGACCTTCATTACAAGATATGATTTTAAGTATTGGGTACATTGTAAACTCACATATGATAAATTTTACTAAAATAATATAAAATTTCTTATTGCAATGATTTTACAATTTGATAAAAATTATAAATAAGAAGAAAGAAATGTGTCATTGTTAGGAAGCGTCATTTTCATGCACACTCTCCCTCAAAGATAAATTTGAGAGACCCAACATTGTACAAAAATTGTAAAACTTGGTAGTACTAAGTGGGTTTTTGAGGATATATATTAATTTTTAATTCATGGGATAAAACTAGAGATCAATATCACAATTGAAAACTTTATCTCAAATAAAATGTACATGAAATTAAATATGCCTAGTTTTGTGGTGTTGCATTATATTTTTTACCAGAGCTATACAATACTGATTATAATAGAGAAGGTTGGTACTATGAGAAACATCAAAATGAAGTTCTTATAATAACCTTTATAAATACATGGCTTCTTTATCAAATTCCATTACACTTTTATACTATGTTTGAACTGTAGAATAGATAAAAATGATAGGTTGATTTTTATTACTCCAAGTAATTTCACCTACACCAAACTTAAAAATATATCTAAAAGTAAATTTATGATCTATAATATCACTAGCGTGGTCAACATCACAATAACCATATAAATTATAATTATCAATGAAAGAATAATATAAACCAAAATTTATAGTTCCTTTGATATACCAAAGTATCCATTTTACTAATTTATAAGTTTCTAAATATCAATCCTACATGAATATGAAGGCAACACCTACATTAAATGAAATATTTGGCCTAGTAATAGTTAGATAAATAATACTACAAACTAGTTATCTATACATAGTGTGGTTAACCTTATTATAAGTAAGTTTGGATCAATATTTACACCAATTTAAATAAGGCTATATGTAGTATTACAATCAAGCATATTAAACTTAACAATCATGTTATATTGATATTGAGATTGAGATACAATAATTGAATTTTTATCTAAAAATATAGTCATTCATAAAAAGTGACAAAGAATGCTTAGATTAGTCACATGAAAATATTGATTTAATTTATTTTTATATTTAAAAATTAAATTATTTTGATCACCAATAATAAGATCATCAACATATAATAAAATTAAGATAAAATGACTATTTTTAAATTTTAAAAAGAGATCATTTTTAAAATAAAAGTTAGAGAAACCTAACTCTTTATAATAAATAGTCATTTTAGAATACCAAGCTCAAGGGTATTTTTTAAAACCATATTTATATTTTTTTTTAACTTAAAAACATAATGTTATTTGTTAGTTTTAGTGAAACCTTTAGGCTAAGTCATGTATATATATATTTTTAGATCACTATTTATGAATATATTTATTACATCCATTTGGTGTATCATCTAACCATTCTTAATTAAACAATGCAATAGTACTCATTTTTGCTACATGATCAAAGGTTTTCAACATAATTAATTCGCCTTTTTAGGTAAAATCATGAGCATCTAATCTAAATTTGAATTTTTCAATTTTACCAATTGAATTATATTTGATTTTGTAAAGCTATATAAAACCAGTAGTATGCCTCTTAGGTAGGGACATGACAATATCCCAAACCTAATTTTTAGTTAGGAATTTATATTTATCTTGAATATTAAATTTTCATTTATTGACTTGAATAAATTTCTCAAAATAATGAGGTTCACATTCATACAGATTCATCAAAGTATTATACGTGTGTTGATTCCTATTTAATTTATTAATATTATCAATATTAGATGACTGAGTTAGGGATTCAACCTATTTAAGTTTTTTAATTTGAACAATAAGTGGAGAAGGTTACCCCTCAAAATTTATGTTATTTAGGATTGGATTAACTTCCTCTAAGGAAAATATTTCTCCATAAGGAGTAATATAAGAGTTAGGTTCATCGAAAGAAGTAATTTGAGGTGGTTCTATAGAAGGCTCACAAAACTATTTCTCAAGGATTTGGATATTTATATTCTAAATTATTTGTCATTTATATGGATCATAAACTCTTAATCCTTTTTTTCCTCCACAACCTATGGAAATACAAAAATAAGAGGTAGGATGAACTTTCTTTATTTTTGATTTAGGAATAAAGATGGAAGCAAGACTACCAAATATCCTAAGGTGAGAAATACTCAATTTATATTTAAAACACATTTATAAGGGTTTAAAAAGATGCAAAGGTTTATTAGGGAATTTATTTATTATGTGCACAACATTATTCATGGCTTGTACCTAAAAAAATCTAGGAATATTTGTAGAATGCAACATTATCCTTTACATTTCAAAGATGGTTTGATTTTTTTTTAGTAATTCCATTTTATTGTTGGTAATAGGGAATTATAAACTATATTAACATGTCACAATTAATTAAAAATGAATAAAATAATCTATTGACATATTCACCTTAATTATCAGTTCTTAATATCTTAATTAAAAAATTAGAATATTTTTCAAACAAATCTTTAAATTCATTGAATTTAGACAACGCTTCATATTTTTTTAACATAACAATACCAAATAATTCTAGAATAATCATCTATGAAATTAAATCATATAAATAATTGTTAAGAGAGGTAACTATATAAGTTCTCTAACATCACTATGTATAAGCTCTAAGTGATTGGAGGAGTTAACATCATAATTTTTGTGAAAGGGTTTAGTGTGTTTCTTACCACGTAAGAAGCCCTCACATGTTTCATGATTAAAAAAATTAAGAAGAAGACCAACCATAATATCATGATGAGATACATCATATAAAATTATAAAATTAATATGTTTTAATATTTCATGTTATAATTGAGATTCATTTATAGTCTATGATGAAAGAGAACATGCATAAGAAACATAAAATGTATATAATCCATTCTTATGAATTCTTTTAGAAAACAGAGAAATAAATTTATTCTTAGTATATAATTCATCTTTAATTAGAGTTACAATGAATTTATCATTTATAAGATCAGAACATGATAGCATATTTTTATTAAGTTTAGAAACATAGAAAACATCATTTAAAATACATTTACAAATTTAATTTTTTTTAGTTGCTTTTAAAAACAAATTATAACCTAAATAATTCTTTTTAAATATATATTTAGTGTCAAATAAAATATTTTATAAAAATGTCATGTGATGCAATGCACCACTATATAATTTTTTTCTTTATTGTTAAAATCAAATAAGGCAACATACATTATAATAATGTTAGTATTATGATACTTATTACCATTTTAATTTTGGTTTTGATTTTTTTGTCAATTTTTATTAAAACATTTATTCAATTTATTATTTTTATTATATTTGTTTTTATTTTTGTAATAGTATTCTATTTTATGTCAAAATTTACCACATAAATTATAATATTCATTAAATTTAAATTTATAATTCTTGTTTTTAGATTTCTTATTCCCATGTTTTCTATTATTAGGTTTAGATTTAGAATTAAATTTTTAGTTTTCAATATTTTTAATAACACTGTTAAGCATGAGAAGTGTTTGAGTGAAATTCTATTTAGAATCAAAGTTTCAAATCACTTGTTCTTATTTAATAAAAAGAGCATGAAATGTTGTTGCATCTCGATTCCTCATTAAACAAACTATTTGATTATTCATAGATATATATATAACAGACACATTTGATATTAGTTATATTTTTGAATAAGCTTGAGATATATGTTATTAGGGGATAGTAGAGTATTTTTAGATACATGATGGTAAATGATTGGTTTACTATGAGTTGGTTAATATATATGTTTAAATTTTAAGCATATTAATGTGTTATTTCACTTATATTTTATGCTATCTATTTATCATGTGATATGATCTAATTACCTATGTGCTATGAGGTGGATGTAGAAGAACTCATCCATTAGAACGTGCTAAAAGGAGAGCATCATTAAAGAGGGTGACATAGATGGGGACATCAGAGGTCGATAGAGAGATAGTAAAAACCCTACACACACCACAATAATTAGCACATAGTAAAAATATATATAAAATAGTTTGTTTATGGTGTGTTTATTAATTGCTTTGGTAAATTAATCTCTATGGGTTGTCAGTATAGGTTAAATATCATAATAAATTATTTTTGCATATTTGGCACATTTTGTCATTAATGATAGTAGAAATATTATTAGCAAAAAAATTAAAATTAAAATTATTAATAATTCTAAAATTGACATTTAAAATGCTATAATATTCGTGAATGTTAGTTGATTTAATTAAATCATGATATTTTAGTATTTAATATTAAAATATATTAAAAAATAAAAATTTCATTAGAAAGGGAAAAAAATAGAAAAAGACAATAAAGCACTAAATTTAGAAAATCTAAAAAGAGTTAAATATATTAAAAATAACAAAAACAAAAAAATAAAAATCTAAAGCTACGCCACTTTTATTAAGGGGATTTCAAAAAGGATACATATCATATGAGTTTTGAGTTAAAAAAGAAGAACTTAAGGAGAATTGGAAAAAAATGCATTGCAAACCAAGAGGAGAGAAAGGAGAAGTATAGAAGAAGATTGTCTGCTCTAATTGCCAGGTAGGTGACATTTTTAATTCTAATATATGGTCATGGAAAATTTATGGGTTAAAACTATTTAGGGAATGTCTATACATTTTTAAAAGGTTGGTATACATATTTCATTTTGAAATATAAATCCCCTGTAGATGTTAAGACACATAGAGACCACCCATTAAATAATTTATTTTAACAAATTAAAAAGAACAACTTATAGAGGATAACAATTAGCTATTTTATGTTGTTAAATGCTCTTTTATGTTGTTGGATTTTGTTTAAATAATGAGAATTGTTGAAGTTTTTGAACACAACCATGATATACGCATTTTCAATGGGTGGATACGATGTTGAGATTGATTAACAATGATTTTTTATAAAATGTCAGCGCTGTAATATTTTAACAAGCCAATCTGGGTCTCTAATCGGTAGGAGTAGTTGCATTTATATATATATATATATATATATATATATATATATATATATATATATATATATATATACCCTTTTAACAATGATAAAATTGTAATAAATGATTTCCATGCATATTTAAGTTGCTATGTTCTAACAATCATGAAATAACATAGTGAGATTGACAAATTTATTGGTTTAATAATTAGTTAAATATTATAATACTAATATAACAATATGTTAAGGGTTTGGTTATGATTATTGAGTCGATGGTCTTTGGCAAATGGAGTCCTTCTATTGTAATGCCCAATTTGCAAACAAAAATGTAAGTCATTATTTTTAAAATCAAAAGTTATAGATGCCTATAGTGATTGCATCACTAGGAAAACATAATGGCATTGATGGTTATTATTTATATGGAATCACTATTATATATTATTTTTGTGTTGGTGCTAAAATGACATAGTTCATTATATACTCCCTAATAGAAATCATTATGTTTTTTTAGAGGATCCTATGAGCTGATGTCACCGAATTAGTAATTTCATCCTTGTATTAAAGTCATTGCATAAATTAAGTTAAATTTTGGTTGTTTATGATTAACTTTCCCATTTAATCGATCTATGGATATTATATGAGTAATTGAGTTTAATAAATCACTAAAATAGGAGCCCTGACATCACTATTATTATTTTAGGCATCTATGGATTTTTACTAAGATATATATGAAGTCACCATGTGTACAAAGCATAATTGATTTACATTAAACCATAGTTAGATTATTTCACATATGGTGTCATAGATGGTCGATTTACAATTAATTATAAATAATAGAGTCATGTATTTTGGAGACATTATATGCCTTATAATAAGCTTTTTTAACTAGAAATAATAGAGCCATAAGTAAACATAGCTTTCTTGCATCCTAACGGTGTATTCGAGACCCCTTGTTATATGTATTTTGAAGTACATGACCTGTCACATGAAGTATAGTAGTATAACAAGCTATGTATTTATGGTATTTTATCAGAGTGTTTATTCATAAAAAATGAATGTAAACATGTCTAATAGTGTATTTAGAAACATAGGGGTGTATTCTTACAATTATAGTCCTCGAGTGGAGTATTAACTAAGATTAGAAGAATTACTTATAAATAACTTAACAAATACTTGCATTTAAACCTCTAAATTTAAAATTAATGCTACACTAGATTTCCTTATATTTCAAAAAATAAAGTTTTGGTTGTTCTAACTGTTGAATACGAATGTATGTTTTCATGCATTTACAACTACTTTATTAGCTTGATTTTGATGCTTAGTAGTTATGCTTACAAACACTGGACTATGGTAATATGGGCTATCATAGGGTGTATTATAGTTGGATACAAATTGTATTATTTTAATCTATAGTCAACTATATATTTACTTGGGTGGTATAAATTATAGTCATTATTTATAGTATGGGATAGAAGATAATGTAAGATTCATTCATATGTTTGAGGGAATAAATGTATGTTTTGGTTACTCTTATATTTAGCATGTTATGGGATGCGTGTTAGTAGGATGTAAGTTATATGAATCTTGTGGTTGAATTTTTTTGACCAATCTATAATACTGATACTAAATAAAGAGTGTGATAGACTTCACTAGTTTACTAACATCACGATGTTAGATAAAGGCAGTCTGATCAAGTGGTGTGTATGAATTTGATTGATTTATAGATTATTTTTATATTACTATTCTTAAATCTTTAGCCAAAGTATGTTTAGCGAGACATTATCATTTCATGAGTATGATTTACATGTATATGTGATATCTTGTAATAGATCAAGTTTTCTATGATACAGTGCATGTTTAGTTTAAAAATCATACAACACATGGATACTTGCTTGTCTCTCTAGATTCCCACACCATCACTATCTACTCATCCATGAAGGGAGGGCCATTTACTGATGGGATTAGTGTGGAGGATCATTGGTATGTGGTTACTGTAAAAAATCACTAAGATGATGCTCTCTCTCCCCACAATAGTATGACTTATCGAGATGACACTGGAGATTGATATAAATACTTGAAGTTCAAGAACTACGCTCTAAGAGAGTCATGTATCTTTATATGCTTCATATTGTGTTTATTATTAAAATTTGTCATGAAGAGTTGTAATTATTTTTATTATACATTGACAATAGTGACTGTAGATTTGTATCAGTTATGGCTAAGTTATTATAATTACTTTTTAAATTTGTGTTGTGATATAATCTCATGATGTTAGAGATCCATGATTTATGATGAAATGTACTTTTTTTGCTTTATCATGCTTAAGTAATTTATATGATCTCTGTTAGATTCTCCAAATGTAATATATTTTGGTATATGTGTATTTAATTTTTTTTCTAGGTAGATCCTAGTGGGGATGTTACAAATGTAATGAGGTCAGTAATGTCTTGTTCTATTTGGTATTTAGAATTAAGCTTAGAAATGAAAAAAAAATCATGAATGTTCAATTGAATAATAAATTTAAAAAATTGATCTTGAATAAGGTTACAACTCAAACTATCTAATAGATATTTAGTGTTTTTAATTTTAAAAGAAAATTAACTACTTTTTTGTCACCTTACATGGAAATAATAAGTAGTTCAAGTATAAATTTAATGAGTTCCTAGAGACAAGTGCCCTCTAGCATAGATGCAAAGAGTTTCCAAACATCAATGGGTGATTCTTGATTGTTGATATGAAGTAAGAATTCATCATTTACACTCCTCAAAATGATCAACATATCTTCTTGTAATTTTTGTTGCAACACATTGGTAAGTTTTGTTTTTACATGTCTTCTTAATGGGGTTATTCAATCCCAATAATAATCTTCCAAAAAAATTTAACCATAAACTCAAATTTAATAAGGATTTTATAAATATTATATTTTGACCCATTCAACATTTTTAATTTTTATAACACAAAATTTGGAGAAGCCATAACTTTTCTTCAAAGTTTGACACCTTTTAATTTTTATTTTATAATAAAATGACACTATTTTTTTATAAAACATGAACTATTAATTTTATTTTATACTTAATTTATTTAATAAAATAAATATTTTAGTGTTAAAACAACAATAATCACTTAACTATATGCAAAATAATTGTAAAATTTTCAAAAAATTATAACAATTTTAAAATTTGGAAGTGTCGCAAGAATATTTTTTACAATTTATAAAGACATGAAATAAACTTTTAATTAATAATTTAGTTTAAAAAATAGTTTGAATATGAAAATAGTTGACCAAAAGAGAAAGTTCAATGTGTTCAGAACCTTGTACCTCTATTTTACGAGTGTTTTATATAACTAAAATGACCAACTCCCCTTTCAGCACTTTATGGACTATAAACGCATAATATGTAATTTAAAGTGTATTTTATTAAATTTATGTAAATAAAAATAAATAAAATTGATGTGCATGTAAAAATCAAATACAATTTTTTTTACTTTTTTGTTAAACTCGTGTTCAAAAATTGAGGGCCCCCTTTTGGAAGGAAATAATTTTATTTATAAAAAGGTATTTAATAAATAAAAAATTTAAACTATAGTCTTAACTTGGAACACAACATAAGTAGCCATGGTACAAAGAAGGAGGCAGGGGCACTCTAAGGATATTTTAAGAAGCTAAAATCGTATCTAAAATAGGTCGTATAGCCCTGCAATAGGTTGAAAATGTAAACAAACACATAAGAACTGAATCCTATTATTCAAACACCAATTTTTGTATTTTGTAGTCATACCATGTTGTATAGACATGCCTTAAAAGGATGTAATTTTGTTAAAAAATAAGTTTTATGATCCATAGGGTTTTTAAATAGGTTTATGCATGCATACTAATGAATATCCACTACTCATAAACAAGTTACATGCTGCATAACCATTAAAATAACTTTTGAGCCCACACAGGGCATATTAGTGATATACAATCATGTCAGAAAGGTGAATTTTCTTGTTGATTAATATTTTGGTGTCTTAATTTGATTAATTTTCACTTAAATTTTCCCAAATACCATGATAAAATTTTCACTAGCTCTAAAGTTATTTCAAATTAATTTAAATGAATTTTTGCACCTTTTATGGTCATACAATAGGGTGTACCAAGATGATTTTGTAAATTGGTGACCAAGTAATAATGGAAACATTCTATAAAAATGGTTTTAGGACATACAATAACTCAATATAAATGAATTTTATTTGAAGAAGGTTGCACAACTTTAATATTTCATACATAACCTGAGCCAATATTCTAAAAACAAAATTCCATGGGTCTTTAATCCTCCCATACATGAATATGAAGATCAGAGAGAGGCATTTACAACCAAAAACACATCAAAAAATATCTGATACCATTTAAAATTTAAAAAAATACACATATACTTGATATATATGTGAATTATAGTAACAAGTACAAATGTTCAACATAGGATGTACGTGGGAAAAGCTCACAAGGAGGTAAAAAAAACCCACAATTTTTTTATTCATTGTAAAACAATTTAACTCAATACATTAAATATCTCTCCTTCTCACTTCTTATCATAAACCCTTCTTCATAGAAATTTTTCAAAATAGTTGAATACTAAATTTGTCCAAATGTTATAATTGAATGATGTGTTGAGTATTATCATTGATGTCAAAAGTACATCCTATGAAGGTTGATGTCAAAGGTGACTAAGCCTAGTTGGAAGTGTGTGATGTGACAAGGTGAATTTAGAGAGTGTTTTCATTGAATTATGTTGTCATGAAAGATAATTTTAAGGTAAGAGAGAATTTAAAGGCAACTAATGTATTGGTTACATGAAGGTACAAGGCATTGATGTCAAAATGCATAGGAAGCCTAGTCATGACATGAAGAGGTGTGTGCATGAAAATGGATGAAAATAGGCATGTAAAGGTTGTATGGCACTATTTGAACATTTATGTGAGTCATTTAAGCACTCATAATAGTTTTAGGGTGAGCCTATAGGGGTAGGACCTTCAGATTAAGCCTACACTTAGACCTCTCTTAAACCTTGCCTAGCCTAATGAGGTATGAAGATTAGATTTTAAGCCAAGTATGTATATGTGAGCATGGAAATAGGTGAAATGAGTTTTTATAGGATTTTTCACAAATTTTGAGGCCATGGTTTGAAGGAAATTATGTGATTTAGTGTTTTAGGCCTTCTTGAGTTTACAGAATGAGGTCTGAAGACCTGAGAAGTACTTTCAAATGTTCGTTGGCACATGTAACCTATGCATGGGAACCTAAAATATTAAGGAGAGATGGATAAGGGTCCTATATAATATCTTAAGTAATTGGTTTTGGATTCAAGGGGTATTCTTTTATGAACAACTGTTAACACCAAAACCTGTGTAAAACCTCCCTAAAACCCTAATAAGGACATGATATGAAATATCTTGTTTAAAACAGATCACTATGGCATAAAATGTCTAGATAAACTATTGGATCATGTATTAAACTCTCCTAAGTACCTCCAAATGGTGGTGGTTAGTCATATGAGAGAGAAAATGCACAGATATAGGCTTGTTTGTCAAAAAAATATTGTAGCTCTCAAAAGTTATATTAGTAAATAAAAGCTAATGGATGGTAGAATAATATAGAGACTCATTTTACATGTTCATAGTAAATTATTTATAATTTTTAGTATTCAATAATTATAATTTTTTCATCCAAGTTAGCCAGTCATAAAAATACCTTATGGTGTGAACAGTGAAAAACCCAGGGAGAGATGAGAAGATGGATTTGAGGGTCTAAGCATATCATATTGATGAAAAAAAGTACATGGATAAGTTATTTATGGATTATAATTCATTTTAAATTTTTTAATAAGTTTTAGAGGTCAGTGTATATGGTGAAAAGTTACTCACAAAATGGCTAGTCTAGTTCAGATAAGATTATGTGATGTAGGGTCAATAAATTGGTTTACAAGACCAATTTTGGAATTATACCATATGAAATTTTCATCTAAAAATGGTTTATAGATCTCATATTATAATTTAAATGCATCCAGAGTCATTATAAGTGTTGACATAGGTTTTTGAGGTCTAAGTCACCATGACTGGTTTTTTAGGTAAATTGGCAGTTCTAAGTGAGTGAGTTGTAAAGATGTTCTTGAACCTTTATCTCCTAAGTGAAAGTGTTAAAATCATTGGTTATGACATTGAGGTTATGTAAAACCTATCTACATGTTTCATTTTTTATATTTTAATATATTAATGGTGTTTAAGCTTCATTTTTACAAGACAAATTTTTAAGGTACACAGACCTAATATGGTAGTATGTCCTAAAAGAGATTTCATGGTATGAGAAAAGGATACAAGTCTAATAAATAATGGATAAGGTCATTAGATGTCATTATATAATATATTTAATAGTTTTTTATTGTTGGAGAAGGCCATCTAGTCCCAAGAGGATCAATCTTTGATGCTAAAAAGGTAGACCTAATGCAATTAGGTCTTTATAAGACGTAAAAGAGAAATGAGGCCTAATTGAGTTGTTGAAGACCAAAATGGGTCCAAAGGTCATTTTAATCATGTTCATAAAGTGTTATAATACCAATTATATGGATGACCTAAGAGGTTAAAGGTGTGTGGTTGACCAAGTTGTGTGTGACCATGGGACTTGTATATATATAAGACAGTTTAGGCATATTTATATGTAAGAAATTGAAATAAATAAAATCTTGCTTGGTAGAGAAAAATAAGGTCTTGAAATGATACAATAATAATATATTAGAGGTGTGGTGATTGAAATTTATGAGGTGGCTAAGTTAGTGTTGATTCGCTTAGGGAGTTGGCATGTCCTTGCAAATAGGTGCTTGACTTCATTGGGGTTGGTGTTCCAAGTTGAATTTATGTTTAACAAAATTTAATATTTTGTTTTATATGACTTTAGTGCATTTTTATAGATCATATTGGGTTTTATTCCCCTTGAGGTTTCCCACTCATATGTGTGTTTTCTTGTGTTAACCTCATGTGAATAGTCTTTATGCATTGCTAGATCTCAATGTTATTTTCATAGTTCATGACTGATTGGATATAATTGAAAAAAAGTTTTTTTTACACTGATTCATCCCCCCCTAGTGATTATGATTTAAATAATTGGTATCAAATCACAGTCCTTTAAATTAAGCCTAACAACTTAAAGATCCTAGAAGCATAAGCATGTCTAGTCATCAAGTACAAGGAGGTTTATAAAACAATAAGGATCCTCTCTTTAGTGGGACTAACTATGAATTTTGGAGCATTAGAATGAAGACCTATCTAATGTCCTTGGGCTATGACATATGGAAATCTATTGTTGATGGATTCTCTCCACCTTTTACACCACCAACTGACATAGTAGGTACGAAGGCAAGTGAGAACAACTTTAAGGTAATAAATGCCATCTTGTGTGGTCTTTCAGAGGTTTAATTTGTAAAGGTAATGCATTGTGATACAAAAAAAGGTATTTGTGATAAATTTTAAACCATGTATGAAGGTGACACCAAAATCATGTTGGCAAAGTTGAAGACTCACCGAAGGTAATTTGAAATTTTGAGAATGAAGGAGGATGAAAACATTGCATCTTATCTGTTAAGAGTAGATGAAGTGGTAAATGTCATCAAAGGTCTAAGAGAGAAGTTAGGAGAATTGAATGTAGTTCAAAAGGTATTAAGATCCTTGACATCTAAGTTTGAGTTAAAGGTGTCTACTATAAAGGAAATCAAATATATTAACATATTACAAATGGATGAGCTTAATGGCATCTTAACTGCATATGAAATGAGAACAAGTGATGGAAGACCTTCTAAGAAGGAAGCTACATTCAAAGCTGAGAAAAACTCATTAGGTAAAAATGCCAAGGATGATGTTGACACAAACATTGGTGATGACAAGATATAAGCCATGTTTATCAAAAAAACTAAGGAAAGGATTAGGTTAGTATAAGATCAAGTTGCCATTCAAGCACTTTAACTATGGTAATATTGGTCACTTTGATTCTAAATGTCCTAACAAGGATAAGAATGAGCATGATGGAAAGCATGATGAACATCATGGTGATGATAAGAAGGTTTATAAGCCTAATAAGAGCAAAAAGGGTTTCAAGAAGTATGAAGGCAAGAAAGGGTCATTCAAGAACAAGAAAATTTTTTATATCAAAGAAGATAATAGTTCCTCTTATATAAGTGACACAAGTACATCTAAGAGTTATGATAACAGTAATTATCATGATAATAATGAAACCTTATTCATGGATATAAAAATAGATAATGAGGGGTGTTTAAAAGGGAAATTTCTTATGGATGATGAAAAATTAGATGAAGAAGAGGTTGAATTGAACCTTGAGGAACAATTTTTAAGTACTCTAGAGGAGTTGAAGTTTTAAATAAGGAAGAATCAGAAACTAAGATCATTGGTTAAGAGTTATGAGGAACAAATCAATATCTTTGAAGAGAGACTAAGAAATAACACCAATGAACATGAGGAGATCATGTAATAGTTGAAAAAATAGATTGAGATTGTCATTGAAAGTCTTAAGACCAAGAAGGAATAATGCATCAAGTTTGGAATAGAAATGGAGTGTCCTTAAAGGCAAAATTAGATTAGGTAATAGTTAAATTGAAGACACATCAAAAATTTGAAAATGTCACTGAAGTCCTTGGTGATATTTTGAGTGGTCAAAGATCTCCACATGATAAGATAGGTATTGGGTTCAAAGAAGATCACAAAGAAAACAAGGATAGTCAGACCTCAAAGACCTATGCAGAAGCTTTCAAATCTGAGACTCAAATTGATCATCAACAAGTCAATAAGATTGTGACTCCTTTAAGAGATGAAAAAGGTAGAGGTGCATCATTCAACATTAGGTAGACAAGGTATGTGAATTCATTCAATAGTTAATATTTCTCATGCAATCAATATGGACATAAATCTATGGATTGTAGACGTCATGCTAGAATCAATTCATCATGGAGAAATAAGGTGAATGTCCATTTCAATAGTAGAAGTAGAATTCTATGTTGTAATTATGATTAGAGAGGACATATTACAAGGGATTTCAAGATAAGGCATATGATAAATATTATTAAATACAAAAGGCTATATGGTCAGACCACTAAGAAGTGGATTAAGAATTTAGACCTTGTGGATAAGGTGAAGGAGGAGCAGAAGACTAGATGATAAGAATCTATACTAGCCCAGATTGCCTTTCACATCTATGATGAAGGCATGAAATGGTATATAGATAGTGGTTTCTCAATCCACATGATAGGGGACAAGAGAAAGTTCATCTCATTGAATAATAATGATGTAATAATAATGATATTTGAAGATAACATAACTGTCAATATAGTTGGCAAGGGTATCTTGAGTTTGGACAATGGGAAAACCAAGATAGAGAATGTGTTGTATGTGGAAGGTTTTAAACATAACATAATTAGTGTAAGTCAAATTTGAAACCAAGGACACACACTAACCTTTCATGATAGAGGGTGTGATATGAGGAGAGCCAAATTAGGAAGGCTAATTATCAATGCTAAGAGGACTGAGAACAATCTATATGTCTTGAGTGAGATCATGAAAGAGAGATGATTTATGAACAAGATGAATGAATGTTGGCTATGGCATAGAATTTTGGGCCACCTCAACTTTGACAATTTGAAAAAGATAAGCTCTAAAAAGTCTGTGAATAACATGCCTAAAATCACCAAACCTACAAACACACTTTGTAAGGCATGTCTACATGGTAAAAAAACTAGAAGAAGGTTCAAGTATAAAAATTACTCTACTAAAAGAAATTTAGAGCTAATACACACTGATCTCTATCATCCTACAATAATCCAAAGTATTCAAGGAGATAACTACTTCATGTTAATCATAGATGACTACACAAGAATGACTTGGATAGCATTCTTAAAAGAAAAGTTAGAATCTCTTTATAAGTTCAAGGTATTCAAGGCTCTTGTTGAGAATGGAAAGATTAAATATCTAATATATGATAAGAAAAGAGAGTTTTGGTCCAATGATTTTGATGAATTCTATGAGGTTTATAGAATAAGGAGATAGTTCTGAGTGGCTAGGACACCTTAGCATAATGGGGTAGTGGAAAGAAAGAATAGAATAGTTTAAGAGATGGTAAGAAATATGCTAAATCAGTCTAGATTATATGATGGTTATTAGAGAGAGGTAGTAAGCACTGTACTCTACATTTTGAAGGATAGATAAGAACAAGACCCCTTATGAATAGTGAAAAGGTATACCTACTAATGTGGAACACTTTACAGTGTTTGGAAGCAAATGATTCATCAAAAGAGATGAGGAAGATTTAGGTAAGTTTGATTCTAGGTCTGATGAAGGTATATTCTTGGGATACTCAATGAAGGTATATTCTTTGGATACTCATCAGTGAGCTCAGACTATAGATGCCATAATAAGAGGTTACAAAAGATAGTTTAAAGCATCAATGTGAAGATTGATGAGACAACTTCTAAGAAGTCACACTCATAGTCAAAGAATACATCAAATAATTTGGACTTTAAGAATGAAGAATAAATAACAGAGATTGATGAGGAAGAATAAGAAGTTGAGGAAAGACAAGACTCAAAAAATTCTTTAAGACAAATTCAAAGAGACCATCCTAAATAAAAAATAATTGGCAACAAGGATCTAGGTATACAAATAAGGAGAAGACTAGTAAGTAACCTAAATCAAGAGAATGTTGCTTTATTGTCTTATATTGAACCTAAAAACCTTATATAAGTAAGTAAAGTCAAGTTTTGGATAGGTGTTGTGAATGAAGAGTTAGGCCAAATAAAAAAGAATGAAACTTGGAAACTAGTTCCTAGGCTTAAAGACAAAAATATCATTGAAACAAAATGGGTGTTTAGAAATAAGTTAAATGAAGATGGAGAAGTCACTAGGAACAAGGATAGATTGGTATGAAATGGGTATGCACAAGTTGAAGTGGTAGATTTTGAGGAGACCTTTTCACCAGTATCAAGATTGGAGGCTATCAAATTGTTTCTAGCATATGCAGGGTTCAAAGGATTTAAGGTGTACCATATGGATGTCAAGTCAAATTTTATGAATGAGAACTTGGAATAAGAGGCATACATAGAAAAACCTAAGGGAGTCTCATTATCAAGTAACAAGGACTATGTTTGTAGACTAAAAAAGGCTCTTTATGGTCTAAGACAAGCTCCTAGAACTTGGTACGCCAGATTAAACATGAATCTATTAAATCAATGTTTCAAAAGAGGAGTTTTAGATAGTAATCTATACATAAAAATAGAATATGACCATCAGTTGATAGTATCTATCTATGTGGATGACATCATAGTTGGTAGAAATGGTGAGAATATGACTAAAGCCTTTGTAGATGTGATGAAGGAGTTTGAAATGTCCATGCTGGGAGAACTATCATTATTTCTTGGATTACAAATCATTCAATTGTAAAAAGTTATATTCACACCTATGATCATAGGGTATAAGTTAAGAAATGAAGATGAGTCTCCAAAGGTCAATCAGATATCATATAGGTCAATGATTGGAAGTTTGCTATAAACTACTACCTCTAGACCTAACATCATGCAAGCAGTAGGCCTTGTGGGAAGATTTCAAGTAGATCCAAAATCAAATCATCTAAAATCAATCAAAAGGATACTTAGATATCTCAAGGGGACTATGGAGTTTGACTTGTGGTATCCTAGGATCAAGGAGTTTAACTTGAAAACCTATATAAATGAAAATTAGGTAGGGAGTCTAGATGATAGGAAGGATAGTAGTGGAGGAGATTTATTCTTAGGAGAATGCCTAGTATCATGGATAAGCAAGAAGAAGCCATTTGTGGCACTATTTACTTGTGAGGTCGAGTACATTTCAATATATTCATGTTTCACTCAAGTCTTATGGATGAGACAAACCTTAAAAGACTACAAGGTGGAGTATGATAGTCCTATCCCTATCTATTGTGACAATACAAGTTCCATAAGAGTCTCAAAGAATCCTATCATGCACTCTAAAACTAAACACATTCCTATCAAGTATCATTTCTTAAGAGAGAAGTGTTAGGGGTACAATCACTAAGAGTGGGGGGGTATGAATCTGTGAGCTCAGATATTTCAATTTCAATTGTAGTCTTTTAAATTATTAACCAATCAACATATATCAATTTGATCAAGAAACATTAACAAGAGAGCTCATTAATTCAATGTATACACAAGATCAAACACATAACACATGGTTCTTATGGGAAACCCTCATGGGAAATAAAATCTACTCTTAATCTTGCAATACAAATAGACTATTGTCCTATAATAAATTATAAATAAGAGACCGATCAACTCCTTTAAACCAACAAACCTTGACCATATCCTCCTGACCAAATGTATTTAGTGAAACACCTATTTCACAAAGAGCAACTACCCCTAAGGAAGACCAAGTCCTTTAGACCTTCCTTTGAACACCTTCATCTTAGAAATGATGTCTTCAACACCTGATGATAGATATATATTTTATAACCTCTACATAAATTCTCTCTCTATCTCAAACAAGCCTCTCACATAGGCATATCACAAACTCTCTTTCACTCAGATTGTCCTCATATGCATACTCAGACCTCTTCATATATCTTCAAACTATAAGAGCACTATCCTGACATTAAGAACATGACTTACATGTCATAAACATAGTCAACAATCTATTCTACTCATTAACTCAACCAATAGTCACACTACCTATCCTTCACTTCACAACTCTTACATCCACCTTGTACAAGTCTCTCTCACACATACACGTTCTATAACCAAAGTCTAGAAATCATTAATCTTTGATTTCACTATATATATATATATATATATATATATATATATATATATATATATATATGATTTATTAACCCTTAAGGCATCTTACATAGGTCACAGTAAGCACAATCCACTTTCAAATAGACCTAAGTCACTTTTAGGTCCTATAGAGACCCATTCACCTTTTTTATACATCTCCAAGAAAATAAAGAACACAAGACCATTTTGAAATACATGGGTCCACTCTTATGTCCCCTTAGACATCCTCAAAATATCTTAGTCACAAAAACATTCTTTTGCTAAAGCACAATTAGCTCAAACACTTCTTTGTGCACACATTCATTATGATTGAAAACATAGTCGACTTAAAAACTTTTGTTCACATTATATATGATTGGTCAAACATTTATGCACATAGATCATCCTCATGGAGTCTACAACACTCCACAATCTCCAATTCATCAAGATATATCGAAACAATATCAAAACAAGCTCAATTACCCTTCTTGGGTTACATGCAGAATAAATATGAACACATAATGAACTTTGATGCTTAATATATCTATTTATACACACTTCCAAATCTTCAAATCAATATTTTTAGATGCACCTTGGGTCCTCTACCACTTTTCTTTTTACTAAATGGTCAAATTCTATCTATATTGAAAGATATGGTCCAAAAACCACAAACTCGTTTTTCCCTTTGTAAAATTCAACTATTTAAATGTCAACGATCATAGTTAAACATCGAACACTATACTCACATCTTATGTCCTCTCATATTTCAATCAATCTCACACCATATATATTCTCTAAACTTTAATGCATAGGTGCCAATTCTCAAATGTTAAACCTCAGTTACTATAACCTCATCTCATGTAATTTTGTAATGTTGACTTATCATACACTATCGATCTCTACATATCAACTAGGTCTTTAACTAGCAATGCTCACCGTTCAATAAATTTGTACAAATACCCACTCACCATTATATCCTTATCATATACCTTTTCTTATTCATTAAACCTTGAATACTTATTACCATCTCGATCAATATGCATCATTAGATCATGATCTGTACGATCGCTCGCACATGATTGGATTTTCATTTGGTCCCAATCTTTAACTATGTTAACCAATGAAATTAACATCTTTGAATTGATACACACCATAGATATTCACTATATGAACTACTATGAACCATTGGATCTCTACTAGGTCCATATCTTTAACATCATGCAAATTGACTATGGGGACTAACTGCAATATGCCTGGAAAGCCTACTTTGAATCTCAATAACATCTTCTGCACTTAGATTCATGATCTCAAATTAGGACCATATGATCTCATCACATAGGATAATCCATTCATATAAAAAAATAATTTGAAACCTTCATGCATGTGAGATATATTTCCATTAAATTGCCTTCTCAAAAACTTCTATCACAGAGCCAACTATGCTTAGAACTTGTCTAGGAAACCAATTTTGAACATGCATATCTTTTGACACGATTTAAAACATGATCTAAAATTTAGAAAAAATAAAATAGGCTCAAAACTGAATAAAACCATATGATCACCTTTTCTTAAAATTTCCACATGTGTGATATATGCCACCATTAAAATGCTTACTCAACTCTTTTTGTCACATTGTAAATTTGGCTAAGTATGGAAAAACACTATCAAAATGCCCGAGAGCCCAACTTTTCATCCACATATCTTTGATTTCACATAGGCACATGACCTAAGATTTAATGCATCATCTTATTTTGTAGAGTTATAACAAACTACTTGAGGGATCGTGCACTAGACATGGATGACGATGTAACATGAGTATAAATATTAGGATGTAAATAGGTTTGTTACTTAGGAATATACATAGAAACATGAGCAAACTTTATTTTGACCCCACATTATGGGTGGGCATCAATATGTATGGACAAAAGTGTATACATAGGAATAATAGAAATAGTAGTATTATAAACACCTATGGTGGAATCACTACCTCCAAAATTTAGAATAGTAACAATGAAGAGCTCTTGTTGTTATTCCTAAATTGTGATAAGATAATATTTTTCTACAACTTTAGCTTCTAGGATTAACTCTAAAACTTTATCCAAGTCATGAGGTTGTTAATAAATATGATTTGTAAATTTAGAAAATGCTTTAACTTGTACGTGATATACCCCATTGAGGTCATCATAATGGATTCAATCTTGGTATTCATGATTATCTTGATTAACATTCTCTAGATTAGGCATTTCATGATTAACAATTTGATCTTTTACATATTTGTATTAATTAACAATATTTGCATCAAAATAAGAGGGATAAGAATGAACATTCATCTCATTTATTTTAGACATTTTAGATTGAACCAAATTAATTTGATTATGCTCAATATGTGCACCACTTAATATAAGACTTTGTCTTAGAGGGGAAAGGAACTAACCCTCTTAGATGTCATGGAATGAAATCAAGAAGATATGCAAAACTATAGGGCCAATGTAAAAAATTTAATTGCCTTAATGTATGGCAAAATCAAAAATCAAAATTAAAACCCTAGAAAGAAGGATGGAACCCTAAAAGAAACCTAAAAATTTTATATGTTCTAAACAAAAATTGTAACAACTCTATTGGGTTAGACATAGAAATACGTGAATAATTTTTTTTAAATAAATCACATATATACAAGTAGACTACATCCCAATAATCTAATAGAGATCACATATATACTCGAGTGATAATAATAAGTACACATTAAATTAATATCATAGAACTCTAATGCCATGACAATGCTTCATAAAATGGATATAGAAATTAATGCAACGTCTCAACCACGACTGATATAACTCTGTAATCACCACTGTCAATCTATAATAATAAGTAATTACAATTTTTCATGACAATACTCAATAGTAATATTCAATCTAATACAATGTACATGATTTAGATACCTGGCTCCCTAGAGCATGAGTTCCCCAGACTCTCCAGTGTCTGTGGCAATCTCAAGTATTCGTCTCGATAAGTAGTATTGTTGTGGGGAGGGAGAGAATCATCCAAGTATTTTTCTACACCAACCATGGACCAATGATCCCCCACATTAATCCCATTAAGATATGGCCCTCCCTTCATAGATGGGTAGATAGTGATGGCATAGAAATCCAGAGAGATAAGCTAGTCCATGTGTGTTGTATGTTTTCTAACTAACTAAACATGCAATGTATCATAGAAAACTTTATTTATTTCAAGATATCACACATACATGTAAACCATACTCATAAAATGATAATGTCTCACTCAACATATTTTGGCCTAAAATTTTATATATATATATATATATATATATATCAAGTTCGTACACACCACTTAATAGGACTGTCTTCATCTAACATTATAATTCTAGTAAGTCAATGAAGTCTGTCTCACTCTTTAATTCGTATTAACCATGCAGATTGCTCAAATATAAATTCAACCACGATATTCATCAACTTACATCCTACTATGACACACTTATGCATAAGAGTAATAACAACATACATTAAGTCCATCTAGTATATGCATAAATCTTTCATTTTATTCTATCCCATACTAGAAATAATAATTACAAATGTACCACTTGGGTAAACATACAATTTAATTGTACAATTCAAACAATGTAATTAGTTTTTAGTTATCTACACCCTATGGCAAACCATATTACCACAGTCTAGTGTTTTAAGATTTAACTACCTATTTTTCACAATCAATCATATGAAGTAGTCTCAAATACATAGAAACACAACCATTATACCAGTAATTATATATAATAAAGTAATTCATCATTATCATAGAACACAATAACATTTCAACACAACATTTTCTAAATTCTCAGTGTTTACATGCATGCATACACAAGTCTACCCAATGCAACAATACATGTTATCCATAATAATAACTAGTATGTATACAATATACATATAAATATAGATATAAGTTAGGTATAATAACTACAGTAAGTACCATTTGAGTACAACATACATTTATCTTACAATACCCTATGATATCCCATACTATCATAGGTTCCAAACTACATAACAACATATAAATTAAACTTATGAATTTCAAGACTCAATTGGTCTATACAGATAATAACAAGCAAACAATAAAGTATTATACCACCTGAGTATATTCTGCATACAAACATATCAGGGTATCTCAACATAAAAACATGAATCATGATACACCATTATTCACTAAGTATAACTATATATTTAACACACTCATAGTATGCAATTCTCATAAGTATCTTATACTGAATATATATGACTAAAAGTCATTCACATTACTAATAATGAATTAGATAAACCCATTATCTTATTAACTCATTTGATTTTAAGAGATTATTATAAAGGTTATAGTTCCTGATTCCTATGAAGCTTAATGATTTACTTAAATCATATAATAAACTATAGGTATAATCCTTATATACCAGTACTTATACATCCTAACATACATCATATATAAGTATTCTAATACCATGTAATTTTTAAACCATAGTTTAGCATTTTAGTTGTAACTATTAAGCATAGAAATCAATAAATGAAGTAGTTATAAATACATGAAACATGCTTTGCATACCACATCTAGAAGAATTGAAACTTTATTATCTTGAAACATAAGTAATCCAGTTTCACCATCCATTTATATTGGGGTTTTACAAGCAATCATTTACTAAACTAGTTTTAATCAATCTTTTAAATTTTTAGTTAATATTTGACGTGATAATGTTAATTAAAAGAATCTCCCTCAAGTTTTGACTTCACTATAAGTCATAAACACATAACTTAAAATATTGTCAAACTTTATGTAATGGTTTTCCAATTAATAAGAGATTTTAAAGCTCTTCTAGGTTTAAATCTCAATAGAGGATAATTATGTTTGACCATTCAACTCTTAGGTTTATCCACTCTATGTTTGATAATAAACTATTTAATTAATCAAATTCTATTTTTATGATAACCCATAATCAATCCATTCATGGAATCTTAAACTTTTATTCAACTAATTAGGTATAATCTATTGGAGTTGTTTCTAGAATCCGGATAACGCGAATGCAATGAACAAGTACACACCACATAGATGCTAAAGCAATTTGAAAATAACACAAGATAAATTGCACAAGACAAAATGGAGAAAACAAAAATCTAAATTAACATGGAATGGTCAAAATGAGGACTACAAATAGGAGAGTACGAAAGTAACTCCTCCACAAAAGGTGGACAAGACACACCAAGAATAGTCAGTAACTCCTCCATGAAAGGTGGTGACAAGGTGCTAAGAATAGAGAAGTAACTCCCATCAATGGAATTACTTATGACATTCTTATGACACCTATGACACATCTATGACACACACCTCCACATAAGCTAGCCTATCCCATAAATGTAGGAAAACTCCATGTATGCATAAGAAATACAATTTCCCTAATTAATAAATAAGGAAAAATAAAAACCTACACTAATACCCCCCATAAGCAAAACTTAGGTGGGAAGTGTGGAAATATAAAATGGGTCCCGACAACTAGGCCTGATGAGGTACCCATGTACAAATGAAATCTCCCATAAGATAGAGAAAAAGAGAAAACTCATAGGAAAAAAACTCCTCCCAAAAGAGAGACATAAAGAAAGAAGAGGCTAGAAGGCCCACCTAAAGATGATGTTGCTGCAGATGTAGACCGCACCCCAAAAAGAACTCGTAGATGAATGAACTTGCTCTCGGTGAAAGGTTTGGTGAAGATGTCTACAACTTGCTCTGAAGACTGGTAAAATATCAAGTCAATGACCTAACTATGAATGAGCTCCCGAATGAAATGCATGTGAATCTCTATGTGCTTGGTCTGCTGGTGCTGAACTGGATTCTTGCAAATCTAAATGGTGCTCTGGTTGTCACAATAGATGATGGTGGGCTACCTGATAGGAATGCCAAACTCAAAAAGAATCCTTTGAATCTAAATAGCCTCAGTATCTACATTAACAACTCCTCTATACTCTACCTCTGTGGATGATATAGCAATAGCATTTTGCTTCTTGCTAGACCAATTGATAGGACCAGAATTTAGAGAGAAACTATAACCAGAAGTGGACTTGTGAGTCTGTGAATCGTCAGCCCAATCTGAATCTGTATATCCAACCAAGTCAACGTCTATGTCAAATCTATAATGAATCTCGTATCTATGTGAACTCTGTATGTAATGCAAGATCATCTTAGCTGCTTTTCAATGCAGCTCATGGGGTTCTTGCATGAATCTAGAGATAGGTCCCACTATATATGAAATGTCGGGCCTGGTGTGAGTCAAGTAGATGAGACTACCAACAAGTTGGCGATACTAAGTGGCATCAACCAATGGTGAAGAACAATCAGTCTCAAGCTTGACTCCTAATAGAAAGGGAGTTGGAGATGGCTTGCAATCAGCCATGTGAAACCGAGCCAATAAGTCAAGAGCATACTTAGGTTGTGCAAGAGAAATCTCTAAATCTGATTGTGAGATCTCAATTCCAAGGAAGTAGTGCAACAAACCCAAGTCTATCATGTCAAATCTATCCTAGAGAGATGCCTTCACCACTGCAATAGCCAATGAAGAACTCCCTGTGATCAAAAGGTCATCAACATATAGAACCAAAATCAAGAGCGAATCATCCTGTCGCAAGAAGTAGACATTGGGATCAGAATGGCACCTAGTGAAACTTGCTGTGAGAAGGAAGGAATCCATCTTGGCATACCAAGCTCGAGGGGCCTGTTTGAGGCCATAGATAGATATCCTAAGTTTGCATACTAAGGAAGAATCATGAACAAATCTTGGCAGCTGCTCCATGTAGATCTCCTCCTCTAGGTCTTTGTGAAGAAAGGCACTCTTCACATCCATCTGATGCACATCCCAACCATGTGCTACAGCAATAGCCAAGGTGAGTCAGATAGAAGTCATCTTTGTAATGGGTGTAAAGGTCTATGAGTAGTCAATGCCTATCACCTATGAGAAACCTTTGGCGACCAATCACACCTTGTACTTATCAACCAACCCATCTGCTACAAATTTAGTCTAATATATCCACCTACATCAAACCATCTTTCTTTCCTTAGGAAGTGAAGTCAAATCCCAAGTGTGATTTTTGATTAAGGAAGATATCCCACTTAGGTACCCCAGATGCCTCTCAAAAAGTCTGTGGATCTGAAACTAAAGCAAAGAAGGCATGTGGATCTCTCTGAAAATTCCCCTAGTACATCTATCATCTACGAGATCTCCTACCCAAGTGCCAACACTCTCAAGTGTTTGTCTGGCCCAAAGCGGCCCAAAATTGGGTGAGTCAGATGCTAACTCATCTTCTGAATGACTAGAGGTGGATGACACTACATCACTGTCCTCACTGTCTGAACTCAAATAAGAAGAAGATGTCTCTAGCTCGAGAACCTGTTGTGGCTGATCTAAATCTGATGAGGAATCATCAAGAAGAAGTAGATCCGATGAGAGAGAAGAAGTGTCAAGTGTTGAGTCTCTAGGACTCTCCTAAAAATGGACACTTCTCTTGATGAACAACTCATGTGTGACTAGATCTAGAAGGCGATATCCCTTAATACCATCTAGATATCCTACAAAGATGCAAGGCTTGGACTGACGTTCCATAGTTATGTGTTTCTTCTTTAGAATGTGGGCCATGGCTGGGAATCTAAAAACTCTAAGGTGCTCAACATCAAGTTTCCTTTTATGCCAAGCTTCAAAGGGTGTTATCCCTTTCAAAGCTTTGTGAGGAACCCTGTTCTAAATGTAGCAAGCACAATTGATGGCTTCAGCCCAGTACTATAGTGCTATGGATTTAGAGTGAATCATACAGCTACCCATCTCTTTCAAGAACTTATTCTTGCATTTTACAACCCCATTCTGTGAAGGATTGTAAGTGATTGTGCACTGCAAATCAATCTCCTTTGTAGTGCAAAACTGCTCAAATCTGATGCTGACATACTCCCCTCCATTATCAATTCAAAGAACTTTGATGGATTTCTCACTTTGTTTCTCAACAAGAGCTTCGAAGTTTAGAAAATTTTCAAACACTTCAGACTTTTGTTTAAGAAAATATATCCAAGTGTACCTAGAGAAATCATCAATGAAAGTGAGGATGTACTTGGCCCTTGTAAAAGATGGTTTGGGAAAGGGTCCTGATACATCACTATGGACTAACTCCAAAGGTTGTGAAGCCCTCCAAGCTTTGCCTTTGTCAAATTTTGCTTCGAGATGCTTCTCAAGGGAACACCCCTCGCAAATTCCTTTTGAGAATTGGACACGAGGCAAGCCAATGACCATGTCATGTTTGCAAAGTTGCTCAAGATAGCGGTAGTTAAGGTGGCCAAACTGCTCATGCCACAATTTGCTAACTCTATTTGAATGAGTCAGCAATGCTATAAGAGAAGAATTTGATGCAAAATGTGAAAAGGTGTATAACCTGGCTTGGTGATCTGCCCTTCCCACTGCCATTGTAGTATCACTATGTAACTTCCTGATAGACACTGAATCTGGTGAAAAGTCAACTCTCATGCCCAGACCAATGTGAGTGATTTGGTACACTGATAGGAGATTGGTTGAAAGAGAAGGAACACTTAGAACATTATTGAATGTTCTTCTTTCCATTTCAACTGACCCTCTCCCTGTAATGAAAACTGATGTGTCATCACCCAAACTAATTAAAGTCATGCTACAAGGCTCTAAGGATGAAAACTCAATTAGTGAAGAGCCCATGTGGTGAGAAGCACTCGATTCAATGACCCATGAAGATGTAGAAGCTGATGTAGCTACAAGAGCCTTGCCTTTTTCTTTCTCCTTACCCTTGCTATTTGCCTTAGTAGAATCTTGGGTAGATGAATTTTGCTTGATAGACTCAGGAGCACCTATGTTGTTCTTCTCTAGAAGATGATTTAAATGGTCTATTTGTTTCTTCATGCATTTGTGTTCATCATGCCCTGTCTTTTTACAATAGGCACACTTAACCTTCTCCTTCTTAGGTTTAGCATTGGAAGATGAAGTCTCAGTGTTGTTTTTAGTAGGATTGGTGTTTTCTTTCTTCTTCTCCTGGTCCTTGTTCTTTTTCTTTTTCTCCTTTGTTGAAGTCTTATCCTTACCATTTCTAGCTATCAAAGCTTGGGGTTGAGTAGACTTCATTGTGCCTATTTTAATTAGCTTATCTTGCTCCCTAGTCAAGTCGGCAATGAATGAATTCAAAGAAGGCATTTTCCATGTAGTGTCAAGGGCACTTTTTGTGACATAGAAAGTGGAGACAAAGACTGAATAGCTTGGACCTAACTTTGTGAGAATAGAAATTATGAGCTGATCATCTGTCTTCTCTATCTCACATTCTTTCAATTGCAATCTAAGGGCCTTAAACTTAGTGAAGAAGTCCTTAAGGGTGTCAAAGTTGCTAGGACTTAGATTTATGAGTTCATTTTCGAGCTCATGACCTCTCATCTCATCAAGCTTCTCAAATAAATTTTCTAAGGTGTCCCATATGTCATTGGGAGTCTGTGAGGGTTCTAGATGGAAGAGAAGTTTGAGAGACATGGACAAGCTCAGTAATCCATAGGCTTCATCACTACGGTTGTACCACTTGACCTTTTCAACATCTATGTTAGGTTCTACTTCTGTACCCATGGTGATCCTATACAACCCTTTGCTTCTAAGAATGATTGACATTTTAATTTTCTATTCATGATAGTTGAAGGGTGTTAGGGGTTTAAGTTGAAAATAATCTATTTTTTAGCTGAATTTAGGTGAAGTTGTGTTGATTGCAAGTTGTGAATGTATGCAAAAATGAGAATGAAAGCAAGTTGTGAAAAGCAATCACACCCCCCCAAAATATTGAGCCCCCCCCAAATATGCAAGTGCACACTCAAAATACGTCAGACTCAGCTAAAAATGCGTCTTAGAGCAATCAGTGCAAGACTAAAGCAAACAGGACGTCGGATTCAGTCGAAAATGCGTCCCAAAAAACCCAAATTTTGGTACTTTATAAACTAGTGCATTTTTGAAAAATAACAAGTCTATGCTGTGGATAATTGAATTACAAGCACTTTTTCAAAAAATGGCACCCAAAACTGAGCTACCATTTGCAAGATATTAAAGTTACAATTTTTTCATAAACTAGTGTTTTTGCAAAAAAAGCACTAAAACATTAAAAAAAATTCTATTAAGGGGAGAGAAAATGGCCTTCCAACCACTCATTGAATTCAGCACAGAATGAAGAATCCAAAGGAGGTTTTTTTAGGGGGAATTGGCCTCCCGCCAACCTGGGCCTCACCCTTCATCTTCATAGGTCGAAGATAAAAGTTTTAATTCAAACCCTCAAAAATTACCAAACTGTCTAAAAAAATTAATATTCAGTCAAATTGAGTGATTTTTGTTTTATCAAGTCAATTTTTCACTAAAAAAATAAAGCAAAGACAGTTTGGATAGAATGGCAAGTGTCCAAGGGTGCCACATGGGACGCCAAGTAGGAAGGGGCGTCTAAAAATGCACAGTCCAGAATTTGACAGCAGAAAAAACAAAAAAATGAATGTTTAGACTTGTTGGACGCGTCGTACGGCCTACTGGTGATAAAATTGAAGGCGCCTTGTTAGAGACTGGTGTGCTGGAAGGAGTGTGGCTGAAGGTGTTGTAGAAGTTGGCAACTTTGCTGAAGGCTGACTAGAAGTGCGCACTGTACGGCCTGCCGTATGACCTAAGGCGCTACAAACAAGAAAAAAGCAGCTAAGTGGCATGAAAAATAAGAGGTAGGCGTAGTAAGGCTCAGTCTGCTGCTGGAACTGAAGGCACCCAGCTAGGAGTGTGGCGTAGCAAGCAAAAATGAAGCTGAAGGTGTTGCAAAAAGGAAAACATTGTAGAAGGCACCTTGCTGGAAGAAAGCACTGTTGCGCCTTGCTGGAATTGAAGGTAGAAACAAAGCACCAACCTTCCTCCTTTTGTTGTTGAATTTTGCTACCTGAAGTGAAGACAACCAAAAACACCCAAAGGCCAAGGATTTCCAAGGAAACTACCCAGAATTGATATATTTTTTTAATTTTTGATCAAATCTAAAAATAAAAAAAATGAACTCCACTCCTCTTGATTTCAAAAATAAGCTAAAAGCATAATCACACACAAGATTACCGGGAAAGCTCTGATACCATATCAGAGTTGTTGCCAGAATCCAGATAACGCGAGTACAATGAAGACATGATCACATAAGATGAACAAGTGCACACCACATAGATGCTAAAGCAATTTGAAAATAACACAAGAAGATAAATTACACAAGACAAAATGGAGAAAACCAAATCTGAATTAACATGGAATGGCCAAAATGAGGACTACAAATAGGAGAGTACGAAAGTAACTCCTCCACAAAATGTGGACAAGGCACACCAAGAATAGTCAGTAACTCCTTCATGAAAGGTGGTGACAAGGTGCTAAGAATAGAGAAGTAACTCCCATCAAGGGAGTTACTTATGACATTCTTATGACACCTATGACACATCTATGACACACACCTCCACATAAGCTAGCCTATCCCACAAATGTAGGAAAACTCCATGTATGCACAAGAAATATAATTTCCATAATTAATAAATAGGGAAAAATAAAAACCTACACTAATATAATCAACTCACTTAAAATATATATTGCGACATTTTTGAAGTCACATTATATATACTCACGTGAAGCTCAAAATATATAAATATTTTTCAAAAGATGAATCTAATAAGATTCTTGACGGTTATATAGCATAGTGAGATATTAATAACATATCCCAAAAAATAATACATATATTAATAAATTTACACACACAGAACTTATATCCTTTCATAATTCTATATATTTTAAAATATATAGATTAGTATACATTTACCCAATCTTTAAAGTAGGTTAGTATATATTCTAATAAATGATATATTTATAATTGTTCCAAAATCCACATATAATATGAGGTGTTTTGAATAGAGACTCAATGATAAAGCAACCCTATTTTATTTATTGTAAAAATCCCAGCTATGTAACTAAATCTAATTTACTCTTAGCACTAATAAGATGATTAAGAAAGGTCTATTAGTTCTGAAATACCAGCTTGTAAAGTAAAGGGCTATGCCTTTCAACGAATAAGAACGTATATAAAAAATTAGACATATTAATAATTGTCTAAATTGCTCATGTTGCTGGAAATAAAACATAAGACAATAACATGACGCCTTGGCTAAAATAGATAAGCCAATTTAAGTGAAATGTCATTTATATGGCTGAAAAATAAAACATAAAATGATGCCATAGATGAAATAGAAAAGCCTATTTAAATTTGATGCCAAGGTAAACTAAAAAGACCATATAATTAATATGCCCTGCTCATTTTAAAGCCCAGTTAACAATCTTTTTTCTTTCCTTACGTAAATCAGAAATATATAACATACTTTGCTTCATCGAGAAACATTTCAAAAAAAATTGTTTTTTCTTCTATAAAATATTTCCCCTTAACTCTCCATCTAGATATGATAGGCGTAGGCCTTCTTTTTTATTTTTAAGAGAGCTTTATTTATTTTTATACTTTCCTTTTTCTTTAAAAATATAATTATTTTATTTATTTATTTTATCTTTTTATTTTAATCATTTAAATGTATTTACTTCTTTTTATCTCTTTTTTTAATATTTAATCTCTAGTTTTGTTTTTTATTTTATTTCATGAAAAATAATTAATTATATATTTATTTAGCTTTCAAAATAATATGGAATTTTAGATAAACATATTTGTTATTCCGAACCTAAATAATACTTACCCACTATACCCTAAATTAATATTTAAATATCTCTAAGTAATTAAATAGCAATTTTTAAAGTCATAAATACTCCGTATTTTAAATTTTTTACCTTTATATGTATTAATGGCATGATATTTATCTATACTAAAAAATCATAGAAAATGATATTCTAAGCAAGAATTAAACACATGACAATCAATTAAATGCATTTCTACCATGACTAACTACTGTGTGTGTACAGGGTTTCATCAGCTCTCTATTAACTTGTGATATCTCCATTATAGCACCCTCTCCGATGATGCTCTCCCTCTGGTACACTCGAGAGAAGAATTATCCTACATCTACCTCACAATATGCAATTCATTAGATCTTCTCACATAATAACCATAAACAACAATATATATATAATTGAATCAATACATTAATGTGCTTAAAATATAAATATGTACATAAACCAATTCACAATAAGCAATCATGTATTAACATCTAATTAAACAACATTCTATTATCCTGAAATAGCATAAATCTAAAGCTTAGTCAAAAATATAACCAAATCTAAATTTGTTAATTACAATTATCCATGAATACTCTAGCAAGTTTGTCTGGCGAGAAATTAGGATGTAATAAAAGCCATGTTCACTAGTATGTTTACCTTATTTTTTTTTTAGTTATCTAAATAAGTATAAAATTTAGGATTGATTCCATTTAATGTATTAAAATAAGACACAAATCTTAATTTAAAATTTGTAATATGATTGATAAATTGTAATTTATATAAATAGACATGACCTAGGGGATTTATATACCTAGTTTTTTATTGTTTATGCAAATTTGAGACTAAATGAAAGTGATTGAAGGGCTAAAAGTAGACCATAAGTCACTCAAATAAGGAATTAGGTATCTAGAACCTTTAGGATGAATATGTAAATATGTGGACGCATGTGCCAAATGATAGCATTATTCCTATATTTTGGATTCATCTACGTATATTGTACCTCACTATTTTGGCATAAGCCATTGCACCTACTTGTAGTTTGTCTTTGTGTGTGATATTAGGGGATAGCTATGTGCATAGTATCAAAAAATCAGACTCATTTTATTAAAACCCTAAGTCCACTTTCAACACTAAGTTTAAACCTACAAAATTGGAAAGAGGTTGGTTGAGTTGACCTCAACTACTTGTCAATGAATGATTGAGTATTGCTTACATATCTAATACTTCAAAGAGGAAAGTTAAACTGCATATAGTTCTCTCCATTAGGTGTATGTGTGCAATGATGCTTCTGTAATGAAAAAAACATGTAATCTAGCTTTTAACACTTGAAAAATGTTAAAAGTGACTTGGATTATGTGTTTTAGACTTGGATAGGGCCTACTCTTTGTGACTAATTATTGAATTGGGTAGTTTAGGGCATTCCTTTAGAGTGTGTAGAAGTGTATATATGTATCTTTTATGAGTGCTTAATGATGTCAAATAATGAAATAGGCTTATACCTATTGTGTATTTATATTAGACTCTGTGGGTACTTTCTCACACCACCGACATGTAAAATATATAGGTTGACCCCTAAATATGATTTGAATTTGAAAAATGACTATTGTTTGGCATAGGAATGGGTCCATCAAAATTAGATGCCTTCAAAATTTTGTACCCTTATAAGTCTAATGGATTTGTCTAAAAAGTAGGAATATTGATATGATGATTTGGAGACAGTTTGAGTATGATAATGAACATGTTAGGCACATATTAGGGAATTCATGTAGGTGACTGATAGTAAATCAAGAATGTTAGACCCATAAAAATCACGTGGATAAAAGAGAAGGGTGTGCAAGATCCATATGTGTATGCACAAATAATGTAAGGTGAAGGTAGGTGAAGACTAACATTTTTAAGTTGATAATACCATAATTTTGTGCCTACATGAGTTAGTCTCGATTTATTTCACCAAACCCATGCTAAGTTATATTTTTAAGAGAAAACCTCACTTATGTTTCCCAAGTGATAATTATATCCCCACCTTTGGAATTAGAACACCCAAAATGTTAGTCTCTAATGTTTGCACCCACTCCTATGGTGACATGCATATTAGCTTGTACATAATTACATGATCAAAATTAAGGTTGGTTGTACTTTACCTAAAACTATAGAGAGTGACTACAAACTTATCCATATTGGACATTAGATATAAAATACTCATTTGGATTATTGGTTGCTGATTATATTATAATTTAACCTTATTTAATTTCCACATTAATTATTGTTTACACAGTCATAATATAATTCCATTGCCAAATGTCACCAAACATAAGGTTCTTGGGGTCATGACACACTATAACTATAAAAAGAGTGGTTGAAAACCATACTATAATAATATAATGCATCTACGTGGACTTTATACCTTGAAAAGGGTCACCATACTTTCACATAAATATAATACCACCACATTGAATCCACGGATCCACAAAGGATCACTTGTCATATCATACTCTATATATACAATGGAGTGGCCACAAAATAGAGTCTTAGTACCCCCTTTTATATATAAATGAGTTATATTATCATTCATGTAGCCTCTAAACAATAAGGTATTGATTATGTGGATTAATCATAGACATGATCCTCAATTAAATATAATGCATATGCAGATAATAAGCTTGATTAAAAAAGGTCACACAAAGCTGACAAGGTCTCAAAGTTCATGAAGGTTACATATGTTCATGGATTCTAAATATTTATACATATATATTCACAGTTTGGGTAACGCCTTTGGCAATTGGTGTTACGTTTGATGTGAATAAGGTAATGGGTCCACCAAACCCATGTGGCTACTAAATCACTAAATATGGTCACCATATTCTTATAAAATAAAATTTTACGTGGCTCCCTCTTTAATATATTGTAATGTCATGACCCAACCTAAGCCATTTGGATATTCCCAAAGAAATATATATATATATATATATATATATATATATATATATATATATATATATATATATATATATATATATATATATTTATATATATATATAATTGTATGGACTAAATCACATGGATAGATATGGACTTTCCAAGTGTCTCCATCACAAAGTCTTGGATCCATGAAGCTACAAAGCTCAATTTTAATGTTCGCTTTTCTTCCTTATGACTCCATAAATGCAATGAATTCATAACTTGATTTTCTGTCTGATAAAATATAACTGCTCTATATATTTATGTATATCATGGCCATGTGGTGGGATCATATGTAATATACCTATTTAACCCTTCTTGTAACTAAGGATTAACATGAAAAGAGTAGCCTAAACAACCAAGGAGTAAGCTACTCTAAATTATATTCCAATTGAATGAACTTAGATTCTATTGATATTCTAATGAGATATAATGAAGCTAAGCATATGCCAAATATTATAAAGTACAATGTTAAATATTCTTATAATAAAAATATGAAAGAGAAATTATCCTTAGATTATACATTTATGTGCAATAAAATATGAGTGGTGCAGGTGCATGAGTGAACTATTTAAAGATTTAGATCCCATCATTAAATTATGGATATTTTCTTTCAATCAACTTTAACACTTTCATCACCCTGTGGATACTAGCATCAATGTTAGTGTCCTCATTCTACCACTAGTGTCCTGTAAAAAATATTGAATTTTTCTAAAACTTATACCTACACCTTTTAGGGTTGATAGTCACCTTTATAATTATTTATTTGAATCTCGCACATAAATCTTCAATATCAATGTGTAGCTCAAAACTCTAAGGTCCTTCAATTAGGGCATGTGATCTTTCAAAATAAGGGTTAGTGGGCTTAAGTGAAGTCATTTTGACCTCAAATACCCCTCTATAAGTTAACACTACCTACATAACCATATATTCTGAAGATGGCCTCAGACCAATGTAGTTATCCCCCTTATGTGGTCTTGTCTATGAGGAATGGTGTAATAAGTTATTTGCAAGTGAATGTAGTGATATAGATTATAACTTGGAAAATATTGATCATAGGTTTTTATTTTGATGCTTTAGACTTTTATTAAGACTAATCCTATGACTAATTTGGAAATAGGGAAGAATAACTTAGTTATGCAATTGATTTTTAGTAGTGTAGTGTAAGTTTGAGAGGTGCTTTCTAGATGAATAATGAGTGAGCTTTTACTTATATGTATACCACACATTTTGAAATGTTTCTCATTTAAGGGTTAAATGAAAAAAATATTTTGACCCATAGATATTGAAATATTTTAAAATTTTAGATTTTGTAAGGTAGGAACACGTGCATTGGAATAGGGACACTAGCATCGACACTAGTGTCCAAGTCTTAACATAAATGTCTAGGAAGATATAAATTTGTTAAAGTTATGTAATTTTAGTGAGAGATACATATCATATTTTAAGTATATTTTGGGCTACAATTGATATGGGTAATCATAACATCAAGGTTAGACTATAATATAAGCATTCAGGCATAGTGAGATGGTGAAAGTGAGCCTTTCAATTGCAACACAGGTCAATAACTGAAGGTTAGAACCATGAATGATATTTTTCAAGTGTAAAATACTAGTTTAACATATAAATATATATTTGATTATGTAAAATACCCTTATCAAGTTCCCAATATTATTTAACCTTCACCTTTACATGTGGAAAATAGATCAAGTTCACAGAGGCAAAGAACAAAGAGTCCACAATTTTTTTTGTTTAAAGGTGTAAATATCTCTACCAAGTGGAAATATCATGAAAGGATTTCCACAATGGTCACAAGTTATAATAATATATGAGTTGTAGTATTTCATATTAACTTAATAATAATCGTGCCAATTTATATTTTCACACACTAAGTATGGGTCATATAGCTTTCATATGACTCCTAGATCACTATCCTCCTTAATAAATATAATTTTCATGTGACCTAAGCTACCAAAATAAATTTAAGCCATATGTATACTTTATAACAAGTTGGATTTCATATTACAACATGTATGTACACTATATAAAATTTAGGTTAGCTTGAAACCTTCATATGGTGAATTTGAGTGTAGGATGCTAAGATGTTGACACATGTCACAATCATGGTGTCATTGGCTCATGAACTCCATCGAGTCTCAAATCAGCTATAGGGTATCACTCAAAGACACATTTTCATTGCATTACTTTGAGCAAAGTGACTATGTCAAGTGGCACAATTTTTTACAATGCAGGAAAAGGTTACAAGGAGTGGTTGTGAAAAATGTTGATCATTTAGATCTTATGTAGATATACTTAATCAAAGTGATCATATGTGAATATAAAGATAAACTTAGCAACATAGAGATCACACCTTAGCTAAAAGGGACGAAGATGATAAGTAAAGCCTACATCTATTAAGAGATCCATCCAAAGGTATGACATTATTTACCAATTATGATTTGTGAATATGTTGTGGCCACAATTCTAATATGTCGTTAATGACTTGAGATTACATCACCCTGCATCATAAATATGTGTTGGTGTAATATAATGTGAAAGTGTTTGTAGCCACCTATATTTACTTTGATATTAGACATTCAGGTAGTGGCCTATAATTGTACATTTGGAAGAGATCATGGGGATCCTTTCCCTTAGTGATTAACACATTTACAATTCTTCATAGTTTAATCATAGTTTACATGGTTATGATACAAGGATTGAATGGTATCATCATGGCTTCCTATGAATGTATATTCTAAAATTAGATTGAGGCCACATGTATTACTATGAACTTAGCCATTTAACAATTATTTTTAATGTGAATCACTTATGCAATCATTGGTGTCTACAATAAAAAATTCATAATAACATCCAAGGATTACAAAAATTCAACATGTTATTTCTTTTGTTAGCTCACCTCTTACTAGTCATAAGTTAATCTTAAGTGCAGGGATAATGGGTAATTGACATGCCATGTCTTAGCCAATTCAAGGGTATATAACCTAGTGACTTAAGGTTTCTATATAGTGATCATTAGTTAATATCTCAACATAGTGGTCCCTACAATTATATGAATCTAATATCAGGGCTAAGTTTCATAGGATAAAAGAATTCACTCATGATTTATCATTGAAGTTGCATAATCTAAAATTGAGGCTACAGGGATTTATTTCCATGTGCATTCCTTACATTTAATTAGGTTTGTTTATCCTCATTGGTCATAAGTTACTCAATTATAATTGGACTCGTCTCTATTTATATTCCTATGGTAATAAGGGGATAATATATCTACCAACAAAAATATGCAACATGCATCTATAATCTCCTATCCTTAATATATTTTTCCTTCACCATCAATTAATTATATAAATTAAAGTGAAACATGGAGTTATATACCTACTTCTATCCCTATTCATCCATAGTTACTATGCGTATCATTCATTTCCTAGGTTTAATATTTTACTATCAACATGTTTATTTAAGAAGGAAACTATAGGGGGTCTTAAAGTTTTAGAATATGTGAACTTGATATACGAGGATTAAGTTATTTCTTGAATAGTCTATTATCAATCACCAAATGATTCCAGATGAAGAGCTGATTTGGTACCATGAACCACCATGGCCACTCTCCCTATGAGTGCACTGTGTCCATAGGGGGTATCGAGGAATCTTTTACTTATTCAGTCCATTAAAAAATGTTTAAGCCACTAAAGATGCACTCATATATGATGAGACAAGATATGTTATGATATTTTCACCTACCATTAAATTCAAATAGAGGGCTATCATAGTCCATCATCAATTCATCTACATAGCCCACTAAAAAATGAGTAATCATTATGAGAATGTATAGCTCAACTAGGTAATAGGCACATTACTAAACATTTAACCTATATCCTTATTGTGTTAATACATAATAATTTCATAGCTCTCCTATCTCAAGCTCCACACTTACAAAAAAAATGGAAAAGAATAATATGCATGAAGGACATAACCCATAATTCTAGCTCATATTGAATATATAATTCCCACATGATCTAACTCAACCAAAGTAAGATTGACACTAATGAATAATGGGAACCTTCCAACCTTTCATAAATTTAACATTCTTATCCATAAGCATATCCTATGAGTCTTTCCCCTCTCCTTTTATGTCTTCAATCCATCCCCATTTTATTTGAACTTCTCCCTTTAAATAATTATTTACCTACCTCAAGAGAGTTATGGCAACCATTAATTTTTGGAACCACTTATTTATTACTTGGAAAAATCACATTCAATTTAGGAATGGTTTTCCTCATGTTTTAACTTCCATGATTTCTTATGGCCACTTCTTTCTATATTCACATTCACTTCAGTGTAGGCTACCTAGTCGATTGTGTTTGCTTGCCACAGTCTACATTCATATTAATTTCTCACCAACCACTTTTCTTGTGGAAATATATTTTTATCATTATAATTAGTGACCTATCTCTTTTAATTTTTTTAGGTGTGGAGCCTAATTGGCTGCCATGATCATAGGTTAAAAATATGATGTTATTTCAATCGGGTTTTGGATCCCATTCTTTGTATCCATGAAGGTCTTGTAAAATTTTATTAAAATTTCCTTGTAAAATTATAATTTTGTAGTCAATCTAGACCATTGATTAAAGGTTTTTAGATCTGATGGTAGAGGCTATGTTTAGGTGTTTTTTGCTCTAAAATGTATTGTTACATGGTTGAGATGAAAGAGGAAAAGATATTGCACACAGAAAGGAGGCAAAAAGAGGTAGAGAGGTGTAACAAGGTTTGTTGCAGGATTTGTTTTTCCCTTCTATTCATGAAAATAATATACTAGACATGTTTAGTGGATGTAGCCCATCTTGGGTAAACCATGTTAAATTTTGTGTCTCTTATTTTGTGCATATTTATGATTATTTTTTGTATGTTTGACTGATTTGTTTCATAGTTTCTCTTGTATGTGATTTAGGGATAAATCTATGTTTTATTTTATCCTAATAAATTTTATATAGACTATGTGTCTAACTTATACATTGTTTAACTTGGAGCTCCATCTTAGTTGTGTATATTTTATCTCATATTATATGGCCTTTCTTCCACATTATTTGACTACAAATTTCCCATCAATTATGGCTAACATTTGGATTATTTCTACAAGATGTTTTTTCACCATGGTTTCCATAACTTGGCTCGTGGTTCACTCGATGATATTTCGCACTTAACATTTAAATGAAGATCCTTCACTTTTAGTTTATCAAATTCCCTTTTCACTTTATTGCATGCACATGTGGAAAATTATCCACATGTAACATAATGTGTCCACTGTATTTAATGCCTCTAGATCATAAGATGTCAAGTGTCCATGTGGAACTACATATAAGGTGACTACCATCACCAATCCCACTTTAAGGATCCATACTCACTATGGATGTCCATCATCAAAGCTCTCATTTTCTTGCATCGACTCTGATACCACCTTGATGAACACAATCTAGAAACTTACCAACTCATCTCATCATCGGTATATAAATAAAATTAGAACATATTCAAAACCCATATTCCTTGCTCATAAACTAGACTCATCATAGTACCTCTATGACATGTCAAGATATAACCAAAATCATAATAACCAAATGATGATTTATGACAACCATAATCATATAACTCATTTTCCATGATCTAATATGAAATAATAAAATGGTACATGAAATAAGCATGAACCCAATCATATAAAATAGCTTGATTAATTGTTCCAACCCCTGGTTTATAATTAACCATTGGCCTGAGTAATAGTTACGCTAGGTAGGGCACTACATCAATTACTTCATAGCTTGTGGCCTAGATCTCACAAGAACCCAAACTATTATTTTTTTGTAAAAGCATATTTCAAGAATAAATTATTTGAGGATATTGTTATGCCTATTTTTCAACCCCCTCATTTTTTATAAAATTAATATTTTCTACCATAGAATGACTCGATCATAAAATTTAAAATTGTGTCAGGGACCCGATCAATTAGTAGTAGATTTGGATGCATATTTTTAATTATGAATTGATGATGATTAGTTGATGAATTAATATTTATATTATAAGTGGTTCAAGAAGCATAGTGGATAAATGAATTAAACATGCATATATATTTATCATTCTAAATGTTTGTGATTAGTTATCTTACTTTTTTTTAGTTCTTGATCATATTATATTACAGTTTGAAAAAAGGATACTATCATTTGGAAGCATAAATATTTTTTATGATATTTTCACATATCTATTTGATCTCAATAAATGTGTATTATAACAACAACTTCGAGATTATACTTTTAGTTTTGGCAAATTGAGTAATTTATGGTGACCATTTGGTATACGTGGATAATGTGATGCTTGGTTTGAAACAAATAAAGTGGTATAATTGTTTATTTTATAGCCTTTTCAGTTCAATTTCAAATTGTGAAATCATAATTATTACAGTTTGGGAAAACATTGTATTTGTGGTCAAATGCATCATTTCATTTGTTTTGTAAATCATATGAGTTATCAATATGAAAATAGACCTCAATCAACCATGTTTCAGTCATAACAAAGATCATTTAGAAGCAATACAATTCATTTTAAAAGAGAACTATAATTATTTTATAGATTCAATTGAGAGCTCATTTTCATTTCTTGTGATATAATGGACTTTAAAATTGTTGACATATTGAAGTTGGTTTGATATAAATATCAAAAGATCTGAAAGTTATAAGTGATAAATCCTAAGTTCAAATTTGATTAAGGTTCCTAAATCAATGTTGCCTAGCCTAAGTTCTAAAATGATATCAATTCATATGTTCTAAATATCCTAATCTAGGGATATCTATCCTAAGGTCTTAAAATGATATTAATAATAACTATCAGGACATGGTGGTTTTGAATGTTTTTACCTGAGTCAATATATTAATGACATACATTTAAAAGGATATAAGGTTGGCATTTATTAAAGGTGATATGTATGATTTTATGTCAAATCATAAATTTGATTGATGTGGGATGTTTTCTTGATGAATTGGTATCCGAGTTGGCAGTCTATTTAATATGACATCGAGGCACATTAAGTTGGTAGGAGGTAATGAAAATGCATAATCGAAGATATTGTGAGATCATGCTAGGATTTTGGTGGTTTGAGACTTTATGATGAAGTGTACATGCCTCGATTCTTGAAATTTGGTAACAAGTTAGTAGGAGGATTAGTCATTACTAAATTTGATCATGTTGATGACTTAGTAAAATTGCTAAGTTTATCCTTAGTTGAAAAATGCTAATAGGAATTGAGCACATGGCCAAGTTAGTTACGATAGGGTCTGGAAAATATAAATAGTTCTCTTTTAATTCTATTTGGTCATCTTTGAAAGCTTCTCATGGAAAATAAACTCTGTCGGTTTGGATTTCGAGTTGCAGAGAAGGATTTTGAGTGAAAAGATTACAAGAAAGCATTAGAAGGTTTGTCGTCAACAAGTTTGATAATTTTTTAAAAAAATTAATGAGTTTTTTAGATGGTTTTGGAAAAGAGCATGGCTTTGGTATGCATGTTAGTGATTTTGATGAAATTGTTGGTTTAGATTACTACACATTGATTTTGGAAAGAAAGCCTACAGTTTTTGTTAGTCCAATATCTTATTTCTTGCATGAAAATTTGACACACATGGATTGTGATAAATATTTTGGTGAATGATGAAGCTCATACATGTTTGTTTCTTTATATTTGGACATAATCTTTTGAAAATATTGAGACTTTTTTAGCATACATTTTGATATGGTTTCAGTGAGTATATATTATAGTCAAATTTTTATGAGCAAGATATATATGAATGTTTCAAACATTTTCTAGTTTCAGAGAATTGTTTAAGGTTTTATGGTTGCAAAAGTTTTATTATTATGAAGCACATGTGTTGGTTACTAGTTCAAGTTGGATATCTAAAAATATATAGTTTTTTGTTTTTTGTCAGGTATATCTTTAGTCCTGGATTTTTATGAGAACATTACAATGTTGTTAGAACATATTATTTTTAGTTTTAAAATTTCATAACGCATTAGTTTTATAAATAGACCTTGCATGCATGTGCCATAAAATTTTGAGAAAGTTTCAAAAGGTTCTTTGAGACTTTAAGTTTTTGAAAACAACTCTACATGTTGTTACATGAGTATTTTAAAAGGTTCGAATGATGGGGTTGGTTATGAGTTAAAATGTTATATTTGAATATAGTTGAATATATATAAACATGGTTGTTCTTATAGTTTCAAAGCCATAATTGTTTGGTGACAGACTCATTTTAAAATCTTGGTCTTTAAAAGAAAGAGATAGATAAAAATATGAAGTTTATGTTGGATTTACATCTCAGTATCAAAATCTTAGGTTTTGTTTTGAAATTGGATGTTGAAATAATAGTAATTTAAATAAGTCAATTTTTTTTCAATTGAAAATTTTGATGAGTATATTTTGAACAAATGATTTTTGCTTCAAAAAATTATGTAGTGGTACATTTTGAAAAGTATTAGTCTGGAATCATCTCAAAGAAATGTGTTGGGAGTTGATTCAAGAATTTAAATAGAATTTGTTATAAAATTTTATCAAGGTTTCATTTCAAGTTTGGATAATATATTATTGATAATTCAAAAATTTATAAGTTGTTTTATAGTTTGAAATATGACATATGGAAAGATGATGGTTTCTGAGAAGATACTTTTCATGAATAAATTTGTGAAATCTTGCCTCAATTTTGGATTGATTCAATTTGGTTTTCAAATGATTTGATACAGTGACTATAGAAACTACATTAAGATATATCATAATATTTTGAAATAAAATTATGTTATTATAATTTTATTTGAAGACTCAGTCATTTTTAAAAGAGAATAATTGAATGTTGTCTTTTTTGATGAAATTAATAGGATAGTAAAATGATGTTTGATACACTTGGTATAATTTAGTTCAAAATTTATGTTGTTATGTGACTCTATTTTTAGGGTACAATTTTATTTCATTTTGAATGAATATATGTTAATTTCAATTATCAATTTTGAATATATTTCAGATTGTTTTAAGATGTCTAAATGGAATCAACCCATGTCAAGTAGAAGTAATGATCATTGAGGATGGGGTCAAAATTTAGCTAATGTGAACCAATAAAACCTAAAAAAAAAAAATCAAAGAGTGGTTTTAAGTATAAGAGATTTGGCCCTAGATTTCATAGGGGTGTTAAAGAGTCCATTCATTTTGATGCAGTAGATCCTAAGATTTAGAATGTCTTAAATAATTTGCCTTTCAATCCAGCCAATAATAAGAGAAATCAAAGATTTTATGGACGTGGATTTGGTGTTAGGACCCCTTCACATAATAATTCCTTGCACCATTTAATAATTAATTCACATCATTTATGATCCAGTCACCCATTACTGAAAGAATTGAGTATGTTGTTGAATCATAATCTATTCATGGAATCACCTAGCTTGAGATTGAAACAACTCATGCTAAAAAATTTATTAACCTTACCATTCCTTCAATTTATATTGAGCCTTCATATTCTCAAAGGGAGCATATTTTGGGATGTAGGAAACTAAGTCTGGGAACTTCTCATAGTGAGCATATTATGGGATGCAAACAATTAAGTTTGGAGAAGCTTATTTTAGGTAGTAAAAATATACACTGGAGGTCCATCCTACGACTTCATATAAAAGATCGAATAGTCAAAATGATATTGATACTCCTGTTAAAGTTAGAGTGCTCAAATGGATTAACTTAGAGATTGATGATCCTTCAACTGATACAGGCACAAATATAGTTCATCTTTTAGTTTTGAAAATAGAGTATAATGAATGCATAAATGGGCAAGGGAAGCTAATAATTGAAGTCCTTTCAAACTTTGATGATTATTGGACCTCAACAAGGTGAATTTTCATTTTATCAGTTAAACTTTAAGTTGGTGGATTTTAAGTACTCTCAGATTTTGATTCTTTGAGCATTTTAGACTTGTTATTTTAAATTTCAATTTTGATATTTTGATGGTGGTATTTGAAAAGTATAGCAGACTTTAATTATATTTATGTGTGTGTGTGTGTGTGTGTGTGTGTGTGTGTGTGTGTGTGTTTAAGTTAATTTTAGAATATGCATTGTGGTTTGATATAAATAAAATTTTATTAATATTTGATTAATATATTTATTAATTGATTTATGTATTCTATTTATTATTAATTAATAGTGGTCCCCACCCGTTAAGATAGTACCCAGTGTATGATCAAATACTTGATCTATTAAGACTTTTTAATTCTTAATTCAATCTTACCTTAACCAATAACTGTTTATAATTAATTGACTTCTAAATTCAATTAGTTAAAATAAACTAATAACTAACTAAAGTTAGTTATAGCTTATTTTTCAACTAAGTTTGAAGCGTAAAAAGAGATCAAAGATTAATTTGAAGAGGGGGATAGATCCAATGATACTTTTTCTGACAGTTGAATAATTGTTTAGGCAACATAGTTCTATATACAGAGTCCAAGCATTCAACTTGAATAATGATAAAAAAATTCACTATTTGTGACATTTCATTGATCTATTTTGATTGTAAAAATTGTTTATCAAGTATTTACAAATAAAGATGTTGGGTTCTCAAATAAAATCTATCTTTTCTACTAAGAAGACTCTCCTTTGAGACTCGTAAATTCTATTGTAATTTATATCAACTCTATTTTAATATAGATTATTTCATTTTAGATTAATCTTTAATTAGTCTAGTTTTATTTCCATTTCTTTAGATTTGTTTTGTTTACTTGTTTATTTCTATTTTCTTAAGTTACTCTCTTAGATCTTTCTTTTTGTCCACTTTCTTTAAGATAAATTTGCTTTCTTTGATTAATTCTTCTTATAGTTTTAATATAGTTTGAGATTTACTTATTAGATTTATTAGATTAAATTTGTAGATTCAGTTTAGTTTATATTGGATATTTTACTTGTTTAGATGTCAAATTCTTATTTGAAGTTCATTTTAAATTTAGACTGTTTAATTTGTTAAGTTTGTTAGTTCTTAGATTAGATTCTTTCTTTGTAATTTTTTTTATTAATTAGATTTAGGTTGTTTAGTTCTTAAGTTGCTTTATTTGCTTAAATCTTTAGTTTTTTTTTTGTTTATTTAATTAGTTATTTAGATTTAGTGGTTTAGTGGTTTGTCATCTTTTCTTAACTTAGTTGTTTTATGTTTGTGTTTTTTTTTGCTTCTGTAATTAGATTGTTCGTTGATGTTTGTTGTATGTCTTTGATTTAATTTCTACTTAAATATTAAATTGATTGAGGATATATTTATCTTGATTATCTCAAATATATCTTATTTATATTTCTGGTTTATAATCTTGAAGTTACTTGAAAGATATCATAACAGAAACAAGATATTACTTGAAATATATTATTTTACTGAGTTAGATTTATTTTTTCAAGATAATGTCTAATTAATAAGTTTTCTCTGTCAGATAAGATAGATTACAAATACATATCTAAATTAATTTATTATTTAATAAAGAAGATTTCTAAAATTATAATAAAATATATTACATTTAATAACTTATTTATTATTTCCTAGAACATTTAAAAAAAATTCTTGTCTTTAAGATCATAGTTAAACTTTTAAAACTCTACCATTAGACTAAAATAATTCTAATTTGACCTTCGCGATAGGTAAAAAGGTTAATTAGTTGATGTTATAATTTTTATCATTGAGAAATTTGACAACTCTTCTGGAGATTCATTTAGAAATCTGATTTATTTTAAGTTATATTTTTTCTTGTTTATGGTACTTAGAGGGTAACAACCTCCTATTATCCAACCTAAAATTGGCATTGCTAATGATCAAGTTGATGTTATTTTTAATCTACCACATTATGCATGGTATAATCATCTAGAAAATATTCATCAAATTATTTATGTCATAAATAAAGAAGAAGAAGAGATTGCAAAATTTGAGATAGATTGGTATTCAAATCTCACTCGTGAGACTCAATGAGACATTCTTAATATAAATAGAAGAATTCAAGAAGATAAAGAAAAAGTTTTAACTATTAATCTTAGGCTTAGAACTCATTTTTATTCTAATTATTTTTCATTTGATGATTTTTTTTGCCTTTTGAACATGTTATTACAAATCTATAATTAAATCAAGTTAATCAAGTTCAAGATAATCAATCTATTCAGATAAAAACTATTGAAACTTTCAATGAGAGATCAAGTAAAATTAAAAATGAGATATAAAATACAAGATCTAATTCATGGATTAAAAAATAATATAGATCAAGATGATCTTACTGAAGGTAAAGATGAAAAAGAAGCTCAAGCAGAATAACAAATAGCTTTAACTCCATGGATTTATGCAAATCCAATTAATGTTGGAAACCATCTTTTTAAGTTGTCTTCTCTTAAAGGATTGAATATATCAAAAAAAATTGGTGCTCTTGAAGAATCATGAGAAGATCATTTAGAAGCATTTAGATTTGTTTGTGCTACTCTTGGTATAACGAATGAAAAGATTTGCTTAAAATTTTTTGCTCAAACACTTGAAAGAAAAGCTTACCAAGTATTTATTAGTTTATCTACTAAGGTTATTGATACATGGAAATATATTGAGGATTGGTTAGAGTTATCATTTGGAAAAGCTAAAAAAGATTTTGATCTAGTCAATAATCTTGTGAATTTTTCTCTTAATCCAAGTGAGACTTTACCATTTCATTGTTAAGTTCACTGAGCTATGTCAAAAGATTTCATGTGATCTTAGACCTAAGAATTTATTTAAACTTTATCTTTATAATGCTTTACCTTTAGAATATAAAATGACTTTAGAAGATAGAGATATTACATAATTTGATGAAACTATAACATTTTGTATTGAATATAAAAAGAAACTCAAATATATTGGATTTAAAGATAGTTTTTTTACATGTAAATTTAAATAATTCAAAAATATTAAAATCTATTAAAAGTTTAAGACATTAGTTGGTCATTGTTAAAAGACAACTTAATGATAAACCTTCTTCATCAAATAGATATAATAATGAAAATTAAAAATTAAAAATTGCTTATTACTATAATGTATGTGAATTGGATTATGATCCAAATTCATGTGTTATTCATAAGTTAAAAAAAAATTCAAAGAAAAGATCTTATATCTGAAGATCTATCAGACAATATAAACACTATTGATGATCCATCGGAAAGTGAGAATGCTTGTGTTATGAATACTAAAAATAAAGATTATGGTTCTTCTTAAAATAATAAAATAAAAAACAATAATTCTTCTTTTAATGATAAAGAAAAAATAGTTCAAAATAATGCAAGTAGTTCAATTGATAACACTACTCAAAATATTTTTTTTATCAACTGGTTATAATAATAGTCAATATCAACATTATAAGCCTAAAATTTTTAGACAAACTGATGATAAAACTTATAATATAATTAATTATTTATCTATAATCAAAATTAGACTCTCATTATTATAGGTAATCAACCTTCCAAAATAACTTGATAATATTAATGAAACTGTTAAGAATCTTAAAACTGATTTAGACTTACAATAAAAATACAATAATGAACAATCAACTGTTTATGCTCAAAATTATGATCTTTCTATAGATTATATACCCCATTTTTATGTTATGATTAAAATTTCTAATAAGGCAATCCATAATTATATCTTAGATACAAGTACCTCAAAAAATATTATACTTAAATACATTACGAATTAGTTAGGTATATCTTATAAAATAGATAATAAAAAATTTATTGGTTTTGATTCAAGACAAACTAATAATTATGATAAGTTTCATGACATATTCATTAAAATTGTATAAGATGAAAGAATAAGATGTATGATCAATGTCCAAATTTTAGAAATTCTTAGTAATTATGCTATGTTATTAAGAAGAGATTGATTAAAAACAATTAATGCTTTTGATGAAAAATATATTACATGGATTCATGTTAATAATAAAATTATTTTCAAAAAAAAAAGAATATTGGTCTAGTACACCCATTGAGTCATCTAATTCTTCCACTATTTCTTATGTTGAGACTAAAATTAAAAATTATGAATTACTAAATTTAGATGAACTAAAAAATTAGCATAAAGAATTTTTTAAAAAGAATATTTTGTGGTCACTCTATTTTGACGGAGCTTGCTTTCAACAAGATAGTGGTGCTGAAATTTATTTAATTTCTCTTATTGGTAAAAATTTTCATTATGCTTTCAAATTATCATTAGAAAACACTAATAATACTATAGAATTTGAAGTTTTATGTTTAGAATTATAAAATTCTATAGAACTTAATATTAAGCACTTAAAAGTCTATGAAGATTTTGAATTGATTGTTAGAAAAAATTATAAAATTTATAAAACTAATCAAACTCCTCTACATCATTACACATAAAAAAATTTAGTCATTACTTGAAAATTTTGAGGCTTTTAACATCACTCATATTCCCAGTGAACATAATATTAGAGCTAATAAGCTTTTTATTTTTGACTCAAATCTAACTCTAAGTGAGTCTGAACTAATCACAATTTTCTCTTATGCTAAAATTTTATCTTAAAATCCATGATTTAAATGATAGCTGATTTATTTTTAATTGTGATGAACATAAATTTTTTAATTAAAAATAACTATTTTGATTATGAAAATTATGTACTAAATTATATGTTACTTAGTGATTTTAGAATCTATGTTTTCACCAAATAATCAGTTTAAAAATTTTAAAATGAAAATTTTTTTTAGAATCATAGATAGACTATTCTTATTAATTTAGGTACTAAAGAGGATCCTAAATATGTTTATTTAAGAATTCAGGTTACTGCAAGTGAGAAGGTTAAATTTATTAAATTATTTAAAGAGTTCATTGATGTGTTTGTCTAAACATATAAATATATTAAAGGTTATGATACTAATTTTATTAAATATAGCATACCTATAAAATTTCGTATCAAATCTGTAAGGCAAAAAATATGAAGAATCAGTAATTTGTTAAAATACATCATTAACAAAGAGTTAGATAAGATGATTGATGTTAGTGTCATTTTTTCTGTAACATATTATGAATGGGTAGCTAATTTAGTACCAATTAATAATAAAAATGATAAAATTAAATTATGTGTTGATTTTAAAGATATTAATAAAACTAGTATTAAAGATAATTTTTCTCTACCAAGTATAGATCAGATTTTACAACAAATTATAAGATCAAAAATGATGTCTTTATTCGATAAATTTTTTAGTTATAATCAGATTTTCATAAATCTTAAAGATAGACATAAAATTACTTTTAAAATTCATAAAAAAAAATTTGATTATAATAAAATGTCTTTTAGACTAATGAATTTAGGGGCTACATTTCAAAGAGCTATATATGTTGTTTTTGATGATTTGATTGGCATTGTTATTGAGGTTTATCTAGATGATCTCATCGTTCATTTTTAAAAAAATATTTAGATCATCTTCATAAAGTTTTCACAAGATGTAAAAAATATGAAATTTATTTGAATCTAAAGAAATCAATTTTTGACATTATGGAGGATAAATTGTTAGGACGTATTATATCAAAAGATGATATTTTTATAGATCCTAAACATGTTAAAGCAATTAAAGAGTTACCTCCTTCCAAAATTCAATCTAGCTTAAAGTCTTTCTTTGATAAAATAAACTTTGTTAGAAAATTCATATCAAATTTTACTGATAAATTTAATATTTTCTAAATTATTATTTAAAAAAATAAAATTTATACTTTGAATGAAGGTGCTGATTTAGCTTTTAATTGTGTTAAAAATGTCATTATAAGTGTTTTAGTTCTTGCTAAACCTGATTTAAATAAATCATTCATTCTCTACATTAATGCTATCAAAAAATCCATTGGAGCTTTAATGACTTAAAAAATTAAAAATAATGAAAAAAAACTAATCAATTGCATGAGCCAAGTTTTAAAAGATGCAAACACTAGGTACCTCCTTATTAAAAAAATTATTTTCTTATTAATTTTTTCTTTAATTAAATTTCATTATTTGTTGATAAGAAATAATTTTTTTGTGTGATCTAACGTACCTATTTTGTCTTATCTCTTAAAATAACCAACCATTCAAGAAATGTTTGTTAAGTGGATTTTATGTATTCAAGAGTTTGACCTTGAATTTAAAACTTTCAAGATGATCAAAAGTAATAAATTGATAAAATATTTAGTTGAAAATATTTTTTTAGATATTAATGTTTTAATTTTGTCAGTTGATAAGTTAAATGCAAAGCCACATTTAAAGACCATGAAGATTGATGATTTCTCTAAAAACTTTAAGTTTGATCTTAAGATGAATGAATGGAATTATATGTTGCTTAAAGATGATTGGTACCATGACTTAGTCTATTATTTTTAAAATCAGGCCTATCTTAATAATTTTGATAAGAAGCAAAGAGATTTCTTAAGATTAAAAGTTTTAAATTTTTATTTGTTAGTATTTATTTTATTTTATTGAAATAGAAATGAAGTTTTGTTGAGATGTCTTACACATGATCAAACACAAAAAGTTCTTAGAGGTTGTCATGAAGAAAATATTGATGGACATTATGTTGTAAAAAAACTACTTATAAATTTTTAAGAGCAAATTACTATTGACCTACTCTATTTTAATATGCTTATAATTTAGTTTGTTCTTGTATGACATGTCAATTATTCATTGGTAAAAATAAGTTGCCTACAATGCCTATAAACCCTGTCACTTTTTTTTTTAAATTACAAAATGGGACATTGATTTTATTTCAGTTATACACCCATCTTCATATACTAGTCATAGGTATATTTTAACAGCCATAAATTATTTCATTAAGTAGCCCGAGGCTAGAGCACTTAAGAGTTTTGTAACAAGGGAAGTAATTTTTTTTTTTTAAATCAAATTTTCTCTAAATTTAGTGTTCTTTACAAAATTATTTCTAATAATGAACCTCAATTTGTTTTAAATGAATTTCTAAATTTTTTGAGTAAATATTCAATTATATCTAGTCATTCATCTAAATATTACCCACAAGTGAATGGTAAGGTTGATTCAACAAATAAAAATCGGATTACAATCATAAAAAAATTAGTTTGTGATAATAATAAAAAATTGACATCTTAAAATTTTTAAAGCTTTATGGACTAATAAGACTATTATTAAAGTGGAAATTATTTTTTTGTCTTTCATGTTAGCTTATAGATTTGAATCTATCTTACCAATAAAACTTCAAATTTCTTCAACTAGAATTGCTTTATAATATGTAGTTGTAGATACAAATTTGATTGAACAAAGATTACATGGTTTAGTAGCTCTTGATGATTCTAAAGCAGTAACATTATAAAAATTATAAAGAGAAGCAAAAATTTAAAAAAAAATTGAAAAAAAAAGTTTTTAATAAAAATTTTAAAGTTAAAAATTTTGTTTTATATTGAGACAAGGCTCATGAAGATCCTAGTAAATATCATAAATTTGATTCAATATAACTTAATTCTTAGAAAATTACTACTGTATATAGAAATAATATTTTTTGTTTAAAAGATATTGAAGGGAATTGGCTCTGTTACTCAATTAACGACCATCATTTAAAATTATTTCATGATTAGCTACTTTCAGTTTATTTGTTTCTTTATTTTTTATTTTTTTTAGTTTTGTGTGTTTTTTTTTGTCTTGTTGTACTTTTACTTTTAAAAATAATCAATGAGGGTTATAAATGGAGATGTTTTAAATTATGAAATAAGAGTACAAAGATGCTGTAAAATTCATTATAAGTATCAATTATTTTTAGATATTACTTTTCATAAATTTAATTTTTGTTATACATGAATAATATATACTGAGTTGTATCAAGTTGTTGAAGTATTACTTAATTTTTAGATTTTATACTTAAAGCATTTGTATTAAATTATGCATCCAATCCAAACTTTCATGTTATATCATTCTATTTCTTCATGCCACACTAGCCGAACAATTCATCCCTTGTAAAAAATCATTATTAAGGGGGTTCGTGCATATCTACTTAAAAAATGATTTTTCTAGATCACACTATCAAGAATATGTTTTATTAATATTTAATTGTTTGCTACCCAATTTTATTACTTACAATTGAGTAGCAAGATCATTAGTGTTATCCCTATTTTTCACACCCCCTCAATTTTTTAAAACTAATACTTTCTACCATAGAGATGACTTAGTCATAAAATTTAAAATTGTGTCGAAGACTTGGTCAATTAGTAGTAGATTTAGATATATATTTTCTATTATTAATTGATTATTATTGGTTGATGAATTCATGCTTATATTTTAAGTGGTTTTGAAAAGCATAATAAATAATTAAATAAAACATGCATATATAATTATCATTCTAAATGTTTGTGATCAGTTATCTTGATTTTATTTTAGTTCATGATCAAATTATAATACAATATTGTAGTTTGAAATAAGGATACTATCATTTGGAAGCATATATATTTGTTATGATATTTTTACATATCTATTTGATCTCAATAAATGTGGATTATCACAATTTTTGGATTGTACTTTTAGTTTTGACAAATTGAATAGTCTATGTTGACCATTTGGTATACATGGATAATATAATACTTGGTTTGAAATAGATAAAATGGTATATAATTGGTTATTTGATAGTCTTGTCAGTTCAATTTTTAAATTGTGAAATCATAATTATTATAGTTTGAGAAAACATCGTATTTGTGATCAAATGTATCATTTTATTTGTTTTAAAAATTATATGAGTTCTTAATTTGAAAATAGATCTCGATTAGGCAAATTTTAGTCACAAAGAAGATCATTTAGAAGTAATACAATTCATTTTGAAAGATAAATATAATTATTTTATAGATTCAATTGAGGGCTCATTTTCATTTCTTGTGATATAATGGACTTTGAAATTGTTGGTATATTAAAGTTGGTTTGATATAAATATCAAAAGATTCCAAAGGTCTAAGTGATAAATCCTAAGTTCAAATTTGATTAAGGTTCTTAAGTCAATGTTGCCTAGCCTAAATACTAAAATGATATCAATTCATATGTTCTAAAGATCTAACCTAGGAATATCTATCATAAGGTCTTGAAATGATATTAATAATAACTATCAGGTTATGGTGGTTTCAAATATTTTTATCTAGATCAATATATTAATGACATACATTTCAAAGGATATATGATTGGCATTTGTTAAAGGTGATGTATGATTTTGTGTCAAATCATGAATTTGCTTGACGTGAGATGTTTACTTGGTGAATTGGTATCTGGGTTGGTAATATATTTGATAAGACGTTGAGGCACATTGAGTTGACAAGAGTTAATGCAAACATACACCTTAGGATATTTTGAGATCATGCTAGGATTTTGGTTGTTTGAGATTTTATGATGAAGTGTACATGTCTTGATTCTTGGAAGTTAGTAAGAAATTAGTAGGAGGATTAGTCATTACCAAATTTGATCACGTCAATGACTAAGTTAATAGAATTGTTAAGTTTATCTTCAGTTAAAAGAAGTAAAAAGGAATTGAGCACATATTCAAGTCAGTTACGATGAGTGATGACAAATATAAATAGTTTTTTTTTCATTCTATTCAATCATCTTTGAAATCTTCTCATGAAAAGGAAACTTTCTCAGTTTGGATTTCAAGCAGATTTTAAGTTGCAGAGAAAGATTTTGAGAAAAAAGATTACAAGAAAGCATTACCAGGTATGTCATGAATAAGTTTAATAAAATTTTGAAATATTTTATTAGTTATTTAGATAGTTTTGAAAAAGAACATGGTTTCGGTCTGTATTTTAGTGATTTTGATGAAGTCCTTAGTTTAGATCACTGTATGTTGATTTTGGAAAGAAAGCCTACATTTTCTATTAGTCCAATATCTTATTTCTTTCATGAAAATTTGACGAACATGGATTGTGATAAATATTTTGGTAGTTGATGAAGCTAAGACATGTTTATTTCTTTGGATTTGGACATAATATTTTGAAAATATTGAGACTTTTTTAGCATGCATTTTGGTATGGTTTCAGTGAGTATATATTATAGTCAAATTTCTATGAGCAAGATATATATAGATGTTTCAAGCATTTTCTAGTTTTAGATACTTGTTTAAGGTTTTTGCGTTGTGAATTTTTTATTGTTTTGAAGCACATGTGTTAGTTTCTGGTTCAAGTTGGATATTTGAAAATATATAGGTTTTTTATTTTTTATTCGGGTATACCTTTTGTCTTGGCTTTCCATGAGAACATTACAGTGTTGTTAGAACATGTTATTTTTAGTTTCACAATTTCATAAGACATTAGATTTGTAAATAGACCTTGCATGCATATGCCATGAAATTTTGAAATGGTTTCAAAAAGTTCTTCAAGACTTTGAGTTTTTTAAAACAACTCTGCATGTTGTTACATGAGTATTTTGAAAGGTTCCAACAATGGGGTCGTCTGTGAGTTGAAAGGTTATATCTGAATATAGTTGAATATATATAAACATGACTGTTCTTACTATTTTGAAGCCATAGTTTCTAGCAATAGTCTTATTTTAAAATCTTGGTCATTAAAAGAAAGAGCTAGATAAAAATTTGAAGTTTCTTTGATTAATTCTTCTTATAGTTTGAAATTTACTTATTATATTTTATTAGATTAAATTTGTAGATTCAAATTAATTTATATTAGATATTTTACTTGTTTAGATGTCAGATTCTTAGTTTGAAGTTCATTTTAGATTTAGACTGTTTAATTTGTTAAGTTTGTTAGTTCTTAGATTAGATTCTTTCTTTGTAGTTTTATTTTTTATTAATTAGATTTAGGTTGTTTAGTTCTTAGATTGATTTATTTACTTAAATTTTTAGTTCTTTTCTTGTTTATTTAATTAGTTGTTTATATTTAGTGGTTTAGTGGTTTGTCATCTTTTCTTAACTTAGTTATTTTCTATTTATTTTTTCTTTGCTTTTTTAGTTAGATTGTTGGTTTCTATTTATTGTATCTCTTTAGGTTAATTTCTACTTGAATATTGATTTGATTGAGGATATATTTATCTTGATTATATCAAATCTATCTTACTTATATTTCTAATTTATTATCTTGAATTTACTTGGAATATAAATAAAATATTATTTGAAATATATTATTTTATTGAGTCAGATTTTTTTTTTAAGAGATTGTCTAATAAATAGGCCTTCTCTATCGGATAAAAAATATTATAGATACATATCTAAATTGATTCATTATTTGATAAAGAGATTTTTTAAAATTATAATAAAATATGTTACATTTGATAACTTATTTATTATTTCTCAAAACATTTAAAACTCTTTCACATCTTTAGAATCATAATTGAACCTTTGGAACCCTACCATTAAACTAGTATGATTTCAACTTGACCTTCGTAATATGCAAATGGGTTGATTAGTTGATAGTACAATTTTCATCATCAACAAATTTGGTGATTCTACTAGAGATTCATTCAAAAATCTAGTTTATTTTAAGTTACATTTTTTTCTTGCTCGTGGTACTTGGAGGACAATAACCTCCTATTATCCAACTTAGAATTGGCATTGCTAATGATCAAGTTGATATTTTATTAATCTACCATATTATGCACGGTATAATCATCTTAAAAATCTTCAACAAGCTACTCAAGTCATAAATAAAAAAGAAAACATAATAAAATTTGAGATAAATTGGAATTCAAATCTTACTCATGAGACTCAATGAGACATTCTTAATATAAATAGAAGAATTTAAGAAGATAGAGCAAGAGTTTTACCTGCTAATTTTAGGTTTAGAACTCATTTTATTTTTTATTCTTTTTTATTTGATTATTTTATTTTTCCTTTTGAACTTATTATTACAAAACTATAATTAAATCAAGTTAATCAGGTTTAAGATAATCAATCTGTTTAGGTAAAAATTACTAAAACTTTCAATGGAAAATCAAACAAAAGTAGAAGTCAGAGATAGAATGCAAAATTTGATTCGTGGATTGTAAAACAATAGAGATCAATATGATTTTACTGAAGGTGAAGATGAAGTAAAAGCTCAATCAAAAAAATAGATAATTGTCATTTCATAGATTTTTGCAAATCTAATTAATATTAGAAACTGTTTTGGTAAGTTGTCTTCTCTTAAAATATTGAATATACTAAAAAAATTGGTGCTCCTAAAGAATCTTAAGAAGATCATTTAGAAGCATTTAGATTAGTTTGTGCTACTCTTGGTATAAATAATGAAAAAAATTGCTTAAGATTTTTTGCTCAAACACTTGAAATAAAAGCTTACCAAGCATTTATTAGTTTGTTTGCTAAGGTTATTGATACATGAAAAGATATTCAGGATTGGCTAGAGTTATCATTTGGGAAATCTAAAGAAGATTTTGATCTAGTCAATGATCTTGTGAATTTTTTTCTTGATCTAAGTGAGACTATTTACCATTTCATTGCTAGTTCACTAAGTTACATCAAAAGATCTCATGTGATCTTAGACCTTCTAAGAAGTTATCTAGACTTTATCTTTGTAATGATTTATCTTTAAAATATAAAATGACTTTAAAATGATGAAACTATAATATTTTGTATTAAATATGAAAAAAAATTAAACTCATTGGGTTTAAAGATGGTTTTCTACAAGTTTAAATTCAGATAATTCAAAAAATTTAAAGGATATTCAAAGTCTAGGGAATGAGCTGGTCATTGTTAAAAGATAGCTTTATGATAAACATTCTTCATCAAATAAAAATAATAATGAAAATTGAAAATTAAAAATTGTTTATTACTATAACATATGTGAATTGGATCATGATCCATATTCATGTGTTACTATTCATAAGTTTAAGAAATTTTTTCAAGGAAAAAATTTTATATCTAAAGATTTATCAGATAATATAAACACTCTTGATGATCCATCAGAAAGTGAGAATGCTTATGTTATGAATACTAGAAATAAAGATTATGGTTCTTCTCAAATTAATAAAATAGAAAACAATAATTTTTATTATAAAGATAAAAGGAAAATAGTTCAGAATAATGCAAGTAGTTCAACCGATAACACTGCTCAAAATATTCCTTTATCAATTGGCTATAATAATAGTCAATGTCAACATTATAAAACTAAATTTTTTAGATAAATTGATGATAAAACTTATAATATAATTGATGATTTATCTATAATCAAAATTGGATTCTTATTATTACAAGCAACCAACCTTTCAAGGCAGCTTGATAAGATTAATGAAGCTCTTAATAATATTTAAACTAATATAGGCTTACAAAAAGACTGCAATAATGAATAATCATTTATTTATGCTCAAAATTATTATCTTTCCATAGATTGTATACCTCTTTTTTAAGTTATGACTAAAATTACTAATAAGATAATCCATAATTGTATCTTAGATATAGGTGCCTCAAAAACTATTATGCTTAAATACATTGTAGATCAGTTAGATATATCATATAAAATAGATAATAAAAAATTTATTAATTTTGATTCAAGACAAACTAAAATTTATGATAAATTTCATGACATAGTCATTAATATTGCACAAGATAAAAGAATAAGAAGTATGGCTAATATCCAAGTTTTAGATATTCTTAGTAATTACACTATGTTATTAGGAAGAGATTGATAAAAAACAACTGATATTTTTGTTGAAAAAGATATTACATAGGTCCCTGTTAATAATAAAATTGCTTTCATAAAAAGAAAAAATTGGTCTAGTGCATGCATTGATTCATCTACTTCTTCCACTATTTCTTATGTTGAGACTAAAATTGGAACTTATGAATTGTTAGATTTAGATGAACCAAAAAATCAGCATAAATTTTTTTTTAAATAATATTTTATGGTTACTCTATTTTGATGGAGCTTGTTTTCAACAAGGTAGTGGTGCTAAAATTTGTTTAATTTATCTTATTGATAAAATTTTCTATTATGATTTCAAATTATCACTCAAAAATACTAATAATACTACATAATTTAAATCTTTATATTTAGGATCGAAAAAAGTGTTGGGAGGATGTACACCGGAAGCACACAATTTGATTACCAAACCAAGCAACTTAATATGCGGAAATTAACCAGATTCACCAAGTAACTAGAATTCAGAATAACACAAGATATGAGAGACAATACCAAATTGTATTAACACTTTATACAGAAAAGAATACAATAAAGAAGATGGCACTTCTTCTCCACCACCTTACAGAGGTTTCCCACGCCTCAAGTGAACAGTAATTCTTCTCCCCAAAGCTCTCCCTCTCACAGGTCCCAACACCCAACTCAAATATAGAGTTGGTGTTCACCTCCCGTGCTCCACGCACACCACAAGTGCTCCACGCACTCCACAAGCACTCCACGTGCTCCACAAGTACTCAAGGTACTTCAAGTAGATCTCCCATGAATCTGCAACAACCTGCAATTCAACAGACCATACTTATGGAAGGAACTCCCTTGCCTTCCTCTTGCTCTATCCGAGTACACACCTGTACTCCAAGTAGATCCTGCCTGATACTGCTCCCTGTAGTGTTGCTGTCTGTATGACCTTGCACACCTGCAAATCAAGCAATGGTTCTAATCACCTGTGAACCTCGACCTTGCACACACATACACCTGCAGATCAACGATCTTACTTACCATGTAGATCTCCTATATAGGCCATGCAACTGTGACCAAGATCCTACACTCTTGAAGAACCCAGCTGGCTCTCCAATCTAGCACCAACACACCTGGTACTGTGGCACTAGGAGGAACGCACCATAGCTCTACCTCACACACAGAAGGAGCTTATAATTATGCTCTCTTACTCCTTAGCACACTTTTCCAATACAACCATGAGTCTATTATATAGATCTCATCCAAACAATGATTAGACATCTAATTACAATAATTAGATCCACAGCTATGAGTCTAAAATTAGTACTCATCATGCAAACTCTTGGTTCGTTAGCTAACTGCCCGTAAATAGCTCGCAATCGAACCACACAGGCGACCGACGCCGGTCCCTGTCTGCCTGGAGGTGACCGACGTCTGCCGATATATGACCGACGTCAGTTGCTTCTCTGTGCTATCCCGCCGACGTCGGCTGATCAGACCGACCCCAACTTCTTCTGCAACTCAGCAACCTCCAGCAACCTCCTCTCCTGTTTGCATCAGTGAAGCTTTTAGCTCCACAATCCTAACAATCTCCCACTTGGAGATAAATAGCTGCACTGTACCTGTACCTGTACTCCGTCTAATCTGTTTCCTGGTTTGTATCCCTCTTCAAGCTCCCACCTGAAGACAACCCACCACACATCCTGTGGTGTACCACCTGTCATCCGAGTAACCTGCCACATCCGAACCTACAACACCTGTAGTGAAGTCCTGACCCTGCATAGCAACACCTGCTGCCGGTCCCTCTCAAGTACCTGAGAATCCACTTCCCCGAATTGGCTCCTAACTCTCTGACAGCTCCCACTGCATGGGAATACTCAGGTCTATACCAGACCTCATGTGATTTCAGACACTGTACCTGTCCAGCCCTTAGTGTGCTCCGGTTCTGTATCTCGAACCTCGCCAACACCTGATTCACATCAGCTCCCACTCGAGACAAAATCAACCTGTGATCTCCATGCCTCCCATGTCAAAGAATTTCGCTGCTCCAAACTCCTCATGACATGCCACTGAACTAATCTTACCCTTAGCTCAGCAAAACCCTGTATGTACAAACCTGCTAGCTAGCATACTATCCACATACAGCAACAGAATGATGTCATGACTCATCATCCCCCTGGTAAGACAAACCACAGTAGTTACCCTGACATTGACTGAAGCCATGCTCCGTCCTCCACCTGTCAAAACCTGTACCACTGTCCTGCAGCTCCACAAGACCATATACCTGATCTTCCGTCTCATGTATCCATTCTCTCCATTCTTCTACTAAGGTATCCATTCGTCTCTGTGCTTTTCATACCTGTTGGCATCTCCACCAAGACACACCTGTCTGGTTCTCCTCCAAGGAATCACATCCTCATCCATGCCAAGCTCACACCTGTTTCCTGGATCCTTCCTGCTATAAAATCAGCAACAAGTATGAAGAAGAGGAACAACGAATTTGAGGGCCTACTTACACCTTCAGTCCTCCATATGGGTGTTTGAGACACCTTGACAGCTTGCTGTCCACCCAAAATTCGTTACAGTGACCGACCTTGGTCACTCCACAGTCTACATCTGACCGACGTCGGTTCCATGCGTCTGTACCTGACTACCAACCTGCCTGCGCTGGTGTTCCTGCTGCCGACGTCGATCCTTCTAACCGACATCGGTCTTACATACTGCCGACGTCGGTCCCATGACCGACATCGGTCTTACCCTGCCCGACATCGCCAGCTTCGGTCTGCACATGACCGACATCGGCACCTGTCTGTTCGACGCCGGTTCCTCCTGACCGACATTGGTGTCTGTGTTCACCTGTGAGTGATGACTTTTTACCCGCGAGCTCCTTTGAATCAAAATCCATGTCCAAACTGCCCTGCTCAGAAGTATCCAGCCACATACACTGGGTTCTGTCCGCCATCTCCTCCATAAACACCAAGGCTTTCCAGTTCTTAAGCCTGTCAAATATATCTGTCTTCTGCTTAAGAACATGCATCTCCTTCCTACTCATGTGACCAAGCCTACGAAGCCACGTCTCCGCAATAAAATAAGAATCAGTAATATAAACAAGTAGATAAAGGATACCTGTTTTCTTACCACCAGCTAATTCAAGTGCATCCGCTGTGAGAGTTCTTGTGCATCTCTCATCACCCAATATTTCTGAAGAAATTAGCCATATCTCCAAACCTGGGACCTGCATGACCTTCATCAACACCTGTGTGTTGGCCGCCTGCAATTTCAGCTTCACTTCCCCTTTGCCAATCCTTTGGTAAGGCTTACCAGCTCCTCTACCTGGAACTGCATGGAAAGAGGCAACCGAATCTTTTATCCAAGATTCCACTTTATCCAAGAAACCTGCAAACACATCCTGTGCAACAATACCTGCTACATCTGTATCTTCAGTTTCTTCATGCTGATCTGTTACCAACCAACAATAATCTTTTACCTGCTCTTTCTTTCCATAAGACCGTGAGTGACCATCTGTGCTTTTCAACTCCTCCATTCTTAGCTTACTTTGATCTGCTGTTGCTCTACTCCCACTCAATCAGAAACCCTTGAGAGTGACCTGTAACCAAACACAAAACCTGCTTCCTCCAACCTCAGCTCAGATACCACTTGTTGGTATCAAGCTCAAGAACCTACAACCAAGGCTCTGATACCACTTGTTGGGAGGATGTACACCGGAAGCACACAATTTGATTACCAAACCAAGCAACTTAATATGCGGAAATTAACCAGATTCACCAAGTAAATAGAATTCAAAATAACACAAGATATGAGAGACAATACCAAATTGTATTAACACTTTATACAGAAAAGAATACAATAAAGAAGATGGCACTTCTTCTCCACCACCTTACAGAGGTTTCCCACGCCTCAAGTGAACAGTAATTCTTCTCCCCAAAGCTCTCCCTCTCACAGGTCCCAACACCCAACTCAAATACAGAGTTGGTGTTCACCTTCCGTGCTCCACGCACACCACAAGTGCTCCACGCACTCCACAAGCACTCCACGTGCTCCACAAGTACTCAAGGTACTTCAAGTAGATCTCCCATGAATCTGCAACAACCTGCAATTCAACAGACCATACTTATGGAAGGAACTCTCTTGCCTTCCTCTTGCTCTATCCGAGTACACACCTGTACTCCAAGTAGATCCTGCCTGATACTGCTCCCTGTAGTGTTGCTGTCTGTATGACCTTGCACACCTGCAAATCAAGCAATGGTTCTAATCACCTGTGAACCTCGACCTTGCACACACATACACCTGCAGATCAACGATCTTACTTACCATGTAGATCTCCTATATAGGCCATGCAACTGTGACCAAGATCCTACACTCTTGAAGAACCCAGCTGGCTCTCCAATCCAGCACCAACACACCTGGTACTGTGGCACTAGGAAGAACGCACCATAGCTCTACCTCACACACAGAAGGAGCTTATAATTATGCTCTCTTACTCCTTAGCACACTTTTCCAATACAACCATGAGTCTATTATATAGATCTCATCCAAACAATGATTAGACATCTAATTACAATAATTAGATCCGCAGCTATGAGTCTAAAATTAGCACTCATCATGCAAACTCTTGGTTCGTTAGCTAACTGCCCGTAAATAGCTCGCAGTCGAACCACACAGGCGACCGACGCCGGTCCCTGTCCGCCTGGAGGTGACCGACGTCGGCCGATATATGACCGACGTCGGTTGCTTCTCTGTGCTATCCCGCCGACGTCGGCTGATCAGACCGACCCCAACTTCTTCTGCAACTCAACAACCTCCAGCAACCTCCTCTCCTGTTTGCATCAGTGAAGCTTTTAGCTCCACAATCCTAACAAAAAGATATAGAACTTAAAATTAAACATTTAGAAATCTTTGAAGATTTTAAATTAATTGTTAGGTAATTTCGTAAAATTTACAAAATTAATCAAATTCATCTACATTGTTACACACAAAAAGTTTGGTCATTAATTGAAAATTTTGAAGCTTTTAACATCACTCATATTCTTAAATAATATAATATTAAAGTTGATAAGTTTGTTTTTACCTCAAATCCAACTCTAAGTGAGACTGAACCAATCACAGATTTTTTTATGCTAAAAGTTTATCTTAAAATTTTTGATTTGAATGATAGTTGCCTATTTTTAGTTATGATGAATACATAGATTCTTTTATTAAAGTTGATTTTTTTTATCATGATGATTATGTACTAAATTGTAGAGATTTTTTTTAATTGAGTACTAACAAATTACATATTGTTTAGTGAGTTTAGAATCTATGTTTTTACCAAATGACCAGTGTAAAATTTTTAAAATGAAAAAGCCTTCAAAGAGAATCATAGGTGAGACTTCCTATCAATTTAGATATTAAAGAGGATCCAAAATATGTTTATTTAATAATTTAGGTTACTTCAAGCGAGAAGGTTAAATTTATTAAGTTATTTAAAGAGTTCATTGATGTATTTGTCTGGACTTATAAAGATCTAAAAGGTTATGATACTAATATTATTAAACATGATATATCTTAAAAAATTAATATCAAATCTGTAAGACAAAAAATATAAAGAATCAGTCTTTTGTTAGAAGACACCATTAACAAAGAGTTAAAAAAGATGATTGATGCTGGTGTCATTTTTCTTGTAACATATTCTGATTATGTGTTGATTTTAGAGATTTAAATAAAGCTAATATTAAAGATAATTTTTCTCTACCAAGTATAGATCAGATTTTACAACAAGTTGTAAGATCAAAATTGGTCCTAACTCATAAAGAAATTGTATCTTATAATAGAATGCCTTTTAGATTAATGATTGTAGGGGATACATTTCAAAGAGCTATGCATGTTACTTTTGATGATTTGATTGGTATTGTTATTCAAGTATATCTAGATGACCTCATCATTTATTTATTTATTTTAAAAAAGCATTTAGATCATTTTAGTGAAGTTTTCACAAAATTTAAAAAGTATGAAATTTATTTGAATCTAAAAAAATCATTTTTTGACGTTATCAAGGGTAAGTTGTTAGGACATATTATTTCAAAAGATGGCATTTCTATAGATCATAAACATGTTAAAGCAATTAAAGAGTTACCTCCTCCCAAAGATCAATCTATCTTAAGGTCTTTTTTTAGTAAAATAAATTTTGTTAGGACATTCATATCAAATTTTATTGATAAATCTAATCCTTTACAATTATTACTTAAGAAAGGTAAAATTTATACTTTAGATGAAGGTGTTGATTTAGCTTTTAATTGTGTTAAGGATGTCATTGTAAGTTCTCTAATTCTTGTTAAACCTGATTTAAAGAAAATATTCTTTCTCTATGTTAATGCTATCAAAAAAGCTATTGGATTTATAATACTCAATAATTTGAAAATAATGGAAAAAAATCAATCGATTACATGAGCCAAGTTTTAAAAGATGTAGAAACTATGTACCCCTTATTGAGAAATTTATTTTTTCATTAATTTCTTTTTTAATTAAATTTAATTATTTATTTATGAAAAATAAATTTTTTATGTAATCTAATGTACCTATTTTTATCTTATCTCTTAAAACAATCAACCATTCAATGAAGGCTTGCTAAATAGATTTTATGTATTCAAGAGTTTGACCTTGAATTCAAAACTTTTAAAATGATCAAAGGTAATGAATTAGAAAAATATTTAACTAAAAATGCTTCTTCAAATATTGATGTTTTAATTTTTTTAGTTGATGATAAGTTAAATGCAAATCCACATTTAAAGACCATAAAAATTATTGATTTATCTAAAAACTTTAAGTTTGGTCTTGATATGAATGAATGAGATTGTATGTTGGCTAAAGATGATTGGTATCATAACTTAGTCTATTATTTTTAAAATCAAGCATGTTCTAATAATTTTGATAAGAAACAAAAATGTTCTTTAATATTAAAATCTTTAAATTTTTATTTTTTTAAAAAAATTCTATTTTATCGAAATAAAGATGGATTTTTATTGAGATGTCTTACACACGATCAAACATAAAAAGTTTTTAGAGGCTGTCATGAAAAAAATTGTGGTAGACGTTATGCTATAAAAATAACTATTTATAAAATTTAAGAGTAGGTTATTATTGACCTACTCTATTTCAAGATGCTTATAAGTTAGTTCTTTCTTGTATGCCATGTCAATTATTCGTTGGTAGAGATAAATTACTTGCAATACCTTTAGACTCTGTCATTACTGAAATTTTTTTTATAAAATAAGACATTGACTTTATTTTAGATATACATTCATTTTCATATTAGATTCAGTAAAAAAATGAAGAAATGAATTATCAAGCGTACAAAATAATACATAGAAAGTTTATTATATTAGAACACCCAAAAAATAAGGAGGTGGGTGTAACCAAAAGTATCAAGTAACGTAAAAAATTCAAGCCCATGAAACTTACCTAAGTGGTTAAAACCACTATAACCTAAGGTAACACAATAATATGCTAATACCCTCCCTTAATGACTAAACTAGAAAGAAGACTAAGTTTGTTTCTGAATTTTATGAACTTGTCTGAACCAAGTGGTTTGGTCATTATATTAACTGGTTGCTTTATAGTGAGGTAGTAGAAGCGACTGATGTCTTTATTTGTAACTATCTATCAGATGTAATGATGGTTAATCTCACTATATTTAGTTTTATCATGAAATACTGAATTCTTCACCATCTTCAAAACACTCTAATTGTCACAAAAAATCAAAGTAGGTTTTGATGACTCAAACTGAAGATCTTTCAAGACTTTTTTTATCTACATAGTTTCAAAACTTAAACTAACCATAGATTTATACTATGTTTCTATTGAAGATAATGCTACTGTAGTTTTTATTTTTTTCTACCATGAGAAAACTCCTAAATCAAAAGTGAATACATAGCATGTTTTAGATTTTCTTGAATCTATTGATCTTGCCCAATCAGAGTCAAAATATCCTAAAAACTCAAAATCTATAGACTTCTTATACAAGATGCCAAAGTCAAAAGTAACTTTGACATATCTTAATACCCATTTTTTAGCTAACCAATGTACTTCATGTGGTCTAGAAATAAAGTAGGATGGAAAACTCATTGTAAATCAAATATTTGATCTAATGGTAGTGAGGTAAATGAGACTATCCACTAGCTGTCGATACACTATTTCATTGATCAGAGGTGAAGCAGTGTCAGTTAAAATTTTAGCTTCAACTTCCATAGATGTGTGAGTTGGATTAAAATCCATCATTATAATCTTTTCCATCAATGATTTTTCATACTTATTATGTGACATGAATACAACATAATCACCTTGCCAAAACTCAACACCTAAATAGTATTTTAGTAGTCCTAAGTTTGTCATGTCAAAATTATAATAAATATTAGCCTTCATTTATTGAATGAGACTAACACTACTCCTAATGATGGTTATATCATCAACATATACAATGAAAATCAAGATATCATCACCACACATTTTTACATAGAGATTTGGTTCAAAATTAGATCTTTTGAAACCAGAATCTCTAAGATATGAATCTATTTTCATATACCAGGCTCGAGGAACTTGATTAAGTCCATACAAGGACTTGATCAACTTACAAATAAGATGTTCCTTACCAAAAACTTGAAAACCTTATGGTTGAACCATGTAGACTTCCTCCTCTAGATCTCCATTCAAGAAAGTACTATTAACATCCATTTGGTACACTTACCATCCAAACTGAGCAGCAATAGCAACAATCAAATCAAAAGTTACCATCTTTGTAGTAGGAGTAAAAGTATCTTCATAATCAACCCCTTCCATTTGTGCACAACCTTTTAAAATAAATCTAGCTTTGTGTTTAACCAAAGAACCATATGCTTTGCATTTTACCTTGTAAATCTATTTACAACCAATAGATTTATGTCTTAATAGTAGCTCCATGAGCTCCTAAGTCTTATTTTTATCAAAGAATCATATTCTCATTACATGGTTGATTCCCACTCAAGCTTCCATTTGGCCTCTAAAAAATAATTAGGCTCAAATACATGTAAAATAATAGTTGTTAGAGCAAAATTTCCATCTTCACCTCTATTATCAAACTGCTTTCTTGATCTCAATCTTCTTCCTTCCATACCTTGTGGCAAGTCTCCTTCCTTTAGTACTTCCATTATTGTAGAATACCACTTTGGTTTTTTTTTTTGTTCTACTAAAATCTAACAATGACCTACATCAATTCTCTCCCTAGAATGTGATTCCACTAATGAACTAGAATTCTACTCAACTTTCACACCACAACTTATAATAGAATCATTAGAAGAAAATAATGACTCAATATCTAAAATTATACCAGTTGCTATGAAGTATGACATCTATTCATTTACTATGACATCTCTATTTATCATAACTTTGTTAGTAGAAACATCAAGTAATATGTAGGCCTTTGACTGCTCACTATATCCAACAAAGATGTATTCTTTGCTTTTTGCATCCAAGTTACTTTTTTTAATTAAGAATAACTGCAAAAGCTACACAACCAAAAATTTTAAAAACACTTACATCTAAAGTTTGCCTTGACCAAGCCTTCTCTGGAGTCATATTCTTCAATGCTTTTATAGGAGTTATATTGACGATGTTGCCCAACATCTATATGGGACATTTTTGCTTTGGACCATACAACGAGCCATGTCTATCACCATCATATTTCATCTTTCTATAACTCCATTTTATTGTAGAGTGTAAGGGGTAATTTACTGTCTATGTATGCCTTCAGTGGAACAAAACTCCTTAAACTATTTTGAGATGAACTCACCCTCATTATCTATTCTAAGAGACATCATGGATCATCATGCCTGTTTTTCAATCATGCTTTTCAAGGAAGTTAGAAAAACAATTATATTTATTTACTAGAAAGTATACCCACTTTTTCTTAGAGAAATAATCAACCAACAATAGAAAATAATGGACTCCAAAAGGGGTGGATGTCTGTATTAGACCATGCAAGTCTACATGTACCATATCCAATACTTTCTTAGCTCTCAAAGTTTTACCAACATCAAATAAATATCTAACTTGCTTCCCCAACTAACATCTAGTACATACATTGATTGAAATATTTTTGGTCTTGTCTAGTAAAAGGTCTTCTTTTCTGAACTAGTATAGTTTGGTGCACCATGACGGCTGCGAGCGGTGGAGCCAGGAATGCCTGCCCAGCTGAAGCCGTGAGGGGAGATTGCTCGGGGTATGGGAAGAGCCTGCATGAGGGAGATACATTTTATGTTAGTGAACTGACCAAGCTTATCAAATTCAATGGATGTTTGCTGCGGAGTCAAGACCGACCTATACTGGTCATTCCTACAACGACAATTTAGGAGGATGTTGACTACTTGGCATCCCATGCACTAATCTAAAAATTTTTGGGCATTCAAATTTCTCTGTCAACTCTTGAAGCCTGGATTCGAAGGTCATGGTAGATAGAGGGAGATTTTGACATTATGCTGGCTGGTAATAGCTATTTTATGGTAAATTTCTCATCTATTTATGACTAGAATAGGGTCTTTAAGGAAGGCCCATATTTTTATGACCATATTGGCCTCTTCATCAAACCCTAGCATGTAGGGTTTAATTCTGTAGAGGATCTTCCATCTTGTGTCCCTGTCTGGGTTCACCTCCTGCGACTCCCTTTGGAATTCTGGCGGGAGGATATCTTGTGCCAAATTGCTGCCATGCTTGGAACTCTGAATGCAATAGCGCACCAGTCACTGGACAAAAAGGTTATTTCTTATGCTCGTATTTGTGTTGATATTGATTTAAATAACCCTTTGCCAGATTCTATGGAGATTTTTTTGGGTTCTTCTTCCTAGATTCAGTAAATAGACTACGAAGCTATTCCTTTCTGATGCAGAATATGCCATGTGTAAGGGCACCTACACCGTCAATGCCCTCAGGCTCTTAGAGGGTCTGGCACACCTGATGATCTTGGTGCTCCTCAGATAGATAGGGACAGTAGGAGGAACAGCCAATCAGTGTAGAATGGAATAGTATACAGCTAGTATGATAGAGCGGCCAAAGGGAAAGCTCCTTTGATAGCTCTAAATGCCAGATAAGGCCCCCCTGACTACTTGGCTCCTCATAAGGATGGTTTCATCCCATTTTGACGTCGTGCAAAAGGGCATGGTCAGAAATGTGGGCATCTTGACAGGCAATTAGAATCTGGATTTAACTGGTTTGAGGCACTCAATAATATGGTCATTGAAGATGGTATTCCACCAGCAGAGCAAGGAGCTTCTAACTTAGAGGACAAGCATCCCCTACTCAATGACTCTCAGGACATTATGGGACAGCAACACTCGAAGAGTAATCTTGAGCCCGAATTGGATGCCCCCGTGGTTCTTTCGGCCTCACAAGACAAGGATACTCATTAGGCCGATTTGGTTAAAGAGGTGGGTGCCTCCAATAAAGAAAAAGGGACACTTCCTACTCTGGGGTTAATCCAAAGGCCATTTAAAAAAAATTCCTTCTCTACTCCATCCAGAGCAGGGCACAAGAAGGACCAAGACAGAATTTAAATTACAGGTGATTTATTAGTAGAATCGGGGGTTGTGAATACCTTGGATGAACATTTCCCCCTCTCTACCCAATGATTATTCTATCATGGAATATGAGGGGCCTGAATATCACCCCCAAACAAAAATCTATTTAGAATTTGGTGTTTGTCCATTCTCCAGACATTCTTTGTATCCAAGAGACCAAGTTATCTGTGGATTCCCTATTTACTTGTGTCTCCAATTTTTGGTTTTCAAGCCAGTGTCAGTGTGTGGCTACTTTAGGGAATTTAGGAGGTCTAGCCATGTACTGGGATCTTAGAAAGATCACTCCACTTCACTGGATATCCTGTCTCTCAGCTCTCATGACGGTTGCTTCATCTTTGGAAACTAGAGAACTGATACTGATTACTGTAATTTATTCTCCTACTGATCTCCCTGGTCAGCGCAAGCTCTGGGAGCACATTAGGTATGTCAGAAGCTATCATCCTTTCTTGCCTTGGATTATGACAGGGGATTTTAATGCCGTTCTTAGTCTAGAAGAGAAGAGAGGTGACTCAACTCGTCTAGGCCCCTCCTCAGAGCTCTTGCGTCAAAATATAGAGTTGCTTTGCCTCTCTAATGTTAAGCCTTTTAATGGGATCTTTACTTGAAACAATAGGATAACAAGTGATGCTTCCATCTCTGAACACTTGGATAGGTTCCTAGTATCATGCTTTTGGCAGTCTAACTCTATTTCCCTTGTTTTAGAAATTATTGATTGGAAGGGGTCTAACCACTGGCCTATTAAGCTTTCTACCAATCATATTGCTGCCCCCAGGCGGCAACCATTTAAGTTTCAGCTGATGTGGCTCAAGGACTCCTCCCTTCATGACCTCATGACTAGCTGGTGGAGACAAGGTGGCCCTGCTTATGGTACGGCTATGTTCTCCTTCACCAAAAAATTGTAGTTTGTCAAAAGAAAGTTAAAATACTAGAATAAGAATAGTTTTGGAAATCTCCAAGCGAGGAAGAAGAACACCCAAGATCAATTAGATGTTGTTACCCGACAGATTAGAGATCATGGCTTGATAGAAGCTCTATGCATTGCTGAATCCCAAGTGTCTTTTGCTCTGGCTGAGTGGGAACTATGGGAGGAAATTTTTTGGAAACAGAAGGCCCGTATCGACTGGCTCCAAGAAGGAGACAAGAATATTGCTTTCTTCCACAAATCCATTCAAGGCCACCGCAATAGGAATGTCATCATGTCTTTGGAAACTTTGGATGGGACAAGGCTGACCTCCTCTCGTGCTATATCCAGGGAGGCTGTATGATTTTATTCAGCCCTTTTTTTAGAAGACCTGTCTCATGAGGACCTTGCAAAAAACATAGTGTTATCAAGTATTCCTTTGGTAGTGACAGTAGAAATGAACAATTCTCTTCTTCGACCAGTTGGTATGGAGGAACTGGAAGGAGTGGTTTTCAGTTTGTGGAAGGGTAAGGCCCCGAGGCTTGATAGATTTCTAGCTGAGTTTTTCTAGGAGTTTTGGGATATTATTAAGCAGGACCTTCTAGATGTGGTGCAATAATCTTACTCCAGTAAGGAAATGCTCTGTGCGCTAAATGCTACCTTCCTAATCCTAATCCTAAAAAGGAGTAGGCCAACCAGCTGGACCTCTTTAGACCCATTGCTTTATGCAATGTGGCCTACAAAATCATTACCAAGCTTCTTGTAGAAAGACTCAAAGGTTGCTTCCCCATGGTTATCTCGGAGGAACAAGGGGGTTTTGTTGCTAGTAAGCAAATTCTGGACGGGGTGGTGATTGCCTCCGAAGCTATTCACTCTATGAGCATTTCTCAGGAGCGTGCCATGGTCATGAAGCTTGATATGGCTAAGGCTTATGACAGAGTCAGCTGGCGTTTCTTGCACAAGATCTTTGTGGCATTTGGTTTCAGTCCAGTTTGGGTTTGATGGGTGTTAAGCTGTGTCACAATTCCCTCCTTCTTAGTCCTTATTAATGGTGAACCCACGAAGCTTTTTGGGGCTTCTAGAGGGCTGTGCCAAGGGGACCCGCTTTCTCCTTACCTATTTATCATCCTAGATGAAGGGCTGGGGAGACTTATCAAGCTTCGAGTTGCTCAAAACATGTTGCAAAGATGGCAATAGGGGAATGGATTGCCCACTTTATCCCATCTCCAGTTCGTTGATGATACTACCTTGGCAGGGAGAGCTTAGATTTGTGAAGCGGCAGCTTTTCGACGTACATTAGACATTTATTTGGCAGCCTCAGGCCAAAAAATTAATGATCACAAATCCTCTATTTTCTTTTTCAACACCCCTGAGCTCATTCAGCAGAGGATTGCTACTATTTTGAGGTTTCAGATTCAGTCTCTTCCTTTCACCTATCTGGGGATCCCTATTGTGGTGGGAAGACAACCCAGGCTTTTTTGGTAGAACATTCTAGACAAACTCAAACAAAAAGTTACTCATTGGAATCATAGATGGCTTTCTACTGTCGAAAGGGTGACACTCCTTCAATCTATGATTCAGGGTCTTTCTATATATCAAAGCATGGTTCAGGCTGCCCCGGTATACTTCCTCAAGGAATTTGATGCTCTTGCTCACCAATTTATCTGGAGTGGGAATTTGTAAAACTCCAAATGGAGCCTCATTAACTAGGACACGATTTGTAGGCCCAAAAAATAGGGTGGCCTTGGCCTTTGCTCAGTGATTTTATGCAACCAAGCTCTCGTTGCCAAGCTATATTGGCGATGGTGCTCTAGCCCATCGCACCTCTGAGCCCACATCTTGTATCTCAAATATTTTCCTGGAGTTGAGACCCCTGATATATCTAGGCTTCTTATGGAGGGGCGGGGGTTTATGGTGTGGAATACACTCAAGCTTGGTGCCCAACTGGTAAAACACAACCTCTTCTAGATTTGCAATAGTGGTAGGATGGCTTTCTTTTGGAGAGATTCATGGGATGGGTCACCTCCTCTCTTGTCTACTCATCCACACTTGTAGGATCTTTGCAATTCCTTTCACTCTACTGGGTGGAACACAGTGGCTCAGTATAAGGAGGCTTTTAATTTAGGCACGCTTGTTGGCTATCGATGGAAGAACTCCTCAGATTGGCCACCGGGGGGCACCGTGAAAGATTGGATGGAGTTATCTCAGATTCTTGCATCCAGGAGATGTAGCTTTTTATAGTATCAGGATGTTTTGGCCTAGGGAGGAGAGCCATTTGGGAAATACTCTATCTCTTTAGGTTACATCTCCTTGACCAAGCATTTTTTTGGTGATGTGGAAGTTCCTTAGTGGAAGAAAGTGTGGAATCGCTTCTCCTGGCCCAAATGCAATTTTTTTCTTTGGGCTTTGGTTTACAATAGATGCCTCACTTGGGACAATCTCTGTAAACATGGCTTCCAAGGACCATCGATGTGTGTGTTATGCCGTAACAGTAATGAGACTATTTCTCACTTGTTTTTCCAATGTTCCTTCACCAAGCAGATTTGGCATCTTTGGTGGACTATTTAGGGATGTCCCTACTGGCACACCTCCTCATTATCAAATTTTTTGGATCACCTGGGTCATCCTCCCTCAAAGGTGCCCTTTCTCAAGATAGCCTGGTTCATTGGTCCTTCTTTCATTTTGTGGCAGATATGGCTTGAGCAGAACAGAAGGATTTTTCAAGATGCCTACCTGGAGCTCAGGCACATGTGGGTGAAGATTCTTAACTTGCTCCATGAAACCCTACAAGCTAAGTGTGAAATTGGTGAAAGTCTAGCCCCAAATGACGTTGCTATGTACATGAGACTCTCCCTTGGTTTTCCACGTGGCACCCTTTCCGCTCCACATCCACACCCATGCCCAGCAAAGAGAACCCATCGGCTAATGCAACTGGTCATTCGATAGGGTTAGTGGACTCCATCGGCGATTGGCGTTCTTAAAGTAAACACCGATGGTTCTTCACACGGCAATCCTGGAGCTATAGGGATTGGGGGAGTGGGGCGTGACAGCCTGGGGAATCTATAGTTTTGTTTTTCTATCTATAAAGGTCATTACTCTAATAATCTCATGGAAGCTACAGTGATCTTAGAGGCGGTGTAATAGTCCTGCTAGCATGGCTGAAAGAAGCTTATTTGTGAATCGGATTCACAAGTGATTGTTAACCTTCTGAATAACTAGAATCTGGAAAATGTTGAGTGGCACTTGGGTGCAGTGGTTCAACAGATCCTATAGCTAAGTACCTTTTTTGATTTTGTTTCTTTTGTGCATATCCCACGTGAATGGAATGGTGCTGCTGATTGTTTAGCCAAATGTGCAGCCAAGCAAGGCTCACCTTAGAGCATTATTGATCATACGATGCTCCTCCTGAACTTATCTCAGAATTTGTTCTAGCTCATTGACCATGATAAAGGTCTGTAATTGTCTATGTTTTCCATTTTGTTATTAATAAATTTTTACCCCTTTTAGTTTAAAAAAACATCTAGTACATACATGATGACTATCTTGAATAGAAATAATCCCTTAACCATCTTAATCTTGTGTAATATAGTCAAATACTAGAAATTCAAATGCTCATACCTTTCATGCCATAGTGAATTTGTGCTATCAACCATTGCAAGTGCACTTTCATTTGTTCTTTATGGATTTGTAAGCTTATACAAACCTTTCTCATCAATCCCAACAACAATAATTTTGTTATCTTTGGTAGTAATTAAACATTATTATCTTTGAAATTTTACAACAAAGTTAGATTTTGAGGTGATCTCACTAATTGAAAGTAGATTTTTTATTCATATCAGGAACATATCTAACATTCTTAAATGCATATCGAATTGTACCATTAAAACTAATATAAACATTACCATATCCCTTCACAAAATGAATTTTACCATATCCTAAAGATATAAATTCATTACTAATTTCATTTTCAACAAAATCCACATACCAATCCTTATGGCATGTATAATGGCAAGATGCCCCTGAATCAAAGTACCAAGCTCGATCCACCACAAAATTACCACTGGAAGCCATGAAAGAAAAATTCAAAGATTTTTTCTTGCCTTCACCTTCAACTATATTTGTATGATGAGCTTTCTTTCTGGGGTTAGCCATATCCTATTGTCTTTTCTTAAAATCTTTTTTAAGATGATTAGGTTTCTTACAGGAAAAACATTTCCACTTAGATCTCTTATTAGAACTACTTACTTGTGAAGTTCCTATCAAATAATTAGTAGTTTTACCAAATTGCTTACATTTTTCCTTAATAAATAATGCACTCTCTGTAGAAGTAGATGTAGACAACATTGTTTTCTCTTACCATCTCTTCTTCTACAATAACAATGTGGACAACTTTTTAAAGTCCAAAGTCTATGTCTTAGCAATTATGTACAAAGACTCCACAAATGACTCAAATAAAGGTGAAAGATTCTATATAACCAAAGTAATCAAATCTTATTTATTGACAAGTTTTTGTATAGCTTTCAACTGATCATTGATGTCTTTGATCTACAACAAAAATTTAAAAATAGAGCCACCTTCTTGCATCTTAGTAGAAAATAACAAATTCTTCAAGTACAATATCTTATCAGCTTCAAAAGCCTGATATTTAAAAGTAAGATTAATCCACAAAGTTGTTGTAGTGGTCATATTTATCACTTCTGAGATTAGATTATCTACAACTGATAGTTTTAACAACATAAGAGCCTCACAATGATGTTTATCATAGTTATCAATACCTGTGATAGATCTTTGCTCTTTACCAAGCATAATTTGATCAAAATTCTGATATTCATATACCGTGAAAATCTTATGACTCGAGAAACTAAAAATTTTGCCTATCAATTTGTTAGAATCTAGCAACAAGAGGTGTTGTAAACTAGGTATTTTAATTTAGTTCTTACAAAAAATGAAAATATAAAAAAAAACTATAATAACTTTATACAAAATTCCTCCTACTTACTAATTCAAATCACAAACTGATCAATACCTTCAGTTTTAAACAAAAAACTCCACACTATATAGAAACTTTTAAATTTTTTGTCTTTAAAAACACCAAAAAATAAAGAAAAATAATTTTATCTAGAGATCTATAATTCTAATTTGAAAATTTTCTATTCCACCAACATCCAAATTAAAAACTTAGAAAATAATGAAGTTTTCACCTTCTAGAATTTTTTCGAGATAATTAGTCATCAGTAGGTCCCCAATAACCCTTATAAACTAAAGTTTTAAATTATTTCAATTAAAAAATTAAAATTAATTGAAATAATAAAATTTTCATAAAAATAATCAACCAATCAAAAAATTGGTCTACTTTCAAAATTTTAGATACAAATTCTAAGAAAAATACTCAATAAAATTAAATTATGTCAGTTCCTATCATCTCCTCTCAAAAAATAAAATTTTTTAGACCTCTCACTTAGCAAAAATAGTGTCCAAATGAAAATATGGCCACTTTTAAAATGAACAAAAATGGCCACCCAAAAAACACAAGAAAAATAAAAATATACCTGTGAACCTCTTTTGCTACCTCCTATCACCTTTTCTTTGTTGAGACAGGTCTCCTGATGCTTCTTTCTTGATTACTAGTTTTTCCATTGATCACAGGAAAAAAATAATTTTCTTCCTCTCATGGCTCTCCATCGGGTGCTTCACACTCCTCCCTGACAAGACAGTCCTCTCTTGCTCTATAAGCTTCCTACACCACAAACTCTGAAACCATATTAAATTCAGCAAAAAATTGAATTAACCAACATACGAATTAATACATAAAAAGCTTATTATATAGGCATAAAAAGAACACCCAAAAAATAAGAAGGTGAGTGTAACCAAAATATCAGGTAGCGTAAAAAAGCTATACTCATGAAACCTACCTACTTAAGTGGTTAAAACCACTATAACTATAAACATAAGGAATATACCTTAAAAAATAGCCTAAGATAACACAGTAATATGTTAATATTTCATCTACTAGTCATAGGTATTTTAATAGCCACAAATTATTTTACTAAGTGGCTCAAGGTCAAAGCACTTAAGAGTTTTGTAACAAGTGAAGTGATCTCTTTTTTAGAAAATCATATTTTTTCTAAATTTGACATGTTTTATGAAATCATTTTTAATAATAGACCTCAATTTGTTTCAAATGAATTTATAGAATTTTTAAAAAATATTCAATTATATCTAGTCATTCATCTAAATATTACCCATAAGATAATGATCAGACTAAGTTAATAAATAAAAATCTAATTATAATTATAAAAAAATTAGTTTGTGCTAATAAAAGAAATTGACATCTTAAAATTTTTGAAGCTTTATGCATTGATAGGACTATTGTTAAATTAGCAACTAGTTTTTTACCTTTTATGTTGGCATATAGATTTGAAGCCACCTTACCAATAAAACTTCAGATTTCTTCAACTAGAACTACTTTACAATATGTAGCTGAAAACATAAATTTGATTGAATAAAAATTACATGATTTAATATCTCTTGGTGAATCTAAAGCAATAACATTATAAAAATTAGAGAGAGCTAAAGAAAAAAAAATTTAAAAATTGATAAAAAAGTTTCTAATAAAAAATTTGAAGTTGGAGATTTAGTTTTATATTGAGATAAGGATCATGAAGATTCTGGTAAATATCATAAATTTGATTCATTATGACTTGATCCTTATAGAATTACTACTGTACTTAAAAATAATGTGTTTCATTTTAAAAGATTTTGAAGGGAATTGTCTCTGTTACTTAGTTAATGACCATCATTTAAAATTATTTCATGATTAACTTCTTTTAGTTTGTTTGTTTCTTTTTTTTTGGTTTTGTGCTTCTTTTATTTGTTATTTTGTCTTGTTGTACTTTTACTTTTAAAAATGATCAATGAGGGTTACAAATGGATATGTTTCACATTATGAAGAGTACAAGGATGTTGCAAAATTCATTGTAAGTATCAATTATTTTCAGATATTACTCTTTATAAATTCAGTTTTTATTATATATGAATAATATATGTTGAGTTGTATCAAGTTGTTGAAGTATTACCTAAATTTTAGATTTTGTACTTAAGGCATTTATATTAAATTATGCATCTAACCTGAACTTCTCTATTGTATAATTTTATTTCTTCATGCCATGTTAGTCAAATAATTCATCCCTTGCTAAAATTCATTATTAAAGAGGTTCATGCATAACTAATTAAGAAATAATTTTTTTGGATCACACTCTCAAGAATATGTTTTTATCAATAGGTAATTATTTGCTAACCAATTTTATTACTCAAAACTGACTAGTAAGGTCGCTAGTGTTATGCCTATTTTTTACACCTCCTCAATCTTTTTAAAATGAATAATTTCTCCATAGAGATGACTCAGTCATGAAATTTAAAATTGTGTCGAAGACCCAATCAATTAATAGTATATTTGGATGCATATTTTCAATTATGAATTATGATAATTGATTGATGAATTCATATTTACATTTTAAGTGGTTTCAAAAATCATAGTGGATAAATGAATAAAATATTTATATATATTTATTATTTTAAATGTTTGTGATCAGTTATCTTGCTTTTTTTCAATTCATGATTAGATTATAATACAACATTGCAGTTTGAAATAAGGATACTATCATTTGGAAGCATATATATTTGGTATGATATTTTCACATATCTATTTGATCTCAATAAATGTGGATTATCACAACTTTTGGATTGTACTTTTAATTTTGGAAAATTGAACAGTCTATGCTAACCATTTGGTATACGTAGATAATGTGATACTTAGTTTGAAATAGATAAAATGGTATATAATTGGTTATTTTATAGCCTTGTCAGTTTAATTTTCAAATTATGAAATCATAATTATTACAGTTTGAGAAAATATTATATTTGTGGTCAAATGCATCATTTCATTTGTTTTGGAAATCATATGAGTTCTTAATTTGAAAATAGACCTCAATCACGTAGATTTCAGTCATAAAAAAGATCATTTAGAATTAAATACAATTCATTTTGAAAGACGATTGTAATTGTTTATAGATTCAATTGAGGGTTTATTTTCATTTCTTGTGATATAATGGACTTTGAAATTGTTGATATATTGAAGTTGGTTTGATATAAATAACAAAAGATCTGAAGGTTATACGTGATAAATCTTAAGTTTTAATTTGATTAACGTTCTTAAGTCAATGTTGCCTAGCCTAAGTTCTAAAATGATATTAATTCATATGTTCTAAAGATCCTTACCTAGGGATATCTATCCTAAGGTCTTCAAATGATTTTAACAATAATTATTGGGACATGGTGGTTTTGAATGTTTTTGCCTAGATCAATATATTAATGACATACATTTCAAAGGATATAAGATTGACATTTGTTAAAGGTGATATGTATGATTTTTTGTCAAATCATGAATTTTATTGACATGGGATGTTTGCTTGGTGAATTGGTATCCAAATTGGTAGTGTATTCGATAAGACATCAAGGCACATTGAGTTGGTAGGAGTTAATACAAATGCATGCTCGAGGATATTTCAAGATCATGCTAAGATTTTGGAAATTTGAGACTTTATGACAAAGCGTACATGCCTCGATTCTTAAAAATTGGTAAGAAGTTAGTAGGAGGATTAGTCATTGCCAAATTTGATCATGTTGATGACTAAGCTAGCAGAATTGCTAATTTTATCCTTGATCGAAAGAAGTCAATAGGAATTGAGCACATAGCCAAGTTAGTTATGATGGGGGATGGAAAATATAAATAATTTTCTTTTCATTCTATTTGATCATCTTTAAAGGCTTCTCACAGGAAGGAAACTCTATCAGTTTTGATTTCTAGTGGATTTCCAATTGTAGAGAAGGATTTTGAGAGAAAATATTATAAGAAAGCATTACTAGGTATGTTGTGAACAAGTTTAATAACTTTTTTAAAAAAATATGAGTTATTTAGATAGTTTTGGAAAGGAACATGGTTTTGGTCTGCATATTAGTGATTTTGATGAAGCCATTAGTTGAGATCTCTACATGTTGGTTTTGGAAAGAAAGCGTACAGTTTCTATTAGTCCAATATCTTATTTATTATATGAAAATTTAACACACATGGATTGTGATAAAGATTTTGGTAGATGATGAAGCTCAGACATATTTTTTTATTTTGATTTAGACATAATCTTCTGAAAATATTGAGATTTTTTCAACATGTATTTTGATATGATTTTAGTGAGTATATATTATAGTAAAATTTGTACAAGCAAGATATATATAGATGTTTTAAACATTTTCTAGTTTTAGGGACTTGTTTAAGGTTTTTGGGTTTTGAAAGTTTTGTTGTTTTGAAGCACATGTGTTGGTTTCTATTTCAAGTTGGATATCTGAAAATATATAGGGTTTTTATTTTATTTTGGGTATACCTTTAGTCTTGGCTTTCTATGAGAACATTACAGTGTTGTTAGAACATGTTATTTTCAGTTTCAAATTTTCATAAGGCATTAGTTTTATAAATAGACCTTACATGCATATGCCATAAAATTTTGAAAAGGTTTTAAAAGGTTTTTTGAGACTTTGAGTTTTTAAAAACAACTCTACATGTTGTTACATGAGTATTTTGAAAGGTTCAAACAATGGGGTTGACTGTGAGTTGAAAGGTTATATCTGAATATAGTTGAATATATATAAACATGATTATTCTTACTATTTTGAATCCATAGTTTTCTAGTGACATACTCATTTTAAAATTTTCATCTTTAAAAGAAAGAGATAAATAAAAATATGAAGTTTATATTGGATTTACATCTCAGTATCAAAATCCTAAGTCTTGTTTCTAAATTAGATGTTAAAATAATAGTAATTTGAGGAAGTCGGTTGTTTCTCGATTGAAAATTTTGATGATTATATTTGAACAAATAGTTTTTGGTTTGAAATATTATGTAGTGTTACATTTTTAAAAGTATTAGTCTAGAATCATATCACAGAACTATGTTAGGGCTTGATTCAAGAATTTAAGCAAAATTTGTTATGAAATTTTATCAGGGTTTCATTTGAAGTTTGGACAGTATATTGTTGATATTTCAAAAATTTATAAGTTGTTTTCTAGTTTGATATATGAAATATGGAAAGATGATGGTTTTTGAGAAGATACTTTTCATGTATAAATTTGTGAAATCCTACCTCAATTCTGGATTGATTCAGTTTAGTTTTCAAATTATTTGATATAGTTTAGATAGAAACTACATTAATATATATCATAGTATTTTGAAATAAAATTATGTTATTATAATTTTATTTGAAGACTCAGTTGATTTTAAAAGAGAACAATTGAATATTATCTTTTCTGATGAAATAAATAGGATAGTATAATGATGTTTGATAGACTTGGTATAATCAAGTTCAAAATTTTTGTTGATATGTGACTATGTTTTTAGGGTACAATTTTATTTAATTTTAAATGAATATATGTTGATTTTAGTTATCTTCTTTGATTATATTTCAGATTGTTTTAAGATGTTTGGATGGGATTAGCCTGGGTTGAGTAGAAGTAATGATAATCAAGGATGGGGTCAAATTTTAGATAATGTGAACTAATAAAACTCAAACAAAAATTTTCTAAGGGGTGGATTTAAGTATAAGAGGTTTTGCCCTAAATTTTATAAGGGTGATCAGATGTCCATTCATTTTGATGCAGTAGACCCTAAGTTTTGGAATGTCCTAAATAATTTGCCTTTCAATCCAACTAATAATAGGAGAAAGCAACGATTTTATAGATGTAGGTTTGGTGCTAGGACCCCTTCCCACAACAGTTCTTTGCACCATTTACAAAGCAATTGACATCATTTGTCGATCTAGTCACCTATTCTCAAAAGAATTGAACATATTATTGAACCACAACCTATTCATGGAATCACTCAGTTTGAGATTGAAATAGCTCATGCTAAAAATGTTTTTAACCTTTTCATTTCTTCAGTTTCTATTGAGCCTTCATCTTCTCAAAGGAAGCCTATTTTCTGATATAGGAAACTAAGTATGGCATCTTCTCATAGTGAGCCTATTATGGGATGCAAGAAACTAAGTTTGGAGAAGCATATTTTAGCTGGTAAAAAATGTACATTGGAGGTCCATCCCACTACTTCAAATAAAAGATCAAACAATCAAAATGATACTAATACTCCTATTGAAGTCAGAGTACTCAAACAGATTAAGTTGGAGATTGATGATCCTTCAACTAATACAGGCATAAATATAGTTCTTCTTTCAGCGATGGAAATGGAGTATAATGAATGCATAAATGAGCAAGATAACCTAATAATTGAGGTCCTTTTAGACTCTGATGATTATTGGACCTTAGGAGGATGAATTTTCTTTTTATCAGTTAAATTTTAAGTTGATGGATTTTAAAGACTATAAGATTTTGATACTTTGACCATTTCAGACTTGTTATTTTAACTTTCAATTTTGATATTTTGGTCATGGTATTTGGAAAGTATAGCGGACCTTAATTATATATATATATATATATATATATATATATATATATATATATATATATATATATATATATATATATATGCCTAAGTTAATTTTAAAATATGCATTATGGTTTGATATAAATAGAATTTTATTAATCTTTGATTTATTTATTTATTTATTGACTTATGTATTTTATTTATTATTAATTGATAGGGGTCCCCACCTGTTAAGATAGTACCTAGTTTATAACCAAATACTTGATCTATTAAGACTTTTAAGTCTTAATTAAATCTTACCTTAACTAATAAATGTTTATAATTAATTGACTTCTAAAGTCAATTAGTTAAGATAAATTAATAACTAACTAAAGTTAGTTATAACTTATTTTTCAACTAAGTTTGAAGCATAAAAGGAGATCAAAGATTCATTTGAAGAGGAGGAACAACATAGATAGACCCAATGGTACTTTTTTTGATGGTTGAGTAATTGTTTAAGCAACAGTCTTATATACAGAATTTAAGTATTCAACCTAAATAATGATGAAAATTTCATTATTTACGACATTTCATTGATCTATTTTGATTGTAAAAATTGTCTCTCATGTATTTGTAAAGAAAGATGTTGATTTCTCAAATAATTTCTATCTTTTTTGCTAAAATGACTCTCTTTTGAGGCTCACAAATTCAATTGTACTTTATATCAACTCTATTTTAATATAGATTATTTCATTTTAGATTAATCTAGTTTTATTTCCATTTGTTTAGATTTGTTTAATTTACTTGTTTATTTCTATTTTCTTAAGTTAATCTCTTATATCTTTCTTTTTGTTCACTTTCTTTAAGTTAAATTTAACTTTCTTTGATTAATTCTTCTTATAGTTTTAATATAGTTTGAGTTTTACTTATTATATTTTATTAGCTTAAATTTGAAGATTCAAATTAATTTATATTAAATATTTTACTTGTCTAGATGTCAGATTCTTAGTTTGAAGTTTGTTTTAGATTTAAACTATTTAATTTGTTAAGTTTGTTAGTTCTTAGATTAGATTCTTTCTTTATAGTTTTTTTTTTATTAATTAGATTTAGGTTGTTTAGTTCTTATATTGATTTATTTGTTTAGATCTTTAGTTCTTTTCTTGTTTATTTTATTAGTTTTTTAGATTTAGTGGTTTAGTGGTTTGTCATCTTTTCTTAACTTAGTTGTTTTATGTTTGTCTTTTCTTTACTTCTTTAGTTAAATTGGTTGTTGTTTGTTGTATCTCTTTGGGTTAATTTCTACTTGAATATTGACTTGATTGAGGATATATTTATCTTGATTATCTCAAATTTGTCTTTCTAAGTCTATTTTATTATCTTTAAGTTATTTGGAAGATATTGTAGTAGAAACAAGATATTTCTTGAAATATATTATTTTACTGAGTCAGATTTATTTTCTTCAAGAGATTGTCTAATTAATAGGCCTTCTCTATTGGATAGAATAGATTATAGATACATATCTAAATTGATTCATTATTTTATAAGGAGGATTTCTAAAATTATAATAGAATATGTTACATTTGATAACTTATTTATTATTTTCTAGAACATTTAAAACCCCCCTACATCTTTAAGATCATAATTGAACCTTTAGAACCCTATCATTAGGATGGTGTGATTCCAACGTGACCTTCGTGATAGGTAAAAGGGTTGATTATTTGATGGTACAATTTTTATTGTCAACAGATACCTCTTCTCTTAGCAACATTATGGTTCAATCAATAATTATCGATATTAAAACTATCAATTATGATTATGATTATACACTAGATGATACATATTTTCTTGGATATGCCCAAACAAAACATGTTGAGAGTCTACATTAGAAATACTCAATTGAAACAATCAACAACTTAATTTCAATACAAGCATTAATATGACTAACATATTTTTATTTTGATGATAATGAAGATGATTTATTTTCTAACATTAGCACTCCTAGTGGCATACCTAATGAACCTAACATGGAACACTTTAGTCCCTTACATTAGTTCCTCATCCATGGAGTTTTTTATTTCTAATTTTTCTCTAACTTTCACATCCTTCTATTCAATATGATGTACTTTATCAAAAAGTAATTTATATTTTTCTAAACCATCACTCTATTGTAAATGGCACAATTCCACTAGACATCTCATACAAAATTGTACAGATTTAGATGCCTAATTTTGCTACCAAAGACTTTTCCATAGCACCTTTTTTTTTTTTTCACACTTGGTCCACTTGTGTGTATTTTAATATTTTAAGATATTTCCCACCCCACACTACCTCTCTAGCATTTGGGCATTTAAGATGTCTTCAACATCCATCCATTTCAACTTTTGAGCCTTATTTATCTATCTTATGATTTTCTTGAACCCATTTTTGACATTTATCTCTCCAAGGACTGATTTTGAAGCTACCTGTTTACTTTTGAATCTACCATGTGCAAATTTTGCAAACTATTGAATCTATCATATGTGTTTTTTCAGTCCATCTGCCTTAGTATGATTTCTCACTCCTTTGATTTCACATATCACTTGTCATATCATAAGGATCCCTATATAAAAATCATTCTTAGTCATTTATGAAGAAGAGAAAGTGATAATCAAACAAATAACCTTCCTTAAGTTAGAGCCTTTAGTGATTAAATCTTTTACTACACTTGAGAAGAATCTTACATATTAAGCCAACATTTACCATTATTCACTTCAAGTTATTGTGACATCATCCACTCGTACCAAAAGAGGGTTTATGTGAATTCACTTCTAGGAAAAGTAGGTTAAATCCCTTACCCATGATTCAATTTACACAAAACTAGAACTACATAAGGTCTTATTCTAATGTGCAGGATATGTAGTTATAAATCCCTTGAGGTTACTTGACCCAAGTACTTATTTATTTTCTCTTATGCATGTGTGTTATGGAAACTTAGGTCAAGAGAAGAATAATACATTAATTTAGACATTATGCCTATGAATTCATAGAAGTGCAAACACAAGATTATATGGCATTAAGAGGTAAACTTGTACTAGAAAACTCAGATTTAAAAATGGGGCACAATATATATTCAATTCAATAGAACATATTTGTCAGGTACTAAACAAGGGCATATTTGGTGGTTAAATCAACCCTCAACATATTCTTCAATAAGTTGATAGGTGTCAAATCTATATTTTGATAGTACATAGTCCTGATTTCACACATAGTTGATACATCACTTTTAGACTACTATTTCACTCTTAGAATCCCAAGATTCTACCTAGGTGTAATTATTTTATCACTATATCATTTTACCTAGTCATTACTTTTCAAGTAATTTAATTTATGTTTTTTAATTATTTTCAACCACTAAGATGGATATGCATTTACTGATTTGGATTTTTATATGTTATATCTCCCTTGTACAAATAGTTTTACCATTTTCTTAGTGTCATTATACCCTAGTATCATAATTTGGTAAAAAATTATTGTTGAACCCCTCTATTCTTTAATCACCTATATATTTTGAGGTTTCCCCTTAGGGTTTCATGACTAATTTCTAATTTTTTGAATCTAATTTTTAGACTTGCATCTTATTTCACATGCTTTGATTACACCCTAGCTTCTATTCACCACTTTATGCTTTTGGATTACATTCACCTTCCAAAATTGGTGCATAAACCTTGATTCTTTAGATGCTTACATATTTCAAGGTTTTTTAGGGTTTTATTGATATTTACATTTTTTTTATGCTTACTACATTTCTTACCAAATCATGGTTGATTCTAGTGATATTCCTGCTTCCGTGGTTGACATTAATACAAAGGGTCCATCTATTAATGATAGAATGGATTGTATTTCTCCTTTAAATGATGATTTTGACTAAGAAATTTATGATGATCTTAATCTTGCTGATGAGTTTTATCCACATAGAGTTACCATCATTGCTAGCTTTAAGGCTACAATCAACAACAATCCTAAATGTTTAGAAGGTTTATTATACAAGTTGAAAGTTGCACAACAATGAATTAGGAATAAGGAAATTTTTCTTAAGCATGACCCTATAGATACATTGGATGATACTACTCTGCCTCTTGAAGGATCTACATCTACATTAATTGGTGAGTCTAGTACTCCTTATGTTACTATTGATACTTTTATTTCTCCTCCTAGTGCTACAACCCTCCTCAAGTATATCTTTCTATTTTTATACAACATAAGGCTTCTAGGATTTCTCATACTATAAATCCAATGAATAATGTGCCTTCACAATCGCATTATTATATTGCATCACTTGGCCTTGGACATAGCCAAAATACCAATTATGCCTCCATTGAAACTAATGTTAATCCACAAAATGCATTGATTCTGACATACACACAAACCGATGGTAATCATACACCTAGTGGTGCATATACGAATCCAACATTACAAAAATATATATATGGTATGTGATTAAAACTTACACAACTATTTAAGGCACCTACCAGGACTACTCATGTGTTTTCATCTTATGATATATTACACTAGAAATTTTTTGTCCATCCCTTGCCTCCTTCATTTCAAGTGTTTAAATATATATTATATAGTGTAAATGTGGATCCTTCACATCATACTACAGTTTAGTTTGTATCTTTTCTTGGTTCTCATCATCATGGTGTACATATGACCAAGTTATTCCTACAAGTCTCACTGGATATGCCTTAAATTAGTTCTACACTCTACATGTGGGCTTTGTGCATCAATTCAATTATTTGATAGATATATTCATATGACATTTTTTTATAATCATTTATCAAAAGGTCACATTTTATCAAATTTATCAAATCAAACAAGGATCTAATGAACATAATTTTTACTATCTGCTTAAATTTAAAACTATGCTTATAGAAAATCTCACATTAAATCCTCGGTACTGTATATTCTTAGATAGTTTGATCTCCATCCTTAAGTACAAATTTTGTTTAATAATTATGCATTTTTTGATGAGCTTTCTCATGTGTTATGCAACATTGAGATTAAACTTATGCTTCTACACCCACTACTTCCAAATATCAAGGAAAGATAATGTTCAAAGCTAAGATTAATGATGCACTTAACTTTCAAAATAAGAATGAGGCCAAAACCATAAGCATGGTTTCACAAAGCAATGATAGGCTAATCTTTCTTATTTCTAGGAATAATCAATAATTTACAACATTACTGGACTCGTCTCACAAAGTGCTTACATGCTTTATTGAATGTAATGTGATTACTTTAATTAAGCTATATCAATTATATACTAATCAAGCATTGCCTTTACCATTAATCTTCAAACATTCAACTAATCAGTGCTTCAAGTTAAGATAAAAACTTCAATATCTCATTGAAAACAACACAATTCAAATTGATGGCCATAATTGTACATTGAATGAATTTTTTGTAATGCCTAATCAATGCTTGAAAATATTTAACAATCCTTTGCCAAATTGTAATAATACAAAGAAAGACAATGTGCATATGACATTTACACATCATTTAATTATTCCACATGAGCATGAGATTAATAGTATAATTGGCATGGTTTTGAGATCTCAATGACAAGCACCTTCAATTACATTTCATGACCATGAGATACTTAATGATGAATCAAACAATGGTCCTTTATACATTCATGGTTTTGTTAACTATAATCCTTCAAAACACATGGCATTATTATTAACATTGGTTCTAAAAAAAATTAATTAGGATGGAATTCTTATCTAGTTGAGGCTACAAGAGTGAGATTTAATTAGTATGAGTATGATACTTCACAGTTACGATGATATTCCATGCAAACCTATTAGTGTTATTATACTACTAGTTACAATCGGTCCTCAGACCCTTATAGTTTTATTTTACATATTCTCAAATATAGGATTGTATAATCTATTACTTGGATGCCCATGGCTTAATAAAATGAGAGATATTATTCTACACCATTATCCCAAGTTTTTGCATGATTACAAAGTAAATTCATTTCACAACACAACTTGTGAGTTGCCTATCCAACTTTAAAAATCACATGTATGATTAACTAGTGCTCTTTGTAAGGAGAAAATCATTCCACCACTTGTGATACCTACTACTATCTCACCATCTTTAATTATGGTTCCAAATACATTTGTGTCTATGACACCACTAATTATTGTAATATCTTATATATATTTGATTCCCATAGTTTCACCTTTGAGACCTATGATTTGTAATCATCCATTTCTTAAGACTGATTTACAACATATTGCTACAAATCATGTCCAAGCACATGTTTTATATGACATATTCCTATGCAAGTTTATAAATAAGTCTAGGTGGATCCTTAAGCCTAATCCCCACACATCTCTATTTTGGATGGTGATTTTTGTTACTACACATCTTATGACTAGTTTTCTGATACTTGGAGTGACACATGTGACTCATATAGTCTAGCATTTCACATTATAGGTGAGATCATCAATTAGCTAAACTAGATTATGTCTTTCGATTCATATATTTTTCTTATTATATATAGCTTCTTTCTTCTATATGTTTTATCTTTCATGTGCCTTCCTCCCTTTAACTGATTGCATGCTTTCTATTTCTTCTAGATTTGGCACTTTTCCACTTGCCTTCTATTTATCCTGACACTCCTCAAACCACTTAGTTTATGTTGATTTTTATATTGCATTTACCCTTGTCCTTTGATTATTTATCCCATTCCTAACACTCATGTACATTTCCAAATTATGAAAACATATATATTAAGCTCTTCCACCCTAGCATATATTGAGTTCCAAGGAAAGTTGTAAGTATTATGGCATGAAAAAAGAGTAATTTGGATGTATAATATTTTATATTAAATTTGGTCCAAATAAGGCTCAAAGATTTTTTCATATAGTTCCTAGGAATAAATCATATAACATGTTAGTTGATAAACCTTGGATACATCAAACAAAAGCAATCCTTGAAACTTTGCATTAACACATAAAATTTGGACATGAATAGAAAGTAGTTACAATTCATATAGATCAAGAGTTTTCAAGGGAATTAAAATTAGAATTTATCTTCCAAGAGGAGATATAATGTGAAAAACCAAAAACAATATTCAAACTAAGAACAAACAAGGTGCAAATTCGTAAATCCATTCCAAGGAGAGTGTACAAGGTCTCAAATTCAAAAAAAAAAATATCCATGTTCAATTGGTAATGAGAAATTAAGGGCATATGAAAGTGATACTTCTACATAGGATTATATATATATATATATATATATACATATATATATATATATATATATGGATGAATTTTATGAATATGACCTTGTTTATCATGATTTATATTGACTTTACTCTTAGACACATCAATCACAAGTCAATATGACTTATCCAAATTCTGGTACTATTATTGGTTAGATAATTTTCCAATCACATACTTGTGTTTGTAACTTAATTTCACTATTTTATTTTGTTTATCATTTTTGCTCTTTCATTTCCATTTTTTTTTTTTTATCTCAATTGAATTTATTTGTTTTCCATATTGTTTCATACTTATTATTCTATGTTATGAAATGAAATGTTATGTCCTAATTTTTTTCCTTTGTCATTTATTGCTTCTTTGCTTTGATTGAAAGATTGTCTACCTTGTGATACACATTTTTTACATACACTTTACATTCGTGTCAAGCACATACACATAGATAAAGTTAAAACCTCATTTTTTTACATATATTTTATTATTATGATTAGAAAGTTAAATGCATTTTTTTCCAGCGAGTTACAATTTCATTATTGTAGCTCATAACGAACAAGGGGTACTCCTTATTCACTGGGGGAAATGTGGGGCATGTACTTGATTATTAAGTTTCTCTTTCACTTATATTTATATACCATGCTATGATTATATTTACAATGACTATGTTATGTCTTCCTATGCTACAATGATTCATATCATGTAAATCTTGTGGCATACTATGTTGTTATCATCTTTATTATGCTCATGTGTTTGATATGTTGATTATCATGTTAATTTTTCTAACATTAATTATGTATCTAATTCCATTCTATGTTTTAGGATAATCAATTCTAAACTATCTCCTAAATTGCAATCAAGAGAAGCTATGAAAAAAAAATAACTTACAAAATAAATCAAACCATGCACAATAGAGGAGACAAAAATATAATGTGGTTCACCCAATGGGCTACATCCACCAAATAAATGTGTCCAACATTTTATTACCAAAAACAATAGGGAGAATAACCAATGAAAACACCCTATCATACCTCTCTCCTATATTTCAACCTCCTATCTTCTATGCACCTATGTTACGCTTACACCAAGCTTATAACCAAGCTTACAACCAAGATTATAACCAAGCTTACAACCAAGCATGCATACATATATTTAAATAATATTCACACCTCTTTTTCCAAGAATGCAAGAATACTAAATGCAAAGGGGAAGTCATGATTTTATAGCATTTACAAGAGAGAGAGAAGAGGGAAGAGATAATCAAAGAGGAGAGAGGAAATATGGCACCACATTCTAAGTGGGTGCACTAGTGATCCATAGTGTAGTGTCTACCACTTGTGCAAAGTCCAAAACAAATTCCTCAAACTTATTTTCATCCATAAAAACCAATTGAAGTTGAACATAACTTTAGCTTCTCTCTTGCAACTGCCTTGGTCATCATATCTGTAGGATTTTTAATGGTATGTATCTTTTTTAGATTCAATTTCTCTTCCTCACATACTGTCTGAATGAAATGATCCTATAATTAAATATGTTTTATCTTGGAGTGATAAATTGACTTTTTTGCTAGATGGATGGCACTTTGACTTTCACTATATAATATACCTTTTTATTTCTTATGTCCTAACTCTTCCATCATTTTTTGTAATTATAAAATCCCAACTAGGATCTACCTAGTAATGTGTGATTTTCTTTAAAAATAAACACGTATATCATAAATATATTATACCACAAGAATCTAATCAGAGATCATACAAAATACTCTAAGTGTGATAAAATTAAATAAAACATATTACATCATATATCATTGATCTCTAATATCATGAGAACACATCATAATACGAATATAGAATGTAATTATATTAACTCAACCACAAATGATACAAGTCTACAACCACTATTGCCGATGTATAATAAATACGTAATTACAACTCTTCATGATAATATTTTAATAATAAGTACAATACAATACAATGTATATATAAAATACATGGCTCTCCATAGCATAGTTTTCAAACTCTAATATCCCTAGCAATCTCAAGTGTCGTCTCAAAAGTAGTATTGTTGTGGGGAGAGAGAGCATCATCTGAGCACTTTTCCACACCAACTATGGACTAATGATCCCCTACACTAATCCCATTATAAAATGGCCATCCCTTCATGGATGAGTAGATAGTGATGGTGTAGAAATCTAGAGAGACAAGTAAGTACCCATGTGTTGTATAATTTCTAAAATGAAATATGTAGTATATATAGAAAACCCATTCTATTGCAAGATATTGCACAAACATGTAAATCATACTCATAAAATGATAATGTCTCACTAAACATACTTTGGCCAAAGTTTTCAAGAATAATAAATAATAATGATCTATAGATAAATCAAAATTCATACACACCACTTGATCGGATTGCCTTCATTTGGCATTGTGATGCTAGTAATCCACTGAAGTCCATCTCACTCCTTAGTATCAATAATGTGAGATTGGTCAACATAATTTTACCAAAATATTCATACAATTTACATCCTACTAGAAATTTTATCCCATAACATGCTAAAACTAAGAGTAATCAAAGTATACATTTATTCCAACAAATATATGAATTAATCTGACATTATTATCTATCCCATACCATAAATAATGGCTATAATTAATACTATTCATGTAAAATGCATATTTAACTACAGATTTTATTTACCATAATTAGTTTCCAAATATTTTACACTCTATAATAACCCATATTATCATAGTATAGTGGTTTTAAACATAACTACTAAGTACCACAAACAATCTAATAAAGTACTTATAAATATATGAAAACATAAACTCTTATACAAAACACCTAGATATTACAAAACAAGTCTCAGTACACATGAAACATAGAACACTCCAATCTAGCATTTGTTATATTCTCAAGGTTTTATATGCAAGCATTCATAAAGATCTTATATTACATAATTATTTAATATATTTTATAACCACATGTGGAAATATAACCATAATTACACATCCTTATGTACATGTATATGTTAATAGGCACGTTTACACCCATATTTCACATTAAGCATACCATTGATAATTCATAAATATGTAGCTTCTTTTAATATTACACTTACACCATGTGTTTTGATTCACAAGATATATATAATAATAAAACTCATACATATCATAATGAAGACTTCGTTGAGTTCTTTCTCCTTCACATACCTCATTAAACACTTGAAGGAATACTAACATATTAACCACACATTTACACCTACATTTATTAATATTTCCAAATGAAATTTTTGTGAGGTTATTCAAAAATTTTGATATCAAATTAGATTAACTATGATTTATAATCTAAATAATCTTTCTTAATCATTTTTGAGGTTTATAAATATACTTCCTCTATCAAGTCATCATTTAATATGACTACTGACTAGGTATATTCTCTTCAGTTTTGCTACAAGATCAATTTTATCAAAAATCTATCCAAATTCATATTTAGTTATATAGACCCACATATACAATAACTTATAGCTTAATGTTATTTATGAAATTGGCTATTGTTTGGGATTAAATAACAATGCTCAAGTAAATCAACCCATTTAAAGTAAATAATTATGGTTTTGATCTTTTAAAAACTTTTCCTGATTAATATTACATATTAATACCCTATTTATATAGTCTTTCAATATAATTTATCCCCTTTGTATAAGCTCATGGGAACTAAGCGCTTAAGGATTCAATATTCTTTTTTTTTTAAGCCACCAAGTCATTGTTAAATCCTTTCAATAAAATATATGTTCTAAAAGAAAAGAGATACACCTCTAAATATGGCGACGACTCAACCAAAATTTTATAACTCTTGAACCTATGTAATGAGCAAACTAGTATGTAAACTATATGTTTTCAGCTACTGCTCATTATTCAACTAGTATATAAGCCATACAACTGATCACCCATTAAATTAGCTGGGAATAAAAAGTACAGTGACACATTATATATTACATAGGTTATGAATAAAATATACAGTGATGCCATTATATATCATATAGGCTAAGAATTAAATATATAGCAACACCATTTATATATTATAAAGACTATGAATTAAATATACAATAACATCCTTTATATATTATAAATTATATGAATTAAATATACGACATCATTTATATATTATATAGGCTATGAATTACATATACATCAAATAACCAATTGAAGCAACTCAATTTTGTTAAAATTATCAATACTTATTCTAACTTCTCATATTGTATTTTTCCTTATGGTACACCTCTCATAGTTAGACCATTAATTAATCACAACACTACTAAATATGGCGACCGATGAACAAGTCAATCTACTAGTAGAAGGCAATCAGATATACAAGCTTATTAGGATAGTCAAAATTGGTCATGATGCCATGGTTTATTCTAGAGGTCGATGCCAATAAGTATATATACCCTTTTCAATGCAAGAAATGAAAACATATAAGCTTCGCTTATGTATGGATGAACAAAATTGAACCCAGGTCAACGCCTATGTAAATTAGAAGAATATAGTGTAACAGATATAAAGATATGATAATGGAAATAATCCCCTATATCCCTTATAATCCCCTATGATAGGTCAGGTAATGTAATTTATCTTAATTTATTCATTAAGTCATGTAAGGATATGGATATTAACAATGCCAATATAGTGTTTTTATGTATTTTTTGTTAGATATGAGTAGATTGAATGTAGGTCAATGCCTATGTATGGGTGGGCAGAATTTATAGCTTTTGTCGAGTTTAAATTGGATGCCTAGATCAATATTCCATGCCAAAATTTACTTCCAAAATAAATAAATTATTTCACATAAAAATTTAAAGGTTCTGGCATAAGAAGAATGCCTACTTGGTAGTCTGAATGACTTCTCCCTATTTATTTGTCCTTGTTAACTCTCCCTCTCATCCAAATGCCTCTTCCCTTCTGTGTTATACCCTTCTTCTACTCCTTGTAATTCTCTTTTGAAAATACTTGTGATATCTCTTTCCAAAATATTTGTTATGATAAGTAGTCGTAGTCTTTTGTTTTTAAAAATTTTTTCTTTTATTTTTTATTTCTGTTTTTCTTTCCTTTTTCTCATTTTTTTAATGTATTTTTTTCCTTTTTTTTCTTATTTTTAGATAAATTTATTTTATTTTTATTTTTTTAATTATTTGTTTGATTTCCTTCATCTTTTTCATGTTTTCCCTCTTAACTGGCAATTTTTAATTTTTATTTATTAATTATAAAAAACTATAATTGTCTTAATTTAATTAGCATCCTCTATTGCCATAGAATTTTAATGATAATCTCATAAATTAATAAGTCATTTTTAATTTAACTAAGTAAATCATATTTCTACTTAGCATTTAATAATCACACATGTTAACGAGTTTCATAAACTATTTAAACTATACTAGCAATTCATGAGCAACAACTATCTAATACAAGTAGAAATAATCGCATGTGCAAACCATTAATTATGCATTCTAACATGTGCTAGCTATTATGGTATGTGAAGGGTTATAGCTGATTTTTATGTCATCCTCTGACATCTCCATCTACGTCACCCTCTCCAATGATGCTCTCCCTTTTTCATGCTCTGAGGGATAATTTTTCTTATGTCAACCTCAAAACAAGCAAGTAGTTAGATCATATCAGCATGATATACATACATCATAAAATATAACTAAAATAACACATTAACATAATTGTAATATAAATACATACACTACAATTAAATCACATCAATATAGACATGTAACCTAAGCATTATCCTATAGTCCTATAACAACATATATCTCAAAGCTTAGTCTAAATTAGCCAAATCAAATATGTCAACTATAAATATCCATGAATAATCAAATAGTTTGATTAGCGAGGAATAGGGATGTAACATCCTTCTCCCTAAAGCTAGTCATCATCTCGGATGACTCTTATTCAAACATAAGTTCTAAATTGAAAAAATCATTCAACTAAAAAATAACATAGTAAAATATTATCTAATCAAGCAAATAAATGTGAAAATATCTTATAAAACTCATCATAGTCCTCCCAGGTAGCACTATCCTTAGATTATTAGTCCCACTGAACCTTGCACTATGACATATCTCTATTACAAAAATAAAAAAAATTAGTGTTAATTACCCTAATTGGTTATACTGTGACCACCACAAGATCTAAAATCTGCAAAACATTCCAATCCAACACATGCATAAGATCAGTTATATACTTCTTAAGATAATAAACATGGAAGACATTATGTAATAAATCTAGGGCTAGTGGCAATGCAAGCCTATATGTTACAAGATTTATCACTTATAACACCTCGAAGGGTCCTACATATCTTGATGACAATTTTGATAACTTCTCAAATTTAATCGAGCTCTTATATGGCTTAACTCATAAGAACACTTTATCACCCACTACAAAATACCTTTTTTTTCTCTTCAGATCTACATAACTCTTTTACCTATCATTAGCCTCAACCAATCTCTACTTGATTAATATAACTTTCACTTCCATCTTTAAAAGCATCTCAGGTCCAAAGACTACCATATCCTCTAACATATCCCAACTGATGGGTGCCCTGCACCTTCTTCCATACAGTGTCTTAAATAGCACCATCTTCAAAGATGATTGATATGACCTATTATAAGCAAACTCAATCAATGAAATATAATCTTCTCACTTGTATTACTAATGCATGTAATGAAGATCTTCTAACCCTTGATTAACTCTCTCAATCTATTTGTCTGTCTCTAGGTGATATGTTGTGCCAAAATTTAGTTGTGCACCCAAAGATGAATTCAAAGTTACCAAAAATCTAAAAGTCATTTTTGGATCATGATTCAAAATGATCTTCTTTGGAAATCCATGCAACCTATAAACTTCCTTTACAAACATCTTCATAAGGGTAGGTGCATTATATGTCAAATTACCTAATATAAAATGAGTTACCTTGGTTAGTATGTCAATAACTACCAAAATCATATTGTACATATTTCATGACATCAGTAAACCTTGGACAAATTCCATACTAATCACTTGTCACTTCCATTTTGGTATATCATGCAGATATAACAATCCAACCAGGTGCACATGCTCAACTTTCACTTGCTGACATTCCATATAATGTGACACATAATTTGCTACATCTTTCTTGATTCCCTTCCAAAAATATAGTGGTCTAACCTCTACGATGAGCTTGGTTACTCCTAGATGTCCTAAAAATGGGGTATTTTGTAATTTTGTTAGTACTATATTTTGTATATTCTCTCGATCTAGTACATACATCCTTTTATTGTAACGTAATATACCATCACTCTCTAATTTGAATTCTTTATACCAAGGATTTTGAGCATTCTCAGACAATGATTTCCTAACCTAACCATATAATTTGTCTCTTAGTGAGAACTCAATCCCTTAAAGTACTCTTGAGAGTGGCTATGGCTATTATGTACCTTTTGCAACTTAGGGCATCAGCTACTATATTTTCCTTGCCTTCAATTTAGCTGATGTCAAAATCATAATCAGATAATAAATCAAGCTATTATCTCTAATGAGCATTTAATTTTAGTTGGGTAAATATGTACTTGAGTCCCAAGTTATCTACCTTGAGTTCAAAATCTTTTTCTAACAAGTAATGTCACCACACTTGCAAAACATGCACAATCATTACAAGTTCTAGGTCATGGGGGGCATAGTTTACCTCATAATACTTTATATTTCGTGACTCATAAGCCACTACTACACCATCTTACATAAGGAATCCTCCTAGTTCATTCCCTAATGCATCTGTGATCACTAAAAATTAATAATTAGGGTTAGAAACTCTTAACACTGGTGCAAAATTAAGACTTCTTTTTAACTCCTAAAATGGTACTTCGCACTTCTCTGTCAAGAGAAAACTTTGGTTCTTACATTGCAAATAAGTAATTGGATTATATATCTTGGAAAAATATGTCAAAAACTTCCTATAATAACCTACTAACCCCATGAAACTTCTTACCTCATGCATATTCTTTGGGGCCAACCATTCCATAATGGATTTAATCTTTCCCAAATCTACTAAGATACTATCTACAGAGATAATATGTCCCAAATATTAGACCCTTTCCTAGAAAAATACGTACTTAGACAACTTACCATACAACTTATACTTTCATAACCATTGTAGAACCAATTCTAGATGTTAAAGATGTTCATCTTCATTCTTTGAGTATATAAGAATGTCATCCAGAAAAACCAAAATGAAGTGATCAAGGTAATCTCTGAATACATGAATGTTACTAGAGCATTAGTTAGCCCAAATGGTAACATTATAAATTCATAATGCTCATAACGAGTTTTGAACATTGTCTTCAAAATATCCTCATCCTGTATCCTCAAGTAATGGTATCCCTCTCATGATTTATCTTATAAAATACTATTACTCCTCGCATTTGATCAAAAATATCATCTATACAAGGTAGTGGATACCTATTTTTGATGATCACATTGTCTAATATTTTATAATCAATGCAAAGTCTAAGGGTACCATCTTTCTTCTTAACAAAGATAACTGGTGCACCACATGGTGACACACTTATCCTGATTAATCCCTTTGCCAACAATTCCTAAAGTTGAGCCTTCAACTCAACCAACTCAGTGGTTGTCATCCTATATGGTGCCTTAGATTATGGTTCTGAGCCAAGTATGATGTCGATAAAAAAATTGAACTCGCGTCTAGGAGGTAAACCCAGTAATTCTTCTAGAAACACATCATGAAAATCTCTAAGAAATGGGTGATATTTGAGAGATGGTTCCTTAGGTTCCTCCATTTCATTTATATTTATGATACTTTGCACCCTTTTCCTTGATCCCTCTAGATTTTCATTGCAAAAATATTCTTAAGCTTCAACTCTTTCTTCTCACCTTGAATTTCTGTCTGATTTCTAAAATCATCCAAACACTCAACCTTATTCAGGTAATAATCAACCTTTGTTTTATGTTTTGAAAGCCAATTGACTCTTAAGATCACATCATATGACCCTAGTGGTGCTACATATAGATCCACAATTGCCCTAATCTCTGCTTCAACTAAACACTTATTAACCATGCCTTTTGAGTCATTCCCATACTATACTGACCATAGATTTTCCATTACTCCATCTCTTCTAGTTAACTTAATAAGCATCTTAGGAGATATAAAACATTTTGTGGCTCTTATATCTATCAAAATGGAAATTGGATGGTCAAATAAAGTACCTAATAGTTCTAGTAGTAATGCCTAAAATTTAGCTTACTGATTATCGACTGTTGCATGAATCCACTACTAAAAACTACCCTACTAAGGATTAGGACCTTTGCCCTTTGACTTGTCCTGAGGACAATCATGAGTATAATGGTCATCTCCACAAATGAAACAACCTCTAACTGGTCCTTTCTTATCATTCTATTGGTTTCCCTTGAAACTAACTTTGGATCTATTACCATGTTTCTTGTTACCTAAACTATTGTTGAACTTGGCATTCTAACTTTTGAACTGCTTCATGGAGTCTCCACTCCTCTTTTTCCAATTCTTCTTCTTGAAGGTTGACTTAAAATTTGTAAACTTTTTCTTGAACTTGTCCTTGGCCTAATAAATAAACTTCAACTTCTACTCCTATTTGACCACCTTATCAAAGACCTGGTCCATGGTAGAAGGTCCATGAACATCTACCTCTTGACCAATCTAGGGACTCAAACCCATGATGAAATTTTGATCTTGAACGTCTCATCTCCCTAGTACTGAGGTACATACTTTAAAAGTTTAGTGAACTTCTCCTAATACACATCCACTGACAAGTCACCTTGCTTAAGATTCTATGAATTTATGAGCTTCTAATCAAAATAAAGTTGTGAGAACCATCATGATTTGAATAATGCCACAAATTGATCCCAAGTAGTGGTGGTTGAGTTAAGATTCATTTACAACTTTTTGTTGGACAATACGTAACTGCCTCACCAGCCAACTGGTATGCTCCTCATACTACTTGGTGCCTTCAGATTAGTTTTAAATTTTGAAATACTTCTCCATCTTAGTCAATCATACCTCAACTCCATCACTCAGAATAGTCCCATTGAACTTATGTGATTTCACCTTATTCATGTCTCTAGTCAGCTCCACAGCTACCTAAGCTTTAGCATCTTGAAGATTTTCCTATTCAATGGGATGCTCTTAAGGTACATCCTACTATTCTTTCTCTTCATAGACATGAATCACCTACTCCAAATCTATAATCTGATCCTTGGTATCATTAATGGCTATAAGAATCTAGTCTATCTTTGTTGATTGCTTAGTAGCAAATCGGCTAGGATCAAATGAAGGGTTGTTATCATTAGCATTCGACATACCATCTCCATAAACTTTAGCTTTCACCATCCTTATTTATATCAACATAAAGATATGAAAACATTAGTGGACTCATTCGATCCTAGAATTTAAGCTGTAGCTTTGACTCCACATGTAACATTCTTATTAGGATCTACCTAGAAATGCATGATTTTTTAAATAAACACATATACCATAAATATATTAACTATGAGAATATAATAAAAGATCACATGAAATACTCTAAGCATGATAATAATAAATAAAGCATATTACATCATATATCACTGATCTCCAATATCATGAGAACACATGATAATACGAATATAGAATGTAATTACATTAACTCAACTATGAGTGATACAAGTCTAAAACCACTATTGTCAATGTACAATAAATAATTAATTACAACTATTCATGATAATATTATCATAATAAGTAAAATATAACATAATGTACATATAAGATACATGGCTCCCTGAAGCATAGTTTTTGAACTCTAGTATCTGTGGTAATCTCAAGTGTCATATCAAAAATAGTACTATTGTGAGGAGGAAGAGAATCATCTGAGTAATTTTTCACACTAACCACGGACCAATAATCTCATGCACTAATTTCATCAGGAAATGGCCCTCCGTTCATGGATGAGTAGATAGTGATGGCATGGGAATCTAGAGAGACAAACAAGTACCCATGTGTTGTATGATTTCTAAAACTAAACATGTAATGTATCATAAAAACCCATTATATTGCAAGATATCACACAAACATGTAAATCATACTCATGAAATGATAATGTCTCACTAAACATACTTTAGCCAAAGTTTTCAAGAATGATAAATAATAGCGATCTATAGATCAATCAAAATTCATACACACCACTTGATCGGATTGCCTTCATTTGGCATTGTGATGTTAGTAACCCAGTGAAGTCCATCTCACTTCTTACTTAGTATTAGCAATGCAAGATTGGTCAACATAATTTAAGAAAAATATTCATAAATTTATATCGTACTAGCAATCATATCCCATAACATGCTAAACATAGGATTAATTAAAACATACATTTCTTATGTCAAATATATGAATAAATCTTACATTATTATCTATCTCATACTAGAAATAATGACTACAGTTAATACCATTCGGGTAGAATACATATTTAACTGTAGATTCTAATTACCATGATTAGTTTCCAAATATTTTGCACCCTATGATAACCCATATTACTATAGTCTAGTGGTTTTAAACATAACTACTATGTACCACAACCAGTCTAATAAAGTAGTCATAAATCCATAGAAACATAAACTCTTATATAAACAACTAGATATAACAAAATAAGTCTCAGTACACATAAAACATAGAACACTCCAATCTAGCATTTGTTATATTCTCAAGGTTTTGTATGCATGCATTCATAAAGCTCTTATAATACATAATTCTTTAATATAGTTTATAACCACCTGTAGAATTATAACCATAAGTATACACCCATATGTTTATGTATATGCTAATAATCATGTTTACATCCATATTTCACATTAAGCATATTGTTGATAATTCATAAATACGTAGCTTATTTTAATTTTACACTTACACCACATGTTTTGATTCACAAGCTATATATAATAAGCAAACTCATACATATCATAATGAAGGCTTCATTGAGTTCTTTATCCTTCACATGCCTCATTAAACACTTGAAATAATCTCGATATACTAACCACACATTTACACCTATAGTTATTAATATTTACAAATGATATTTTTGTGAGGTTATTCAATAGTTTTGATATCAAATTAGATTGACTATGATTTATAATCTAAATAATCATCCTTAATCCTTTTTGAGGTTTATAAATATATTCTCTCTATCAAGTCATCATTTAATTATGACTACCGACATGTATATTCTCTCAAGTTTTGCTACAAGATCACTTCCGTCAAAACTCTATCCAAATTCATTTTTACTTATATAGACCTGCATATACAAGAACTCACAACTTATTGTTATTTACAAAATTGGCTATTGTTTAGGATCAAATAACAATACTCGAGTAAATCGACCCATTTAATGTAAATAAATATGGTTTTAATCTTTTAAAAACTTTTTCTGATTAGTATTACATATTAATACCCTACTTATATTATCTTTTAATATAATTACTCCCCTTTGTATAAGCTCATGGGAACTAAGTGCTTAAGGATTCAATATTCTTTTTTTTAAGCCACCAAGTCATTGCTAAATCATTCCAATAAAATATATATTCTAAAAGAAAAGAGATACACCTATAAATATGGTGATGACTCAGCAAAAATTTTATGACCCCTGAACCTATGTAATGAACAAACTAGTATGTAAACAATAAGTTTTCAGCTACTGCTCACTATTCAACTAGTATATAAGCCATATAACTGATCACCCATTAAATTTGTTGGGAATAAAAAGTATAATGATGCATTATATATTACATAGGTTGTGAATAAAATATACAACGATGCCATTATATATCATATAGGTTGAAAATTAAATATACAATAATGCCATTTATATATTATAAAGACTGTGAATTGAATATACAACAACGCCATTTATATATTATGAAGACTATGAATTAAATATATAGTGATGTCATTTATATATTAAATAGGCTATGAATATACAGTGAACAACCTATTGAAGTGACTTAGTTTGGTTAAAATTATCAATACTTAATCTAAATTCCCATAATGTATTTTTCCTTATCGGATGCCTCTCATAGTTATACCATTAATTAATCACAACACTGTTAAATATGGCAATGGATGAACAGGTCGATCTGCTAGTGGAAGGCAATTAGATATGCAGGGTTATTAGGATATTAAAAATTGGTCATGATGTCATGGTTTGTTCTATAGGTCAATGCCAATAATTATATATACCCTTTTCAATGCAGGAAAGGAAAACATATAAGCTTTACCTATGTATGGTTGGGTAGAATTGAATGCAAGTCGATGCCTATGTAAATTAGCGGATTATAATGTATCAGCTATAAGGATATGATAATGACAATAATCCCTTATATCCCTCATAATCCCCTATGACAGGTCAGGCAATGTAATTTCTCTTAGTTTAATCATTAAGTCATGTATGGACATGGATATTAATAATGCCAATATAGTGTTTTCTTATGATTTTCATTAGATATGAGTAGATTGAATATAGGTCGATGCCTATGTATGGTTGGGTAGAATTTAGATTTTATTGAATTTAACTAGGATGCCTAGACCAATATTCCATGCCAAAATTTAATTTTAGAATAAATAAATTATTTCACACAAAAATTTAAAGGTTTTGGCATAAGTAAGAGTGCCTACCTAGCATTCTAAATGACTTCTCCATGTTTGTTTATCCTTGCTAACTCTCCTTCTCCTCCAAACACCTCTTCCCTTCTATGCTATGCCTTCCTTCTACTCGAAGCAATTCTCTTTTGAAAATACTTATGATATCTCTTTCCAAAATCTCTGTTATGATAAGTAGGCGTAGTCTTTTCTTTTTAAAATATTTTTCTTTTGTTTTTTATTTTTCTTTCCCTTTTCTCATTTTTTTAATGTATTTTCTTCTTTTTGATTTTTCTTATTTTCAGACCAATTTATTTCTTTTTATTTTTTTATCATTTTTTCTCCATCTTTTCCCTCTTAACTAGCAATTTCTAATTTTTATTTATTAATTATAAAAATTCGTAATTTTCTTAATTTAATTAAAATCCTTTATTACCATAAAATTTTAATGATAATTTCATAAATTAATAATTTGTATTTAATTTAACTAAGCAAATCACATTTCTGCTTAGCATTTAATGATCACACATGTTAACAAATTTCATAAACCATTTAAACTATACTAGTAATTTATGAGCAACAACTATCTAATGCAAGCAAAAATAATCACATGTGCAAACTATTTATTATATATTCTAACTTTTGCTAGCTACTATGGTGTGTGCAAGGTTCTAGTCAGTTTCTCTGTCATCCTCTGACATCTCCATCTACATCACCCTCTCTGGTGATGTTCTCACTTCATCATGTTCTGAGTGATGAGTTCTCCTGCATCAACCTCACAAGTAAGTAGTTAGATCATATCAAAATGATATACATACATCATAAAATATAACTAAAATGACACATCAACATGTTTGTAATATAAACACATACACTACAGCTAACTCATAGCAATGTACAAATGTAACCTAAGCATTATCCTATTGTCCCATAACATCATATATCTTAAAGCTTAGTCAAAATTAACCAAATCAGATGTGTCAACTATAAATATCCATGGATAATCAAATAATTTGATTAGCAAGGAATAGGGATGTAACAGTAACCAAATCATTTCCTTGCTTGCTTCTGTAATGGCAACATACTCAGCTTTTATAGTTGAAAGTGCCACAACCTTCTGTAGACATGATATCTAACTGACTATTATACCACCTACTATGAACACATACCTTTTAATGCTTATTATATCATCCAAGTCAACTACCATGTTTGAGTCAACATACCCTTGTAATGTGACATCAAATCCACCCTAACACAACATTATATCTATGGTCCCTCTTAGGTAATGAAGGATCCATTTGACTATCTTCTAGTGTTCCTTCCCTATATCGTTCATGAACCTACTCACCACTCGCACTACATGTGCAATGTTTGGCCTCATACACACCATTGCATACATCAAACTGCCAACTACTGATGAGTAAGGTGTTTTAGATATGAGATTCTTTTCTTCTTATGTTTTAGGACATATTTCCTTTGTTCACATCCTACATACTATACCTTTCTAACACTTTCCTGATGTACTCTCCCTATGACAATGTCAACTTTTGATTCTTTCTATCTTTGGCTATTCGCATACCAAAGATCTATTTAGTAGCACCTAGATCTTTCATAGCAAAAGAATCACTCAACTATCTTTTGAGTACATTTATATCTTGCATGTTAAAACTTGCAACAAGCATATCATCTATTTACAAAAGCAAGATAATATAGCTACCATTTTTTAATTTTTTAAAATAAATACAATGGTCAGAATGATATTTGGAATAACCTTCTTCCATCATAAAATTGTCAAATTTAATATGCCACTATCTTGGAGCTTGCTTCAGGCCATACAAACTCTTCTTTAGTTTGCACACCAAATTCTCCTTACCACTTACTTCATAACCTTGTGGTTATTCCATGTAAATATCCTCCTCTAAATCCCCATGAAGTAAAATGGTCTTCACATCCAACTGTTCTAAATGAAAAAATTTAACTACAACTAAACCCAAAATGATTCTAACTAAAGTCATTTTAACAACCAAATAAAATATTTCATTAAAATATATACCTTTATTCTATGCAAAACCTTTCACTATAATTACTTCCTTTTACCTGCATCCTCCTCCTTTGTCTTGTACACCCACTTGATCTATAATGCCTTCTTTCTCTTAGGAAGTTCCACCAAATCCCATGTTTGGTTCATCATTAAAGAGTCATACTCCTCATCCATAGCTTGCTCCAACTTATCAACCTGCACTACTTCTTCATAGCTCTATGGCTCACCACAATCAATAAGTAACAAATAATTTAAAGGAGAGAACCATTCAAGTGATCTATTTACTCTAGTATATCTTTTAACAACAAGAGTTTGGAGTTCTTATTGTTTTTGCACATTTTGAACTCAAACCTTTGGGATGTGTTCTTTTATAATGTCCTCAAACAATGTGTACTCTTTCTTGGATTCTTCTTGCTTATTTTCCTACAATTGATCCATCTACATGACTTTTTAATTGAAGATAACATCTTTAGTCCTAATGATTTTCTTATCTTCCAAATTCCAAAATTGGAATCTAAATTCATTAGTGTCATATCCAATAAATGTACATTTCTAAGACTTGTCCTCTAATTTAGTCTTATCTTTTTTATCAATGTGAGTAAATGCCTCACAACCAAAAATCTTTAGAAATGAATAGTCTACCTTCTTACCAGTCCTTGCCTCTTCTAGTATGCCACCATCCATAACAGTCAAAAATTCTTTGTTTATCAGGGAAAATGTTATATCTACATCATCTGCCCAAAACTATAAGGGCAACCCTGCATGTAGTCTCATGTTTCTAGCACATTCTATGATAGTCATGTTCATCTTTTCTAACACACCATTTTATTGTGGTGTTCCTAGAACCGTCTTCTATCTACGAATTCAATTTGGTGAACAATAGTTATAAAAATCTTTATTGTAGTATTCACTACCATTATCTAACCTGAGGTATTTTAGCTTTAGACCTGTTTCACTCTCAACTAAAGTTCTCTATCTCTTGAATGTATCAAAAAAATCATATTTGTGTTTTATATAATAAACCCAAACCTTCATAGTTACATCATCAATAAATGTAACATAATAAAGTGAACCACCAAGTGAATATACCTAAGCTGGTCCCCATACATATGTATGCACAAGCTCTAACTTTTATTCCTTCTTGGTTGGTCCAACTCTGAGAAACCTCACACAATTTTGTTTCTCATACACATAGTGTTCACAAAATTCCAAGTCAATTTCTTTCAAACCTAAAAATTTATCCTTTGAATGTAGGATCTTCATGCCCTTTTCACTCATATGGCCAAGTATGTAGTGCCACAAATTTGTGTTTATACTTGTAGTAGTTAAAACATAATATACATTAGTATTAATTGTGATAAATACAAAGTACCTACTTTATTAGCTTTTACAACCACCAAATCATTCTTACTAACCTTCCATGAGTTGCTTGTAAATGTGACTATACAGTCGTCACTACCCAACTATCATGTAGAGATTAAATTTCTCCTAAAACTTGGAACATGCCTAACATCCTTCAACACCCAAGTGTTTTCATTCTATAATTTAAACTAAAAAATACTTTTTCAAACAATGTTGCAAGGTTCATCATCACCAAGATAAACATGCCCATAATTCCCTTGAACATAATCTTGAGAGTAATGTCTATGAAGAGTAGCATGAAAAGAAGCACCAAAATCTAAGACCCAAGATTCAGATATATTATCCAAAGAAACAATAAGAACATCTTCTAATACATCACCTATTACATTTACTTCTTTATTACCTTCTTCATATTCATTTTCTAATTTTCCATCTAGGATCCAACAGTCTTTCTTTGTGTGTCCTAGCTTTCCATAATGCCAGTATTCCATCTTGTCTCTAGATTTGGATCTTGAACCCTTCTTTGATTTTCCATGGTTCTCTCTTCCTCTGTTATTTTACCTCCCCCTATTCTCTATTGTCAATGCATTCCCTGATATGTACATTTCACCTATGCTTTTACTTCATATTTCCTTGCTTAGGATCACACCCACCACATCTTCAAACTTCAACTTAACATTATTGGAGATAGAGTTGGTTACTATCATTATCACGCTATTCCAACTCTCAGGTAAGGAACACAAGATGAGAAGAGCCCTAACTTCATCATCAAAGTTAATATTCATAGAATTTAACTGACTAATAACCATCTTAAAATCATTCAAATGATTTGACACTGAACCATTTTTAGACATTTTCATGTTAAATGATTTTTTCATCAAAAAAATTTTAACTGAGGCAAAGTGTTTTTCATATAACTTCTTTAACTTGCTCATAAGAATTTATGTTGTCTTTTCTTGGGATATGTTGAATGTTATAGTAGATGCAAGGCATAGCTAGATAGTTTTGAGTGATTTCTTATCCAACAGATCCTACTCCAGATCTCTTATTATCATTAGCTTCTTGGCTATACCTCCTAACGGTAATTAAAGGTTCTTATAAAAGAGGTAATCCTCCATCTACATCTTCCATTATTCAAAGTTTTGTCCATTGAATTTCTCTACCTTTGATTTATTATCATCCACCATAGCTCCCACTTGAGATCAAATTATATGCTTCCATCAGTTTAAACAATAACAAAACTTTGATCTAATACCACTTGTTAGGATAATCAATACAAAAATATCCCCTAAATTTTAATCAAAAGAAGCTATGAAAAATGGAAATAAACAACTTACAAAATAAATCAAACCATGCACAATACAAGAGCCAATAATATAATGTGGTTCACCTAATGGGCTACGTCCACCAAAGAAATTTTTCCAGCCTTTTATTACCAACAACGATAGGGAAAATAACTAGTGACAACACCCTATCACACCTCTATCCTATCTCTCAGCCTTCTATATCTATGCACCTGTGTTAAGCTTACACCAAACTTTAAACCAAGATTACATACAAAGACTTAACTAGTCTTCACACCTCTTCTTCCAAGAATGAAAGAATACTAAATACAAAGTGGAAGTCATGATTTTATAGAATTTACAAGAGAGAGAGATAAGAAAAGAGAGAGAATCAAAGAGGAGAGGAAATATGATGCCACATTCCAAGTGGGTGCACTAGTGATCCATAGTGTAGTGTTTACCACTTGTGCAAAGTCCAAAACATAGTGGAATTACTTTAGATAAAGACAACACCGCCTTCATGTGATAATTTGTCTTTGTCCTCCACTCAACCACTAAATTTAAAAGATGCTAAATCATATTTTGTCTTTAGCCAAGCGCTAAGATAATGGAGCATCCATAAAAATGCTCCCCACATCCACTTGTCTCAATCACACCTATTCATGTCCACCACTAAAGGCAAACCCATGTGCCTCAGTGGAGTATTGTACCCCACATGCCACCTCAGCATGAATAGTACCTACCACCTCACCATAGTGAATAGTGATTTCCACCTCATCACATGAATAGTGTTTGTCATTTCATCACATGAATAGTGACCATGAATATTGACTGTGAATAGTGACTTCACTCCCACTACTAGGTATAATGTCGTTGTGTGCTTGATTTAGTAAGTGTGTCTAATATGATTGTGTTTGACTTCATTAGGTGTCTAAAGTTCCTACGTACCCACTATATTGTGTATCATGTTCAATATGCTTATGCCTTATTGTGTTATGTCCCTTATTTATTTATTCACATGTTTATTATATATCATGCCTAAAGTGCATAACTTTTATGTCAATTTACCTTATGTGTTTGATGTTCATACATAATTGATTTGACATCTATGTGATTTCATGTATCAGTCATTATATGGTAATCAAGAGCATGATGTTATACTCTTTAAAGTATGTAAACATGTATGGTTATGTCATTAGATGGTATGCTTATATTTTTTGATGTGTTTTCCATATGTTTGACTAACTCTAGTGCATGATGTTATTTCATATTCATTTCCATGCTTGTATGTTTTTTAGTACTTGAAGTGTTTGCTTTGTGCCCTATCACATGTTTGATATGTTTTGTATGTTCATTATTATGTTTAATTATGTATTTTTAGTGTTCCTTATTACCTTGATGCTTATGGCATTATTGTGTTTCCATAATCCTTATCATGCAACCATTATATTTGCACCTTCATTATAAAACCATGATCCATATTGTGTTTGGGGCATCTATTGGGGTGAGGCCTTGCCACTTTTCTTATGATCATTATTTTTATATCTTGAGGACTAACAACTCACTACTACGATTTTCCAAGTTATTATGTTACCATTTGATTCATCTTGGGGAAAATGGAAGCAATATATCTTTGGTGAATGTTCTTAAATGCCTTATTTTTGCATATTATGATTATATACTTGCCATATCCTTATGATATACCAAATATTTTTTTTATTTTGAGATATTAATTTCACATATTCACCTCACATCTCTAAAGGGGGCATACATTATACACTACATTTTTTTATGGTCATGTTTTCCTTTGATGGTATGAAGACCCACAAGGCCTTCCAGTGCATGTCAAAGCCAAAAGGGCATGTAACTCAACATATTAAGTATGAGGAATTAAATTCTCTTTTAGTGACATAAGGGTTCTAATTTCAATTCCCAATGACTAAGATTTTATTTATAAATGGGGCCCCAATGCATGATAATTATAGGAATCAAACTCCACTCTATCTTTGTATTTCCTTTGATGGTACCAAAAAAATATCATAATGAGGCCAAAGGAGCCATTTTATTTATATTTGATATTTCAGCATTTATTATTATTATACACTCAACAATGTTTATGCACAAAAGATAAGTGGTTTTATAGGTTCCAAAACATGATGGTTCCACCACCTAGGAGATCCAAATATGCACTGAGATCTTTTTCAAAAAAAAATCTACATTAAAGTGTGTATTTGTGTCACTTGTGTCACTAAGTGCCCCTAAATGTGAAAAAATGTACACTTAAAAATGGTTGTGGCATTTATTTGGTGTTAATATATGTTAATTTAGCACATTATATGGGTAATTAGTATAAATTAGACAATATGGGCCTCTTATTGACTTCCAACTTCCTAGAGCCCCATATTTGTGCATTTATTATCTTATTATTTTCTTATCTTGTGCTTTAGACCCCCTTTTAGTTGGGTGTGCCCGTGTCCCCATTTTTAGGTCCTTGTCGTTGAAACTTGGTATGGATGTTAGTATTGTTTATTTAAACAAACAAACATTTGAATTCAAATTAAACAAACGTTGTAATCCATTTTATAAAGAAGCAATCATTAGAGAATTTATGTTTGTTTATGTTAGCATTCTACTGTGAAGCAATTTTAGTGCACATTTTGAAGTTATTACCTTTATGCATTTTTTGTTTTTTGACATCTTTATTTCCCACCTTGTGGCCCGATAAATACATGACATCTCATTGAACAAACCTCTAAATCCACTTTTTTCTCTTGACAGTCTTAAGGTAAAATAAAATAAAATATTGTAGGTCCCCTAAATCCATTTTTTCCCAACACTCCAAGGCAGAAAATAATGTAAGGGATTACAAGCACATAACAACACTTACTTTGAGAGCAAAAAACAATTAGGATAAGACTAGACAAAAAAACCCAAAAGTCAAATTTCAAGTTCACAATCACTTCCTAGGAGCACTAGGGGTGATCCTAACCTCTAACAAGGGTATCAAGTACAATTTTGACATTAGTTTTTTATCACCTTCTAATTTATAGGCAGCAATTTTCTTAACTTTGAATGCACATTTCTAAATTTGGATTCAAACAATGGATCTTCTATAACAATATAATTAAGATACATCTTCCCAACCAATCAATTTAGAAACTAATTAGACATTAATATATATATTTCATTCTATTTAGTATAATTAATAATACTTAATTAAAAATATTTCATAATAAAAAATATTACTTGATCCTTACTATATCTTCTCAATCAATTTCCATCATGTAGCATGCAAGTAATTTAAACAATTAATATTTTCCTAATAAATATCTTCCTTCCTATATCTTCTTAATCATTTTCGATGACATATCTTATACCATGTACATCACATAAGTATATGATGAATACCCCCATTGACATATATTCTCTGACATTTTCCATCATATACCATGTAGATGATCCTAATCAATATTTTAACTAAGTTATTTTCTACAAATACCCTATCAATCCCATGAATGACTTGAAACATCTCAGATAAAAGTTTGCTATGATTTGGAGACATTTCAAAGGAAAACATTGATCCCATTGTTAGTACCTGCGGGTACTATATGTCATTCACAGGCACAACTTTTAGTTTGCCTCAATCGACAAATTACTAATTGTCATTCATATGGACAACTTTTTTTTTCATATGGGAATTCATAGCTTCTATAAAAATACTCCAGCATCGGTGTATACCCACGTCACTCGTCCCCCTGTCTGAAAGAGGTAGTGTACCTTTTTTTGTTGTCATTTTCAGGTGTTTTCACCTCAAATAATAGTTACTGTCTGTGTTCAATTTCATAGTTTGTGTCTTCTTCACATTAAATATAAAAAACGTTTTTTGCTCGAAAAAATTTTTGTAGCAGAGGTCAGTGGCTCTCGATGGGGTCTTCGTTGTCGGCTTGGAAAAAAATTTGTAGAGCACAATAAGCCTCAGAACAGGGTGAATGCATTAAGAAGACACATATCAATATCCATTCTCCACAGATAGTAATGCCTGCTCTATTTAGCTGGTTATTATGGAGGGATATTTTATGCGCTATTTCTTTTCAATTGATAATTTTGGATAAAAGTTTTATTATTTTTTTTTTCTTTTGAAATTTATTATAAAATATACATAAATTTGATAAACTTTCCAAAATATATTACAAATCAATATCTTTGATTTGAGATTATACAACTCAATTTATTTGTATTTATAAAATTTTAGAGGCATTTGAATTAAGATTTTACAAATGAAATTCTTTGTACCCAGAGTCTCTCATTACAGTTTTAGATTTCTTGCAGATATATGAAATGCATATGCACCATCAGATGACCCTGCTACTGGGTCTAACAGGCATGTAGATTATTATATATAATTGATTGTGTTTATTTTCTTTTATAAATTTTATTTTTATATAATTTTCTGAAATAAAACTATTTTATTTGAGTTTTACATTTATATTGATTTTTCATAATAATATTATTTATATCCATTTTTTTTAATATAATTTTTACTTTTATATAATTTCAATAAGAGATTAAGTTTAATTTTGTTTCTTCTTAATATAAATATTATAATAATAACTATACATAAACTAAGTTAAAAAAGTTAAAGAAATCTTATTTTGTTTATGTTTTCCACGCCACTCAAGGGAGGCCTCAAATGAAAATTGTTTTTTTATTATTGTGTAATTGTCTATTGCATTACAAATATATGCACATCCAATGATGATTCCATGAAATAGAATGCCAATATATTTTATAAAAATGAAGAAGACCTTTTTTAAAAATGATCATTAAATAAAGTGTTCCTATCTTGATAATGGACATACATTTTTATTTTCCCTATTTAAAATAAGAATCTATTAACATGTGGCTTTGATCATATCATTACAAATAAAATTGGATTAAACTGAAAATATAATAATTTTAGATGACATAGATTCTAAATGGATATAAAAGATTTATCAATAGCTGCTAGGAAAAATTATATGTCAATCAACATTATAGTACTGGAAATGTACTCTCAAATGCTTGTTCACCACCTAAATGGATACATCATATGGTTAAGCAATATTTCATAAGCTTTCTTTAAATCAATTTTTCTATACACGCATGATCTTTCATGCCAAGAGTCTCTTATCTTTTTATAGAAAAACAGTTGTACATGTAACACCACTAACTGACAGTGGTTCAACTATCGAAGACACTGAAACTAAAGCTGCCAAAAACAACACAACCAGGCCCAAAAAGGTATTTATTTACAATTTCTTTGTTTCAATCACACTTTGTTGTTAAACACAAACTAGATGTACTTACAATACGCATCCCTTTTTTACTGATAGCGGTTCAGTTATCAAAGAAATCGATGCAAGCAAGTAAACAAAAAGGTATGCATTTACAATTTTGATACATTAGTCAGTGTCTTTTGAAATAGAAATTAAATTTTCAAGACCAAATTAGTCGAAAATCCAAATGAACTTTTCCAGTAGTGGATCTTAATTACAAAAAGCTAAAAAGTTCAAAGAGATTATTATGTCATCCCGGATGACTAAACACGATTTAAAAAACACTCAAATTCATTAAACAAATGCCAATGCTTCAATTTATTTTTTCTAGCTATCAAGGCAATCATAGTTGGATTCATCAGTGACCAATGTACTTGTGCTTTAAAATGAATTCAATACATATCCAGATGAATAAGTGGATTATAATTAGTTTCAGAAAAAACTTGATTTCGCAAGTACATAGGGGAACAAATAACAAATGTTAACGGCTATAGAGAGCCTCACAAATACCTAGGGGAACAAATAACAAATGTTAATGTCTATAGAAAGGCTTAAAATGATTCTAGTTGACTGTCAGTAAGTAATATAGATTATGAGCAAATGACAGGCAGAAAACAACATATTTAGCAGTTGCCCAAATGCATTAGGAAGTCTAGCTATAAATTTCATTTTGAGCCCCTGCTTCATATGTTCTCTAAAGGCAGCAAACGCATAAGCTTGTATTGATATCTTAGAAGCTCCTTTCTTTTAAAATTTATTTTCTTTGTTCTCATGATTGTAGTAGGTTAGTGAAAAATTTGCAAAGAAAGTAATTGAGTCATTTGTCATTTGTATAGACAATTCAAAATTAATATCTAAACATTTTTTTTAGATAAATACCTTAAAATGAATTCAATAGACATCGAGATGAATAAGTAGATTATAATTAGTTTCAAAAAAAAACTTGATTTCACAAGTATCTAGCGGAACAAATAACAAATGTTAACGGCTATAGAGAGCCTTAAAATGATTATGACTGACTGTCAGTAGGTAGTATACATTATGAGGAAATGACAAGCAGAAAAAATTGTATTCTACAGTTACCCAAATGCATTAGAAATTCCGGCTATCTCATGATTGCGATTATGAGGAAATGACATGCAGAAAACAACATATTCAATAATTACCCAAATGCATTAGGAAGTCTGGCTGTAAATTTGATTTTGAGCCCCTACTTCATCTGTTCTGTAAAGGCAGCAAAGGCATAAGCTTGTATTGATATCTTAGAAGCTCCTTCTAAAAATTATTTTCTTTGTTCTCATGATTGCAGCAAGTTAGTGAAATTTTTTCAAAGAAAGTAATCGAGTCATTTGTATAGACAATTCAAAATTAATATCTCTAGACGTTTTTTCAGATAAATACTTTAAAATGGATTCAATACACATCCGGATGAATAAGTAGATTATAATTAGTTTCAGACAAAAACTTGATTTCACAAGTATCCAAGGGAACAAATAACATATGTTAACGGATATAAGAGCCTTAAAATTATTCCAGTTGACTATCGGTAAGTAATATACATTATGAGGAAATGACAGGGTAGAAAAAAAACATATTCAACAATTGCCCAAATGCATTAGGAAGTCTGGTTGTCTCATGATTGTAGTAGGTTAGTGAAAAAATTGCTAACAAAGTAATTGAGTCACTTGTCATTTGTATAGACAATTCAAAAGTAATATCTCTAGATGTTTTTACAGATAAATATATTTAAAATGTCTGTACCAATTAATGGAGTTTTATGAGAAATAATACTTTATTTAGACTTTGATTATTAGCTTTATTTTTCTAGTTGAATATTAATTTTAGTCCATATGTTATATTGATATTAGAAACAAACATGGTTTGGCTCTTTTGAATTGATGAATTTATCTCCTAGCATATTTCTATTGAACAAAAAGAAATTATGGGACTGATATAAGCAAATTGACACAAAATGTTATTTGATACAAGCCAAAGAAGTCATAGAACATGCCACTAACAATTGATGACATAAACAACTATAGAAGTGGAGAAGCCTTCCAAGGAGACATTCTTGTCATATACAAGACAGTGTTTGATAGGTGAAAGGCAAAAGAGCTATTCAGAATTGGCATGACAGACGAAAAAGGGAAATGACAATAACTGTAAATGTACAAAATCCATGGATAAAAAAACATGAAAACAATCTTTAGCCACAAAATTAAATATCTATCAAAAAATTCACAATTGCTCCAAAAAGTGACTACGATAGAGGTGATTCAGACTACATACTCCTAGTAAACAACAACAACAATACAATAGAATGCATTGACCAAGTTTACTTACAACACAAGTTCATTCCAAATTCTATGATTCACCAGCTTCTTTAAGTAAGACAGAGCACTATGCCACTACTACAGTTGCAGCCATCTGTATATCTACACAGAAAATGAGTAACCAACTCATCACGGACATAACAGATGGCAACTCGCCAACTGACATAACAAAGGTAAGTCAAAATTCGTATATTGTAATCTACTACTAGAAACACATTGCATGTTCCCCTCTAAAAGAATAAGCCCTTTTGTTTTCTCCAAATGGCAAGTGTATTTGTTCCACACATTCATACATCATTACAAAGAAATTAAAAACAAAATACGGAAGAAAGAAGCTATTTACCTCTTCAAAAACCTAGCAAAACGGAGTGAGGCAGAAGATAGAACAATGTGAAACACTCAGTCTACATTCATCACTTGCGTCAATGCTAAAAGAGATCTTCAACATATGCAAGCCCTACTAGACACGACAATTGAGGTACATTGGAAATAAACATGCTATATAAGTTCTTATTTACACAAAGCAAATGCCACTAACAAAATCCATTGTTCTTGCCAAAGCAAGTGCAAGGTACTTCGTCCATTGCAAAAGCATACTCCACCCCATTTTAACCTATTTTCACAAATTGCAATCTCATGGTAGATCGCTTCAAGCCCATAGAAGAAACCACAACGTATTACAACAATTGTAAGAAGAAATGTCCATATTACTATTCACACCGGCTACTATGCAACATAAGAACTAAAGACAGCAGCAACCTGCAATGCATTGCAAAAGAGCAAGTGTTCGATGAATTAATTATGACACTAAGGACAACAACATATGTTGAGTGTCTACAAAACAAAGAAAGCATAATTCAGCCACTATCAGAACTAACCATGCAAGGCATTTTCAAAATCGATAAAAATAATCTCATTCGACAAATTTTTCTACAAATCAGCAACGAAGGTATGTAACTCCTTGCAAATTTACCCTTTGCAAAATCTCCAAATATTTCATGACAATTTGTACAGCGTATACTTAGCGCTGAATTGCAAATGTTACAAATTTTTTGCTATCTCAACAAAGCAGTCACGCAAGCTCAACCCAAACCACAAAAACCCCATAGCTTTAAATGCGCAGTGTCTTGGTGTGTACTGGTTATACTTCCTTGAATTTGGTAAATTTATATTAACTTCAAAGCCCACATGAACAATAGAAGCAAAAACTCATTGTTATCATTTTTAACAATTACAATCCAAATTTGTTATTTAAGTCTTCTTCATTTCAGCAAAATGAGCTTCCATGTTTTATTTTGAATTTCAAATATTGATTTTCTCGACTCTACTCAATGTCCAAACCTTCTTCTTGCTTTTGCAAAGAACTTTAATTTACAAAATCTACACATAACAATGTGTCAATTGCTCACTTGGCCACCACATAAGCATTATTACCAGCGTTATTTTAAAAATAAGATAATACAAAAATTAAGTTGCTAATTTGTTGCCAATTTTTATTTTCCATAGAGAATAGTATAACACTTATCATACGCTATACAAAAACACTTTCGTCTTTTTGAACAATTTGAGAATGGCAAATTCAGGGTGGCAAAAAGTAATGTTGTAACTACTCCAACTCAAACGAAGATCAAGCTCTGACTCAAGTGAAGATCAATAAAACATTTGTACATTCACATGTTTTTCCTTTGCACATTCACACGTCTTTTCCTAATCATATTATACACACAATTCCTCGTTCTCAAACATTTCAAAAACTTCTACCTTATGACAATCAATATGATATCATAAACAATCTAATATCAATATTGATATTCCCCCAATATTTTCTCCTCTACTTCCATTTGATTTGATATAAAATTTATAGTTCTTAATAAACAAATGCCAATATATTCCATTTAATTTAATATAAATTTTATACTACTCTTAATAAACAAATACCAATATATAAATGACACTAAATACATACTAGTAGATACTCAAGCCACAGCCTGGCTCTTGTTTTAAGTAGGGTATGGATTTTTACTTAAGACTTCAAATATAAAGAATAAGATGGGAGACATTTGCACTATCGAAGGCTCATAAAATTAGAAAACAAACTTTGCTCATATAAATGCCACATGGGTGTACAAATGCTAATTTCATACAAAAATGAAAAATAAAAACAACAAATTCTTATAACTTAGTTCCTCAATATTTGTGTTTTGATTTTCATCAAATCTTTATATTGTTTTTTAAAATGCAGATGGCTGTTTTTACCGTGTCTAATTTAAGTACAAAGCACTTGCTTATAAAAGGTAAAGTATTTTTATAGTTTTAACATTTCTAAGTGATATTGTTAAGGCTAGAGTTCTCCGTAAATTATTAAATATATATTTAATTAAAATAATATTAAAATGTTTAATGTTTTAGTAATAAAAATTTACTTATTGAAAGTTAATATATTTGGATTGTTTAACGTTAATGTTTATATAATATGAAATTATTAATTTTTTTTTTTTTCTTCATATGAGGAGTCAAAAGTTTATAAATCATAGAAGATTTGTTTGTTGGAAAATATTTGTTTATAAAGAATTTACCAGAATTTAATTCTTTAAAAATACTAAAATATAAGATGTGATTAAATGTAAGTACAGACCATTTTAATAGAGTAAATATTTTTTATTACCTTAACAATAAATTAAAGAAGACTAATTATTTATACACCTAATACTAACAATTTAATATCCTTTTAAATGGAATCAAAATATTTAAAAATCTAAGAAAAAAGCACTCTTCACATCCAAAACCCAAATAAACTTTAGTACATGTACAAAAGCTGGTAAATAAGTACACCTTTAATTGCATCCACAATCAACCAAGGGAGAATTAAAGCCCATGTGACCACTAACTTTAACGTTTGGAAAAAAAGGGCAAAACAAAGTACATCCAAATTTATTATGCTTGGTTTGATCATCACTTTGGATAGTGTCATTTTATTTAAAACTAAAATTTGTAATTTTTTGATTTGTCGAGTAGCTTTTAGATAAGATGGCATCACTTTTCCATGAGGTATAAGTAGTCTGGGGTAGTTTTATTTATATCATATGAATTAAAAATGATATGATAATTAAGTGGATTGTAGTTTAATGGTGAGGAGGATGGTGTAAAAGGTACTGCCTATCCATTCACTAAGACACAAATTCTAGGAGATACTAAAAAGGAATAAAGCCGAAATCATGCTCTAAATGAATTTGACGGAATGAATATCTCTCAATTCTTAGCACTGAGTTGAAAAAACATTTTGTACACCTAATCCGTATAAAAACAAAGTTTCAATTTTTTTTTTTAAAACATAACTTGAAAACTACGATTCTTGAGCATTCCCATAAAAGCATCATTTGATTTTTTCTTGCAACATAGAAATTGCCCTCACACGAATTGAATGCATTCTAAAACAACACTTTCCTTCTTATATTTCTAGATATATTCCTTATTTCAGTTTTTTTTGAAATAATTTCAGATTTTAAAATTTACAGCACTAAGCTGAAGAAGCATTCCGTACACCTAAGCTGTATAAAAACAAGGTTTTAATTTAATTAATTAATTTTTTTTTTTTAAACTACATAACTTGAAAACTAAGATTCTTGAGCATTCCCATAAAAGCATTTGATTTTTTCTTACAACATACAAATTGCCCTCACATGAATTGAATGCATTCTAGAAGAACACTTTCCTTCTTATATTTCAAGATATATTCCTTATTTCAGTTTTTTTTTTTAAATAATTCTATATTTTAAAACTTACAGCTCTTAGAGATGTCAAGATACATATATAACAGCTTACAATGAAGTCCATAAACTTCAGGTTGAAAGACTTCATATTTTATAAACAGATTAATATATTGCGGAATACTGACTTCTATCATTTTTATAGCGAGGACAAAACCCTAATAATTTACTCTGCAATTATCATTCAGATATTCTTGTCTTTGACAAAATACAAAAGATGCTATCGAGTTCACAATTCTACAAAAATAGTTAACTAATGGTTACTAACAATTAAAAAGATAAAAAAATCTAGAATCGGTGAATGGTAGTTTTCAATGCATCCATACTTAGCGGTTATCCATCTTGCAAAATAGCACTCATGAATGTTTGCCTATCAAAAATTAGATGGCCCTTCAAAATTGGAATGCTTTTTACAGCCCTAATTGGCAAGATAAATAGCCGATTCCCATACAATATAGCCTTCAAGCGAAATCTCTGAATATATAATAAAATCAGAATCACTTCACAAACAGTACTAAAGGAAAGGCCAGCTTTTCTCCAGGGTAGTCTCTTTTCCTGCAAGAATGGACAAAGGGCGAACCTCAAACACAATTCGCAGTTTATATAAATGATGTTGGAGATTTTGACTGTGAAAAGCTTTGCAAGGTATTGCAACTCTTTTCATATCAGGCAAATGTTTTCTTATGAAAAGATGGACCTCAAGTCCCTATATATTAAGGGTATTAGCTGTTCTCTCCACAAGGCACAAAGACAGGCCAATGCACATTTATTATGGAAAACATATCAGGACACCGAAAAACCATGCTTTAGGTGCAAATGAATAACAAGCTCTGACCAAACATTTTCAGAACTTGGGTTTCTAAAGGTCTGCTAATTTGTGTGCTTTCCTTCTTTAAAAATAGGTGTTCGTATATGAGAAAAGCATCTCCCATTTTTTAAGATTTCACGCTTCTATTAGACCATCAAAATTTTCAACAATACTTGTGGAGAAATGTTTACAATCATAAATCAATAGAATTAAAAACTCTGAAAAAATTACCTCTCAAATTTTCTCATTTTCTATTTATAATTTCACATTCTCTCTTCATTTTTCAATTTAGAGTCTTTTCTCAAGCACCATAAATCAACAAAAATATTCTAGTTTAGATGGGATATTCAAGTTTGTATATATTCCTCTATGAAAAAAGTGGTAGTATCTAAAAATTAGATTTTGGATAAACTGCGAATTTTTTATCAACGTTTCGAATCACTACCTGCGATCCATCATCAGCAAGAATATGAATGTTAAGAGCAATGGAACTTCTGCTTAGAAATTAGATTTTACATAAACTATGTGAATTTTTTATCGACATTGCAAATCACTACCTGTGATCCATCATCAAGAAGAATATAAATGTTAAGAACAACAGAACTTCCGTTGCTTTAACATTCATAATATTCTCCTTGATGATGGATTAGAGGTAGTGATTCGAAATGTCCATTAAAAAATCTAGAGTTTATCAAAAAATAAACTGGATTCTTTTATCGATCTTTCGAATCACTCCCTAAGATCCATCATCAAGGAAACTATGAATGTCACTATTGCTCTTAACATTCATATTCTTCATGATGATGGATCACAGGGAGTGTTTTGATACATCAATCAAAAAGTTCACAATTTATTTTAAATAATTGTGTTGATTTTTTATCGATGTTTCGAATCACTACTGTGATCCATCATCAACGAGAATATGATTCTTCCTGATGATGGATCACAAGAAATGATTCAAAACATCGATCAAAACTCCCCACAGTTTATTATGGAATGATGGATCACAAGAAGTGATTCAAAACATTGATCAAAAATCAACAGAGTTTATAACTTATATAATATGGACTATGGAAGCATAAAATATATGATTGTATTTAAGCGAAAAATCTTCCAATTTTTCATTTCTCAATTTACAAGTTTTTTCATTTCTGGGAACTTAGGCAGTGACCAATCTAGAAAATGCAGAGACAAGTCAAGTCCACCACCTGAAATATGAAGAAACTCTAAATCCGCACTAGAAAGCTTAGCCTCAAAGGCAAAGGACAATTAATAAAACCATAAATTCTAGGTGAAGGAAACTATGGATTACCTGCTAAAATTTAGTAGGAACTGCGACGCATCCAAAGATAGGAATTATTCTGTGACTACAATGAAAGCTCAGAATATATGAGAAAAGCTTTGCAGTTAAAATTTAAATTGCACTCTTCCACACAATTAGTGTAAACTCACAAGCAACCTCACAACATCATCTCAAACTTCACATTCTATACCTGCAAGTTGCAAAACTTAATCCAGAAAACTTCATCCTTTATGTAGCACAGAGAAATCAAACAGACCAAATATATTTTAACATTTATCAAAAAATGTCCAAAAGGTGGTGGTGCAATGGTAATGAAGAACACTAGTATGACATTGACCAAGGATCAAAAGCCCCTCACCACAACAAGGCAACCTCCAGAAGACATGGGCAAGGTTGTGGTGTAATGAATAAGGGGTAAATTCGAGTGACACAGACTTAATGGAGAACATTCGAGCATCATCCCAGTTTGAGTCTTAATGTGGTCCACGCTTACCCCACACCTCATTGAAGGTGGCCCAAAACCTTATCCAAGATTTAAAAGAAAAAAACATTATCCAGGATGCCTGAACCCTTGATCGCAAAGTTCCCAAGGAGAACCCTTGCAACCACTAAATTTTCTTACAGTTTTAAGGACCATGTGATCTAGGAACGGATATAATATTTATACTGAATGAAATCTAGGCCAGAACACAACATGCTCCAAACATTGCCTCTAGCCAAACACCGATAAAAGTGAAACAAAAAATAATGTTTCTAGAGAAAGCTGGGTCTACTGTTAACAATTGGCTATTACTTTTAGTTTTTATGATTTTACAGCATTCCACAGATGTAACCTAATATGCAGATCATAGCAGTAAAATAATCCAGACTCATCTATTGTACCTGTAGAAAAGCATATATTCATAGATACATTTGTACAGATGCATGATCTGATTACACGCTGGATAGTTCTCCGCTTGAAACAATCTAATTGATAACAAATAATTTGGTCGAGATACAATCAAACTTACATGCTATAATTCCAATGAGCCTAAGTTCAATTAAATAAGGGTTCAAGCAAGCATTCCCGTGAACATGTGAATCCAAACAACCTGCTATGCATTGAAGGAATGAATATAATTGAAATTCGTTGACAGATTAAAGAAGCGATGAATCATATTGTGAACATAAGAGACCAAAGGCCAGGTATACATTAGAACCTGCACTCAATGTCCCGTCCAATATCAAAACAAATCTTGCATAAGATTTGAACTACCTGTTCCTAGGACTATTATCTATTGTGCCATATCTAACCTAGTCCTGAAATGAGTTATGCTCAAAACATGAAAAGGCTTTGAGTCAAGCAAAAAAACGCCTGCTCAAGCGTCCTATTAAACGTTTTGATCCATAGACAAATGTTTTCCATGCAAGGAAAGAAGATAAAAGCAGAAGTTAGCCAGATGTTCAGTAGAATTGAATAAACTTTTTGATTTCACATAAGGTGCAAGCTAAGCTCATCTACGAACATGTGAACCAGCACCACGTGGTACATCATATCCTCCAAAGCCAAGGCCACCTCCCGCAGCATAAGGAGACACATTTTCAGGTTTAACGGGTATCTGCTTTTTTTTAAATACACTTGTTAGCAGTAAGAATAAAGCTAGATTCAACTTTCCCAAAGGAGTGATAATTACATCTAGATACTAGAAGGCAAACCTGAGATGTTCCATAGCCATCTCGATACATATTTTGTCCAATCGAGGGGAAGGAAGAATCAGGGCCACCATAACCATCGCCATATGACACAGCTGAAATCAAAAAGATAATGACTTATCAGATGGTCATATAAGCAGCCACCACTTACAGGCACATAAAAATATGCCTTAAACAAAAAACATGTAAGGAACACAAACAGCAACGTTGTTAAAGCCCAGAATATGGTATGAAACCTAATTTCTGGCTCAGAAGATATAAGATGAAATCTACAAGTTGCAATCATTGATTTGGAGCACCTACCACGGCTTCTGTTGTCAGAAACACTTGAAATCTCAGCACGTAGCTTCTCCACCTCTCGTGCCATTGAGATTAAATTCTTTTCCATTGCCTGCATTTGTTCCATTTGCTCAATGTTTGCAGTCTTCTCATAATCTATTGCGGTCCTTTATCACCAAAAAAAAAAATTAGAAAGGCATGTCCCTTGAGAACCCAACATGAAAGACATGTAACCTGATTTACAAACCACCAAATCAAGGAGATATACTACACTAATCATCCCTCGGGCATTCAAAGTCAGGAAGAGAGAGAAAATTAGCCTGCATAATATGCGGAGAAAGCATATTCTTCAGTACCTTGCTCGTTGAAGATCCTGCCTTAGACTGTTACTTTCAGCTTGTATAGCAGGGATCTGCTGAGCTTCTGCATGGATTTTTTGCAAATCACGGGATAATTGTTGCAGTTGGGCAGTTAAATCTTGTTTCACTGACATCAAGCTCTGTGCATCAGCACGAGTCTGTTGCAGTTCAGTTTTAATAGACTCAACAGCCTGTAAATCAGCTTCCATCTTTGCATTTTTTTCCAAGAGACTTCCGATATGCTGCTCTCTGTCATTTTGCAGAGCTACCATATGTGCATGCAATCGCTCTAGTTCATGTTGGACAGCAGCAAGTTCTTGTCTCAGAGCTACATGAGTTGCAGCCAACCTCTGATTATCTGATACAAGTCTTTGCATATCTGCATTCTGTGCTGCAAGTTTATGTTCCAGAACTTCTGGAGGAGGTAACATATCGAAAGGATGAGGGCCCACAGGTCCCATGACTAGACCAAAGGACTCAGGCCGCATCATGCCTGGGCCAGGAAGGTGTCTTGCATATGGGTGTGGTATGCGACCTCTATCAGCCATTAATTCTCCTTAACAAATTCCCCTACCAGCCGGTTGTTAACTGAGCAAACAAAGAATCTTAATGTTACATAATGTGTAACTAATGAAGAAAATATAATTGAATGATTGATATTAATAAGCTGCTAGTGGCTACCCTTTCACACAAGTCAAGTAACTGCATCCAAAGTTCCAAACTAACAAACAGGTCTCAAGAAGGTTAAGCAATTATCCCGAGTCCTTGGTCCTAATGATATTTAAAATTCAATAAATAAACACAACTCTAATTTCCAATCCCAAGATCAAAAGTGTAGTATATGAAAAAAATAAGTTGAACCTAAAGGCATATGAGCAGCATTGATTTGCATCATACATCAGGTCTTCACAGGTGGGATGGAAAACAGAGGCAAGCATGAGAGGATTATGAAAGAAACCAAGAGGACCACTCTAAGGAGAAGTGGATACAGAAGCAAGATGTAATGTCCCCTTTGAGACTGAATATGCAAATCTGGAAATTCGCAGTAAAATCCTACCAAAAACAAACATTGTCTGATCTCTGCTGCAAACCCTAGATAACTGAAGATTACAGAATGCTGAAGTGCCGAAATAGGGCACAAAATATTATTTTATTCCTCCAAAATTATAGAAAAACTGACAAATGTTACAGTCAATGATGTCCACCTGAAATCATAATTTTATGACAACTTGAGGGCTGGAAAAATTATAATTTAACACCAGATGATGTCTGTTACTGTTACACATCAAATTAGGCTTGAGAAAGCCTCAAAATCAACTCACCACACCCCAAATAGGGTACGTTGATCTTGTCAGATGTCACGCTGCCCTCCTTGACAGCTTGCTGTCCTTTTGGGGCTATTTTCCCTGTTCGCCCAGCTCCCTAGCAGCTCGCCACCCTTTGGCAGTTCTTTTGCAGCGCTGAGGGTAAAGGGTGTTTAGAAACACCACGAAGTGACCAAAGATATCCAATACAACCCCTGAATTAGGACTGCCCAGCTGGATGGTAAGGGTTTTCGTCCTTACTAATCCTCCGATGAGGGTTTCCATCCTCAAGGGTCTGAAACTTGGCTTTTTCGTGCTAATACTTCTGATTTGATTATAATTTTCCAATTAATTGTATATCCTCTCCCCTCAAGCTCCCTCCTCCTTTTATATGACTTTATTTGCGAAACTCCCCCTCCCCCAAGGAGGTCGGCCTCCTAGAGATTTCCCTCTTTTAAGTCAAAACTAGCATTTAAAAACACTATTAAAATTAGTGCTTAGAAGCACTTTTAATTTTAGCGCTCACAAGAACTCTTTAACTTAGCGCTTAAAAGCATTTTTGGATAGAACCCACACATTTTCTCCCTTCTTTCACTTGCCTTAGCCTCGGGAAAACTTGGAAAATTAGGCTAAGGGTCTCCTGATCTTCATCAATGAGAAGGGGACATTACAATCCTCCCTTCTCGAAATTGCTTGTCCTCAAGCAATTACAAGTTTGAGTGCTGCAGAATGGCTGCCCCTTCCCAAGTGGCATCCTTAGGTGGCAAATCTTTCCAACGAACAAATGGTGGAGTCTCGAGGGTGAAAAGCCCGAAATATTATGCGATTAATTTAATTAATTAAATAATATACTCCCCCTTACTAACAAATGCTTCATGGTTGTGTTATGGCTATTATTGAACACTCATAACAGTGCAGCCAGTGTGATATTAATTAAAAATTTGAAATCTAATAAAAAAAATTAACTCTAATAAAAAAAAATTAACTCTGTGATGCTTCAGCCCCTAAGTCTCCTCTCCCAAAACCTTAGGATAGAGTCCGGAACCAAAATTAACTTTTCCCTTCATCATCAAGCGGTGGTAGCACAACAGAAGGGGTAATGCGCTGTCCAAGTGCCTTTTTGAGGCATGATACATGGAAAACATTGTGTATCCAACTACCCTCGGGCAGTTCCAGCTCATAAGCCACTTCCCCAATCCTTCTTAGAACCTTGTAAGGACCATAAAAGCTGGGTTTCAGCGTTTTTGCTCCACTTTGTTTGAGGGATGATTGTCTATATGGCTGAAGCCTTAAAAAGACCCTGTCATCGACCTCAAAAATCCTCTCTACTCTATGCTAGTCTGCATACTGTTTCTGCTGGTTCTGGGCAGGCTGAAGGTTTCTTCTCAGCTGCTCCAAAGTATCAATGCTCTGCCATACCAAGTCTGCTGCCCAAGCAACCTGCCCCTTGTGAAAAGCTCTTTCCATCCTTTTTGAAGTCACTACCATGGGGGATTCATTTTTCAACTCACGTAGTACCACTTCCTTTCCAACTGCCCTGAATTTTAGTTTCATAGTTTGGTAATTTTGGGTAAATTCCCCAAGTGAGTGCAGCCATTGCACCCCAAGTACCAAATCAGTCTCTCCTATGTCAACTACATAAAAATCATCTTCAATTTTATGCTTACCCAAAGTGAGGCCCAACTTGGAAATCTTCTTGGTGCAAGGAATGGTCAAGCCATCCACCACGGTCACCTTGAAGCCTCTAAATTCGGTAGTTTGCAGCCCACATCTAGCTGCCAATTATTCATCAATAAAGTTGCAGGTGGCCCCACTATCAATGAGCACAATGACCTTTCGTCCTTGCAAGACTCCACTCACTCTAAAAGCATGGCATCTAGGGGCTCCTAATAAAGTGGCAAGGGTGCCATCCAAATTATCCTCTTCCTCCTTTTCATTTTGTTCCTCCTCATAGGTGGCTGTCTCCACCTCTTTTTCGTCCCCCTCACCATCCGAAACTACCTCTATGTGATGGATTTGTCCTCTTCCAAGGCAACGATGCCCCGGTGTCCATGGTTCCTTACATGAAAAACACAATTTTTTCCTTCTTAGTTCATTCTTTGATTCATCCGACTCTTTATTTACCTTTGGCAGCTCTTTCAGCTGCCCCAAACCTTGCTGAAAGGGCTTGCTGTCCCGCAGAGGCTGTTTTATGCTGTTCAGAAGTAACAGTCCTAGGCTGCCCCGAGTTGTTGGTCCTTTGCGGTCCAAATGGCCCAAAAGTGTTGTTTCTCTGTTGCCCTAAAGGTGCTGTTATTGGCTGTCCAGCAGGCACAAATCTTCCTCTAGAAGCTGTAGATTCCAAATTTAGAGCTCTTTTGATTGCGTCTTGAAGAGATGAAGGTTCAAAACCCTTGACCAGTCCTTTGACGGGTTCAGCCAACCCTTCCATAAACAAGAATACAAGTCTTCTCTCACTTACATCATGTACCATTCCCGACAGTCTCTGAAATTCAGAAATATAATCATCCACTGGACCCTCTTGTTTGAGTTGTGCTAATTTCCAGAAATGTATCTCGAGATCCTCTCTATCAAACCTCTCTATTAGTCTTTGGCTGAATTCATCAAGTGTAGTAATCGATTCATGCCCCTAAGTGATTAACCCGTGGTACCACCACTCATGTGCTATTCCCTCCAAATGCAAGGTAACAAATTTGAGGGCCTCTTCCACATACATAGGACTCAAGGATAAGTATGTGTCCAACTTTTGCAACCATGATCTGGCTGAACATTTGTTGGATCCATCATAAGAGGGAAGAGTTACTTTTCCCAACCTTTGTTGTATGTCTTTCCTCGGCTGCTCTTTCTGAAATCTGTTATTCCTTCTTCCGGTGCTATTATTCATTTTTAATTGGCAGAAATCCCTAAACGACAACATATCACGTGTTGAAAAATTGAGGGCTACATATTCCTCACCATATGTATCCATGTCTTCCTCTGCGTGTAGCTGTCCCATCTCCCCTTGAAGCTCTTTCCTTTGAAAGAACTTTGCCCTAAAGGTTTTTGAAGGGGGCCTAATGGAAGCCCTTTCATTTCCTAAAGAGTTCCCTTCACCATTATTGCCTTGTGCATGATTAGGTGATTTGCTTGGCTGGAAACCCTGTATGGCTTTAGCTAAAACTGCCATAGAGCCTCTCAAGGCATCTCGCATCTCTCTTTGGGCCTCCCTCATACTCTGCGTGAAGGACTCGTGTAGATACTTAATCTCATCTAAAAGAGGAGGTCTTTGATCATCATTCCCGTCCCCCATGGCTTCTTTCCCTAGAATCTAATTCCTCTCATAGGCTGCCAAAAGCTTGGCTCTGATACCAATGTAGTATCCCCTTTGGGACTGAATATGCAAATCTGGAAATTCACAGTAAATCCTACCAAAAACAAACATTTTCTGATATCTAATGCAAACCCTAGATAACTGAAGATTACAGAATGCTGAAGTGCCAAAATAGGGCACAAAATATTATTTTATTCCTCCAAAATTATAGAAAAACTGACAAATGTTACAGTCAATGATGTCCACCCAAAATCATAAATTTATGACAACTTGAGGGCTGGAAAAATTATAATTTTAACACCAGATGATGTCTGCTAGTGTTACACATCAAATTAGGCTTGAGAAAGCCTCAAAATCATCTCACCACACCCCAAATAGGGTACGCTGATCTTGTCAGATGTCACACTGCCCTCCTTGACAGCTCGCTGTCCTTTTGGGGCTCTTTTCCCTGCTCGCCCAGCTCCCTAGCAGCTCGCCATCCTTTGGCAGTTCTTTTGCAGCGCTGAGGATAAAGGGTGTTTAGAAACACCACGAAGTGACCAAAGATATCCGATACAACCCCTGAATTAGGGCTGCCCAGCTGGATCGCAAGGGTTTTCGTCCTTACTAATCCTCTAGTGAGGGTTTCAGTCCTCAAAGGTCTGAAGCTCAGTGTTTTCATGCTAATACTTCTGCTTTTATTATTATTTTCCAATTCATTGTATATCCTCTCCCCCCCCAGCTCCATCCTTTTATATGACTTTATTTGCAAAACTCCCCCTCCCAAGGAGGTCAGCCTCCTAGAGATTTCCCTCTTTTAAGTCAAAACTAGCATTTAAAAACACTATTGAAATTAGTGCTGAGAAGCACTTTTAATTTTAGCGCTCACAAGCACTCTTTAACTCAGCGTTTAAAAGCACTTTTGGATAGAACCCACACGTTTTCTCACTTCTTTCACCTCCCTTAGCCTCGGGAAAACATGGAAAATTAGGCTAAGGGTCTCCTGATCTTCATCAATGAGAAGGGGACATTACACAAGAACAGTCTCACTTGCACTTAAGTTGCATGGATATAGATATAAGTACAGATGCTGATAAGATATCCAATACAGATAAAAATAATTTCTATAAAACCTTGGATATAATATAGCCATGGTATAGCATGTGTGTGCGTGCATAGTAAACAAATACAACACATAAAATTCAAAACAGAAAGTTCAGCTAAAAATCCTTCAAACATAAGCTCAAAGATCAGTGGTACATGTGAGAAGAGAGCTGTTTTTCCTCTCATTATGACAGACAAGTTTTTTTTACATTAGGTTTTCTTTGGGAGGCTCTTTTTATAGTTTGTGGGATAAGGCTCATACCATGTGCTGTCTATATTTGATACCTGTCTCAACCTTTCTCGGGTTCTATCTGTCTGAATACTAATATGCATATAGGCAATATATGGGAAATATATAATCTCTATCAATCTAAAATGCATGATAGACTTTCCATTACCTTTCAGAAGTCAATCTTAATACAAGAACCATGATAGCGTATACACTACACCCTACCAGATACATCTTTTCCTTCTTGATTTCCAACCCTCTTTAATCTCCTCTGCCCACCTTGAAAAATAAAAATGCCTTGAGTTCAACATCCCTGTTGTTGGAATGATTTATTCTCATCTATTTGTACCAGAAGAGAGTTTGCAAAGGCTAATTAGTAATAATAAAATTTCATTTTCTGTGTTAGATTATACAACAAAGTACATGACTTTTTTAAAACCCTCTCTGTGAGGGCGTGCACTTATCTTTCAACCTCCAAACCAATTGGATAACTCCAAGTTCTAGGTAATTAGATGCTAATGTTCACATACACCTCCCCTTCCTCATCCTCCTCCATGGTAACTTCACCAAAGCATGATTTTCATTTTCTGTGTTAGATCATGCAACAAAGTATATGACTATTTAAAAACCCTCTTTGTGAGGGCGCGCACTTGTCTTTCAACCTCCAAACCAATTGGATAACTCCAAGTTCTTGGTAATTAGATGCTAAATTTCACATACACCTCCCCTTCCTCATCCTCCTCCATGGTAACTTCACCCAAGCATGATTTTCAAGAACCCAAAAATGAATACACATTCTTCTTAAGAGCCACGGGCTGAAGAACATAGTTTAGTAACTTACACCTCTGTTTCCCAAGGTTTCTTAACAATATAATTACATATCATTCTCAAAGGCTGAACAACTTGCTAAATCTGAAAAAAGTCATAAAAAAAGCATGATATACTGTATGACAACACGCTTTTTTTACAATCATCCTTTAAATGATTGCATGTCAAGCTCTGGGTTATGAACCTTGAACCCTAGAAATTTAAATGTAATATCAGTGCTTCAAGAGTGCCTATGGAATTGCCAAGTCTATCATTTTTTTGGTTGAATATTTTAGAACATGCATACTTCTAGGATTTTAAGACAAAATTATAGACAGCCAAAGATCCTAAGCCTCTTTGAGCCAACTCAGATGATTCATAAGACTTGGCAACTCAGCTACACTAAAACCATCTCTCAGCTGACAACCCTAAGGCTTTTCCATGAAAGAAACATTAATATTAGACAAAACTATCCAAATATATTATTCAATAAAAAACTATGGACCATTTCCCAGTATTTCAGAACCCTTTTTGATTCATTTGTAGTTGATTATCCTTATGCTTTGCAACATAAGTGCATAATGTTTTAATTGCTTGTGCGTCAAGATTCCTATTGCTCGTGCGTTGGATGTGTGTTTTTTGAATAATCGCACATGGATAAAAATTGTGAGAAAAAAGTGGTTTATTAGGCATTACCCACTCCAAAAGCTTTATCAATCCCGAAGTAAAAAAAAAACTATATGATGTGCTAGCATTCTCCCTCTCTCCTTATTTTTGGTACTAAGATCAATATCCATAATTTACAAGCTGTTTCCTACAGTTATATATCCCAATGATGGGATTTAAGTCCACAGTATTACTCTTCCTCCTCCTCCTCCCCTGATAATAGTGTTTCACACTTTATAAACTTTGCAATAACTATACATACCAAAAACTGTCCTCTTCGCTGTAAACATGTTTCTTGGATGCATGCACTGGTTACAGGAATGTTTATGTCAAATACAACGATAATGCTTATTATGGGCCATTTTTATCCAATTGGATAACTTTTCAGAAATTATATTCACTAATTAGAAAAAAAGTTTAAAAATCACCAGATTTTCGTACAAAATGTATCTAAGTCAGCTTCGTTTATGGGCTAGTTTTCATCAATGGCCTAATTTTCACAAAAACTTCAAAAATTAGATCCCCTGTTTAGCCTACAACGCATACATTTCTTATATTATGAGCTAGAAATTTTGCTTAACACTATCTACTTTGTTTTCTTAAATATCCACACCTTGAATTTTCCCTGGACCAAAAATAAAAGACAATTGGCAACGTACTCCAGTCTGTACTTTAAAGAAATGCCATAAGTCCATATCAATCTATGATACAGAAAATGAATATTAAACCGAAAAGTCATAAACCCCCTTCAATTTATGATGCGAAAAATGATATTAAATTGAAATGACAAAATAAAAAAACTTTCGCCTCCATCAGACAGAAGGAAGTAACTCAAGAGGATAACAGATATTTCGCCATTGTCTGCTAAATTTTTAGAAATTAACCTAAAATCATGTTCACCTTACTAAGAATTAGCAAAAAAAACCCACGAAAATTTTGCTCTATGAAGTCAATCAGTGCAACATGAAAAGGATGAGAAAATTTTCACCGCTTCACTCCACATACACATACAACTTATGAAAATAGAAATAAATTCTTAGGGTTTACCAATTTTTTTGATTCGCATCGCAGAGGAGTTTACTGCCTACACGGTATGAAATACAGAGTGAGCGTTAAAGGAAAAAAAAATGAGGAAAAAGGAACTTACCGTAATTAGCAAGTAGTGAAACAGGAAAACTTGTAAGGACAAAAAGTCTCGCAGCTGCAAATAAAAAATTTGTTATTATCTCCTCCGTTTTAAGATATAAATAGAAACCCTAAATTTTGGGGTTTCGGTTCCGAAATTTTGAGGGCGGAGGGGGAAATGTTAATGTAAAGTTCCTTGTCCAATTCTATAATGTGATTCTTTTTGTTTGTTTGTTTGTTTTTTAATTTTATGTATACTCTTTTACGGTGATTTATGAAGGTTGAGGAGATGTTTGGGAAGGAGGTAAGTCTGGTTGGAGTTGATTTGATGACTTTGCTCTTATCATGAGCTTGTTTGGTCTTCAGGGAATTGAAAGTCTTTAGAAGATTTGTCTCTAACTTTGAGTCAAATAATCGAGCATGCGATTATGCCCCTTTGGTGGTGGGGCTATCTGCCACCTTAATGTGGCGTTTGAGGGAGGTAACAATATTTTGCAGATGAGTATCAAAAGAATTAAGCTCAAGAAGGGAGGAGACCCTCTAGAATTCCTTGAGCATAACCTCCTCATAGCATTTCCTAAAGTGTGCAACTTGTCTCCCATAGTGGCGGAGGGAGATGGTGGTGCATGTAATAACCTTGTTCCACCACTCAATCCAGTTGGCATCATAAGGGGGGGACGGGGGAGGGAGGGCAGGCGGGGGGGGCAAGTTCCAAACTCATGCAATCAAATAGATGGTGCTAGCATGGCCTAAGAGAGAAGTATTGAGGATAAACTGAGTACATGGCACCTTGTAAAACCCTGTGACCCATTTCACTTTGCATGAGATAAGAGTATGATCGAAGAGAACTAAGTCTGAATGGAAAGTGATAGGCTAGCCATTAATGTTGAAAAAAGAGAAAATGTTTTTGTTTTAACAACATATCGCAGTCGAGCCTTTTAAGCACGCATTGATCCCCAACACGACAATTATACCATGTAAACCAAGATGTGGTATTAAATGAGTGATATCAGAGGAAAGGGTCAATAAGACCCCATTTATTCTTGAAATAATACCACACTTCACACTCACCGAAGCACCACCTCATAAACAAGGCACCAACTTTGTCCTTGGAATGCTCAATCATATTAAAATCCTCGCACACTAGCCACGTGGCAATGGGGAGGTTGTTAGCTAAAGATCACCAAAGCAAAGATCTGTCAAGACCATCGTTAGGGGTTAAATGTTAAGGATGCTTAATGAATGGCCATCAATATCCGAGAGTCGCCAAACAACCCGATGTGACGGGTCCTCCCCATGGCAATAATAAAGGGGGAAAACTTAGGCGAAACCAATATGTTAACACCACCATGTCCATCTTCATGAGGAGTGGAAATATGGGTGGCATCATGCCAAATATAATGTAGAGAAGTATGCATAAGAAATCCTAAACCTTAACTTCTTACAGATAAAAAAAATTTAGAGAACCTATCCATTGGCAAGTAACACAAACAAAGTATTTTTAGGAGAACTTTATAAGAGCTCAAACATTCTAGGATAACAAATTCATTGGGAAATATCATCCTATGGAACTCCCCCTATCTATCCTCAAAATTCATTAACACCGCAAAACTATTGCATTGGTCTAGGCAAGAAAATCCTCCTGACATGATGGAGCAGTGTTTAGCCCCATTCTCATCTTGGGGAGAGTCACCATCACCATGGGGTGGGTTGCACGACCGTCGAGAGAATGAGCTGTTGGTTGAGGATATCCCAATGGGGGGCATAGAATCATCAAAATTGTTAGAAATTAGGCTACGTTGGGCCTAGGGGACCAAAACAACAAGGGGAGGTGAGGTGGGTATTGTTTGAGAAGGCTTGTTTACTAGAGAATAAGTTGTTGAAGAGGAGGGTTTTGGCCCTAGCTACAATTTTTTAGAGTTAATCATGATCCAACCATCCCCATTTTCTGCCACCATGGGCTTCTTGAGTTGTGGAAGGGTCAAAGACGACTTCGAACGTCCCATGATAATCTTTGATACGATAGTTAGACACCTAACAATGAAAGTAGGTGTTAGGCAGGTTGAAGTACACAACTTTTTGTGTCTAGCAGGTATTGCCTACTTGGATATCGATGAATTCCTTCAAGTCTCTTAATAGGTCTACCCTAATGCAAACTTGTTTGTTAGGTGGGAAGAGAACCACTTAGGTTGTTTTTGGCAAATAATGCATCCAATGTGCACAAGAATTTACTCCATAAAGGACCAAAGGTGCACCAGTAGGCTAGGAAGCTAAACCCAAATGAGAACTCTAAGAGAGGCTTGGTATGTAGCTTTGAAATCATGGGTCCAATTAAATAAAATCAAGAGCATGTTTCATAGAAATCAACAACTTGATTTAGCAAGGAGGGTTTGGACTTCAGACGGATCTTTAAAAGTAAATAGGGAAAACTCTTTAGTGAGGTTCCAAATGCCAACCACATGGACGCCCGCAGGCTGCCAATAGAGTAAAATGTTTTAATATGAAAAAACCTTCGAACAAGAACGAACCTTCCTAGAAGCTAAAAATGCCTTAATATTTTTGTTTGGCTTCTAGGTCTAGTTTACAATGGAGTAAAACTCAGTGTTTCAAACAAAGTATGATGCCTATGCCCGATTGGCTTCTCCAATTTAATTGGAAATGGATTGCACATGGAGAATAGTTTAAATTTCTTAGCATTTCTTTTGCCTTTGACTGTGTTCTAGTAGAGCTATGGCAGTATGTCATCAATAGAGTGGAGAAAAAGGTTGAATATTGGATTACCAAGCCAAAATCCTTAGCAAGAAAATTCCAAATTTGCACCAAGATTTTGGTTGTCACCCATGTCTATTATTCCTCATGTTGGGCCCTTTCGAAAAGCATCGTATGGAAGCTTAACTAAAATTATCAGGGACTTCCTTTGGTCTAATTCCAATCATACTAAAAATTTCCATCATGTGACCTGGGATATTTGTTGCCTTCCTTAGGATAAAGAAGGCATGGGAATTGTTGACATTTTCATACAAAGTGCAGCTTCATGTGTGCCAAATGGGTTGTTCGCACCATTGAAGGTAATGAGCCCTGTAAAATCTTGTTAAGGAATTGTATCTCCTTTGGGGTGCCCTATGGTAAACCCAGTTGGAATAATATAAGCTTCCACTCCCTTCTCATCACTACGACTCTTTTCAAAATTGAAGGCTCTTTTGTTACCAAAATATATATGGAAAGCTTTTGAAGTTGTCAAGCCACACATGAATTGGATTGGGGATACTTTTTGTAAGGTATATCTTTCAATGATCACAACATCTAGTGGTCTCTTATTATGACAAGCATAAATGTTTTATTAGATAAATGGTTAGGAATTAAAGCCCTCAAACTCTTTCGAAAAGATATTCTTACCATTCAAGATTTGGTTGTTATTAGGGATTAGATTCCTTGGACAAATTTAAAAATTAAATTTCAATTGACCAATGATGACTTACCTTATATCCTCTACATCCAAGAGCTTCGTCCTGATGTTATGCTTCACAAGTTGGGCTTGCAACCACCCCGGGCATGGTGGAAGGACTGGTAATGGAATTGTGACACCCATTTTTTAAAATATTCTCCATGGCTTATGTATTAAGTCATGATCCCCTACTCTCATGCTCTCTACAAGCTCAATAGGCATTGGAGGCTTAACTCCTCCCCTAAAACTTGGCTTACCAGACTTAATAGAATTTAGAATGCTAGGATGGAACCTAAGATCTCCCACTTCCTATGGTGTTTAGTCTATCAAGGTCTCCTGCTCGGGGAGTGGCTCTCTCACATGAGCATCATTCCACCCAAGTGTCATGCTTGCCAACGACTTGTGTCATTTAAGCACCTCTTTTAGTTCTACCTACAAGCCCAATCTACTTAGAATTTGATCCATAGCCCATTCCAACCCTATCACCCTAAGCCTTTCTATTGGTAGCTTCCTCTTCTGGGAGACTCGACCAACTCGCCAACTTCTATTACTTTTCAGTGGATTTTTTCAGAGCCATTATTCTTTTCTAGTTATGAAAAGCCAAAAATAATGTTATATTCAACAATGATGAATGTTCTTATCAATTTTATATTAATGACAAGGTTTATATTATTTTATTGACCTACATGTAGATTTAATCCCAAGTAGACAAGGTTGCAATGGAATTCCACCACCTCCAGGAGTTGATGGACCACTAGGGGAATGCCCCTTGCACTATGAGTTAGGTGCCACCATATGGGCCACCACCTCCACCTACCAAGAGGCATAAAATTTGGTCACGTAGTTTTGGCCACTTCTCCCCTCACTTTCATCTAGGGGGTAGGCTTCACTACTGTTGTGTGGTAAAGTTGACATAGCTCTCTCTCACAAAGGCTCTTTGGCTAACACTATTAAGCAGGTGCAACCTACTAATGGATGGATTATTGATATGACTTTGGACCCCTAGATGGTTGGGTGGTGTCAAATCCTCCTACTGTAGATCTTTCCACTTAGGTGACTCTACCACCCAAGGATGATCCTCTGCCTCCTCCCTTGAGTGTTGCAGCTTTTGATTAATTTCTATGTTGTAGTTTGGTTTTGAGTGTCATGTGTTATTTGGCCTTTTTGTCTCTATTTTTTGCCTATGCTGAGCTGGGTTTTTTTCCTCTAATGAGGAGTTTGAGCCATGAATACCAACTAGCTGCTTTGCTATATAACCTTCATGTATTTGTTCCAATAGTAGATTGTCTTAGGGTAGTGAATGAGTTTATTTTGTGTTTTTTTAAAGATATTTTGGGTTACTAATTCCTAGTTTATATGACATCTTTATTTTTGTGAAGAATCTGATAATATTAAATTTTTTTTATCGAAGGATAAACATCTTCATCATGAACGTTCCAGCCTATAGGTATTAGATACATGACTAGTCAAATTTATTTAGCTTAGTGTTAAGAATTGAAGGGTATTTATTCCATCAAATTCGCCTAGGAGTAAAATTGAGCAGCATTCATTTTTTCTTGGTATCTATGAGGTTTCTGCCTTATGGATGACACAATAAGCGTGGCTTACTATCTTTCACACCAATTGGACTATAATTGTTTTGAGATTTTAATTGTATATATTTAGTCATTTTAAGATGATTTATATGTGTAGTTGTTATTTTAATGACATTTTTTTCATATATTTTTTGTAATAATCATAAGATAAGGGAACCCACTTAACACATAAGTACCATAGCAATGATCATTCCATCTATTTCATTAGCCAAACTCTTGTCAAATACGAGACACATTATACTCAAGCGAAAAAAGAGTGTTTGGCCATTTTATTCACAACTAAATGGTTGCAACATTACATGCTTAACCAAGAAATAAGGATCATAGTGAGGTCATGGGCCTTACAAACATTCCTAACCCAACTAGCCCTCTTGTAGAAGATTCGGTGTTTCATCATGCTTTTGAGATTGACTTCACCTATGTCAACCAAAATTCTGTTAAGGGACAAATCATTATTGATTGGTTGGTAGATTCCTTCTTAAAATTTAGTGATTTTACCAAAACTAATTTTCCTAACGAACTAATATGCTATGCTACATATATAAACCTATGATTGTCTCATCTCCTTGGTATGATGACATCGTCAACTATTTGATTGACCATACTTACCCTGAAGGTGCCAATTCACAATAAAGGCATCACCTTCACATCATCACTTCTAAATATGTCATTTTTTAGGAGGTTCTCTATTGTAAAGCTTTTGATGGCATGTTACGAATATGTGTTGATCAAGAGGAGTTAGAAAAGGTCATTATTCACTATTACAATGGCATATGTGGTGGACACTTTGGTGGCCACACAACTGCCCATAAAATCCATGGATGGAATACTTTTGGCCCATTCTTGAACATGATGTTATCGACTCCATAATGAAATGCAAGAAGTGTTAGCACTTCTCTCATGATATTCACATTCCTCCCATGGTACTTCAACCCATTATTACTATGTGGCACTTCTCAACTTGGGGGATATGCTTAGTTGGTAAGCTCTCTCATTCTTTTTTTGATGGCCATCATTTCATTATCATAGCCATCAAATAATTCATTGAGTGGGTAGAGGCTATGCCTTTGACAACTATTATTGAATATGTAATTGTGAAGTTTATCTTAAATCAAATCATTTGTAGATTGTGGATCCCACATGTCATCATCACAAACAATGGGTCCCCTTTCAAGAATCTCGAGATGTGAAAATTGTGCAATAAATTTGCCAATGGCCAAGCTGAGGCCACAAATAAAACTTTAAATTCAATCGTGGTCAAAATAATAAAAGAAACCAAAATATATTTGCACCTTTACCTCTACCCTACATTATGCGCCTTAATAGAATGAGTATTTGTACACCCATGAGAGCAACCACGTATTCCCTTATCTTTAGAGATGGATCTATCCAACCCCTTAGAGTATAAATTCCTAGTATACGTGTTTCTCTTCAAGGTCTCCTTGATCATGAAGAGTATAGAAATGCATAGTTAGAGTAGTTAGAAACATTAGATGAACACTGACTTGTGACTAAATAGAATCACATTGCTTACACATATCATATGTGCCAATAGTACAACACCATGAGTGCTCAATAAAAGTAGGAAACCTTGTCCTAAGACTTGATGGTAAATTAGACAAAAATAAAGGAGAAGGTCAAAAATTCAAACCTTATTAGTTAGGTCCTTATTTAGTGACTAAATATTTTCATAATGAAGCCTATTGGTTAAGCACTTTACAAGGCAAGGAGTTTGGTGAGTTTGTGAACTCTTTGCACCTTAAATATTTTTACATTTAGTCATTACATGTCACATTTCCCTCATTGCATTGCATTATCCATTTTTTAATGTGTTATCTTGCATATTAAATGTTGTGTTTGGTGATTATTTAGTTGTCATTTCACGTGACAAATGTTTTAAGTATAGCTTATCATTTCATTTAACTTTTTCATATTACCCTATTATCATATGGAAAACATTCTCTCTTAGTTTTTATAAGCAAAGTATACTTCTCTTTCCTTACACTTTCTTTCAAAACTTAGAAAATGTTAGGCTATAGCCTAATATAGAAGCTTGTCCATGGAAGATTCTCGTCTTACACTTCCCTCTAAGAAAAAAACATTAACATGTCCAGAAATAGGTAGTCTTGTTAGCCTATCCTACTCTTTAATGATGAAGCCTTGCACCTTACTAGTTGCATGGGGCCAAAATTTAGGAGTGAGGGCCATATATGTGTGTGTGTGTGTGTGTGTGTGTGTGTGTGTGTGTGTGTGTGTATGTATGTATGTATACATATATACATATATGTATATATGTATATATGTATATGTATATGTATATATATATGTATATATATACATACATATATATATATATATATACGTACATATATATATATATATATATACGTATATATATATATATATATACACACATACATACATATACATATACATATATAAACATATATATATACATATACATGTACATGTACATATACATATATATGTACATGTACATATACATATATATATATATATATATATATATATATATATATATATATATATACATATACATATACATATATATGTATATGTACATGTATATATATATATATATATATATATATATATATATATATATATATATATATATATATATATATATATATATATTTACATATATATGTATATGTATATATATATATACACACACACATACATACACATATATATACATATAGATATATACATATACATATACATATATATATATACATTTACATATATACATATACATATATATATATATATATATATATATATATATATATATGTATATATATACATGTACATGTACATGTATATATATATGTATATATATACATGTACATGTACATGTACATGTATATATATACATATGTATATATATATATATATATATATGTATATATATATATATATATATATATATATATGTATATATATATATGTACATGTACATGTACATGTATATATATACATATATATATATATATATACATACATGCATACATACATACACACATATATATACATATATATGTATATATACATATACATATATATACATATACATATATATGTATATGTATATGCATATGTATATATACATATACATATATATGTATATGTATATATATACATATACATGTATGTGTGTGTGTGTGTGTGTGTGTGTATATATATATATTATGCAAATAAAAATCAAATTTTACGTCTCTCGCCCTTTGATAATATTTAGTTCGAGTCCTCTCATATGTCTAGTTGTGTAGGGTTAGCATTTGAGGGGGATGCCCATACTTACCTACATCTAGCCTTTGGTGATGAGCCCATGTGTTTTCCTAATGACACAAGACTAAATGTTGGGGGTCACAAAGAGAATTAAAAATAAAGCAAAAGCAATATCAAACTAGAAAGTGTCCAACAAGAAAAAATAATAAAAGTTCTTAAAAAAAATGTTTATGTGTCTATGTCGAAAAGGGTGGTTTTATCCCATTTATCAATTCTGATAGGTATATCTACTTTTAAATGAAGCCAATAAAGTCAATATTTTATAATTTTAACAAGTATATTTTCTCCCTCTACTTGTAAGGATTAGGTCATCTTCCTATTCCATGCAAATTTGTAATGTATAGTTTTCATTTTCATCATCCTGTATATATCCTGCATCCCCTATCATTCCTTTTGCTATAAGTTTAAATTCATATGTTGTGTAAACAAAATATCTCAATAATCATCTGTAAAACAACTATTGACACATTTATAGTTCTAAACATATCCATCGTATTCCATCATTTGCATACATTTTGTTTCCATATTTCATAAATATGGGTATTTCCATATCATTATCAAAAAGATAGAGATACATAGTATATCATCACATACCTAGTCATCTAAAGTGCATAAACTGAAGAACATGCATAATATATAAATGACAAGCCACTGAAATAGACCAAAATATCTATATAAATATATATCATAATAATGTCGAGTTTATACAATCAAGTCTCAAGTAAAATCCACCTCCATAGAGGGCAAGTGAGTCAAATATCTTGAAATATTTAAAATAATATATAACGTCCATGTACAATATATGGTCATATAATCTTATTGGGGACCATTGCGGTCCCCCTCCAATGGTCGTATGTTTAGGACTCCTAGTCCTCCTCCTCTAGTGAGAAGGCCCTCATTCTCAAGAGTCTCGTGGGGTATGGCTCCTAGGTCACATCCTACTAGGCCCTACCTCGAAGGTTGTCCCTCCCTCTATTTGTTGGTTTGAAGAAGCCCAACCTCCCCTCTTAGACAAAATGTCAACTCAAAGTCTACACTTGAGTCTCTACCACAGTCGCTCTCACCTATAATATAACAATCTCCCCTATATGATGAGCCAAAACTAAGGATGCATGGTATGTTGGGGAAAATATGTTTGTATACTTATTTATCCTGGCAGGAAGTCCCAGGTCCATAGTAGTCAATTCATGGTCTGAATAATGCCCACATAGAAAAGGTTGACCAATGTGTCCATGATCATGATCCTCCAACTAGTGGATGTCTTTGTAACCACAAAATAAATAATTAGGCATCATATCCTCCATTATATAAAAATAAATCAATAAATTAACTAAGTAATAGTGCTAAAAATAAATATGTAAAAAGCTAAATTGAATAAATAAATAGTTTTACCTAGATCATCCTTGTCCTCCTCATCTCCCTCTAGTCCCTCTCCACCCATTGCCTATTGCTACTATAGGGGATTTTGTGGTAGTGGTGGTGGTAGTGGTAATAACTTATTGTTGGCCTGCCCCTAGAATAGCCATAGAGATCAAACCTCATGCTCCTCCTATGGGCTACTATTGTGGTCCTCCTTGCATTCCCCTCATTCTAGATACCCTAAAATTGGGACTCCCATTCCAATCTCCCAAGTATCATTTGCCTGGTCTCCTTGATGCCCCTACATACTATTGGAGACATGGGTAGGTTATGTATGAAAGGCATCCTGAATTTATATAGAACCCTATCAATAGAGTGTCTCTCCACCTAGAGTCATTTGTATCTGACTTGTTACGTTCATGTAGCTATTGTGAGGTATACTTTGTCTCTATCCCATTGAACCACCATCCCCCAATAAGGTAAGACCACTAGGTTGACCACTATCAATGTCCTAACCACTCAGGAAAAGATCCCATTGTGAGGCTTTGATTGCCTTGAAATCCCTGATAGTAATTCTTCTTTGATTGGGATAATCCTCTCATAAACCTAACTCATGATGAGTGTAAGGTGGTTGATAGAGAGATCCCCCAACCAATTGATCTTACAAAGGTCCTTGTATGTCTAGGCAAAGACCTCCTAAACCCACAAGTAGTTAGATGCCTCTCCTCAATCTAGTGAATAATCATAGACTCACTATAGAGTAACATGTATGTGCCCTCATCCCCCACTAACCAAGAGGCAAGGATCCCAATGATGTTTTTTTGGAGGTTCAAGATGTGATATCCCTCCACCCTTGAAAGGCTCACCCTGAACTTCACTCCCACATTGGGTGCATATGCATCTCCAAAATGCTCTGTATAGTTGGTAGCCTCTCCCATATCCATCGTGTCTCATAGTGTTACCAACTGACCTATCATCGATAAGCCCAAAATCTAGTAGATATCAATCAGAGTGACCATCCACTCTCTTATATCTTATGGAAAATTTAAGGTGTTATTGCATGCATCCCAATAATCAAAGAGATCACATAGAAACCTACTTAAAGGGGGCATGATCCCTACCTGAGCTATCCTTAGGATCCCAACTCTATCTAGTATGGCCAATTCATTGACCATCAAAAGTTTCCTAATTTATGGTAGCCAATCTTTCTCTCTAGCTTGGCTTCACCATATGCATACCCTCTCCCTACTATAAAAAATACCCTAAATTTAGTGCCAAACATTTTTTTGGCCTCAAAACTGTCCAAAGATCACTTATTTTATTTTAAAGATGAAATTACCACCTTTTATAGGTAGCAGTTACGAAACCACTCTAGGTGGTTTCACTTTAATTTGTAGTGGTCACACAACCACCACATGGTCGATAGGTGCGTGATCACCCTACCTGCTAGTCATGACAATCACATCACCACCACATCAAAGGTGTAACCATCAATTTGCTAAGACTAGTGGTTTCACCCCGATGCACTGATTTTGACCCTTGATTTTACCCAAGTCAAAAACCTCCTCAATAATCCCAAAATCAATCAAATTCAACAAAATCTAACTTTTCCTTAACTTACCCGACCTCCCAATCCCATAAAAGCAATAACTTTTAAAATTCAATGGAATTTTATGCATTTTTTAGCAAAAATTCAAAATTAGGGTAAAGATGTAAAAATAATCAAAACTAATCTAGATCTGACCTGCTCCACCTCCTAATGTTACATTCACCATCTTTGCTATGCGCTCATTGTTTCAACTACTTTCGAGTTCAATTATATCACCATGAATCCAGAGTTCAAAAATATCACAAATCAAATTGTAAAAATGATTTTTATTTTTTGTAGGTTTTTAAATATAGTCTTTCTAACTAGTCGTCATGTTTTTAAAAAAATATATTTGGTAATTTTCTCTCTAAACTCATGGTTTTATGCTCTTACATGTATTCATTGCTCAACTAATGCATTTCATGTCCCAAACTAACAAATTTAATGATTTTCACTTTCCGTAGCATGTTTGTTTCTCATTTCAGTTTTACAGGTTCATGTTATTTAGCCTTGAAATTAGTCCCCAAAGTGATAGTTTAGGTAGTATACTCACCCCAACGTACACTATAAATAATCTTGTCCATGTTTTGATTAGTTAGTATATTTTTTATTTTTTTGTTAAACTACACTTGATTCTTGCCTTTTATTTGCACATTGCAATGGAGTCTTAGCTGGCTTCATTGCACCACACAGGTAAGGTAGATTTTATAACCCTCATTTTACCTTCAAGTGTGCCACTACTTGGGACCATGCCCTAGTCAATTCATGACAAAGTATCATCCCGAGGGAAAAATATGTAGCATCCAAAAATTACATGGTGCAACATGACCAAAAAGTCTAATGATGATGTAAGCATCTCCAAAAATATGATTAGACTCTATTCTCTCTAACATTATATCTTCTTACTCTTTCCTTAGCCCTTTTTTAACCTTGAAATTGTTTTTTTGAGTCATTTTTGCCTTAGTTTGTATGTTGTCTCATTTAGGATGAAATCATGGATTTCAGAGATGGAATTGCCTCTCATCATGATAAAATTACCTCTTTTTAGCACGTTATGTCATGATGGTTTTGTAAACCACCATGATACAATCCTTATATTTGAGGTAATTGCATAATCTATTAGAGCATCTTGTTATCTTTTATGGTAGTTTCGCACTTACCTACAAATAGTGGTAGCTTCACCACAATATACACATTTTTAAATTTAGATTCCTAAGCTTGAATTCTCATGTGTTGTACATACCTATTTTCACATGTATCCCTTGTTTTGATTTATCTTCACCTTCATGATACCCCATCTCACTCGCTCTCTTACTTTTATCAATCCTTATCCCTCATAAGTTTAGATTGTAGTCAATCAACAACTAAAATCACACATGCAACCTATTTTCTTTTTCTACAAGTATCTTAGTTTTAGATGATTTTGTATCTAAATTTTACATTGAATATTGGTGCTTTCAAGATTTTGTAAACCCTAGCCTACCACATTTTAATTTTGAATTTTTTTTGCTCCATCGTTGGTCATCTCCGTGTCAAATATACATAGTCTTCGAGGAGAAAATTCACTTGATCAACAACACATTCTTTGCTATCAGTGATCTAGCCAACCACAATACAACTACAATTTTTTTCAGGATTGTGTCCTTGTTCTCATTCTCTTGTTACCATCCTTTATTAGATATTTCCTACAGTCATGTTGAGCAGAGGAGCTAGCTTCCTGGGGATGCTTTACACAACAATAATCTTTTACATTTGTTTAGTCATAACTATTGATCGGGTTGGAAAATATACTTTTAGTATTATTTTAATTTATTAGATTATAATATTTTAATTTTCTTTATTCATTAGATTAGTTTCATATTTCAAAAATCATATAAAATAAATCATTTTCCCTTTACTCTCTTGCACAAAAACATAGTGTAATGCCCCGCCCTATGATACAAGGCTTTATGGGATATCATCCTTATCCTCAATTTGTTTGGCTTTGTGTGTGTGTGCATGTTGAAGAATCTGCCCTGTAGAACTAACTATGACATAGCAGAAGGGCTAGTGCGATATATATTTTTTTATCATGAAAGTGTGTTTATTGTGTGGTGTTTTTCTAGGAGGGTCGATGACATGAGTTTTAAACTTCACTTTCGATAAATAAAAAGGGTTTATCTTTTCTCCCACCCTCAAGAATAATCATGGTCATGAAAGACTATATACTTGATAATTAAAGCCTATTATTTGAAAGACAAAAATATTAGTTCATGATGATCTAACCTTGCATAATAATCTTACTTAGTAAATAATAATAATAATAACAATAACAGGGAAATTTTCTTGGTAAATCTTGTGGAGCATACATTTTTTTAATTAATTTTGTTATTTTCTTAGTGGGCACATTTCTTGAAAAAGAAAGGGAGTTTGGTAAAAACATAATATTTAAATTGGTTTAAATAGAAAAACTATGGGTAGAGCGCATCTTGAGGGGAGGTTAATTAATTAGAAATATTTTCATTGATGGGAGTTGGGTAAAAACTTAAATGTTATTGCCTCCTTTTTATCATGCCTCGATTAGAATAATTAGAAAATAGTAAGTTAATATTTTTTTTACAAATTCCTTATGTTCAAAACATTTTGTTTACCCCGGTAACTTTGTATGTCCCGCATTGATGCATAAGTAATATTGGTAAAAGATTAAGCTATCTATTATGTATTTATATATGTATGTGTGCATATAAAGAATAATAAAATAAAGTAAAATATATAATGGGATTAGTCAAATGTAGCCCATATGTGTTTTATTGCAATGTTGACATGAATAATTTAGAAAAAAATAAACTCTTAAATTTATAAGACTACACTTGGTGCATTGGCAATTGTGAAAATCTATTATTTTAACATATTTTATAAGTGTTGTGGAGCTTTACCATAGGACTTTTATTAAATAAGTTTCTTAATAAGTGGAATATAAAATATGTAAAATATATTACCAAATTTATTTATATTGTTTTACCTAAATAAATAATAATTACACTAGTAAATAGTGTTTGGTTATAAGATGCCTTAGAAATTTATAACCCTTATCAACCATGGAGATGGAGAGTCTTTTACATTTTGATTTTTACTAGCCATGGAGATGGAGTCTTTTAAATTTTGATTTTGACTAGAGTGGAAGCATGGACGGTTAGCGTAGTGTAAATTGGGCAGCACCCAATGCTAATATAGTTATTTCATCTGATATGATAGTTTTAGTAAAAATAAAATAAATCTTTAATTCTTATTATTCTTTATGAAACTGCTTTGTATTTTATTTTCTTTCTAAGAAATTTGTATCTTGATAATCTTCTTTTGTTGATCAATGATGTCTCTTTTAGACATGGATGTGTGTAGATTAATTATAACACCTTTATGCTTTTGATGTGTGAATGTATCTTCTTTGTTTTAAAAGGATTTTAATATTTTGTGATGTATGCGTCTATTTTTTCAGTCATAGTGTTAATTCTTTTTCATGGGTAAAAGTAAATTGGTAATTGTATTTAATAACTCTTGAATTATTTAACTATTTTAAATGCTAATTACTTAATTATTGAAAATATTATTATATTTTTTGGTGGATTGTAATAAATATTGATACTTGTGTTTTATAATGGAAAAACTTTTTTATGTATAAGATGAAAATTATGTCCCCTTTTTAATATAAGATGAAGATTATGCCCTTTTTTTATATAAGATAAAGATTATGTATAATTGATGGATGAATTATAATTTTGGTTGTGATAATTTTATTTACTTTTAAATAAAAGATTGTAGTTATTTAATTACTATGTTGGAATATTTGGTGGTTGAGTTATAAGTTTGTTGTGGTAATCTTATTTACTTTTAAATAAAAGAATTTAGTTATTTGGCAGGGGAATTATAATTTGTGTTGTGATAATTTTATTTACTTAGAAATAAAATAATTTAATTATTTAATTATAGTGTTAGAATATTTGGTAGGTGAATCATAATTTTGTTGTGGTAATCTTGGTGGGTGAATTATACTTTTGTTGTGGTAATTTTATTTACCTCTAAATAAAATAATTTAGTTATTTAATTACCATGTTAAAATATTTGGTAGGTGAATTATATTTCTTGTTGTGATAATTTTATTTATTTACTTATAGAATTAATTAATTATTCTATAGGGAATGGAATTTAATTAATTTAAATCTTCTTATAAATAAGTTTAAAATTTATAAATTTGTATTGAGAATATAAATTGGACTTTCTAAATAATTAGATGTATGTAATTATTGACAAGTTTGCCCTTCAGATTAGTTGAACTTATAATGAGCCTTAATTTTACTTTAGAAATCTTTTTAACAGTAGAGTAGGGTAGGTTGAATGAGTTTGACAATTTGCCCATTTGTCTATTTTAGTAATGATTTAAGCATTAGGAGTTATATATGACAGGTATAATTAAATTGTATGGAGTAATGTAAATATGAATGATATAAAATAAGGGTAAAATTTATTATTGTGTTCACCTTAATTTTTTTTTAATAATCGATGTTTTAATGGGAAGTGTGGCATCCGTAGTAAATAATATGGAGAAAAATAGTGTGAGAATAAATATTAATGTTTAGTGAATTATTAGGATTGGTGAGAGAAAGGATTCTAATGTGTATGTGAAAAGTTACATAATATGGACACATGTTAAATATATATAAGGCTTATATATAATTTATTTAACATATAAATGTCATGTAGTTGGTATTATGAAATGGTAGTAGAAGAGTAAAGTTATTTATTGAACAATTCTATATATGTCAAGCTATGCGAGTTTTACTTTTACCATTTTGCTAAAGACTTGGTTGTAGGAAGACTTGATTAACTTAAGAAATTCGATATGAAACAAAACCTATGATGTCCCATCTCTTTGAGAAAATATGTATAATTTATTGATTATGAATCTTAAATTTAAGATCAATGCTTTTATTCTTGCTTATCAATAATTGAGATCTATTGTTTAATTATGCTTGGAAAGAAGCCCTTAAAATAGAATGGAAATGATAAACTTGCCTCAGAGTGTCAAACATATTATTATTTTGATAAGCTTGGACCTCTTAAATTTAATTTTAATGGCATATTTATTGCCTTATTCTGTGGAAGAACATAACCCTTCTTGAGGTCTATAAGCATGCTCGGACTAGTGGATAGGTTGTGCTAGAAGAATAATATTTGAAAGGAAATATAATATTAAGGATTTGTTTTTATTGAATGTGTAAGAATTATATCAGTTTAATTCCCTCCTTGTTCATTGCAAAAAGAATTGGTGGCCTTATAACTAAAAGTGCAAGCTCCATACCTATGGTTAGACTTAACCTTCATGCTATCTTGGATTAAGTATGATCATGCTTAGAAAATATTATAAATTATATAATTTGTCCTCTATGACATTATCTTATAAAGGATGCGAAACAATCATCTTTATGGCTCTTTCATCTTTGAACCATGCTACAATGTGATGGTGATGGGTCTGAACCTTGTCTCTAATAAAAATATCATATACCCTTGAGTTATTGTTATTCATTGTTGATAAGGACTGTGGAATTATAAAATCAGATTATTTGCATACTAACCATTATGTAGTACTTCTATGAGGACTTGTCACCTTTTTATCATGATGAGATAGTTTCATTATTTTATGTTACTACTATACATGAAGAGCTAAGTTGTCTATCCAATTATGATAGGAAACAAATAAAAACAAAGTGAGGAATTGAGTATTCTTTTAATTGAATATTGTACGAAGGATTGAATCCTTGAGGTGTTAATATTCCATGTGGTTTAAGAATAGAGGAATGTAAAAATAAGTTAACTGTGGACGAAACCAACCTAACAAAAATTCCTAAGATTCTTCTCATGTCTACAATTGTTGAACGTATCCATCTTGTTAATGGCTTGTGATACCAAGCACTCACCATTGGCTAGTTATGGTCAATATTCAATAACTATCCCTTACCACATGAAAGGACATAAAGTAACCACAACATATTTTATTGACAATAAACAAATTGTAATATTTTTTTAGGGGATTCATTTCCTTGTTATCATATTATATTTATGTATGTGGATATTAATTTTTTTTTTTTAAATGGTCATGTTTTATTGGGTATGTGGTGAGGACATGTGTTACACATAGTCTAGATTTATTGTTTTTGAATTACATGTTAGTTTCCTTGAAAAAATGTAGTGTTGTATATCACATAGGGTAGATTAATCAAACTATAACCATAGGTAAACAAATTAAAGTAACTTAATTTTAGTTATAGATAATATTTTACACACAAACAACTCTTAATCACACATATACAAAAACCTAGACAACCTTTATAACTAAACCTTGCATGTTAGATTCATAATTCATTTATTTCATTAGTCAAAGAACATCATTTTAGGCTATTTAAATTATAACATTATAATAATAAACTTGCATCCTTTCATCTTTAAGTCATTTCATTTTATACATAAATATTCAAAACTTTCAAAACCAATTTATAGCTTGTGTAAGTGAAAACAATTTTATGAATTTTTAGTAAGTGTGTTTGTTAGGATTTTAAAAATTGATTTCATATTTGTATGTTAAGAAAAACAATTTTCATATTATTAATTCATATAATTTACATAATAAAATCTATAAACAAGTTTAAATCATTTAGATTGCATTGGACAAATTATCTTGCATGCTAGGAAAAACCAACACTTGCATGTTTCTTTCAGAATTTCAGTTTTAAGTTTGCATACAACAAAAATATTGAAGAAGAATAAAAACAAACACTTTCCTTTTATTTGTTTTCATTAGTTATTACTTTATCATTTTCATCATTCTATCTTCGACAGTAGATTAATTCTTTTCACATTTTCAAACATTGTCAAAACAACTCAAAACATCTAGAAAAAACCTTGTCAAAATAAGCACGAGCCCTAAACCTTGCTACAATATTCAAAACATAAATTATATGACTTTAAAAACATTATCCATAAAATATCCTACGCTTAATACAATTACAAGAATGTTATTTTCTTCTTTCACGACACTCCCATAGTACCCTTACCTTATTAGGGCAGGTCTTATCCCTAGGGTCAAAGCTTATTTTCCTACTAGTAACATATAGACTAATATTAACACAAAGATTATATTATAAGTATTTTGTTTCATCCCCATTTTTCACCTAATTTTTAATTATCTTACCAGTCTTGACAAGCAAGAATAAATTCTTGAGTCTCCCATAATCATTACCCCTCATTTGCAATGTCATCAATACAATGTCATCCAAGCTTAGCCATTCACCTTTCCTTTTTTTATACTTGGGACTAGTCTTGTCATATTTTTATTGATTTTATATATGACATTGACTAAGCATTTTCAACTTAATAGGGTCGATAAAATCTCCATAGTCATCCAACCTAACTAAACCCATTTTGTTATTCCTAACATTGATCAAGAACTTAGTTATCTTGTCATCACCGATATAGAGGGACTTTGGAATTCCATCTCTTTCCAATTAAATACCTTCACTGAATATCATGATGTGATAGAACTATTTTAGTACCATCATGATCATCCTTGACTGCCTATCATCCAAAACCTCATTCCTCAATTTAACCAGCTCAATCCATAAATTTGTTCAACTAACTATTCATTACATCAGTTGTCTTAGCTAGACCTCAGAAAGTCAAGTTCATAGGTTAACATGTTGCTTTATGTGTGTACAAGTATATGCATAGAAACTTAAATAGTATGATATATATGGTAAAAGGTTTCTATGGAAAGTGACAAAACCCTCTTGGGGGGAATTGTGTTATGACTTATGTTAGGGCTTGCAACTATTGTTACTTGGTTATTAATATTATCCAACACAAGTGCCTTTGACATGATATTAAGACAACCATGGATATATAAGATATGTGCAACCAATCTTAGGTACATCAATGCTTGAATCATATCCATACCAATAGAGTAGTTACAATTCTAAGTGTTCCATATGAATACCCCATTTAGATAGAGACATTTCCACATGTGCTTCCACAACAACCTATTATAAAACCTACATAAGTTCAACCTCTGAAAGTAAATCAAAGGCAAGTGGTCGACTTGCCTCATTGAATGATTCTCCAACATACTTTACATCAGTGTTCTATTCAATTTAAGAGGATGCTACCTAATATGTCACATCTTATGATAGCTTCATAAAAATCTTGTGAGTGTGTTACACAAATAACACTGATGCATCCTCTTGCCATAAAGCAGAGTGAATAGGTTAGTATGGCTACTAGAGCTACATAGTGCATACATGATTATATTGACTACGATGATGATACTAGATATTTTATAGCTCATGATAATTTATTCAATTTAGATAATGATATATGTGTTACTTCTTGCCCAAAATGTGTGACATTTGCATTGACTGACCCAGAGCCTATAGTTGATCATCCCATTGATGGGATACTAGTCTAATACAAATACAATTAATTCAAAAAAAACAAAAATATGAAAAAATAAATATTAAAGAATACAAAAAAATATAAATATTCAAAAATACAAAAAAACAAATATTCAAAATATAACAAATTCAAATATTTAAAAATATAAAATCAAAACATATGCATGACATATTTTATTGGTACACATAGTTATTTGACGTTATTCATCATATATATGGTGAATTGCATATCCAATTTATACACGCATGTTCTTCACAACATACATGAGTTGGATGCAGGACATTTAGATTACATATGATAAATGGACATACTTATGCATTGAATTACTTACACCCATGGGAAACCTTTCTACATTGGAGGCATGCCTATTTTGGGGGCATCTTCATGCATATTTCAGGGTATATCTTTCTATATCAGTCCATTGATCATATTAGACTATTATTGATCTGGGCAATAATTCGAGGACCATTCAGTGACAGTAATTCCTTGAATTTTGTATTATTTTCATTTTGTATTGTCGGTGACAGTTTTGTCCTCGAGCGATTATGTCCTCGAACATTGTATTGTTTTAATGCTGGGACGTATGTCCTCGAGCGTTGTAGGTTTTAATGCTAGGATGAAAAATTGTCACCCGTTAATTCCTCGAGCCATGCAATCTCTCGAGGTGGTTTTCTAAAATATGTATAAATGCATTGTAACCCAAAAGGGGAAGGCAGACATCTCTTCTCAAAAATAATCGTATGTTTTGGCAAAACATCTCTTCCCAGAGATAAGCCTATATTTGTATTGTGATATGTAAGTAATATGACGTCTCTTCTCAGAGAATTCATTGTTATTGTGTTATTTTGTGCTATTGCAATCTTCGTCAACCAGAACTTATGAGTTTTGGATCAGTGGTATCATAGTGGTTTGTCTTTAGAGTGTATGTTCCTGAGGACGAGGTCAGGATATAGGAAACTTGGGTGGGAAGCGACAGAGCTTCCAAACACTCCACCTGTGCGCCCCAAATGACCTCAAATGGCGAACAACACCGAGACATCAGATCCTTTCAAGGAAATGCTGAATGAAGCCCTCCAGCGGCAACAAGCACAGATGCTCTAACAATTTGCTCAAATTCTTCAAACACTTCCAATGGGAAATTTTGGCTCTGTGGCTACACATTTGGGATCCTCTGTTAAGTTGTGGAGCTAAAAGCTTCACTGATGCAGACATGGAGGAGGCTGCAGAAGGGTTGCTGAGTGTCACAGACACCGGCGTCGGTCAGGCCAACCGACGTCGGCAGGACAAGGCAGGAGAGCAACAGACGTCGATCAGAGATCGGTCGGCGTCAACGACCCCCAGGCAGACAGGGACCGGCGTCGGTTGCCTGTGTGGTTCGACTGCTAGTATATTACGGGCAGTTGGTTGATGAACCAAGTGTTTGCATGCTTAGTGCTAATTATAGACTGAGAGCTGCGGATCTAATTATTGTACTAGGTGTCTAATTATTGTTTGGATGAGATCTATATAATAGACTCATGGTTGTATTGTAAATTTGTAGCTAGGGAGTAAGAGAGAATTATTATAAGCTCCTTCTGTGTGTGAGATAGAGCAATGGTGTGTTCCTCCTAGTGCCACAGTACCAAGGTGGGTATTGGTTTGGAGAATCAGCAGGGTTCTTCAGGAGTGTATGATCTTGGTCATCAAGTGAGCATGGCTACGATAGGAGATCTACATGGTAAGTAAGATCATTGATATGCAGGTGTATGTGTGTGCAAGGTCAAGGTTCACAAGTGTGCAGAACCAGCTTGATCTGTAGGTTGAAGATCAGATAGGATAGCAACACAACAGGGAGCAGTATCAGGAGAGATCTACTTGGAGTATAGGTGTGTACTCAGAGCATAGAGGAAGGCAAGGAAGATCCTTCCATAAGTAAGGTCTATTGAGGTGCAGGTTGATGCAGGTTCAGGGGAGATCTACTTGAAGTACGTTTGAGTACTTGTGGAGTGCGTGGAGCACTTGTGGAGTACGTGGAGCACAGGTATAAGGTGAACTCCAACTAAGTGTGTGAGTTGGGTGTTGGGACCTAAGAGAGAGAGCTTTGAGGAGAGAATTACTATTCACTTGAGGTGTGGGAAGCCTCTGAAGAGGTGGTGGAGAAGAAGTGGCATCTTCTTTATTGTATTCTTTTCTGTATGAGTATTAATACAAGTTGTGTATTGTCTCTCATATCTTGTGTTATTTTTAGATTCTAGTTACTTGTTGATTCTGGTTATTTCTGCATATTAAGTTGCTTGGTATTTGGTAATCAATTGTGTGCTTCCGGTGTTTCGTATTCCCAACATCCTCATTGAGGGAGCTTCCTTTCAGTGCCCCAACACCCTTCAAGGTTCAGGTAAATTTTGATATTCCCACATTTGAAGGCAAAATCAATGTTGATGCAGTGGAAAATTGGTTGGATCAATTGTCGTCCTACTTCTCTGTAAATAAGTTCACTGATGGAGAAAAGATCACTTTTGCTCTTTTGAAATCATCATTGCCCATGAAAAACTAGTGGGAAGTGTACAAAAAGAGGTTTAGAATGGATATCATTGGCCTTGGGGTGGAACCCACCTGGGTTGATTTTAGGAAAGTAGTAAAAGAAGAATACTATCCCATCGGCGCGTATGATGATCTGTACATATAGTGGCAACAACTTCGCCAAGGCAAGGACCAATCTGTGCAAGATTACACAGACACTTTTCATTCTTTGTCTGCAAGACTGGGCATTGAAGAAAGTGAGAAACATAAAACTCTCAAATATCATGGTGGACTACAATGGTACATCCGGGGGGAAATGGATCTCTTCAATTTGGAAACCATCAGTGAGGCGTACAAGTTCATAGTAAAGATTGAGCAGAAGCATGGAAGAATGGATATAAAGAATCAGTCTTCAAAATGGAAAAGTGATAATGAAGGTCAAACATGAGGCCAAAATTGGAAGCAAAAGGAAGGAAAGACCGGGAAGTGGTGTGGTTATCACAAATCTGGAACTCACTCCAAAGAAGAATGTCGAGCTATCAAATCACTGCTTTTTGAGTCAACATCCACAACATCTACTGCTCTACCTCATACAGACCCTGTAGTCAAAGAGGTTGAAGAAGAAATTATAGATGCTGATCTTGAAGCCATTGTAGCTTCATCACAGACACACGACGAGATGCTAGATGACAAGGAAAGGTTGTTTCACCTAAGTTATGGGTGAAAGGTAAGCCTCTGCATTTCATTCTTGATAGCGGAAGTCAAAAGAATTTAATCTCTACTAATGTTGTGAAAAGCCTAAATCTGTCCATGAAGCCTCACCCAAAACCATACAGTATTAGATGGTTGAGCCTAGGGAGAGACCTCTGTGTCACCCACCAATGTCTTCTCTCATATGCAATACAACCTTTCCAAGATGAGGTCTTATGTGATGTGGTCAATCTAGATGTTTGTGATGTACTCTTTGGTCAGCCATTCATGTATGATCGACATGGTATATATGAATCAAGAACTAGATAGATCACTCTCACTCTTGGAACATGGTGCTATAGGGTACCAGAAGTACCACCTTCCACATCTGTCTCTTTGCTTAGTGCCAAGAAATTTGTTTTCATGGTGGTCAAGCCACAAGAATCCAAAAGGGCCGATGTTACAGCCCTGACAACACAACAACAAAAGCAAATAGATACCGCCCTGAAGAAGTTCACAACCTTCCATCCACAGACTGATGTTTAGATAGAAATGGTGAACAATTGGGCCCCGCACAGTTCCATAAATCACAGTCCCTTCTAAGTGTGCATTGGGAATCAAATCTAGACACAACTACCACACCTGATGGGGAACGGTGACGTAATGGGGACCATTGCTTTTCAAGGAAGGAGGAATGATCTGGGCAACAATTTGAGGACCATTCGGTGACATTACTTCCTTGAATTTTGTATTGTCGATGATAGTTTTGTCCTCAAGCGATTATGTCCTCGAGCGTTGTATTATTTTAATGCTAGGAAGTATGTCCTCGAGCATTGTATGGTTTTAATTCTGGGATGAAAAATCATCACCCGTTAATTCCTCGAGCCATGCAATCTCCTGAGGTGGTTTTCTAAAATATGTATAAATGCATTGTAACCCAAAAGGGGAAGGCATACATCTCTTCTCAGAGATAATCGTATGTTTTGGTAAGACATCTCTTCCCAAAGATAAGCCTATATTTGTATTGCGATCTGTAAGTAATACGATGTCTCTTCTCAGAGAATTCATTGTTATTGTGTTGTTTTTGTGCTATTGCAATCTTCGTCAACCAGAACTTTTGAGTTTTGGATCAGTACAATTCGAGGACCATCCAGTGACAGTAATTCCTCGAATTGTTGCTCGGATCAATTATACATGACTTTATCTTATTCATTCTATCTAGAGTGTTATTTCCTATGGATATTGGGCTTTTCTATGCTGGATGATAACATTAATTAATTATGTAGACTAACATCACTTACTTTGTGCAAGTTTGATATTGATAATTGTGAGATTGTTTGATCATTGATGTGTATTATATTGATTGGTTTAGGGGTACATTGATTGGGTATTATCTTTTCATGTGTTAACTATGTTAGAATAACTTCTAGTCCATGTCATGGCCATGTTGTGTCAGAGTCATGTAATGTCTTGTATGCATGTTTATTTATTGATCATGATAATGTGTGTGTGTGTGGTTACATATGTGATTGTTACTATGAGATTGGTGCCATGAGTTATATCATGCATATTTGTATTATATGGCGTTGCCATGATTTCTATCATGCATATATTATGATTATTATAATTGTATGCTTAATCGATACATTTACTTGAATACTTGTATGACCATTTCATTATATTATATGTTTTATATGTGCTTAATTAATCAAAATTCTTTTATGAGGACATATCTTATCATGATTGTATTTGTAATTTATATGATTATACTTTTATATATAATACCAGATGTGCATAACTCTTTCTTTTGAGATGATTGATTTGTAGGCTTCATCCCTCATGTTAAAATAGTGGCGTACAATGGGGTTTTCTCAAAGATGCAAGCCATGACAATTAAACATTTCACATCATGAGACTAATTATATGATTTAGATGGGTCAGACAGAGTAGATTCAAACATATATGGGCATTTTAGATTATCTTAACAAATAACTGAGACATTTTATGACATTTTGAAAGAATGTATTGGCATTTTATATCACGTTGAGAGACAAATGAATCATATCAGGGTATAAACTTTATTCGTGCCAAAAAAGTGTATTTTGAATATTGAGGATTGGTGGGGAATGATAATACTATTGTTTTATCTAATTTTGGATTAATTTATCTAAACAAGATAAAATTATAGAGTAATTAGATTGCATAATATACAACAGTCCATATATAAGTTTGAGTGTAACTAGCAAAATATTTCAATTTAATATTTTATAGAAACACTAAATGAACTAGGTACTTAAATTGTTTATAATTTTACTCTATGTTTTGTTCGATCATAGTTTTCAACTAGTTCTGCAAGGGTTATACGTTAGCTCAAATCAAGAAATAGACTATGTAAACTAAGTAGGATAGGTTTGGTGCTTGTTAGATGTTTGTATTAGAGAAGAACCATATATTGAGGACCATAACTATCTGAAATATTTACACAAGTTTGTGACACTTTAGATCATTGTGCCTATGCCTCCAAATAACTTATATATGTTCAAATACCCTTGATCACACACAAATATCTTCATTTTCCTTATTCTTGCTTCAAACCATAGCTTATGTTCTTGAGATCAATGCGAGATGCGAAATGGGTTAGTGGAATGGGTTGGATTGTCTTCAGTTAATCCCTGGTGACCAACTAAGCATTGGATACATTTCTAATATACAGAAAAGGACTCAAACTACATGTAGTTCTCCCACTAGTTTGATGTGTGCCAAATCATGTAAATGCAAGTCTAAGGGATATTTCTCCTAGGTCCTCTTTTGATACAAGCACACAATGTGTGTGTGTGTGTGTGTGTGTGTGTGTGTGTGTGTGTGTGTGTGTTATGACATATACAAATACCTTATATTATGTATGCATATGTATATATACATATACATACATACATATATGTACATACATATACATATATACATATGTGTGTGTGTGTGTACGTGTCTAGAAACTTTAGATTTGTAATAAACAATAAGCTAGGTGTAATGTGTTCTAAGTGTGCCTTTTGTTAATTAGTGAGAGTTTGTCTAAAATGAATATAATGAATTTGCATATATAAATTTATTAATTTTGAATTAGTGAACCATTGGTGTATAAATTCCAACTACACAAGATCAAATGTGCAAAATAAAACATCCCAAAGGGTAACATGATATACCATACTTGAAAGATACACTAGAACATCTCAGGTATTCATGAATGATTCTAGTAAATTGGATCCATCCATGATTACTAGATATATCCTAGAGATATAGAAAAGTAAAGACTAACAAAATAGGACCAGGAATCCCTGTGATTAAGTCAAGAAAGATGAACATGGTAAAATAGAAGATTGCATAATCGAGTAAAGTAGAGAAGGTGACATAAGATCTAGACAAGTCTTCCAATAAGTGCCTTATTCACATTTAAGAGTTTATATATGTAAAGTCACATAAAATCATTATAAATAAAGGCTTATACCAAATTTTGGTGTCTACAACTATGCAAACACTTCAGGTCTATGACCATTTGCAACAATTGATCCTTTTACACACGAACATGTTTTTGGGTTCCACTTCTATATGTGAACCTATTTTGTGGTTCCACTTTTATATACAAACTTGTTTTGAGGGACCACTTTTACATATAAACCTTGTTTAGGGTTCCATTTTGACATATGAACCTAATTTTAAGGTTTAAAAAAAAGAGTTACCATGATATTTAGGGTAGTGTGTTTGAGGTTAATGTGATGCTCAAATTATAGCACTCTTTATCCATTGGTAGTTGTGGCATTACACTCCTCAATACATATTTTCAATAATTGCATCTCATTGGCATCGCCACATGATATTTTCCAAACAAACTCAATGTAAGTGAAACAACTTGGTTCACATGCCATTACGTGTATCCCTTCATTAACTTTTAAAATTTAAGTGATTAAATTATTTATTATTTCATATTTATTATCATGAGAAGACATTGATCTACACATGTTTTCTTCCAAGTTTCACATGGAGCAAATGACACATTTTGGCCTTACATGTCACAACCAAGCATGGTTATCATAGATACCAAATTTCTTATTTTATCCTATGAATTTAGCATTTAAATACTAGATTAAAAAGGGGCCATTTTTAGACATCTAAAATTAGTATTAGACACTTAAACAACATCAACTTTGACACAGAAAATATGCATACATTCGACTCTTTAGCACACTTTCTTTCTATTCGTCTACCCATATATCATTTTTTCCACCTCTATTCTACAAATATACTTATTTAGGATTGATTTATTCTATATATGAATATCTTAGAGTCCTCGATAGACCTTTTCCATATCTCAAATCACTGAACTGCACTTCTAGGACACTATTGGTAATCTTGGATAGTGTTGATTATCATAGGGGTTTGTATTTTTTGGTAGTGTCCAAGTATAATTAAAGGCTATTTTTCAAATTTATAAGTCTCCATTTGGTTAGCCTATAGATGTTTCATGGTTTGGTCATAATTGCAATTAATGAAGATCCAGATATAAAGACAAGTCATTCATAAGATTATACTCACTTATAAATTACTTAGTAATCATATTGAGAATCACTTGGAAAGTTGAAGAATCAAATAACACTCTCTTGAGACGTTATCAAAAAGGCATACACATTAAAAAACCCTTGAATGAGTAGTATATAGAGCTAATTTTGAGTACATATTCAATGTTAGATGGTGTCAAGTGTCAAATATCAAAACATTGCATTGTATTATAGATTGTTAATAATGTTGTGCACACACACACATAAGTGGGAGAATTACTAATGGGTTCAAGCCCACTTTGGAGTATTTGAATGTATGAAATGATAATCCATTAAGTACGGAGTATTTGGGTCTATTTAATCCAAACTACTAACCCTATTTTCAGGGCATTTAATGGTCAAAAGTATAATTAGGGTTTAGACAAAAAGAGAAGAAAAATAGACATCAATGCATAAGATCGAAGGCATGCACACACATAGAGAACATTTTTGAAGTGTAGGTTTAGGGTTATAAGGAGATATAAACATAATAATTACATAGGGACACTGTCATCAACCTCTGAAAAGTGTCATACATCATAGGGGTTAGACTCTACATGTAGCATCTTGAGAGGTTTTCAACCTTTTATTTAGGGATGAGTAGCTAACGGAACCATTTTAGAGAACTTCCAGGTACATAGACACATTTTTTTATTGATGGATAATCAAAATAAACTAATTACATTACTCCTCTTATACTTTGTCAATTCTAAATTTAAACAATGTAATATATAAATATTAATTTCAATTAAAACTAGTACATTATTTCTATGTTTTACATAATTTGATTAGTGCATAATTTTACACTATTTTACATCTCTTAAATCTAGAATAAGTAAAATAACCTAATAAAAAAATTAGAAAACATCCAATATTATTTTATTTCTTGCTCAACCTCATAATGTGTCACATAATCTAGGTAACAATTGTTGTTTTTGCTTTAAAAAAATGAAGATAACTTGCAGACAACTATTTTAGACCTACATCAATGACTCCAAGAGTTTCCTGATAATAGTATTGTAAACAATGTGATGTGATTTTACCCCATCCTATAAGGGAAAATATCCTATTGGACTAAATGGTGTACTGAACTTGTGAACATGATAGGCTAGTTAGGTTACTCGACTATGTTTTTTGTACCTAGTGCAACATAAACCTAATGGCCTAACTTATATAAAACTATGCCTGGTGTGCCCCCAATAGATGAATATTGAGCATATGATTGGTGGATATAAGTATTATCTCAATATCTCATCTTGAATCTCTTTACATGCATCACAAATTCACAATTTTATACGAAGAGGTTTTGGAAATACATTTTCAAGCACTTGACTACTAGTACATGTATGCAATGATGTGTTTCTCTATGTTTCTTTCTTCTTGAATCAGTTTCTATCAATATCAATATTATATACATAGATATTGCTTATGGGAATGAATGATAACATAGAGGATCTAACCACATTGGATTTATATGGCTAGAAAATGCACCTAATCTTGAGATATTAGACTAGGGCAATCTATCAATAGTTATTATGTCTAGAGAGTATTTTGAGACATATATTTCATGATGAATTCATAGTTAAGGATCTCAATTAAGAGATGCATTATACCATGAAAACCTTTTAATACACAACAAAAAATTCAAATAAATGTAATAAAACTTATATCTTTATTGATATTAATTCAATAATTATGAGGCACATACACAACTACAAAAATCTCAGAGATGATATGTGGTGCAACACTAGATCCTTATATCTATAATTGGTTTTATGATTTTCTCTAATATTCCTATGGATCTCTTTGATCTTCCTCCCTATCACAAGTGTAGGGGCATGCCTATATAGGTGCAATACCCACCTACTTACATTAAGTGCTTAACAACCCACTAACATCATAAAATATTTAAATGAAAATACTAAAATATGGTATTATACACTTAGAAATGTCAATTTTGAATGACCTTCACCTTACATGACTTGTGCATATATATATATGACTTTAATTCACCATTCTCTCACATCTACATGTTATTTATGGGTCCATTCCCTATAATTTGTTGTCAGTCACCTATAGGAATTCTCCTAGTTCATGCCAAACTAGTAAATTATTATACTCAAATACCTCCAAATTATCAGATCAATTGTCTTCAAACTCAAAAAATACTATCTAAACCTAACAGTTTCATCCTTCACCCAACAATAATCATATTTAAAAATTAAATCATTCTTATAGGTTGGCTCTCTGCTTAACATGTTAGTGGTGTGAGAAATTACCCAAATAGTCTCATATAAATACAAAATAAGTCTTAGCATATTAATCATCTAGCACCTATTTGACACACATCTATACACTACTTCACATTCAAAATGGACTTTCCTATCATTCCCAAGTTAAAAATCAGTCATAAGGAGTATGTTGATGTTGGTTTTATGCACACCCTAGATAATTTTAGGTTTGTCAGTAATTTTGTCAAGGGCACAAGATGCAAGTTTTGACTCCCCTATGTATTTTTGGTGGAATAACAACATGTGACCTTCAACTTATCAATGGAAATTCACCCAAGTGATAAAACTGGCACCCACAAATGGCTACTTATAATGATGTTATAATACATTAATTAGATCTCATAAAAATTGATAAAAGGAGGGAAGGGTAAGCAAAAAAAAGTTTTCTATATCTACATGAATCAAATATTTTGAAAAAGCATATTGTGAGATTAGTTAAATAACTTTAAAATAATATCTAACCTACTCTAGTAATGCTCAAATCAGGTTAGATTTAATTGAGAGTGTATGTAAAAAATATATATGAAATCTATTTCATAACATTGGCCTAAAAATATTTTATTAATGACAAATTTCGTAAAGCACATTCAATCACAAATCAAGGTCTAAATCATAGCTTTTGTATATAAAATGGCTAGAATAGTATCAACACAATCCAACTCTTCACAAATTAGATGTTTTTATAATAACACAAATCAATCTTGTTCAATCAAAATTAATCATGCATACCATAAAATTTGTGAAAGAGAACAAAAATAAAGCATAATAAACTTTCTTGAGAATTTTGTAGTTTTATTGATATTGATAAGATCATCCTCTTATCCCAAAAGAGGTCCAAATACAACATATTTATATAACCCTATGATCACCGATTTGCTTATGCAAGAGCCATTGCATGCAATCAATTATTTAAAAAATTATCAAATCTAAAGTTATTTAAAAAACTAAAAAAACAACTAAGCTTTAAATCTAAATTTAAAGTGAGCTATCCTAACTTAAGAAAATATTGTGACTTTATTTCCACTCTAAGGTTGCTTGGACTTATCCCTTATCTTTATTTAGATCAATTTTTGTCATGATTGACCATGCAAAGTGTCAACACATCGTATCCTGCAACTACAACTTTAACTCTTTGAAATTTATCATATTGCACATCATGTATGCACTTCTGCCTGGTTTTTATAATGCTAGAAAAATTATGTGAAATTCAACAAACTACCACAAAACTTGTGAGAATTTAACATGCAGTGCTGCTTGTGAATTTTATTCTTGCATTCATAGGTTATTGTCACCATGAAAATGTTGCACATGTAACATTTAGACACTATCACACCATTTTATTTTATGTTTATGCCATGTGACATTATTTCACATTGTTGCAATTCCCTTTGAGTGATTGAGTGTAAATTTTTCTTTTCCTACAAGTAGATGCAACAATGAAAATTAGCACTTTCCCATTGAGTCACAATTCACATAGGCAAGACCCCTACACATATTTTTGAACTATACCATGTTGTGAAGCTATGAAATGAAGACACATGGAATTTTAGGATAGGGTTGCATTTTTTTAGACTATAGCTTTTATGTTACATGAAACTATCTCACATACTAGCAACTTATTTTTCAATATTTTAATGTCACCCTTCTATCCATGCGTGAATGTAAAATTGTGACAAGTGGCACTTTCAAATTTGAGTCATACACCCACAAGGGTATGCATATCAATGTTGTTGTGCTTCTCCATTTTTAATAATAAATCCTCATGACAATGTGAAAATATGGCATGTGGTTGAGTGTAAAGGGTTGAAATGTGTTTTTATCATAGATTTGATATTATGAAATTGTGAGAGCATGACAAGTGGCATCATGTGACTAGGTCATAAACCCACAAATTATAATACTTTACCTAAACTATCATGAAGCTGCTAATATACAAATTATTGACACTTGGCATGAATTAGATGACTTGGGAATTCATGATGAATAATTTTGAATGTGAATGTGAATGCATATGGGTAGAAGTGATGTGACTGAATGTGAGGTCAACACATGGTGCTATGTGATGGCGTTTCTTTCCTACTAGTTGCTCCTTTAAAAATTCAAGCGACTAAGTATGAAACTACGAGTGAATATGAATTTAAAACTTAATAGTGTCTGATGACTCAAACCTTTGTAGTGAATGTTTTTAAATGTGAATGCAATGATCATGGTTCTATATGATGTGATTTAATGTGAGGTCAACACATAACACAAAATAGCAAAATTAAACTCTATATTAAGTGAAAAATAATATGACACCATGCAACTGCATGTGAATATCATGGAAATATGATGCGTGGAATGTTGTATTAATTTTAAACTTTTTAATGGATATAATATATTGTTTCACCATGTGAATGTTTGTGAATGCATGTGAATGCTTGCAAATACATGCAAATAAGTCTTTGAACTTGCATAACAAAGAATATATAAGTCAGTGGCCAAAAACATTATAAAACAAACAAAAAATAGTGAGAGATAATGTGTAATATTATAATGAAGTCTATCATAATGCCTTGCACTTCTCATAGTGTGAAAACATAAAACCTTCATGAATAAGCTTCGAAATCACAAAGACTATTAGACCTGTACAATGAAACTTGAGCAATTATTTTCATGAGGTCTTAAATACTTTACATGCTTTATTATTCTAAATGTGGGTCCCCATTTAAAAAATGATGGGGCCATGTTGGTCACAACAAATGTTGACCTTTATGGAGATAATACTAAGTGTTTAAAATTTAGAATCTCTGGTTAATTTTGAAATAAAATAAAAAATTATGCAAGAAAAATTCACGCTTTTGAAATAAATCTGAATATTAGCTTTAATCTTATCACATAACATACTAAGCCTTGAAATCTATGAAGAGTCAAGTGTGTGTGTAGTGATTCATTTTCCTTCATTTAATGTTTTTGACATAGCTCAAATCTATCACATGATCAAAAATTTTGAATGATATTTTATTTATTATGTGGGAATCACTTGGGGAAAAGGCTTGGATATTGCTCTACTACCAACCAAACATCTATATCCCTGATAGAGATACATTTGGCTCCACTCTAGGCCTTCCTCCATTGCAATTCAAACATTCATAGCCCTAATGAAGATTTCTTGAATCACCCTTTTAGGAGAAAGCTTCTGAATTAGCTTTGAAGATTTCATATTCTATTTATTTTGATTTATTTTATTTTAATTCTCTCTAAGGGTTGGGAACCGATATAGCCAAGGTGAAAGGGATTGTTACAAAATCCAATCATAAGTGATCTTTCCTTTGCTATTCATACACCATAAGGCAAATCTTAATGTGATAAAGTGAAGTCATGACTATATTTTAATGCAAAGGTTATTCTTAATTCTTGTGATAATTATGAAACAAACATTCAGTTTTCTATTGAAAACACAAAGCAATCAAACATAATGTTGATATTCAATCAAAATTTTACCAATTATCTAAATTTTAAATCATTGCATAGTGAATTCAACTTTGATCAACCAATTGAAAGTTGTTATAAGGTTATTTTATGAATTTGGGCAATGTGATCACAGTGGAAATTTTATCAGTTTCTCTTCATGTGTCCCTAGTAACACTACTAAAGTAAACTATTATATGAAAACAAAAAATTTCATGAAAATAAACCATCCTTTGAAAATAAAATAATATAATCCTAACCTATCATACTCCTACACTAACAATTCATACTCAAGGCTACAAGGTGAACTTGAAAACTCGATATGAAACATTCAACACCAACTAGTAAAAGAAATTTATTACCGTTTATTGTCCTCACATTAGAAAATACATCATTGTATTATTTTCATAAATCAATTTATTCATTCCACATATGAAAATATCCAAAATCATGTGTTTCACATAATGATGTGCATCAAACACAAAATTAACCAAAACATTGGGCTCAAGTAAACTACCTCAAAGTCTAGTTAGATGAATTCATGAAATTATTTTACTTTGAATTATGTGAGATATCACATGCATAGTGAATATCAATTCTTTGTGAGGTTATTTAACTGGTGAAAAATATTTTATTTATTCAACTTACATAGGTTCAATATGTTCTTATTTTCAAATGTGTTTATCACATTCATTTTTAATTAGGTGATCTTCCTCAAGTAGTAGAATTTATGCATCTTCACAAAGGGGAAGATAAATTGTTGAGTTATGGAGCTAAAAGCTTCACTAGTGTGCAAATGTGGAGGTTGTTGGGTTACACAGTAACCAACATCAGTCAGAGCCAACCGACATCGGTTAGGGGTCGACCGACATTGGTTATCTTCAGCTGCACAGTAATCGACATCGGTTAAGGTCGACCGGCATCGGTCATCTTTAGACCGACATCGGTCATCTGTGCATTTCTAGAATTGTTCTAATTTTAGACGAATAGTTAGTTTGCATTTAAAGATTAATTTTAATCTTGAGTCTGCTTTTCTAATTATTGTTTATTTTGGGTTCTATTTAAGAGACCCATGGGGTTGTATTGTAATCAAGTAGCAACAACAATTGGGTTGATTGTCACTGAAGGAGGCAACAACAATTGGGTTGATTGTCACTGGAAGGGGGAACAAATCATTGTTTGAGTTAGTTGTAATTGATTGAGAGAGAGAGAGAGAACTCTTGAGGGAGAATTGTTGTACATCTAAGAGGTGTGAGAAGAAGAGAGATTTCTTCATTGTATTTCCTTCTGGAAGAGTTTAATACAAATTGTATTGTTTCTCGTATCTCCTATTCTTTGTTGTTTTTGATTTCTAGTTACTTATTACTTATGGTTTAATTATGTGTTTAGTTGCTTATACAAAAGTAATAAATTGTACTCTAAGATCCTAACAATTGGTATCAGCGCTAGGATCCTGACAAGTGGTATCAGAGCTATGTGTATACACTAACAATTGGTATCAGAGCGTGTTAGTGTTTGTTGATTACAGAATTCACTCACAGGGGTTTCTAATTGAGTGGGAGTAAAGCAATGGCAAAAAAAAGTAAACTAAGAATGGAGAAATTCAATAGCAAGAATTATCAATTATGGAGGATGCAGATAAAAGATTATTTGTATCAGAAAGATCTGTACTTACCGTTGGGTGGGGTTTCAAGTAAACCCACAGATATGCAAGATGAAGAATGGAATGTTCTTGATAGAAAGGCTTTTGGATCTATAAGGTTGAGCCTAACATCTTTTGTGATTTCTAACTTATCACAGGCAAAGACAACGGTAGAGTTAATGGATACTTTGGCAAATTTATATGAAAAACCCTCAGCTTCGAATAAGGTATATCTTATGAAGCAATTATTTAATTTGCAAATGCAAGAAGGTGGATCGGTATCTAGTCATCTTAATGATTTCCATGGATTAGTAAATCAATTAAATTCAATCAAAATAGTTTTTGATGATGAAATTAAGGCTCTCTTAATCTTATGCTATTTACCTAAAAGTTGGCATAGTTTGGTAATGGTAGTTAGTAATACTGCATCTGCTTCAAATATCTTGAAAGTTGATGATGTTGTTAGTGTAATCTTAAATGAAGAAATTCATAGGAAAAGCACAGGGGAAACATCAGGTAATGCTTTAAGTGTTGAAAGCAGGGGAAAGCAAAGAGAGAAGGGCAAGCAAGGGAAATCAAGGTCAAAGATGGGAAGTAGATCCAAATCTAGAAATGGAAGTATAACCTGCTGGAATTGTGGAAAGAAAGGACATGCAAAGAAACATTGTTGGTTGAAAGAAAATCAACATGAAAGTAATGAAGAAGCAAAAGATGCAGGTATTGTTGCACATGATGCTCTTATATATTTTTTGGATAGTCAAGTAGAATCATGGGTTTTAGATTATGGTGCTTCTTTCCATGCAACCCCAAATACAGAATTTTTCAATGATTATGTCCATGGAGACTTTGGAAAAGTTTATTTAGGGGATGATGAGCCTTGTCAAATTGTTGGCAAAGGAAAAGTGCAACTGAAATTGCAGAATGGCAACACATGGGTGTTGAAGGATGTCATGCATGTACCCATCCTGAAGAGGAATCTAATTTCTATAGGAAAGTTGGGTGATGAGGGTTGCACAGTAACTCTCACAGTTGAATCTTGGAAAGTTTCCAAGGGTGCACTTGTATTAACAAGAGGTAAGAGAGTAGGTACACTTTATCTATCTACTTGTATTACTGATTATTTTCCTTCTGTTTTATCTACTTCAGATGTAGACACAAATTTGTGGCACTGTAGGCTTGGTCACATGAGTGAGAAGGGAATGAATGTTCTTAAGTTAAAAGGTAAGCTTTCATATTTGAAAAGCATAGATCTAGATTTATGTGGGCATTGTATTTTTGGGAAATAGAAGAAAGTGAGGTTTCTCAAAATTGGGTCAACAAAGAAGAAGCACAAGTTGGAGCTTGTTCACATAGACGTGTGGGGACCAGCTCAGGTAGCTTCTATTGGAGGATCACAGTATTATGTTTCTTTCATTGATGATGCTACAAGAAAGGTATGGGTTTATTGCATAAAGAAGAAATCTGATGTTTTTGACACATTTAAGAAATGGAAAGCTTGGTTTTCAATGAGAAGGTGATGTATAGTGATCAACTCAAGAGGTTGAATAATTCTGAGCAGGGCAATCTTGATTTGGACAAGGTTATGATCCAAAATGAGCTCACAGGTAAAAATCATCACTCACAAGAAAACACAGAGACCGACGTCAGTCAGGTAGAAACTGACATCGGTCAGGTGGAAACTGACGTTGGTCAGATGGCAACCAACGTCGATCAGGTCGGTCAGGTAGAACCGACATTGGTCAGGTGCAGATCGAGAGATGACCGGGATCGGTCACTGTCAGAAAATTTGGGCGGACATCAAGTTGTGATTGAGTCTCAAATGCCCATAAGGAGGTCTGAAAGGGTAAGTAAACCTCTAATTCGTTATTCCCCTTCTTTATACTACTTGTTGCTCACTGATGGTGGAGAACCATAAAGTTTTTATGAGGTAATGCAGGTAGAATCCAAGAAACAGTGGGAGCATGGCATGAATGAGGAAATTGATTCCTTGGAAGAGAACCAAATGTGGGATTTGGTTGAGTTGCCAGTTGAAAAGAAAGCACTAAAAAACAAATGGGTTTACAGGTTAAAGGAAGCAGAGAATGGACAAATGAGACATAAGACTAGGTTATATGGTCTTAAGCAAGATCTAAGACAATGGTATTGAGGTTTGATAGGTTTATGATAGAACATGGCTTTAGTCAATGTCAATCTGACCATTGTGTTTATTTTACCAGATTGGATAGTGGTAGTTATATTATCCTATTACTGTATGTAGATGATATGCTTGTTGTAGGTTCACACATGCAACAAATTACTGAGCTAAAGGTAAAATTAGCTCACACATTTTCCATGAAGGATTTAGGAGCAGCAAAGAAAATCCTTGGCATGATTATTATGAGAGACAGGAAAAATCACAGGTTGATTTTGTCTCAAGCAAATTATGTGAATAAGGTGTTGGAGAGGTTCAATTTGCAGGATGCAAAACTGATAAGCACACCTATGGCTAGACAGTTCAAGTTGAGCAAAGAACAGTGTCCTAAATCACATGATGAGGTTGAGTACATGATCAGAGTTCTATATGCTTCAGCAGTTGGGAGTGTGATGTATGCAATGGTATGTACTAGACCTGATATTGCCCAAGCAGTGGGAGTTGTCAGCAAGTTTATGGCCAATCCAGGAAAGGAACACTGGAAAGTAGTTCAGTGGATTCTCAGATATCTGAGAGGGACTAGTAGTAGGCATTTATGATATGGAGGGTCAAACACTTCTCTACATGGGTATGTAGATTCGGATATGGCAGGTGACTTGGATGGCAGGAGAAGCACCACAGGATATGTGTTCACTATTGGTGGAACGGCGGTTAGCTAGATTTCAAAGTTGCAGAAGGTTGTTGCCCTGTCTACTACAGAGGCAGAATACATTGCAGTCACAGAGGCTAGCAAGGAAATGATTTGGATGACTCGATTCATGGAAGAGTTGGGAAAGGAGCAAGAGAGTTGTAGATTGTATAGTGATAGTCAAAGTGCAATTCATTTAGCAAAGAATTCAGCCTTTCATTCAAGAACCAAACATATACAACTTAGGTACCACTTTATTAGATAGGTATTGGAGGATGGTTATTTGAAGCTGGAAAAGATCCATACAGATAAGAACCCTACTGATATGTTAACAAAGCTGATAACAAAGGAGAAGTTGAATCTTCATTCAACTTTTGTTGGTCTTCAAGATTGAACTTGAAGATGGAAAAACAAGCCAGAAACAAGTTAGAGGATGTTGTTGTACAGGTACAGGTGTAGCTATTTATCTCCAAGTGGGAGATTGTTGAGTTGCGAAGCTAAAAGCTTCACTAGTGTGCAAATGTTGAGGTTGTTGGGTTACACAATAGCCGACATCGGTCAAAGCCAACTGACATCGGTTAGGGGTCAATTGACATCAGTTATCTTTAGCTACATAGTAATCGGTATCGATTAAGGTCGGCCAACATCGATCATCTTCAGACCGACATCGATCATCTGTGCATTTCCAGAATTGTTCTAATTTCAGACGAACAATTAGTTTGCATGTAAAGACTAATTTTAGTCTTGAGTCTGATTTTATAATTATTGTTTGCTTTGGGTTCTATTTAAGAGACCCATGGGGTTGTATTGTAATCAAATAGGCAACAACAATTGGGTTGATTGTCACTGAAGGAGGCAACAACAATTGGGTTGATTGTCACTGGAAGGGGGAACAACTCAGTGTTTGAGTTGGTTGTAATTGATTGAGAGAGAGAGAGAGAGAGAAATTTTGAGGGAGAATTACTGTACATCCAAGAGGTGTGAGAAGAAGAGATATTTCTGGAAGAGTTTAATACAGATTGTATTGTTTCTCGTATCTCTTATTCTTTGTTGTTTCTGATTTCTAGTTACTTATTACTTCTGGTTTAAGTCTGTGTTTAGTTGCTTATACAAAAGTAATCAATTGTACTCCAAGTTCCTAACATAAATTGCCTCAAAGATATAGAAAAAAATCAAAATTTTATCATCTTTGGCATCCTCTTCTTATTGGAAATGTTCCTCTTCAAATCCCCAACATTTTATTCCCATTAAAATCTCAAATCCTTGTTTGAAGATAGTGAATAAATCCACATTGGCATCATGCTCTTTTATTTATTCTCATTGTCCGTAGTCATTGTTATCTATTTGAATATCACTATTATCTATTAGTATTTCATCACCGACATCTTGTTTTAATAGGTTAACCTCCATAATAACTCATTGATTGAATCCCATGCCAGACATGCACTCTTCCTTATTTCATTATTCCTTGACTTCCTCTAATGATTCATTATTTTTGTCCTTTTATTCTTCATCTATGTGAACTTATTTTACATCACTTTTAAATTAATATTGAATATTATCATATAAACATTCATGCTCAATGAATTAATTTTCATTATATTTATTTGTATCTACAATACATGGCATAACTGGTTCAATCACGAGATTTGAATTTGTGTCATATTCAACAAAGAGGTCAGGGTTTTATTTTGTGATGGACTCAGTATTATGAAAAAAAGTTTGATTTGAATGATCAGCCATGGGAGACTTCAAATTTTGATAGGCTTGAGGAATGTTTGGTATGAAATTTGGAAGCATAATTAATCATTGTTGTTTGAGAATACAACGCCCCATCCAATGTGATAACATCTGCATAAGTTAAAACTAATGTGTTTTTTGTAGATGTTTTCAAGAACATAAATGAAATGGGATCCAATGAATTTATGTATATGTTCATAATGATAGCTTATTGATGTTTGTAGTTGTTAGAAATGTTATTATAGGTCTCCTAAAATTTGAATTTGAAATCCCTAATTGGCTGATTGTATCTTGACTGTGAGTGATAGTTTCAACAAAGTAAAAGGATCAATTAGTTATCTAGATTGTAAAATAAATGCATCCTCTAATTCCTTCTAGCTACAAATTGAACTAAGTGTTAAATTCAAAAACCATTCATACTCAAATCCATCTAATGTGAAAGGAAACAACCTACATGCTACATCCTCATGTTTGATATTTAATAACCCCAAAGCATTTTTTAAAACATGAACATGATTTTAGAAATTATGTCATTTTGTAATTTTAGATTGTAATTGAAAGCCTTTTTTGGACTTTCATGTTGAACACCAGGAATGCTAATGGTTGTTTTGCTAAGCCAAGCCATGTTTTTCTTTTATCTTTTAATTGTATTGTTTTCTAAATTTTATGGTTTTTAGCACATTTGACAAATAATGAAATGAAAACATGCATTAGGTGGAAATGATCCTGAACGCCCTCCTTCTATAACCAATTTACCTATGGATGTGTGTTTGAGACACCCAATGATAAATGATAAACATAAAGGAGGGGCCACAGGACAACCATAAAATAATTCGAGTTGCCTTACTTCTAGTGCCAATAAATATGTTGATGTGTATTTTAGACACACAATAGGAAATGGTTAACATAAAGTAGGGACCACAAGATAAACCACGAATAAATTTTAATTGCCCTCCTTCTAGTGCCAATAAATATATTGATGTGTGTTTCAGACACAATGAGAAATGGCCAACATAAAGGAGGGACCAAAAATCACATAGCACAAATTAATTCAAGTTTCCCTTATTCTAGCACAAATAAATTTTATAATGTGGGTTTTAATCACACCATAAATAATTGGTTTTCACCATCTCATTTTAGGACTGCTGGTAATTTTGTCGAGTGCATGAGCTACAAGTTGTGACTCACATATGTAATCATGGTGGAATAGTAGCATGCTACCTGAAACTCATCAAGGGAAATGCATCCAAGTGATCAAAATGACACCAAAAAATGGATATTTACAATGATGTTATAATACAAGAGTTAGATCTCATATTAAACACAAAAAGGAGGGAAGGGTAGGTCGAAAAACTTTGAAATATTTTGAACAAACCAACGTATATGATTAGTCAAGAAACTTTGAAATAATATCTAATTAGATCTAGTAATACTTAGAACAAGCTAGATATAATCCAGAGTCTATGGAAAATATATTTGTGAAATCAATTTCATAACATTGGCCTAAAAATATATGATCAATGATAAATTTCATAAAGCACATTATTTATAAATCAAGGTTTAAATTATAACCTTCATATATATAATTATTAGAATAGTCTCAACTTAATCTATTCATTTACAAATTAGATGCTTTGCCAATCATACAAAAATATTGTTCAATCAAAATTATTTATGCATACCTTAAAATTTGAAAAAGAGAACAAAAATAAAGCACATCGAACTTTCTTGAGAATTTCATATTTTATTGACATTGATAGGATATTCCTCTTATCTCAAAAGAGGTATAAATTCAACGTATTTATATAACCCTATGGTCACTGCTTTGCTCATGCAATAACCATTGCATGTGATCCTTTATTAAAAAAATGATTAAATCTAAAGCTATCTAAAGTAATTAGAAAAAGAACTAAAGTTTTAAATCTAATTTTAAATCAAGATATCCTAACCTAAGAGAAAATTGTGACTTTATTTCCACTTTAAGGTTGCTTAGACTTATCCCTTATCTTTGTTTAGATCAATCTTAGTCATGATTGATCATGCAAAGTGTCACCATATCGTATCTTATAACTGTAACTTTAACTCTAAAGTTTATCTTGTTGCACATCATATATGTCCTTATATCTAGTTTTTATAATGCTAGAAAAATTATGTGAAATTCAAAAAACTATTGTGAAAATTATGATGGTTTAATGGGTGGTGATGGCCCTAAATTTTAATCTTTCGTTTATGGGTTGCCATCACCATCAGAATCCTACATTCTTGATAACTAGACATTATCATGTCATTTTCTTTTACATTTATGCCATGTGGAATTATTTTGGATTGTTAGGGTTCCCCTTTAGTGACTGAGTGTGAAATTTCATTTTATTACAATAAAATGCAATGATTATAAGTGTACTTTCCCATTGAGTCATAATTTGTAAAGGCAAAATCCCAACATATTTCTGTTAACTATACCATGTTGTAAAGCTATGAAATGAAGATATGTAGGATTATAGGATAGGGTTGCATTTATTTAGACTATAGCTTCATGTTATGTGGCATTGTATCCAACACCTGCAACTTCTTTATGAATATGTGAATGTCAACCCTCTATCCATGCAAGATTGTAAAAATGTGACAAGTGACACTTTCAGATTTGAGTTGTAGACTTGCAGGGTTACTCATATCAATTTTGATATGTTTCTCCCTTTTTGACAATAAATCATCATGATGATTCTAAAATATGACATGTGGTTGAGTGCAAAGGGGTCAAATGGGTTTTGTTTTAGGCTTTATATTGTGAAGCCATGAGGTCATGACAAGTAACATCTTGAGACTAGGTCATATACCCATAGACCATAATACTTTGCCTAAGTAATCATGAAGCTACGAAGATTAAAATAATGACATTTGGTATGACTTAGATGAATTGGGCCTTTGTGATAAATAATTTTGAATGTGAATGCAAATGCATATGGGTTAGAGTGATACGATCGAATTCAATGTCAACATGTGGTATTATGTAATGGGGTCACTTTCCCACTGGCTACCTTATTAAAAATACAAACAACTAAGTACAAAACTACAAGCTAATATGATGTTGACGCTTGGCACTACTTGATCACTTGGACCTTCATAGTGAATGTTTCTAAATGCGAATATGAGGATCATGGGTCTATATAATGTAATTAAATGTGAGGTAAACATGTGGCACAAAAAAATCCAAGTCATACTCTGTAGTAAGTGAAAAATAATGTGATGCCATGTGATTACATTGAATTCTACAAAAATATGACATGAGGGATTTTGTATTAAATCCCAACTTGTAATGGATAGAGTCTGTCATTGCACCATGCAAATTCCCATGACCATATGCAAATAATTGTAAATTCATGCGAATAAGTCTTTAAACCTGCATAACAAATAATATATAAGTCAATACTCGTAGACATTATAGAATAAAAATAAAATAGTGTGAGATAATGTGAAATAGATTAATTAAGTCTGGCATAAATCCTAACACTTCTCATGGTGTAAAAACACAAAATCTACATGAATAAGCTTCAAAATTGTAAGGACTATTTGACATAAACAATGAAACTTGAACAATTATTTTTAAGAGATCCTTAATGCTTTTCATTTTTTATTATTCTAAATGTGGGTCTCCATTCAAAAAATAATGGGGACGTGTTGGTCAGAATAAAGAAGGTCTTAGTCAAGTCTAAAGCACCTCAAAGCCAAGCCAAGGTTTCCATTTACCAAGTGTTGAAAGTGATATAATATGATGCATACATTCAAGAAACATTAATAATACAAATACACATAATGAAAATAACTACATGTGGTTTGAATTCCCTATTTGAAATATTATATATGTAGGTAGTGCTCAGCCATTCATTGGGGAGTGGTTGGGGTTCACTCAGGCCACCTTTCTTCCCCTTTTATAAGCTTAATTATATCATTACAAGTATAATTAGGGTTTTAATTGAAGAAGATTGATTTTGGTGATTTTCATACATAATCAAACCTTTGAATTGCACATAGGGATAACATACAAGCATACACACCTGCATGTATAAAAACATAAAGGCAAAATCTACAGAGACAAAATAGTCAAATTGAGAACATAACATCTGATGGTACTAACCTACGGCTAATGATACTATATGATTGCACACAAAAGTCCATATCCTAATCCAAATGGCCCATATTTTAGTTTTCCTTCCTTCCTACCTCCTCCTTACAATCTCAGTCCTCTACATAGTAGTTAACAACTAAGTATATTATCCCTTTGTTTTACTTTCCATATTTAGTAAGTGCAATTGAAAATTAATTTCAATACTTTAAATTCATATTTGTACTTTATTGTTATACATTATAATCTAACTTGCTATAACAATTTCTATCTTAATAAGGGTAAAACATAATGGTGAACCTGTTTTCTATATTGAGCACAAAAACTCCTAGGTTCCGTTAGGGTTTCATTTCATCATTCATTATAGGGTTTTTATGGTTTTTAACTTAGGGTTTCATATCTAATTTATTATTTCCCCTTATCCTCTATGCAAATCAAAAGTTATTATCTTTTATCCTAAGGTTTCACACTCATTTTCTTATTAGGGCTTCCTCTCTAAGGCTTATGGTTTGTCCTCCTAATTGTTTGACTCATATTTGATTCATAATGACTCTATTTTCAAAATTATCAGAGATTTTTTAGTAATCTTAGTTACATTAAAAACCTATTTTTGTTCACCAAAATCTTGTATGGATTTTTTAGAATTAGCATTTTACTATATTTAATAAATTTGGCATAAAATAAAAAAGTTTTCTCTATTTTCAAAATAATTTATGGTTTTCATTTATCAACTACTTTTTATCAAAAAATTATTTATGATTACAAAATTTTCTCATAGTTTTTTTGGAGTGGTCACTTTTTATTTGGCCCTTATCAAGGCAATGCTATCTATATTTACTCTTATATTAATAATAGGCTTTGTGTTTATGCTTCTTGTTATCATAGGGTTTGGTAATTTCAATAGGAATAATCCATCTTAAATCCTTAAGAGTATTCATCTTTTAGACTTTCTATTTTATCGTCATTCCATGCCTTATCTTATGATAATGAATGGATGAATGATCAAACTTATGTAATTGATAATATTAATTATGTAGATGAGGAATATGATACTGGAGGAAATGCTTGAGTGTGATTATGAAGAGGATTGTAACAATAGTGATGTATATAGTGAAAAATAAAATGAACAAATTAATTATGAAATGGAAAAGCCTAGTTTTCCCACTTCTTCTTCACATTATTCTATTAATGATACACTAGATCAAGTTGAAAGTCAACAAAATAAAATATGTGTGTTCCTAAGAGCTTAATGTCAGTTTTGAATTATAAAGATACACTTATTATGACCTACATCAAATCACTCCTCATAAGAAACAATGTGAATAATATCCATTTATCACACATAGTTTCCAGAATAATTTGGAAAATGAATTCAATTTTTTTGGTGTTATAAAATGCAAGGGTATTAAACATGCATGCAAAATGTTTTCATTAGTGCAAATAAATGTGATGATAACTCTAAGTTATGCAATGAGGTTTCCATATAAGTTATTCCAAGTTATGCAATAGTGTTTTCATAGAAAGTGATTCCAAGTTATGCAATGAGGTTTCCTTAGAAAATGATTCAAAATTATGTAATGGTACTTCCATAGAAAGTTATTCCAAGTTATGCAATTATTGTAATGATGTTTCCATAGAGAATGATTTAAATAAATGTGGTGATACAAATATTTGTGATGATAGTGAGTTATAACCAATGATTTAATCTTTTAAAACGATTATTGTTCCTACTAGCCATATCATCTCCATGATGTATGGAATCATATTTGACTAAGCAAGAGGTTCCTATGAAAGAAGTTCAAAATTAATAAAAAGTTGTGCAAATAATTTCTTCTTCCAATAGTCATGTGATGATATCAAATTCTTCTATAACCATAGCTAAGATAAATGAAACTAAGGACAAGGAACATATTGAAGAGCAAAATAAATCTACTGAATCAATTCCACAATATGATGTGGTTGGTTATTAATGTCGTACTACAAATAAAAAAATATGATTTGAATGACATGTCTAAAATGCAGGATGAAAATGGAAATATAATTGATGATTATGACACATATGATACATGAGCTACATATGAAAATATTCTTAATATGATCTTTAATTGGTAGGAACATAATTTATTATACACTATTTTTTAATCTTTGCTTGAATGTTTTTTCATTTATTCTTTTATCTTACAATATATACGTACATATGGTCTTATATTGATCATTCTTGTATCCCTTATTCTATTATGACTTAATCTTTTCCTTTTGCATGTTTATCCTAATTCAAAATTTAATGACATCTATATTAAAATAATCCATAATTCATAAAAGTATCATTCTAGTGCACATATTTTATGGAATTTTACTTGATCACTCTTACATATTACGACTTATGTGTGTCATGTATTCTATTGCACTTACATGATCGCATACATTTATGAGCATATATATTGATTCCTCCTCTTCCCCCTCCACCTCCCATAAACTCTAGGGAGCTATGATGTTGCAATCAATATACATAGAAGGGGTCTTGATTGATTATATCAATGTATGCCAAATTTTCTAATATTCAAAATATACCAAAAAAATTAAAATAATTCAAAAATAAAATAAAAACATTCAAAAATAAAAAATTAGGACCTAAGCATGGCATGATTACTAGTTACATTATTTACATATGTTATTTATCACATGTTTGGTATATTCTATTCTTTTTCATACACATATGTATTTCACGATATATGAGTGTGATACAAGACGTAAAGATAATACATGGATGCATAGATGTTAGAATTTTTAATACCCAAGAGCCATGCCAATGTTGAGGACATCTTATTCCACATGTCACATTATCACAAGTTATATCTTTATATGACCTTTTACCACGTTGGGATCCATAGATTTATTACACATCTTGTCAGTTATTCATAACTTACACAATGTTATAATGATATGTAATTTTACTATGCAAATATATTTACATACATGGATAATGTAGAATATCTCTCATTCATTTTTTTCTTCATCGATGTTGTTTTTATTTCATGATAGTCTAGTCATTGGGTGTTTATTGTGTGTGGCCCTTGGCCTTCTATGTGTAATATTTATTTGTATTTTTTACATCGTCATGTCCCTTATTTACATCCTTTAGCCTTGTTTGTTATGACATATAAATGTCCCTTATTTGCAACCCTTGGACTTGTTTGTTGTGACATATTCATGTCCCTTATATGTATCCTTTTGCCTTATATGTGACATTGAGTGATATTTCACATGTTTTTATTATGTGTTATAGTTATAACATTATGTGTTGATCTTGTTGAGATTGTGGAATTTATTGAGTTTATGGATGTTATGATATGTATCACACACCACCCCTTTGTGTGTGGTGTCATGATTCACATCATGCATCTATCTTGACAAAACACTTATATACCTTACACTCAATATTTTTCATACATGATTTGATGACATATACATTATTATGATGACATATTCTCCACATGTTGACATGATTACATATTTATACATAAATGATACATTTAACTTTTTATTTTGAGATGAGTGACTTGTAGGATACATCCCCCAACTCAAACGGGGGGCGTATTAATGGGTTTGTCATAAAGACTTAAACCTCTATAAGTAGAAAATTCAATTTTGGGACACAATAGAATATTCTTATATTTTAAAGTGGTTCATATATCAAGTTGATTCAGATATGGGATAAATATTTACACATTGATACATATTAGGGGGAATATGCACTCATTTCATAAAGACATGAGTTATAAAGTACATGTTTATATATAGTTAGATGTGTATATAATGCATACATACATAAATTTCTAGGAATAATAGTTTTAGGTTTCCATATACAAATACTTTTGGGATATAGGTTGTCAGATTTAACATATAAATGTATAGCATTATATATTAGCTAACATCGATTAAGGGTGCATGAATATTATTCATACACTTATACACTATTACAAATATTAGTTGGCACCAATTCAAGAGGCATGAAGTGGGTTCATGCACATGTACACTATTTTCTATTTTACAATAATGTTAGATGGTACTTAGAAGTGAGCACTCTTGATTATATAAGTCTATATGCAATGATTGATTCATGTTCAAATGAGTAATGTAATAGAGGTTAAATTCCCTTAATGTCCTAGGCGTTAATCCATGAGCCCAATATGTGGCTCCCACCTTTCATATTGAGGTTTAATATCAATACAAGATTAGTTATTTAAGTTAATAAGACTAAGGCTCAACAAAACTCAATGAACTTGGCACTAATCCCTATTCATGAGGGATGGATAATTTATCTTCCCAACCAATGGGATTACATTAGTTACACAAATTTGGCACTTGATCACCCCCAATTATCCAAAATTGATTCAATAAGAAAAAAGACTCTCTAATGCTTCAATAAGGAAATGTCATCTCTGACAAGTTGTAATGAAACATAATTTCACCCACATACATGTGTACTCCTTCCTCACTCTTAAATTTTTAAATTTAAATTATTATTCAGATTTTATATTTAATTTTATGGACACTGACTGGTACAAGTTCATTGTAGCTTTTCTTGGAGAAAACTACACATTTGAAACATCTCTCAAAAATAAAGTGTGTTATACACATTCAGGTATATATTTATTCTTTTACTCAAATATTAGTATTGTATTTCAATACTATAATAAAATGATAAAATGTATAGATGCTAAAACCTAGTTTTAGGCACTTGAAAATGTCAAATTTAACCTACCTTCAATTTTATATTTGTGTGAAGATTTAGTCTTGATATGCAAATTAATGTTATAGATAAATTAATAAAAAAATAGTATTTGTCAGGAATCTAGAACAACAAACATGTTCTGACACCACTCGTTAGGATCTTGCTCCTCAGAAAGAGCACAGTATGATTACCAAATATATAAGCAATTGAATATGCGGAAATAACCAGAAACACAAGTAACTAGAATTCACCAATAGCACAAAATATGAGAGACAATACACTATCTTGTATTAACACTATACAGAAAAGAATACATCAAAGAGCCGCCACACTCTTTCACCTTACAGAGATTCGCCACACCTCAAGTGTACAGTAATTCTTCTCACACACACTCTCCTACACAAAAACGGTCCCAACAACCAACTCACACACAGAATTGGTGTTCACCTCACCAACCAGTCAGTAATAACCCTGCCGGTACATCAAGCACTCTATAGCACTTCAAGCTGATCTCTCATGAACCTGCAACCTGCAATTCAAAGACCAAACTTACATGTAGATCCCCAATGAGCTTACAACAACCTGCAACGCATAGATCTTACAACTAGAAGGAACTCTTCCTTTCTATCTCATGCCTTTAACAATACATGCCAATGGGTCTATAAATAGATCCTTAACTCAAACACTAACTTAGACTCTTAATTTAGACAATTATCCTCACAACCCAAGACTCTGGCTGGTCTTGACATGCAAACTCATCGTTCACTTAACTAACTGTCCGTGAAACGAACACTTCGGGAACACACAAGCGACCGACGTCGGTCCCTGCTGGTCTGGTTCTGCCGACGTCGGCCGACTTCCTGCCGTCGCCGGTTGCCTTCTGCACTGGATTCTGCCGACGTCGGTCATGCTGCCGATGCCGGTTCCTGTAGAACTTAGCAACCATCTGTTCCTAGTTTGCAAAGGTTGAAGCTTTTAGCTCCACAACCTAACAATCTCCCACTTGGAGATAAATAGCTGCAACCTGTACCTGTACCTGTACACCATCTAGTTTGTTTCCTTGGCTTTGTATCCCTCCTCAAGATCACTCTTGAAGACCAACCACCACAAAATCCGTGATGCAAAATCTGTCATCCAAATTACCTGCCACATCCGCATCTACAACCATGTAGAAAAAAGAACTCGACCCTGCATAGCATGTGCACCTGCTGCTGGTCCCACTGAACTGCCCTTCAGTATTACTCTCCCGAATTGACTCCAAACTTGTGACAACTCCCACTGCTTGGGAAAACTCAGGTTTAGTACATACCATGCACTCAACCTCATTATGTGAATCAAGACACCTGTTCTATGAACTGTCTAACCATCGGCGTGCTAACCGGTTTCACACAATCATCCTGAAACAAAGTCAACAAGACCTCCATGTCTCTAGAACACACTCATGCCAAAGAATCTTGCTGCTCCCAGATTCTCCATGACAAACCCCTGAACTAGCTTTACCTTTAGTTCAGAGATACCTGTATATGTAACCCTGCAACAAGCACATCATACAGAAAATAGAATAGTGTAGCTAATACTATCCAACCTGGTAAAGAGAAACACAATGATCAAACCTCCATTGCCCTGCAGCTAATACAAGATCATATACCCTGATCTTCCATCTCACGTATCCATTTCTGCTCTTCTTCATCCTCAACATCCATTCGTCTCTCAGTGCTTACTTCCAGCTGGCAACACTACCCAAAACACCTGTTTGGTTCTCCTCCAAGGAATCACATCCTCATCCATGCCTAGCTCCCACTGTTTCCTGGATCTACCTGTTCTGCTTCTTCAATAACTTCTTGGTCCTATGCCATAAGTGAGCAACAAGTAGTGTAAAGAAGGGAAATGATGAATTTAAGAACTTACTTACACCTTCAGTCCTCCAAATGGGCGCTTGAGACTCCATGACAACTCGATGTCCACCCAAAATTCATCTCAGTAACTGATGCCAGTCACATCTCAGTCTACAGCCGACCGATGTCGGTTCCTTGCGACTGCCTCCTTGCCGACGTCGATTTCCCCTGGCCGACGCCGGTCTCTGTCTGCCCCGAGTCACCGACGTCGGGCTGCACATAGCCGACGTCGGTCCCTGTCTGGACGCCGACGCCGGTTTTCCTGCCGACGTCGGTCTCTGTGTTTTTCTTGTGAGACCTGACTTTTTCCCGCGAGCTCTTTTTGGATCAAAACCTTGTCCAAATCACCTTTGCTCTGCTCAGAATTCCTCTGCACCTTATGCTGAACTCTGTCCGTCACTTTCTCCTTGAAAACCAAGGCTTTCCCGTTCTTGTCACTAACATCGGATTCCTCAAGAAACCTCACTTTCTTCTTCTGCATACAGAAACCACGATCCATGCCTTCCAAATCCGAAAGCATATTCTTTGACTCAAGAACCAGCATCTCCTTCTTATCTATGTGACCAAGCCTATCAAGCCACATCTCTGAATCTACAGCTGAAGTAGATAACCCAGAAAGAGAATCAGTAAAACAAGTAGATAGATAAAGCGTACCTACTTTCTTACCTCTAGCTATAACAAGTGTACCCTTGGTAACCTTCCAAGAGTCCGCTGTGAGAGTTACTGTGCAACCCTCTTCACCCAAACTTCTAACAGAAATCAGATTCCGCTTCAGAACTGGGACATGCATGACCTCCTTTAACACCCATGTGTCACCTGTCTGCAATTTCAGCTTCACTTTGCCTTTGCCAACAATTTGACAAGACTTACCATCCCCTACACAAATTTCTCCAAAGTCTCCTTGGACATACTCATGAAAAAATTCTCTATGTGGAGATGCATGAAAAGAGGCACCAGAATCTAATACCCAAGATTCTACTTTATCCAAAGAACATACCAGAGCATCCTGTGCAACGTAGCCTGCGACATCTGCTTCTTCTCCATGTTCTTCATGATGATCTTCACCCGATCTGCAATCTCTCTTTAAGTGCCCTTGATTTCCACATTTCCAGCAGGTTATTCTGCCATACCTGGACTTGGATCTTTTGCCTGTCTTCGACCTTGATCTCCCACGCTCTGTCCTCTCTCTTGGCCTTCCTCTTCCTTCAACACTCAAAGCATTTCCAGATAATTCACCTGTGCTTTTCCTGCGTATCTCTTCATTCAAGATTACACTCACAACATCATCCACTTTTAAGACTTTTGAAGGAGACACAATATTAGAAACTGCCATTACCAAACCTTCCCAACTTTCAGGTAATGAACACAAGATTAAGAGAGCTCTAAGTTCATCATCAAATACAATATTCACTGAACTTAACTGGTTTACCAAACCATGGAAATCACTAAGATGGCTATGAATAGATCCACCTTCCAACATTTGCAAATTAAATAAACGCTTCATAAGAAATACCTTGTTTGAAGTCGAGGGTTTTTCATACAAATTTGCCAAAGATTTCATCAACTCCACCGTTGTCTTACACTGTGATAAGCTGGAAATCACAGATGAATCAAGACTCAATCTAACAGATCTCAGAGCCTTCTGATCAAGAACCTCCCATTCTTCATCTTTCATATCCAAGGGTTTGCTAGCAACCCCACCCAACGGTAAGTACAAATCTTTCTGATACAGATAGTCCTCAATCTGCATCCTTCATAATTGGTAGTTCTTGCCATTAAACTTTTCCATTCGTAGTTGACTGTTTTCTGCCATTGCTCAACTCCCACTCAAACAGAAACCCTGTGAGTAACCTGTAATCAAAACACACTACCCAGATCTACACCAATCTGTTAGTATCCCAACCAAAAGCTCTGATACCACTTGTTGGTATCAAGCTCAAGAACCTACAACCAAGGCTCTGATACCACTTGTCAGGAATCTAGAACAACAAACATGTTCTGACACCACTCGTTAGGATCTTGCTCCTCAGAAAGAGCACAGTATGATTACCAAATATATAAGCAATTGAATATGCGGAAATAACCAGAAACACAAGTAACTAGAATTCACCAATAGCACAGAATATGAGAGACAATACACTATCTTGTATTAACACTATACAGAAAAGAATACATCAAAGAGCCGCCACACTCTTTCACCTTACAGAGATTCGCCACACCTCAAGTGTACAGTAATTCTTCTCACACACACTCTCCTACACAAAAACGGTCCCAACAATCAACTCACACACAGAATTGGTGTTCACCTCACCAACCAGTCAGTAATAACCCTGCCGGTACATCAAGCACTCTATAGCACTTCAAGCTGATCTCTCATGAACCTGCAACCTGCAATTCAAAGACCAAACTTACATGTAGATCCCCAATGAGCTTGCAACAACCTGCAACTCATAGATCTTACAACTAGAAGGAACTCTTCCTTTCTATCTCATGCCTTTAACAATACATGCCAATGGGTCTATAAATAGATCCTTAACTCAAACACTAACTTAGACTCTTAATTTAGACAATTATCCTCGCAACCCAAGACTCTGGCTGGTCTTGACATGCAAACTCATCGTTCACTTAACTAACTGTCCGTGAAACGAACACTTCGGGAACACACAGGCGACCGACGTCGGTCCCTGCTGGTCTGGTTCTGCCGACGTCGGCCGACTTTCTGCCGTCGCCGGTTGCCTTCTGCACTGGATTCTGCCGACGTCGGTCATGCTGCCGACGCCGGTTCCTGTAGAACTCAGCAACCATCTGTTCCTAGTTTGCAAAGGTTGAAGCTTTTAGCTCCACAACCTAACAGTATTAATGTTATAATTAATTTGTCAAAATAAATATTTATTATAATCTTAAATTATTTAATTATATTAGATAATTATTAAATTTTGATATTCAACATATTATTTATGCTAATTAAATATGAGTATAAATCCTAATTAAATACTAGGATGAACATATACTTTAAAAGACTTATTTGAAGTTGATTATTAATTAGTAATGCCTGAAATCTTATGATGGCTTTACTTAAAAGGTGAAGTTGAGTTACCTTAATATTAACTTGGGAAATCAAGGGTTATAGATTGAGAATTTATTTGATATTTATTTGTGGGACTCGTAGTTAATTATTTGGAACAAAGCCTACAATGTTAGTTTCAAATGGCATGCAAATAATAGAAAATGGGAGAAAATGATATTTAGGAAGGGAAAGAGAAGGATGTTACACATGAAAGATACATAGGGAAAGGCCACTGAAAGCTGGAAGAAGAAAGAAACGCTTTGGAAGCAAAAAAAAAATCTGTAATAAAAAGGAAAGCGTACCAGGTGGGTATTGTACTTATTTTAATGGTATAATTTGTATTGAAAGAATTTTGGATTACAAAGTATATAAAATTAGGGAAACTCTGTGAAATCTATGAGTAAACCTTGTAGAAAGATTTTGGGAAATATATTTTGGTAATATCTTTAGAAACTAGAATTCTTCCCATATTAACCCAAAATATTTTATTGGAAGTAGTGACTCGAAAGCGATAGATAAATTTAAGAAAATGTCAATAAATGAAAAAAGTTAAAATAATAATAATAATGGGTGAGACAATCATGAATGAGGACAATCTAAATGATTTATTCTAGGTTAGAATATATATTTTGTCTTTGAAGTAATGAAAAAATGAACGCTAGATATTTTTAAGTGTTTGTATCTTTTATAAGCCTAAAAAAATGAATATATTACATCACTTATAAATATATATGTATAATGCACAGACAAGCCCATGACGTTTTCAAAATTAAGGATTTTTGAAAATTTGTATTTTTCACAAAAACAAATATGTTTTTGTTTCCCCATAACATAAACTTAAATAATAATAATTAAAAAAACAACTCTTTTCTTTTCCGCTACACTTTAACATTGATGCCATATCAAGTTTTATTCCTTTTTTTTCTTTAGCTCAGCCCATGAGCAGCATCGTTAACTTTCCTTTCATTGACTCAGCCCAAAGAGCAGCACGACCACCTCTTTATTTCATTAACTCAGCCCAAAGAATAATGATACCATTCTTTTATCTATGTTTTTTCAACTTAATAGAATTGCATCCCATTTCAATAAAGGATTTCAACAAAATCATAACACACCTCTCTGCATTTCAACAGGGGTTCAATATGCATTTATCTCCAGGTCTGGAATGACATATACATATATAAAATTGCTGAGGGCATGGTCTATTTGAGGGAGGGAGGGGGTGGCGCACGAGTCATTCCACTGAGTTTGGAAATTTTTACCATGAAAATGAATTTCTTTATTTCCATCATAAACTTCTTTGTTGGTCGACGCATTCTTGTTTTACATTATGTGAGTTGACGAGAAAAGAAATGGGAGACCCACATTTTGTAGTTATTAAATTTATATGTATAATTATACAATTAATATGGTTTAAATTTTATATGTATAAATATATAATTAAAATGATTAGATATTATTTACGTTGAAAATAAGAGGTAATATAATTTATATTAATTTATATAATATTAAATATTATATTATATTGATTACTATATAATTGGAAACTATACAGTGGATAGTAAGTTTATGAATTTTGATCAACCTATGTAAATAAAATAGGGTTTTTTTGTTTAAAACATATCATAATATGAAATTGGTTTAAATAAATAATAATCAATTACCCTAGAACATATAATTTGATTGTAGGCATTGTTTTAAACTCTATGACTAAATTATTTAGGGGTAGGGATTTTATTTCATTTCTTAATGTTGGAATTTTTATATGAAATGAAAATATTATAAGGCTTATGAGGAAATTATCAGAATATGTTTGAAAACTATTGAATTGTGGCAATACATATTTTGTGTTAATTTAAAATTATGAAAAATAGATAATTAGAGTCTTTCATTAATTTTGTTGGTTTTAGGGGAAGCCAAACTTAACCATTCTGAAAAATGTCTAATAAATCTTTGTTTTCTTAAATATACTTCTTTTATACAAATAATTGAATTGTGCTTGGAATTATCTATTATAAATAAGTTAATATAAACTTTTGTTGTCATATTTGGTTAATGTATGCTTATTATAACAGATATTGCATGTATGTGTTAATGATCCTTAGATTAGTTTACCTGGTTGGTGAGCATATGCTTTAGATTATTTATCTATTATGTATATTATGGGACCCATATTGATGATACTACCAAAGTGGTGAGACAGTTTCTCAAGCCTAGTTAGCATCATCAATGATGGGTATGGGTAACTTGATCAAGTGATGTGTTATGAATTTGACTAATCTAGATGATCATAAGTTATTTAAAAACTTAAGTAAAAGTAATGTTAGATTAATATTATCAATTCACATGTATGATTTGCATGTTATACGATATCATAATAGAAACGTATTTTTATTTATGATACACGTCATGTAATAGAATCTTACAGCGCATGGGGGTACTAGCATGTCTCATTTTGGATTCTCGCACTATTGTATCTACCTATTCGTGAAGGGAGGGCCATTCCTTGATAGGGGATTGTGCAAAAAATCATTGGTCCATGGTTGGAGTGCTAAAGAGCTTGGATGATACTCTCCCTCCCCCTCTGCAGTACAATCTTAGAGACAACACTTGAAGTTATCAGAGATACATGAGTTGGTGCAACTCGAACTCCAGAGAGTTAGTTATCTATATATTGTATATAAGGCTAAATGCCTATAAATTTTTTAAATGTAATATTATTTTACATGAACAATCGTTGTTGTATTGTGAGACCAACCATAGTTATGTCATTATGTAGTTACTAAATACTTGTATGTCTAATGTGCATTTAGACATGGTAATTTATACATTTTATGACTGAGACAATCCTGTTTATGCTAGAGATCATGAGAATTTCCAAAGTACATTTATTTATTATTTACAACTATCTATATGTATATATGTTATGTGATAATGTACATCTTTGATGTCCTAGCTTATGTGATTTTTGATGCAAGTTATATTGTTTAGAGGCATGTTGAGTCTTCTCACTATAGTAAGGAACATGGTTATCCTTACTTATGTATGCAACTTTCCAGTAAACACGTATACCTTTAGTAGTTTTGGTAGAACTACATCTAGCCTTGATTCTATGTATGTAGGTGATATCACAGATATGTATGGTAGCTTGGGGAGTGAGCGCGGGCATATGAAACTAACCTTGATAGGTATTCCTTAGTGTGACATCTATTATAAATGCTAGTGAAAGCAAATAGCCTTTTTGTAGCTCAGATTTCTTATGCAATCTTGACGATAGGATCAAGTCTATCACATCTTATAAGGATAAAAACTTGTATGCAGTATTTTTCATGAGGAAGTTAATTGTACAAGTGACTAGACATTTCTAGAATAACATAGTGCATCGTGAGGTATACCTAGAGATCATGTTCTCTTCAAATTATTTTTGAAGGTATACTCAGACAATATAATCTTGACTTGCTTTATTATTATGGTTAGGTGTAAGATTGTTGTTGGTGTTGAGTCAGATGCTCAAGCACAAAGACATATGAAAGTATGGGATGTCATAGAGTTTTATAGTATGGAAAGTACCCAGATGATAAATACTATATGTTGGGTGAATATTTTGTCAACTAGCTAATTGGTGAGCAAAATAGGTCTTATCATCCACAACAAAGAATATTGGTCGGCCCAGTGTGTAGGTTTGCTACATCAGAGGTGGATAAATCTCTCCTCTCATCAAGGGGAGGTTCATTATAAATATGCGGGAGCTATATACTATAGATATAAGCAAAAAATAACACTCAGGGGTAGGATAAGCCATCCATCTCTCTTCTTTCAGAGATGATGTTAACAAATAAAGGAGAAAATCTAGGTGTAAACACTGAAGGCACTTCTCTTCTTTCAGAAGTGTTCTTGCAGGAAACAATAGAAGTTCTTTTAGGTAGTGACAATGGAACTGGTAACAAAGGGTAGTAACCAGCAATATGAAACAGAACATAAAGTTTCCACCTCAACTGCCCAAAGAGTGAAACACAAAAGATAATGGGGGCACAAAGTCATCCCAAAATCCTCAATATAGAAAGAAACAAAAAAACACACACTGAAAACAATTGTGAAAGCACAAAGTCTTCCTCATAGTTATTTTTAGGACACCTTCTTGATTACTTTTACTAGTTCTACCTGCCAAATTAAATAGACAAGAACACATTCAGAAGACAGTCATAAGAACAATCTCTTAAAATGATACAAGCTATAACAGCACAAAGTCTGCAAATGACTTGCTTTCTCATTCAGATAAAATGATATGAACAACAATCTGAGCTCAAAGTCTCAGTATTCTCCTTTCAGTTTGGGCAAAGTTTCACTTCTGTAAAAATGAAAAGATCCCCTCCTCTTGCATAATGAGAGAAAAATACAATGTATAGCAACCAAGCAAAGCTTGGAGCTCTTTCCCATGGGATAGCCCATGCTACAGTCAATGCCTTTAATGCCTTTCTAGGTTTGTCAAAAGATTGTGTTGAAAATAGGGCAGCTATCTTAACTATGGCAAGTCATTTCATCCCATATGTCTTCTCCTAAGTCTGGATCATCTGGTCTGTCCCCTTTGATGTCTGTGGTGATGTCCATTTTGTCTTTACTCTGAAGGAGACCAACAAGCCATGCCTTCAATGTTTGCAAGCTTGAAAATCTACTCTGTAAACTGTTATAGCTATAGAAATAACTTCTACATAGATATTTTCCTCTTTGTCTCTTCTTGCTGCAATTTGAGCTCATGGGCTATCTTTTCCCCTTTCTAGTTTTGTCTTTTCCTGGCATTTGAGCTCTTAGGGCTATATCATCAGTCTTGTTGGTTCCTTACGCTCTTCCATCAGTGATTCTTCCCTTTGACATTTTGGCCTTTTACATTCAGGTCTGCATTCAAGATTTCAAAGTTCGATAGCTATTTCATTTCTATGAATTTGACGTCTTCAGGCCCATCATCATTAGGAAACTAACGGCTAGTTTGTTGCCCTAAATTTGACGGGTACGAGGACGTCACCAGATGTATGGATCCCAATGGCTAGTTCATGGTGTTTAACTTCAACGTCTGCGGGCCTATCATATTCCTTGGCAATTCCTTTAGCTTTGCCATTTGATCCTTTTTCGTAGGGGACCTACCCTTCGGGGTCTTGAGAAAGTTCCAATTTTTGCTCAGAGAGAGCCCCCCACAAGGGTATATGCCCTTTTGGTTAGTCTTCGGATGGCCTTCAGGTTTATATTTTCTCGACGAGCTTTTGCCTTTTTCGATGGAATTTGGCCTTGTTTTCCTTCAGACAAAAAGTTTGAAGGAATTCCTTCACTTTGTCTTTTCCCGCCGGGTTTTGGCTTTCATGCTTTATCTGTCGGGCTTTTCCTTCAGACAAAAAGTCTAAAGGAAAGCTTCTTTTCCTTAGCTGTTTGTTCCTTTCAATTTCTTTGGGCTTTCTTCCCGAGTGAATTTTTTTAGACAAAATGTCTGAAGGAATTTTGCCTTGGCCATTTTCTCAGGGAAAATCTTTCTGAAGGAACTCTAATGGCTTTTTCACTTAATTTCCTTCAGACAAAAAGTCCAAAGGAAATATTCCCTATCAGCCTTTGAACAAATTTGAAGGAATTTTATCTTTTTTTCCTTCGCTCACTGCCCTCTGCAGGGGCACTTGGCCTTGGTTCACCGCCCTTCGAAAGGGCACTTGTTCCTTTGGCTTTGGGGTAGCCCCTTGAACCGATCGATTGAACCAACTTTGGTTCAACGGTTCAATTAGTTCATTATTCGTTATTTGGCTAAGTCTTTTTGATCTTTTAAACCAAGCACGTTGAACCAATTGGTCGTTGAACTTGTTGAACCGTTGAACCAAAATGGTTTAAGGTTCAACGGTTCAAGCCTTTGTTTTTTTTGCTAAGTGTTTGAAGTCATTGAACCTTGAAACGGTCGAACTTTGAACCTTGACAAATGCGCTTAAATCTTGTTAATGACGTTGAACCTTGAACCCATTGAACCCTTGAACCCTTGAACCTTTTTTGGTTCAAGGTTCAATGGTTCAATGGTTCAATCCTTGCTTAGAATCTATTGACGATGAACTCTTTTGGTTGAACCAAGGCATTGAACCAAAATTGGAAATTCTAAGTGTTGGAATCTTGCTCTTTTGAAAGAATTTACCTGTTAAAGTCAATAAACCCTTTGAACCTATTTATTTCCTGTAGAGTCCGTAGATTTCTTCTTGCGAAGTCGGTAGAAACTGAGTCCATAGTTTTCTCTAAGTTTTCTCCAACCTTGAAAGAGTCTGTAGAAATCTAGCTCAGGGAGTCTGTAAAAACCTTTCTGCAGAGTCCATAGTTTCATGCCTGTGGAGTCCATAGAAATTAAGTTCGTAGTTCCACCTGCAGAGTTTGTAGATTCAAGCCTATAGAGTTCGTAGATTCAAGCTTGCAAAGTCCATAGATTTCTACCTACAGAGTTCATAGAAACAAGTTTGTAGAACTGGGGGAGTCTGTAGAAATTATCTGCATGGTCCCTTAGCTAAAAAAAGTTTGAAAAATAGATAATTTGAGGGCTCATAATAATTTTTGAGAAGGGAAGAGATAATTTTTGGCTTGTAGGACCAAAAATAGTTCATGTGTTGTCCCAAAAAATGAGTGGCAGACTTTGGGGACAACAACTAGCTCTAGTTGGGGAACTTCCCTTAAGATTTTGAAGCCGCTAAGGGGAGTAGAGACTAGAATCTCTAGTGCCTTAAAGTGTGCCATTGGGCTATGGAGTCATGCTACCCAAAAATAAAGGCTCAAAAAAATGAAAATGAACAACACAAAAAAAAAACAAAAGCTATACAAATATACATATGTACAGGGGAACTTATCTGATACTTCAAGAGTTAAAGTGCTTCAGATGCTGCCCGTTGTGAGGCAGAGAAAAGAGCGTGCCATATTGATACTTCAATAAGAAGCTATTTTCACCATTGAGCTGATGAATAATAAATGGGCCTCTCCAAAGAGAATTAAACTTTCCATGCATTCCCTTTGGTTCTCTTCTCTTGTCCCATAAAAGGACTTGATCTCCAATCTAGAAATCATGATTTTTTATTTTCTAGTCGAAGAGCTTCTTCACCAGACTTTGATGTGTGGTAATTCGGTCCACCACCATAGTTCTCTGCTCATCTAGCTAGGTCAAGCACATGATCCTCTTATCAAGGGAGCTTTCATATGTTTGATCTTCATTTGCCTTAGCCAATTTTAATGTTGGCAATTCCAAGGTGATTGGTATTTCAACATTAAGACCATAAAAAAGTTGAAAGGGAGACATACCGATTGCTCTCTTTGGTGTAATATTGTCTACCCACAAAGCATCAGCCAATGTTTTATGCCATGTCCTTTGGTTGTCATCTACCAGCTTTTTGATGATAGTAACCAGGTTCTTGTTGCTTGATTCAGCTTGTCCATTCCCTTGTGAAAAGTAATCGGAAGAGTGGGAGAGTGTAATCCCATAGTAAAAATAGAATTGAGTGATTTTCTAGGAAGTGAAACAAGCTGCATTATCAATGACAATCTTGGTTGGGATCCCAAACCTGAAAATAAAGTTCTCTTTGAGGAAACTACACACTACTTCTGAAGTAGCATGCTTGGTTGGGATAGCTTCCACCCACTTAGTGAAGTAGTCTATGGCTGTAAGGACATAATCATGTATAGCACTTGAAGATGGGTTTACAACTCTAATAAAATCAATTCCCCATTGCTGGAAAGGCTCCTCTATGACCATTGGCTTGAGAGGCAGGGCAGTTAGCTTGGGTCTCCCAACAAACTACTGGCACAGTTCACATTTTCTTACCCACTTGTACGCATTTTGAAAGAGAGTTGGCCAGCAATACGTGGCCTGCATAATCTTATGGGCAGTCATAGGAGCAAAAAAATATCTTCCACAAGCCAAATTGTGGAAGGACCTTAAAATTTGGTTATGTTGCTCTTTATCCATGCAGTGAAGGAAAACTCCATCAAGGCTCCTCTTATACAGGTCGTTGTCCCAAAAGATGAAATTGGCAGCTTTCAACTTGATAGTCCTCCTCTTTATAAGATAGGTGAGCAGGACACTCACCATAAGTAAAGAAATGAGTAATGCATGAATACCACTCATTCATTGTGGAGACAAAGAGGACTATTGGCATGTCTTCTTCTTTTGATTCTTCATGTTTTGGCCTGTTATTAGCAATCAATTAGCATAGGCCTTTTCCCCACACCAACTTCGTTGGTTTGATGACTAGATCAAACTCTTGGATTTTTACAATCCAATTACCTCTTTTCATCCCAAACTCCTGCTGAGTTAGTATAGATTTGACCGTGGTATCAGGAACCAAGGCAGTAACATGTGAATTCATGATATAGAAATGAAAATGCTTCACTGTCTTTACCACCGCATAATCATGCTTCTCCATGTTCAAGTACTTCAGCTCATGAGCTTTGAGAGGACAACTCATGAAATAAATGGGAGATTCTATACCTTCTTTATTCTATTGAACTAGAATTGTTGAAAGCGTGTGTTCAAAAGCATAGCTGTATATTGTGAAATCCTTGTTATAGTCTAGACAAACTAGAATTGGGGCATGAGCAATAGCTGTCTTGATGTCTTGGAATGCAAATTTGCCTTCGTTATTCCAACTGAAATTGGCCTTTCCCTTCATCATATTTACAATATGACGAGTCTTCTCATCAAACTCAAGGATGAATTTTTGTAAAAAAATCACTTTTCTAAAGAAAGAGTGAACTGTAGTCTTACTCGTGGGCAAGGTAAGCTCTTGGATAGACTTGACTCTATCTGAGTCAATCTTTATGCCTTCTTTGGACACAATGTGTCTGAGAAGCTTTCCTTCTGTCACTCCAAACACAGATTTCTTGGGATTCAAAGAAATGCCATTCTAGCGGCAGCATTCCAACGCTTGTTGCAAGTGGTGCACATGATCCAGATGATGCTTAGAAAAGACAGTTAAGTCATCAAGATAAACTATAATGAACTTACCCATTTCATCCTTGAAAGCAAGGTCTATTGCCTTCTGAAAGGTGGTGCCAGCATTTATCAAGCCAAAAGGCATACTTCTATATGCAAACGTGCCCCAAGGTGTGGTGAAGGTAGTCTTGTGCTGGTCTGCTTCACCAACTTCAACCTGATTATATCTTGAGAAGCCATCTAGCATTGATAACATCTCCAAACTAGTCACTATTTAAAGTACTTGATCCATGATTGGCAAAGGATAGTTATCTTTTAAGGATGACTGATTCAAGTTCCTAAAATCCACACAAAGGTAAATTTTGCCATTTTTCTTCCTTACAGGCACTATGTTTGCAATCCATGTGGAATGATGGATTGGAAAGATGATCTTAATGTTTAGCATTTTTTGTATTTTAGACAGAATAGTACCTGATATCTTTAGATTGTACTGCCTAGATTTTTGCCTGTAAGGTGCCGAATCAGTCTTAAGAGGAATGTCATGGCAGATTTTTTCCACCCTAAGTGACTTCAAATCATCATAAGAGTATGCTAACACATCCATGTACTGGCTAAGCAAAGTAGTGAACTTGAACCTCTCCTCAGGAGTGTAGCATTTCCCAATGTTCACCATCTTGGGATCTTCTTTGGTACCCAGATTTACCTGATCAAACTCTTGGGAGGAGTTTGAATCTGTTTGTTGTTGTTTGATGAATCTATAATATTTGTCAAATAGCTTCTCAAGTGAAACCAAGCCTTCAGGAATTTTATTTCCTTTCAGCTGTAGGAATTCTTCATCTGGGCTTGAACTTGATTTAGGCACTGGTTCAAGCTGTTGAGGCTTATACCTTCAAAGTGCAGCCATTCAAAGTTGTCTTTTTGTTCCAAGAAGGCAATGATTTGGTTGTCATTATTAAACACCTACCAATGACTGGCATTATTAGGTACACTTAGATGAAAGACCAACTCAATAGTGTCCCTGTCTCCTTTTAATTTAGGGTGAGAAACCAAAAGAGTGGCTGAAACAACCAGTCCATCAACTCGGTCATTAAATTCTATAGGAATGGCAAAAATGTTGAAAGCATCAAAGCTCTCAATCTGATCCCAGACTAGATTGTGGTAGTGGTGCAATCTCTCATTTTTGGTTTGATACAGGTTTCTCACCTAACAAACCACAAGTTCAACATCTCCTTTAGCATGAAAGATCTTGACGCCTTTGTCATGAGCAGCCCTCAATCGAAGCAACAGTGATTCATACTCAGCTATGTTATTAGTGTTGCTAAACTATAATTTGTAGGATGAAGGAAAAATATCTCCTTAAGGAGATATCAGCACAATTTTAGCTCTTGAACTGGTAGAGGAGTAGCTACCATCAAATTTTAGAATCCATACTTCACTAGACACTGCCTTTTCTTTGGATTCTTCTTCGTTTGGAGGAGATTCTTCCACACTTGCATTACACTCTACCAATTATTCTGCTATTCTTTCTGAAATAATTTTCAAGTTGTCATCCTCGTAAGCTTCATCAGGTGCCTCATGAACTTCTTCCATGGATAGAAATTAGTTACCCATGCCTGAAGACTCAAACAAAATTTGAGCTTCAGGTGCTGATGTTTGGGTGACCACATATTTTGCTTCCTTTTCAGGAAGCAATATTTTCATAACGCCTTTGACTGGGATCCTTCCTTTAGATAGATCCATGCTTAATTCACCTCCAACGTCCTTGCAAAAATTTTACCCAGGAAGGATGACACACGATGCTAGGACATCGGCTATTAGGACAATCATCTTGATTCTTTTGTCTAAAAACGCTGTAAATGCAAATTGAGCATCTTTAATTTGTCCTAGCAGAGGCACTTATTTGTTCTCCATGGAGAAACATCTCCCAAATGTCTTGGTCAATGTGAGACCAAGTGATTCTGCCACTTTGGTAGGCATGGCATTGTCTGAAGCTCTGGAATCAATGGTGTAATTACTTAGCTTGTGACCATTTATCAACAGGGAAACATAGAAAGGCTCTATTTTCCAAGGGGCAGTAGGAGGAGTAATGACAATGTTTTTTGGGATAGACATGTTCCTTTGGAGATCATGAGTTACCTTCTTAGCTTCTTGTCTTGCTGGGATGGTTTGGTTCTTTACACATCGAACCAATTTATCCAACTGATCAGGGTTGGACTATAGAAATTTAAATTCAGACATTTGAATTTTGGTTTTCTTGACATGGTCAATTATGTCAAATGTTGGAAATGAACTAGGCATAGAGGATGGGAGTTCATCCTTTTGGTTTTTTGAAGGGGCAGGATCGGTCTGTGAATTTGAAGTTAAAGGTGAAGGCAAGTTTGGAGCACTTACTTTTTTAGCAATCACCTGGTCCTTGGGTTGGAAAGGCAGGGTGGTTCCCCTCTTAGCAATTGAAATTATAGGCTGAGATTTCTCCTCTATCTTTTCTTTATCAACTTGTTGGGCCAACTGGTTCTAGGACCATGTGAAAATAGTGTATGATCCTTCAACTGCTTTACCTTCACTTCTGGGTTCATCCTGATAATTTAGGAAACCAATGTGGGAATCGCCAGTTGATTCCTCTTGGTCTTTCATGAAGAGATCAACGTCATTTTCTTGATCAAACTCAAGTTGGAAATGTTCTATTTCTAGATATCCAATTACTGAGTTGGTTGGAGGTGCTTCGAGGGTAAGGTTCCTCTATGGAGGGGGAAGATGATTTACTTGCCCTCGGTATCTGACAGCATTGCCTTGGTATGACTGATTTTGGAATGTCCTCTTTGGTGCACCTCTATATGAAGGATTAGAAGACATTCCTTTTGCCATTTGCTTTCTAAGAGCCAGCAACTCATTTGCTAGCTTCTGCACCATTGGGTCAGTGGTGGTTGTAGGTGAGTATTCATAGGAAGAAGAAGATTTACCTCTATTTGGATCTCTTCTTATCTTTCCTGCCAAGATAAGGTCATCCTCTACCTCAATAGCCAAATCTTTAGCAGCCTCAAATTCTATGTGGCCAGCACATCTTAGCAGAAAACTCACTTCAGGCAGCTGTGAGTTGATGAAGTATTTGAGGTTTTCAGGTGTTGGCCGAGCAATTACAAGAATTTGGTTTCTTAGCTTATCAAACTTTGCTATGAAATCCCTCATAGGTTCACGACGTCCCTTCTTCATCTATGTGAGTTGGGCTAGCAAGGCATGTGCATCATCTACAGGCTTAAACCTAGCTTCAAATTTAGCTTTGAGTATGTCCCAGTCAGTCACTGATCTAGCTTGCAAATGGTAGAACCAGTCTGCAGCAGCACTTTGTAGTGTTTCCATGAAAAGACTGACTGCCACGTCTTCAAATTCCACTCATATTATGCCACAGGCTATGCTAAAGGTTGCAATGGTTCGTCAGGATGAACTCTCCCATCACCAAAGAATTTGGAAAAATTCTTCCTTGAGCTGCGTGGAAGTTCATGCAGAGGTGGAGTCAAATTAAGTGGGCCAAATGAGTTACGCTAGGGGCCTTGAACTGCCATGATGAGATTATGAAAAAGAGGGATAACAAATCTAGGTTGAGTACTTATAGGCAAAGCTCTGCTGACAGTAGAAAAAGTAGCTCTACCCTGTGTTGGTGTCCTGGTACGGGTAGGAGGGACACTCCTGGATTGTTGAACTTGAAGTTGGGGAGGGAACAAGTCAAAATTCCCTTGTTGCACCAACTCAAAGATAGGGTCAACAACACCTTGAACTCTCTAGCTTCTGGTATAGTGTGGAGTTTTCCAGATTGTGAAACAAAAATGGAAAAGGATTGGATTGCTTCAGCTTGAAGCTTGAGGCTTCAAACGGCTTGTCCTTCCCCAATAGAGTTTCCAAAAAGACTGTTGGGTGAATATTTTTTCAACCAACTAATTGGTGAGCAAAATAGGTCTTATCATCCATAGCAAAAGAGATTGGTCAGCCTAATGTGTAGGTTTTCTACATCAGAGGTGGATAAATCTCTCCTCTCATCAAGGGGAGGTTCCCTATAAATATGCGGGAGCTATATACTATAGATATAAGAAGAAAATAACATAGGGGTAGAATAAGCCATCCATCTCTCTTCTTTAAGAGATGATATTAACAAATAGAGGAGAAAATCTAGGTGTAAACACTGAAGGCACTTCTCTTCTTTCAGAAGTGTTCTTGCAGGAAACAACATGAGTTCTTTCAGGTAGTGACAATGGAACTGGTAACAAAGGGTAATAACCAATAGTATGAAATAGAACACAAAGTTTCCACCTCAACTATCCAAAGAGTGAAACACAAAGGATAATGGGGGCACAAATTCATCCCAAAATCCTCAACACATAAAGAAATAGAAAAACACACACTAAAAATAATTGTGAAAGAACAAAGTCTTCCTCATAGTTGGTTTCAAGACACTTTCCTGATTGCTTTTACTAGTTCTACCTACCAAATTAAATAAACAAGAACACATTCAGAAGACAGTCATAAGAACAATCTCTTAAAATGATATAAGCTATAACAGCACAAAGTCTGCAAATGACTTGCTTTTTCATTCAGATAAAATAATATGAACAACAATTTGAGCTCAAAGTCTCAGTATTCTCCTTTCAGTTTGGGCAGATTTTCACTTATGTGAAAATGGAAAGATCCCCTCCTCTTGCATAATGAGAGAAAAATACAATGTATAGCAACCAAGCAAAGCTTGACACTCTTTCCCATGGGATGGCCCACACTGCAGTCAATGCCTTCAATGCCTTTCCAAGTTTGTCAAAGGACTGCATTGAAAATAGGGCAGTTATCTTAACTATGACACATCATTTCATCTCATATGTCTCCTCTTGAGTTTGGATCATCTGGTCTATCCCCTTTGACATCTATGGCACTGTCCATTTTGTCTTTACTTTGAAAGAGACCAACAGGCCACGCCTTCAATGTTTGTAAGCTCAAAAATCTACTCTGTAGACTGTTCTAGCTATCGGAATAACTTCTACGTAGATATTTTCCTCTTTGTCTCTTCTTGCTGTGATTTGAGCTCCTGGATTATCTTTTCCCCTTTTTGGTTTTGTCTTTTCCTGGCATTTGAGCTCTTAGGGCTATATCCTCAGTCTTGTTGGTTCCTTACGCTCTTCCATCAGCGGTTCTTATCTTTGGCATTTTGGCCTTTTGCATTTGGGTCTACATTCAAGCTTTCAAAGATCAATGGCTATTTCATTTATATGAATTTGACGTCTTCAAGCCCATCATCATTAGGAAACTAACAACTAGTTTGTTTCCCTAAATTTGACGGGTGCGGGGATGTCATCGGACGTCTAGATCCCAACAGCTAGTTCATGGTGTTTAACTTCGATGTTTACGGGCCCGTCATATTCCTTGGCAATTCCTTCGACTTTGTCCTTTGATCCTTTTTTGTAGGGGACCTGCCCTTCAGGGTCTTGAGAAAGGTCCAATTTTTTTCTAAGGGAGAGCCCCTCGCAAGGGTATATGCCCTTTGGGTCGGTCTTCAGATGGCCTTCGGGCTTATATTTTCTCGACGGGCTTTTGCCTTTTTCAATGGACTTTGGCCTTATTTTCCTTCAAACAAAAAGTCTGAAGGAATTCCTTCACTTTGTCTTTTCCCACCGGGTTTTGGCTTTCGATCTTTTTTCACCAAGCTTTTCCTTCGGACAAAATGTCTAAAGGAATTTTGCCTTGGCCATTTTCCCAGGGAAAATCTTTCTGAAGGAACTCTAACGGCTTTTTCACTTAGTAATTTCCTTCGAACAAAAAGTCTAAAGGAAATGTTCCCTATCAGCCTTTGAACAAATCTGAAGGAATTCTATCTTTTCTACCTTCGCTCACTGCCCTCTGCAAGGGCACTTGGCCTTGGTTCACCACCCTCCACAAGGGCACTTGTTCTTTTAGCTTTGGGGCAACCCCTTGAACCTGTCGATTGAACTGACCGATTGAACCAACTTTGGTTCAACAGTTCAATTAGTTTATTCTTTGTTATTTGGCTAAGTCTTTTTGATCTTTTGAACCAAGCGCATTGAACCAATTGGTTGTTGAGCCTGTTGAATCAAAATGGTTCAAGGTTCAATGGTTCAACAGTTCAAGCCTTTATTTTTTTTTATGAGTGTTTGAAGCCGTTGAACCTTGAAACGGTTGAACTTTGAACCTTGACAAATGCACTTAACTCTTGCTGACAACGTTGAACCTTGAACCCATTGAACCCTTGAACCTTTTTTGGTTCAAGGTTCAATGGTTCAATACTTGCTTAGAAGCTATTGACGATGAACTCTTTCAGTTGAACCAAGGCATTGAACCAAAACTAGAAATTATAAGTGTTGAAAACTTACTCTTTTGAAGGGATTTACCTGTTAAAGTCATTGAACCCTTTGAACGTGTTTCTTTCTTGCAGAGTTCGTAGATTTCTTCCTGTGAAGTCGGTAGAAACTGAGTCCGTAGTTTTCTCTAAGTTTTCTCCAACCTTGAAAGAGTCCATAGAAATCTAGCTCGGGGAGTCCGTAGAAACCTTTCTATAAAGTCCGTAGTTTCATGCCTATGGAGTTTGTAGAAATTGAGTTCATAGTTCCACCTGCAGAGTTCGTAGATTCAAGCCTACAGAGTCCGTAGATTCAAGCCTACAGAGTCCATAGATTTTTGCCTACGGAGTCCATAGAAATGAGTTCATAGAACTGGGGGAGTCCGTAGAAATTATCTGTAGGGTCCCTTAGCTGAAAAAAGTTTGAAAAATAGAGAATTTGAAGGCTCATAACAATTTTGGAGAAGAGAAGAGAGAATTTTTGGCTTGTAGGACTAAAAATAGTTCATGTGTTGTCCCAAAAAATGAGTGGCAGACTTTGGGAATAACACTATATTCATTATTTCTTGACCTACAACTAAATTAATATATATGTTATGGTTGTTAATGTTTGGGTAGAGTGATCATGAACTATGATAGTATGGGATATCATAGGGTACTTCAGCTTAGATGTATATACTCGAGTGGTATATATTGTATCTATATGTTTGGACTCTCACCTAAATTAATTTTTCTAAATATTTTGTTGGTTATTACTTGAGCAATATCATCATAGCAGCTAGTAGAACAACATGTATACGTGCGTACAATCTTGTGAGTATAAACAATTGATAGGTTTGACTGTTATGTTCAGTATGTCTTCTTTTATTTTGGATATTTAGTTGTGCCTAACATGTGATTCTCTATGGAGCTAGGAATGCAGATTTCTTCATCATTGCTTATATCTAGGTTTTTATGTGAGAGTGATTAGATAAGCAGGCAACCCTAAATAGTAAGGTGTTATATTAAAGTATGTCATTTAGCTATGGAATTATAGACCAGATCTTTAGAAGCTCATATGTGTCATGCGTAGTTTATAACTATCTATATGTATATATGTTATGTGATAATGTACGTCTTTGATGTCTTAGCTTATGTGAGTTTTGATGCAAGTTGTATTATTTGAAGGCCTTTGAGTCTTCTCACTATAGTTAAAGAACATGGTTATCCTTATGTATGCAACTTTTATGTAAACACATATACCTTTAGTAGTTTTGATAGAACTACATCTAACCCTGATTCTGTGTATGTAGGTGACATCACATATATATATGGTAGCTCAGGGAGTGAGTGTGGGCATAAGAAACTAACTTTGATTGGTATTCCTTAGTGTGATATTTTTTATAAATGCTAGTGAAATCAAATAGCCTTTTTGTAGCTCAGTTCTGTTTTGCAAACTTGCCGACAGGATCAAGTTTTTTGCATCTTGTAAGGATGAAAACTTGTTAAGAACTAGAGCAGTTAGGATCTAGAACACAAAGCTCTAATACCACTTGTTAGGATCTAGGAGCATAATTGATTACCTTGTATAAGCAACTAAACATGGAATTAAGCCAGAAGTAATAAGTAACTAGAAACTAGAAACAACACAGAATATGAGAGACAATACAATCTTGTATTAATACTCTTCTAGAAGGAAATACAATGAAGATGCCACACTCTTCCCACACCTCTAGGGCTTCCCACACCTCTTGTGCATACAGTAATTCTGCCTCAAGAGTTCTCTCACTCAACCAATTACAACCATAACTCAAACACAGAGTTGTACCCTCCACCAGTCAGTAACAATACTGCTAGTACACCAAGTACTCAAAGTACTCCAAGTAGATCTCCCTGATCTTGCTCCTTGTTGTGTTGCAGATCTCCTTTGACCTTACTACCCCACAGATCTCCTTTGACCTTGCACACACACACACACACACACCTACAAATCAACTGATCTTACCATGTAGATCTCCTACATGATCTTGCACACCCTGCAGATCAACTTGATCTTATAATTGGAAGGATCTCTTCCTTGTCCTTGATTACAATACAGCCCCATGGGTCTCTTAGATAGATCCCATACAAACAATAATTAGACTTCCTAATTACAATAATTAGAAACATAGACTCAAGACTAAAATTAGTCTTTTATATGCAAATTGATTGTCCGTCTAAAATTAGACCAGTTTTGGAGACGCATTCAAACGCATGCACACACAAGTTGTCGACATCAGTTCCTGTCTGACCAATGTCGGTCGACCCATAACCGACATCAGTTACTGTGAACACTGAAGATGATCGACATCAATTGATCAGATCGACATTAGTTGCTCTATAACTCAACAACCTCCTCCATTTGCATTAATGAAGCTTTTAGCTCCACAACTTAACAATCTCCCACTTGGAGATAAACAACTGCACCTATACTTGTACCTATACATCATCTAATTTTGTTTCCTGGCTTGTATCCCTCTTCAAGTTCAATCTTGAAGACTAACCACCACACATCTTGTGGTGTTACTCCTGTCATCCAAGTAACCTACCATATCTGAATCTACATACCCATGTAGAGAAGTGCTTGACCCTGCATAGCATGTTAACCTACTGCTGGTCCCTCTCAGATACCCGAGAATCCACTAAACTGCTTTCCAATGCTCCTTTCTTGGATTGGCCACAAACTCGCTAACAACTCCCACTGCTTGGGTAATATCAGGTCTAGTACACATGTACTCAACCTCATCATGTGATTGGGGACACTGTTCTGTGAACTGTCCATCCATAGGTGTGCTAACCGGTTCTGCATCCTGCATCTTGAACCTCTCCACTACCTTATTCACACAATCATCCTGAGACAACATCAACCTGTGATCTTCCCTGTCTCTAGAAATACTCATGCCAAAGAATTTTGTTGCTTCCAAATCCTTCATGGCACACCTCTAAACTAACTTTACCTTTAGCTCAGCAATCTCCTACATGTGTGACCCTGCAACAAGCATATACACTACATACAGTAACAAGATAATGTAGCTAATATTATCCAACCTGGTAAAGTAAACACAATGGTTACATTGACATTGACTAAAGCCATGCTTTGTCATCTACCTGTTAAACCTTAAACACCATTGTCCTATAGCCTGCTCAAGACCATATAACCTGGCCTTCTGTCTCACGTGTCCATTCTCTCCTTTCTTTAACCTGGGAATCCATTCATCTTTCAGTGCTTTCTTTTCATCTGGCAACTCTACCAAATCTCCCATTTGGTTCTCTCCCAAGGAATTAATTTTCTCATTCATGCCATGCTCCCACTATTTCCTAGATTCTACCTGCTCTGCCTCTTTAAAACTTCTTAGTTCTTGACCATCAGTGAGTAACAAGTAGTATAAAGAAGGGGAATAATGAATTTGAGGCTTACTTACCCTTTTAGTCCTCCACATGGGTGTTTGAGACTCCTTGATAGCTTGCTGTCTGCCCAAAATCTATTTTCTGGCTGACCCTGGTCTGCACCCGACCGATGTCGATTCCACCTGATCACCGATGCCAATTCCCTGACCGACATCGGTGTCCACTTGGTCTTTGATGTCGGTACCCTGATCAATGTCGGTATCCACCTACTCGACACCACCGACTCTGATCTGCACATGATCGACGTCGGTACCTACCTATTCGACGTTAGTTCCATCTGACCGACGTCGGTACCTGTGTTTTCCTATGAGTGATGACTTTTTACTCGTGAACTTACTTTGAATCATAACCTTGTCTAAATTGCCTTGCTTAGAATTATTCAACCCCTTGAGCTGATCTCTGCCCATCATCTTCTCCATGAACACCAAGGCTTTCCTATTCTTGTCAAAAACATCAGATTTCCTCTTTATGCAATAAACGCGATCCTTTCTTGTAGCATGTGTTTCAAGAAACCTCACTTTCTTTTGTTGCTTACAAAAATCTTGATCTATGCTTTTCGAATTTGAACTCTTACCTTTTGACTCAAGAACATGCATCCCCTTCTTACTCGTGTGACCAAGCCAACTGAGCCACGTCTCTGCATCTACATATGAAGTAGATAAACCAGAAGGAGAATCAGTAATACAAGTAGATAGATAAAGAGTACCTACTTTCTTACCTCTTGTTAAATAAGTGCACCCTTGGAAACTTTCCAAGATTCCGCTGTGAGAGTTATTGTGCATCCCTCATCACCCAACTTTCCAACAGAAATCAAATTTTGCTTTAAGACTGGGACATGCATGACCTCCTTCAACACCCATGTGTTGCCCATCTGCAATTTTAGCTGCACTTTCCCTTTGCCAACCATTTGACAAGGCTTACCATCCCCTAAATAAATCTCTCCAAAGTCTCCCTAGACATAATCATGGAAAAATTCTCTATTTGGGATTGCATGGAAAGAGGCACCAGAATTTAAAACTCAAGATTCTACTTTATCCAAGAAACATACAAGAGCATCCTGTGCAATAATACCTGCAACATCTTCTTCTTCATTTTCTTCATGCTGATCTTCTACCAACCAACAAACTTTCTTTACATGCTCTTTCTTTCCATAATTCCAGCAGATTTTTCTGCCATGTCTGGATCTAGATCTCCTGCCTATCTTTGACCTTGATTTCCCTTGCTCGATCTTTTCTCTTTGCCTTCCCCTGCTTTCAACACTTAAAGCATTCCCTGATGATTTCCCTATGCTTTTCCTGTGAATTTTTTCATTCAAGATTACACTAACAACATCATCAACTTTCAAGATATTTAAAGTAGACACAGTATTACTAACTGCCATTACCAAACTATCCCAACTTTCAGGTAATGAGCATAAGATTAAGAGAGCCTTAATTTCATCATCAAAAGCTATATTGACTGAAATTAACTAATTTACTAATCCATGGAAATCACTAAGATGACTATGTACCGATCCACCTTCCTGCATTTGCAAATTAAATAATTGCTTCATAAGAAATACTTTATTCGAAGCTGAGGGTTTTTCATATAAATTTGCCAAAGATTCCATCAACTCTATCATTGTCTTAGCCTGTGATAAGTTGAAAATCACAGATGATGCCCGGCTCAACCTTATAGATCATAGAGCCTTCCGATCAAGAACATTCTATTATTCATCTTTCATATCTGTGGGCTTGCTTGCAACCCCACCCAACGGTAAGTACATATCTTTCTGATATAGATAATCCTCTATCTGCATCTTCCATAATTGATAATCCTTGCCATTGAATTTCTCCATTCTTAGCTTACTTTCTTCTACCATTGCTATACTCCCACTCAATCAAAAACCCTTGAGAGTGACATGTAATCAATAAACACTAACCTGCTCCGAACCAGGCTCTGATGAACCTGCAACCTCACTCTGATACCACTTGTTAGGAACTAGAGCAGTCAGGATCTAGAACACAAAGCTCTGATACCACTTGTTAGGATCTAGGAGCACAATTGATTACCTTGTATAAGCAACTAAACACGGAATTAAACCAGAAGTAATAAGTAACTAGAAACCAGAAACATTGTAGAATATGAGAGACAATACAATCTTGTATTAATACTCTTCCAGAAGGAAATACAATGAAGATGCCACACTCTTCCCACACCTCTAAGGCTTCCCACACCTCTTGGGCGTACAATAATTCTCCCTCAAGAGTTCTCTCACTCAACCAATTACAACCACAACTCAAACATAGAGTTGTACCCTCTACCAGTCAATAACAATACTACCAGTACACCAAATACTCAAAGTACTCCAAGTAGATCTCCCTGATCTTGCTCCTTGTTGTGTTGCAGATCTCCTTTGACCTTGCACACACACACACCTGCAAATCAACTGATCTTACTTACCATGTAGATCTCCTACCTGATCTTGCACACCCTGTAGATCAACCTGATCTTACAATTGGAAGGATCTCTTCCTTGTCCTTGATTACAGTACAGCCCCATGGGTCTCTTAAATAGATCCAATGCAAAGAATAATTAGACTTCCTAATTACAATAATTAGAAACGTAGACTCAAGACTAAAATTAGTCTTTTACATGCAAACTGACTATCCGTATAAAATTAGACCAGTTTCAGAGATGCATGCACACAGGCTACCGACGTCGGTTCCTGTCTGACCGATGTCAGTCGGCCCATAATCGACGTTGGTTACTGCGAACACTGAAGATGACCGATGTCAGTTGATCAGACCAATATCGGTTGTTCTGCAACTCAGCAACCTCCTCCATTTGCATCAGTAAAGCTTTTAGCTCCACAAATTAACAACTTGTATGTGGTATTTTTTATGAAAAAGTTAACTTTGCAAATGACTAGACATTTTGAGAATAACATAGTGCATCGTGAGGTGTACCTAGAGATTATGTTCTTTTTGGATTATTTTTGAAGGTATACTCAGATAGTATAATCCTGACTTGCTTTATTAATATGGTTGGGTGTAAGATTATTATTAGTGTTGAGTTGCATGCTCAAGCACAAAGACCTATGATAGTATGGGATGTCATAACGTTTTACAGTATGGAAAGTACTCGGATCGTACATACTATATTAGTTATATCTTGACCCACACCTAAATTAATATATATGTTATGGTTGTTAATTTTTGGGTAGAGTGATCATGAACTGTGATAATATGAGATATCATAAGGTACTTCAGCTTAGATGTATATACTCGGGTGGTACATTATGTAGTTGTATGTTTGGACTCTTACCTAAATTGATTATTCTAGTGATTTTGTTGGTTATTACTTGAGCAATATATTCATAGTAGCTAGTAGAGTAAAGTGTATGCATCCATATAATCTTATGAGTATAAACGAATGATAGATTCAAATTTTATGTTTTGTATGTCTCATTTTTTTTGTATACTCACTTGTTCCTAGCATATGATTCTCTATGAAGCTAGAAATGCAAATTTTTTTATCATTGCTTATATCTAGGTTTTTATGTGAGAGTGCTTGGGTAAAGACACAACCCTAGATAGTAAAGTGTTATATTTGAGTGTGTCATTTAGCTATGAGATTGTATACTAGAGCTTTAGAAACTCATCTATGTCATGAGTAGTTTGTTCCCTATTTGTCTTAGAGTGCCAACCCCTTAGGTGGTGACGTCTCATAGAGGAGACCATCACATTTGAAAGGAGAAATACATTGGACTATGATTCTAAAAAGTAGATATGTAGGCTACCCAAGTTTTGGTGGGGGCATCAGGTCTAGATCCTTAGGTTAGGTTAGGGTAGACTTGATTACATAGCAATTTATGTGATTGATTGAATTAGTACCAGTACTTAGTATGAAAAAATTAGATTATGCTAATGTCCCTAGTGAGATAGTAAACATTTTGTACCATACATTTTAATTCTATTGCTTGCATTATAAGGATGTTGAAACTATTACTACTTGAAGTTATTGATTATATGATGGACTAAAGTATTCTAGAAACTGTGGTTGAATGAATGTTCAATATTTATTTTTAAAAAAATACTATTTTTTCAAAGTTCATCTAGGCGGGTTGTTACACAAAATCACCTCCAAGACCCCTAAATCTCTTGCAACTTCCCTAAAAGTTATAGATAGCCACTACATAAAGGACATTAGCTCAAAAATTGAACACTAGCACCACATGGCACTACTATCCTAAGAGAGGCACTATTATTTGGAGTTAGGTCTTGAAAAATAGTCAAAAGATGAAAGTTTCTTCTATGTTTGCTCAGTCATTTATAATACTCTGATCCATGAAAAACTTTTTATATATCTAGATAAATTCATTTTCTTCTTGTACTTACTATTTTATGAAAGTTTCATAAAATCAATCATTTTCAATTTTATTCTAGATTAACAACAGACCCAACCCTTTAATCTAGTTTAGGATTTACATAGTAAAACCTTAAAATGTTAAAACATTTGGTGAACCCATCTTACTTTAAATATTGTGTCAAAACCCTAATTTTATTTAGGGTTCATCTTCTCTAAATTTTGTACATTAAATTAGGGTTACAAAAATCTAATTTTCATTTTTTTTACTTAACCTAGCTACTTTAATTAATCCTCTACTAGAGTTTTATTTATTTAATTTAATTGAAATATTTGCAACACAAACCTAAATCAAAACCCTAGATCCACATACTAGGTCCCTATACACACAAAACATTAGTAATTACGGTTTCAATAATAATCTTATTTTTTATTACAAACTTTGTTCAACAAATTCACACATTGCACACATACTTATGTTAGATTATATTATACCTCTTGTGTGCTTTTTATTACTTGTTTACACTATATTCTTTGACAAGTTTAAAATGACATCTACAAAGACTTCTTCCCCTCATCAATTTGATGTAATCTTAAATTTATCTCCTAATTATAATAATGAATGGACTAATTTTCAATATTGTACATTAGAGCATAATAATGACTTCATTTATAATGATGATGATGATGACTATTGTTATGATAATGGATATGAGTATTAATATGAACATGAAAATACAAATGACCATGAGGATACATTAGATACATCATCTTCTTTTTCCTCTTACTCTTCTATTACTCTTAAAAATCAAATTAAAAATATAATGCCAAAAGAACCTCTTGTTGGTAGTGTTTTATTCCAATGTGATCCTAGCTTTTCAACTACTTTTGTTACTTCATTATTAAAATTAAATCAATATAAGTGCACTACATGAATGTAAAAACCCTGTTGGGGTTAACCAAAAATATATGATTTTTTAAAAATTAAACACATACAAAAAATAGATTACACAATGAAAATCTATAGAGACCATATAAAATACTCAAAGCGTGATAATAACAAACAAGCATAACACATCACATATTGTTGATCTCTAATATCATGAGAGCACATCATAATGTAAATATTGAAAGTAACTATATTAATTCAACCATAGATGATACAAGTTTACAACCACCACTATTAATATATAATAACAAGTAATTACAACTCTCATGATAATATTTAATAATAAGTACAAAACAATACAATGTACATATAATATACATGGCTCCCTTGGAGCATAATTCTCAAACACAAGTATCTATGGTAATCTCAAGTGTTGTCTTGATAAGTAGTACTCATTGTGGGGAGGGAGAGTATCATCTGAGCACTTTTCTATACTAATCATAGACCAATAATCCCTCACACTAATCTCATAAGAAAATGGCCCTCCCTTCACAGATGAGTATAAGTGATGGCACGAGAATCAAGAGAGACAAGTAAGTACCCGTGTGATGTATGATTTCAAAACTAAACATGCAGTGTATCATAAAAAACTATTCTATTGTAACATATCACATAAACATGTAAATCATACTCATGAAATGATAGTCTCACTAAACATACTTTGTTCCAAAATTTTATAAATAATAAATAATAATGATCTATAGATGAATCAATTTTATACACGCCACTTGATCAAACTACCTTCATCCGATATTATGATGCTAGTAAGTCAGTGAATTCCATCTCACTCCTTATTCTATATCAACAACACAAATTGGTCAAATACAATTCAACTACAAAATTCATTTAATTTACATCCTACTAGCAAACACATCATATAACATGCTAAACATAAGAGTAACCAAAGCATACATTTATTCTGTCAAACATATGAATGAATCTTACATTATTTTCTATCCCATACTAGAAATAATGACTACAGCTTATACCACTGGATAAATTACATATTTAATTGTATATTCTAGCTACCACATTTAGTTTACAACATACTACACCCTATGATAACCCATATTATCATAGTCTAGCATTCTAAGATATGACTAATAGTTTTTCACAATAACTCATATAAAATAGTCTTAAATATATGGAAATATAAGCTTCTATTCAAGTAACTAGATATAATGAAGAAAGTCAGTTTCTACAAAACACATAATATTTTATTCTATCTTAGCATACGCTACACTCTCAAAGGTTGTATGCACACATACATAAAGTCTTAATAACTGTCACAAAACACATTATTCATAGTAATAGCCAACATACATGCATTAATCAGTCATACGTAGGTGTGAAATTAAACATATCAGTTTCAGTATGTACCATCCAAGTATAACATATATTTATACTGTAGTATTCTCTGATATCCCATACTATCATAGTTCACAATTACATAAATACACATAACCAAATTTATGATTTCAAAAATCAAACAATCCACATACATAATAATAATCAAGTATGGAATTAAACCACCTGGATATACCCTAGGTTTAAATTGCATACTAGTATTTAAAGAATTATAACTTATAAGCACACATCACGATGCACTATTATATGCTAAATATAACCAATCATTTATACATATTAACACTCTGATAATATGTACTGCTCACAAGTATTTAATATTGAATACATATATAACTAACAGGCAAATAATCATTTGTAAAGAAATAGAAAACTTGTAAACACATTATAAACTTTCATTTAAACATCTCATTCCATTTTTTAAGAGACTCTTTTAATATGGTTATAATTTTGGTCCCTTAGACACCTAATGACTAGATAAAATCTTACTTTTAACTACAAACTTAGGCATAAGACCCAACACAACCAGTTATATTATGTAATTATGTTGCATACTTAAATCCATGTCTAGATATAGCAAAACAAGATTCAACACACATGAAACATAGGATAATTTGAACTAGTATTTGCTATATGTTTTAGGGGTTTGAATGCACACATTTGTTAACTTAATTACATGTAAAATTCTTAACATGAGTCTTAATTCAATCATAGAATTATAATAGTACTAATACACCCTTATAAATATATACATACACCTATATTTCTTATTAAGCATATCGTAACTTGGCTTAATGATACATTCACATTTCAAGTTTTTGTTTCAAAATTTATATGATAAGCAACTTTCTTTGTTATAATAAGGATTACACTAGGTTCTCTATTTATCCCACACCTCATTAAACTTTTGAAAGATAAATTATCCACTATAGTATTAATATTCCTAAAGAGAATTGATGAGATTATTCCATCGTTAAAAATAATGAGAAAAGTTGACTAAGTTCTATAAGTTGACAATCATACTTAATCAATTTGAGGCTCCTATATAAGTTCATATATACTTAAAGTCATTCTATATAGTCCCTATTATATATCAACTCCATTTTGAAAACTTAAGGTGCTAAAATTTCTTCAATCTCTTTTTCCTAAAACCACCAAACATTACTAAATTACATAATGAAAATAGAATTCCAACAGAAAGAGAGATACATATCTTCCTATGGTGACTTAATTTCTCTTAGCCACAATTGTAAAGTATTATAAGAGTAAATGATTTTCAAGGAATTTTGAGGAATTATCTCGACACTTTTCCCATAATTTTTAATGTCCATCACACAGCTCAGGGTGTGTTTATTTCAGTGGTATGAAGCTCTTAGTTGCTTGCAAGCCTTGTGGAACATGCTCACTACATTTTATTTTAGTTACGAAATCTGGCTTTCCATGCCTTGTAATAAAAACTCATTAGTTTCAAAGTGTATATCTTGAATCTAAAAGGAGTTTCAAATCAGTTAAAATATAACATAGAAAAGCAAAAGTTTGATGCACTTATTCATTTTGATAAGATTTCAACATGACATTGAGAAAGGTAAACAATCATTTCAACAAAAGTAGGCCTTGTATCAAGATGTAGATGAAATGGTTTATACAATTCTTACTTTTAATACATATAATTAGTATGTATTATAATTCATTTGAAGGCAAAACTTGGTCATAAATGTAAACCACCCAAATAGTATAGCAACAATCAAATCAAACACAAAAACAAGCATCATGGCCTTAGATCATCCTAGTCATGATATCAAAATGGAAACAAATCATCCTCAACCATATTCACTATCAATTCAAAGACTGCCCTTCTTGTATTTGATACAGCGAAAGAAGATAAGTAAATAACGATGCAACACTACAGTGTAGGCTGATAACAAGTCTTATGGCAATACCAAGGCCGAAGGTTATTTTCCATCTATGCAAAGATCTATTAATTTGTATAACGACTTATCAAAAGATCTAAAATTTAGATACATATTCAATCAACAATACAGATTAAGGTATATACATATATATACATAGTCAATATATATTCTACTAGAAAATCTCTTATATATAATTAAATATATATGATCAAGTGATAGATGTATGTTGATATATGTTATTGGCATAGTGAATCGCTTGTAGCAAAACTTGTGATACCCATTATAAGTATAAATAATCAATTAGTTGTAACTAGTTGCACTAGTTTTACTTTGGGCATATTAGGATAATCATTTGAAAATAAAATATATTCGTAATTATAAAATTAGATATTTGTATCTCTGTAACTACATTAGAACATTCAAATTATGGCTAACTTAAGGGTTTATCGATATTAATTTATTAATAATTTATAGGGTTTATTGAATTCAAATTATGAATATTTGAATATTCTGATGTCATTGATAATCGCCATACTTATTAGGCAGCAAATGAATCACCATATTTAATAAATAACAAATATAGTAGATAAATCACCATGTTAGCAACTTCACTTAGATGTATCTTCTTTATATATTTTCATGCATGGAAAAATAATGACTCAGAATTAATTATATAAATACACCAACTTCAATTGTTAATTTATACACTACATTAAAGTCTACATGGACTCAATCAGTTTAAAGGACTAGAAAATAATGATGCCTCAAAGCTTAATATTATAATTCCTAGCGACATCCTTATATAAGCAACTATTCCATAAAAATAATTTTATGCAGGTTAGAAATTTAGTTTAAGCAACGTGTAAGCAAGGGATAAATTAATATTATAATTTACATTGGCAGATCAATGCCTATAATATTATAATGAATTCTATCATTCTTTAGATTTGTAGAATATTTTATTCACTAATATTTAATCCTTTCAGTAAGAATATATGAAAATTTAATGTATCACCTACCTGGTTGATGCCTTGCTAACTTCCTTTGAATTTTCTTCTTGTGTTACGCCTACTTTTCACCTCCTCTCACTATTGTGCCCACTATCTGCTCTTCTCCTTCCTTCTTTTCATCTTCCTCTCCTTTCAAGTTATATGGCATAGCTTTTAAGATTTTACATTTTTTTTCTTTATTTAATGTTTTTTTTCTCCTTTTAATTTTTATTTGCTTTATTCACTTCATGAATTTTTGTTTTTGTTTTTTAATAAATATTTTTCTATAATCAAAAGTTAATTACACCCTACTTAATTTATATCACAATTATAGTAATGTTAATTTATCTAGATTAAGTTGTTATCCACTAATTATAAATTGTTTATCCCAATAATGATATTTCCAAATATCATTATGATAATGAGCTTGATTATTAACATTACTAAGATATACTAGTTGGTTCACATACGGTAGTTCCATCTACTAGCCACATAAGATCAATTTATCTAAGCTATCACTAAAACTAATCCTTCATAAACTATTAAATTATGCTACCAAACCATGTACAAATGACTTTTAATACAAACAAAATCAAAATATATTGTGCTAGCCACTTATTATGTATCTAACATGTGCTAGTTATTTGTGGTGTATGCAGGGTTCTAATCGATTTCTCTGTCATCCTCCAACATCTCCATCTATGACACCCTCTTTGATGATACTCTCTCTCTCTATCACACTCTGAGGGCTAAGTTTTTTTACGTCAAATTCACAACAAAGTATGTATTTAGACCATAACATTTGACTTGTATATTCATCATATAATATAGCTGAAATGACAAATCAATATGATCATAAAGTAAATATATACCTACAATTAACTCATAGAAGTGTGATCATGTGACCTAAGTAATATCTTAATGTCCCATAACAACATATATCTCATAACCTAGTTAAAAATAGCCAAATCTAAGTTCATCAACTATATATATCTATAGATAATATAGCAAGTTTGTCTGACGAGAAATCGAGATGTAACATCCTTCCCCCTTAAAGTTAGTCATCATCCCTGATGACTCTTATTCAAACTGAGTTCTAAAATAAAAACATTATTTAGCAAAGCAATAACATGGTATACAATATTTAATTAAGCAAATAAATGGAAATTACCTATAGAACTTACTGTAATTCCTTCAAGTTGTATGATACCTAGAGTATTGGTCCTATAAGACCCTGCTTTATGACATCTCCCTATTATGCAAACACGATTGTGAGTATTACTTACTCTGATTGGTTCTATCATGACCACCTCAGGGTCCAAAACTATCAAGACAAAATTATATACTATAGAGCTGACCACTTTTATTTTTTTGAAGGGTCCCATATATCTCAATAAAGGTTTCACTAACTTCCCAAGAGCACATAAGATCATCATACAAGTCAAAACAAATACCAAGGAGAGTTCTACAAAGTCTTCTAGCCCTTTGCACATCTCTCTATCATAGAGAGTATTTTTCTCATTCTAAAGAAAATAAATTAGGGAACCTAGCAAGAATGATGTGTATAAGTTAATATTATTGCTACCTTGCATAGCTCCTAATAAATATAACATGTCAATAGTGTCACCACTCCAAGAGCCCCTGACAAGTATGATGATGAATAGGAACTGAAAACATTACATTTTTAATGTATACAAAATTAAGGAATAAATATTCCATCGTATACATGATTATGGCCATACGATTGAATTTGACAAGTTCATCTATCAATCTTGGATTTGACAAGTCCATCTGTCAGATCTAAACTTAGTAACTACCAAGTCAATGTGAGACTAAGTAGGATCCACTCCTATCACTTAATACTCACATTCCTAATTCACCACTCTTCCCTTCGGTCTCTATGACCTAATGATCTCTAAAAAGTGCACAATGTTCAATGAATCATAATTATATGCTAATAAATCATAGAAATCAATAATACGACCTAAATAATTCTAGATGTATCAACATACATACAAGAGAAATCATACAATTAGTTTATAATTGAATTAAGTTGATACTAGCCAAACATAATAAGTATCATATTTCCTAGCTTAACTTATAGTTTTATATTTACAATTAAGAGGAAATAATGTTGAAATTAATATAACATACAAAGGCCAAGGATCACACCATCCTTAAAACCTTATAAAGGAACAAGTGATACATTGTCTCCTTACTTGCTCGGCTCGCACATGATAAGTTAAAAGTTTATCTCAACATCTAGATTGATAAGATGTTCTACACCTTCTATACCCTACTTGCTTCCGATGAAAGGTACAAATATAAATCTTTAAAACAACATGTTTTAAGTAAAAGAGAATAATATCAATATAATCAAGGATAACTAATAACATAATAACTATAATCAACATATAATTCAAGGTTTGCGATTCCATGTGGTCTAAAATCACAAGTTAGATAAAGCAGTGACCCTAAAGAGTCACAAGTGAAATGTAGAGAACTATCATCTCAAAAACTCCTAAATACCCTCACAAGGTAAAAAAGAAAACACAACTCATTGTTGTCAAAACACTACCTACTTACCAAATCTATAAGTATAGTTTCACAATCTATTTCCACCACTTGGAGAAATAAAATACTAACCACAAAGATGTGTCAATCCATCCCATCTTATAATTTCTCTCTTAACAAGAAGTAGAAGACATTTACCCCATGAACTCTAAGGAATATAGTCAAAATAACATTTCATAAACAAGTTTCAACATCAAGGAAATATGAATCCTCTCAGTAGATTATCATAATTTCAAAGTAGAATGAGATATTATCAACTCGCATCTAAACTAACTAAGAGAGATGACACTCCTTCCTAATCCACATTACTTAAGGGTTCCAATACACATAAGGGTGCCAATCCATAAATAGACTCCTAACACAAAGGAATTCTCAACCAAAACATCTACACTCTACTACAAAAATATTCCCACAGCACTAGGTGGTACTAAACTAAAAATGGTCTTACAAGATTTTTCATTCCTAGGATCAGTGAATGTAAGACACAAAAACTAAATCACATAAATTTAAGTGAGAAGCATCATGTGCTTATTAATCACTCATAAAACACAAATGGTGAAGGTGACTTGATTACCAAGAAGGATGTAATCATACTCGAGGTGTTTGATCTAAGCAATCAAATTATGGTAGAAATCTCTTGTTCACAACTCATGAACTATGTTATGTACTCACCTAACTAACCTTGTATACCACCATCACCATTGGGACACTCAATAAACCAACCCATAAACAACTCAAAAGGGTAAGAGTAATCCTAAGGGTACACACTCAATGTCCCCCACACACATTTCATGAATGTCTCATACTTACAATAGTCACCAAGCCATACAGGAGGATCTTTCAAGTCTCAAAACTTCAATCATAGTGTAACATGGTTCTTGCACTGAGGCACTACAAATTCAAAATATTAGTGTGATTGAATCCCTGTAAAATCTCGAGCAAACACAAATTTAAATATGAAATATGATATCAATCAACCCAAATCTTTACAAATATCACTAATATGAGAGAATATAAAGGAGCAATCAAAATTAATGATGAATTCTTACCATCATCTAGCTGCTCATTGGTTTTCCTCTAGGATGTTCCAACGGATGCTTCAATGCAAATCAACTTGATGTTGGATTACTTGAACAATGGCTTCAAGATAGATCACTTGATGGATTTCTATGATGGATGCATGATGGGCTACGAAGGCCAATGCAATAGAGACAATGTATATTTAGATTTCTTTCTTGTTGTTTCATGCTTGGGCATGCCTCTGTTTAAAGAGGTTTTTAGAAGGGATTGGAGGGGAGATTTCCTTCTCAAATTTTGAATTTGAAGAGGGAGAAGGTTCTAGAGTTTGGAAGCTTCTAGACCTTCTTTTGAGAGGGAAACATGTGAGTAATAAAAGAATTATAAAATTGGGAATTAGGTGGAAAGTGGGGTTGTGGGGTAAATTAGAATTTTAAAGATTATAAATTTGAAAATTAGGTAGAAAGTTGGGTTGTGGGTTAAATTAAGATTTTAAATATTAGGAAAATGTAAATACGTGGGAAGTGGGATATTTCATAGGATTAATTGATTAATTGACTTAATGGGGAAAAAAAGGCTAATGTTAATATGGGATTAAGTGACAAGATTAGGCATAACATTGACGAGCAGAATGAGGTGCATATATTTTGCCCCTCTTTGAAAGGAAATTACGAGTGGATGAAATTCAAGTAGAAATTGTCTTTAAAAAAAAAACCATGTCATAGATGAAAATGTTGTTAGTAGGTATGATGCCCCTTCGAGGAAACATGCAGGGAGAAGTGAGCTAGATGGTCACTCGATCGGGAATCCCCAGGGAAGGATAAGACTAGAATGATGATAAGGGGTTGAGATGCCCCAATTATTGATGTAGCTACAATTGAGATACCCCAAACAAAAATTTTATGGAATAAAGTGGCTTAGCCACAAGAGATGAGTTATAGACAAATGACCAATGTCTAGAAGGAACATGGTTTAATGAAGATAATAAGACTGGAATTCCCAAGACGTAGACAGGGTTTGAGAAATAAAGAGATTGGATAGGCCACCAACTAATGATGAGTCTCAAAGAAAACACACATGCTCGGGATGGCGAAAGGCCTATAAACAAGATTGGATGAGTTACTAAGGATAATAAGCCACTTTATGTGAGATGTGTAGATGTAAATGATGTATTGATAGTGAGTGATCCATCCAAGATGAGATAGGGATTGGGGGTTAATAGTGGTTGAGCTATCCTTGGGCACAAAATTGTGGCCAGGTATTACCTACATAGTCTTGGGAGACCTTAGGTCAATGTAGTTTTGACTAAATGGGGAAAATGATGGGAGAGACAAGAGAGATGAAGATGAAATAGGTGGATTGAATTTGATGAAGAGTGGTGAAGGAGTGGTAATATGGATGAGCTATGACATGATTGATGATGCCCCTGGCTAAAATATATGCATAGTAAGTGAGAAGGATAGTATCATGATTGTCGACACATCCCAAGGGGGAATCAATCATAATGAAAGAAAGAGCCATAGTATGAGAATGATTCCAAGTAAGGACACATGCTTAGGAGAACTGTAGGTCTCAATTAGAGGATAAATGAGTGTCATGGTAGCTCTAAAAGATATTGGATGAAGGATGAGGATTTTGGTGATGTCATGATGATGGTGAAATAGATTAGGTGACCAATGTGTTGATAAAGGGTAAATAAGGCCAGTAGTTAAAGGAGTTGGTAAGTGGATTAATCCCATATGTAGTGAGATTAATAGGTGTAGTGGGAAAAAGGTGGATAAAGAGGAAACAAAAATAAGGTGGAGGCACCAAAAAATTGGGTTGATACATGGGAGGTGGTTTCAATGGAAGAGGTGAATAGTGTTGATAGGTTTCCCATGCAAGGTGGTAAGATGGGTTAGTAGGAGTGTAATAGTAGTGAGTATCACTACGAGCCAAGTTTTAAGGGGGGGATTTTTATTAGGAGATTCATAAGATTTTTGTCAAAAGGCTATCATTGCTATGAGCCAAGTTTTATCATCTGGAGTGAAGGTGAAACCTCTGTAGGTTTATTGTATCGATGGCCACCATTGCTATGTGTCGAGGTGGATAATCGAGATGAGTGATAGGGTTTGAAGAGCTTATATGAGCTCCTCATAGATGTGTATATACATCATTTCTATATACTTCTGGATCAACAATTAATGTATGGCATTAGGGATAGTATCATTAGTGCCAAGCTCAATGACCCAAGGGAGGAAGGCAAGGTCACTGATAAAAAAGGCAGTGAAAGCTCAGTCGTTACTTAAGACATATTAGATGTGATTAAAAAGATCAAAAGAGAATAAAAGGCATAAAGGAGACATAGGGCAGGGAAGGAAAAGGGAAAAAACTAAGTTAGTATAATGTGTTAGGAGAGGGAGGTCATGGCATAGGTCGATGATAGAAAATTAAGGCATGTAGAATGGTGATGAGGTGGGGCAGGAAGATCAATGTCGAGGTAAAAGCCAAAACTAGGGATAGATTATATTGATGGGTTTTATTGATTTTGTATGTATGTTTTTGGTGAACTAGGGTTTGAGGCCTGTGATAGGGGAGATTGACGGTTGCATAGGCAAGTCAAGGGGTTGGGGGGTTGTATTGAGTAGTAGTTGGGCAATTGAGGAGAGGGGATGCCATCATTTTAGGGATGATCATGGGTTAGATCACATAGAAATTGTGTAGGCAAGGTGAGTAATATTGCATTCAAGGCCACATTTTAGGGGAAGAAAATTATGGGGTGAGGGGGAGTCATAAGAGGAAAAGGAGCCACAGGAGGGGGTTTTGCTTATAGAGGGTGGCATCATAAGAGGCCACGATTGGGTGAGGAGAAAATAAATCTATGTCAAGGAATAGGGGATGCGTAATAGAAAATTTATTTAGGAAGGTTTTAGATGATATATTTATTTTTATTATGTGATGCAACGACATTATTTAATTGTTAATTATGTGTATTGTAGGGGGATCAAGCTTGGGAAAGAATGATGGTGGTAAGAAGTGCATCGAGATGGTTGTAGAGATGGAAAAATGGTCTATGGTTAATGAACATGTACCAACCATGGAGGCATGGGAGGAGAAGTATAAATAATAGGGATATTAGGGATTTTGTGAGCCAGTTGGTAGCTACACAAAGGGAGCAACTAAGTTTACAGTGCTAGGTTGCATTCTTACAAGGTCAAATTGCTCAAAGGGATATGCAAATGGTGGAAGTATTGGCCTAAGTAACATAATTACTAGAGTAGGTGAACCATTAAGAGGCACAAATTAGGGTGTTGTAATAATAAGTGGAGCAAATATGGGCTAATCAAATGCAACTACAAGAATGATTCGAGAAGTAAAAGGTAGAGGCACTGGTCATAAGGATGGAGAGAAATATGGACTATATATTATTGGATCCCCTAAGGTTTGAAGATGTGACAGGCCAGGTGGTGAGGATGGTATGGGAGATGTGGGATATGCAATATTGGAGATCCTTATATGAGCATGTAGTGCCAACAAGGAATAGGTCTCCTTCATATAGGGTGATCAATCGATCCAATAGGACACCAGGTTCCAGGTCATCAAACCAGTAGTGCATCCATCACCAAGGCCACCACCATAGGGTATAATATATTTATAATGTAGAGCTTTGGCTCATATGTAAATGTATGTAATTATAAAATAAATGATGTGAAAAAAGGTTATAATGGCTTGAAAATACGTGAATATGATGTAATGATCAATATTATGTTAATAATAATAAAAATTAAAGTGGTTATTTTATTATGTCATGGAATTATATGATGTGAAATGATAGTGATAGGCAATAGGATAATAATGGGAATGGTTATGATGTGTACATGGGGTCATGGGAAAAATTTACTGGAAAGAAGCCAAAAAATGATGTGATGGCACTCAGTGAGTGGGAACATTGTAGTGTGGGAGCAATGAATGTTGTTGGGATTCGTTCTATTGATAGGTGTAGAAAAGTGATACTAATGATTGTGAGGATGCAGATGTTATGTATCACATGAGGAGGTGAGGAATTTTCATCAAATTACAAGCTTATATAATCATTCACATAGTGAGTGGAAGGGCAAGTAGGTAGATACTCCTAAAATGTCACAAGGTAGACCAATACCACCACTGGAGTTGATTTATGAAGTGAACATGTAGGTGTTCCAAATGTTGCATCAGGTGATGGACATGTTGGAGGTGATATTATGGTAGTAGTAACTAGAGGAATTGAGACTCCAACTGCCATGTATAATGCAATGATTTTATTGTACAAGGTGTCGAGTGAGGAGATGTGCCTAGGGAACTACAGGACCTGGAGGCATCCCTTTGTTTTGTAGGGAAGAATTGTAGGGGGTTCAATAGGGGGTGGATACTAAATGAGAGCAATAAGATTATGTGACTAGTGGGATAAGGGAGGTGGTTTAAGGATCGATTCCATATGGAATGTTTTGTTATTGTAGACAAGTTGGCCATCCAGGCTAGTATTATCCCTAGAAGGAGCTATCATTTGTGGGATCTATAAAACATAGGAGAGGTGGTTGGCTGGTGGGAACCTTAGGATCGATTGGGGTACCTACCCAACCATGATTGGGGTATGTAAGGTCTTGATTCAAATGTGTACTAGTTTTTTGTAGAACAACCATACATTTATAGTGTGAGTGTTGCGGTATTGTTAGATGTGTTTAGATAGTGGAATAGTGTGTGCTTTTTATAATTGGGAGTAATATAAAAAAGTGTGTTTGGATTGTTATAATATGGATTAGTGTAATCCTCTTACTTGAGGGATGTTTTTGGTGGTGAAATGGGAATGTCTTGAGCCATGTAGCTTTTGCAATCCACTATTTTGCTTTTGCACCTATGAGTATGTGTGTACCAATGACATGATAAGAGTAATGGATATATGAAATTCACAATGCATGGAAAATCCATTTAAATGACTTACCCAATTATGATTTAGGGTAGTCATTTAGACCATCCTTGTTCCCATTAAGTAAAAAATGACAAACTATAAAAGATAACAAGACCACTGAAGAAAACAAGATAATTTGAACTAATCATAATAAATAAGACTTAAGGACTTATCAAACAAACAACATACATTCAAATACACACATAAACAAAAGACCAAACAAGATAAAATGAACTAAGATAATGATACTCGATGGATATACATGCAATTAAATGATTATGAATATGTACATGGGGTAAGATGTTCCCAAAAGTGTTTTGAGACAAGGACCTAATATTAATCAGAAATAATTATTTATAGGGTCTAGCATGATCAATCAAGATTTAATTACATAGTGTATGATGGATCCCAAAGTAAAATCTATTTCTGACCCTTCCATAGTGATAATGTTAGTGGGAAGGTGTGGACCATCATTTGGGGATAGCAAGAGACAAATGAGGAGAGGATTAATTTGAGGCTAAGAGGAGACACACTCATCTAAGAGGATGCGATGGGGTGATAGGATGAAGTATAAGTATAAGGATGGGATAGGATTGGGGATATATATATGAAAATGGATAAAGAGACTCTAGATGACTTCTTCAACAAACATCCCCATCACATGATAAGCAATGACTTTTCTCCAGGTTGAAAACATCTATCTCCTATTGCCTGCATAAAACCTGTAATGGATACCTACTTTGAAGACCAAGGTCAGGGGTGGGAGAATGGAGCAGAACAAGAAGAGGAGGCTAGAAGGTAAAAGGATATGGGGATTATTTATTATTTTACCATGATGTCAAAAATTGGTTTTCATCATGATACTTACCCAAGGCACCAGAAGACTAGTTTTCACCATTGGACGAATTTTTTTTGGAACTTTTGGGGAGATGTGATGGAGTGGAAAAGGGTATGCCCCCAAGACTAGGGACTCATAGATGGAGGGAAGGTGGATCATATCACATGTATAATAATTTCATATGCATTATATTCATTAGATCATCGAGCTCTTCACCATCCAATGTAGCTAATTTGTAAGCTCCAGATCCAGACTTGGCAACTATTATATAAAGCCTGAGCCAATTAGCTTAAAATTTTTCCTTCTTGTCCCTATCAGCATTAGTATTTTTTTGATTCTCTTTCAGGACTAGATTACCAACCTCAAATTCTCTAGACTAGATCTTCTTGAGATATTGGCCTTTCAGTGAATTATGATATGCTCATAAGTGATTAAAGACCTTTTGACACTTTTTATAAAGAAGCTCCAATTTTTGTAGTCTTTCTTGTCTACAATTGTGATCAATGATAATGCCCCTTAATGATATTGATAATAAGGGGAGCTCTACTTCCATAGGCAATATTGATTTTGTCCCATATACCAAAGCATACAGAGTGGCCCCAGTAGGTGTTTGGAAGCTTGTTTAATAAGAACAAAGTGTTAGATATAATTATAGGTGTCAATTCCTACTTGCCTGATAGATTATTTTCTTGATAATCTTGATAAGGGTCTTATTTATTGCTTTATCTTATCCATTCCCTTAGGTATTGTAAGGAAAATAATTTTTTTGCTTGATGTGATACCATTAGCACAAGGCCTCAATTTCTTGATTTTTGAATGACTTGCCATTATTAAAGATGATGTTGGCAGGGATGCCAAAGTGAGAAATGATCTGATTGAGGATGAATTTAAAAATTTGGAGGCCTGTAGTATAGGTGAGTGACATTGCTTCTACCCATTTAGTGAAATATTATGTTGCTATAATGATAAACTTGTGACCATCTGAAGGTGTAGGGTTTATCTTGTTGATCAAACCAAGGCCCCATATGGAGAATAGCCATGGACTCATTATGGGCTATATTTCCTATGCGGGTGCTTGAATAATATTTTCATGCTTTTGATAAGCTACACACTTCTGCACATATTGGTAGGAGTCATGTTCTATGGTAGGCCAATAATATCCAATCCAGAGAAATTTCTTGGTTAGGGCCATCCCATTGATTTGACTGCCACAAATACCATCATGGACCTCCTTGATCATGAGAGAAGCCTCTTCTAAGGTTAGACATCTTAACAAAGTCCCATCATAGCCCTTACAATAGAGCATGCTATCGAGGATTATGTAATGATAAGTGTGGTGAATGAAACCTTTACACTAATGGTGATTAAGGTTAGGCAATAAGATGTTATCGTGGAAGTACCCATAGATGTTGTGGTATCAGGGAAGACTAGGATTAGGGATTGCACAAATTTATAGAGTAATTGATTGATGTGTTGGGAGAATCATATGTTCTATTATAAAATTTCCTTCCAAGATGTCTTCAAGGAGATCAATAAGAGAGCTAATAGTGGCCATGGAGTCAACTAATTTGTTACTGCCTCTTAGTACTTGTTCAAATGTGATAGTTTTAAAATTATTCTTCAATTGATCTACCAATTATTTAAAAAGGAGTAACTTATTATCTTTGGTCTATAACTCATCATTGGCCTGCTTGATGATATGCTACAAATCCCCAAATACTTGTAAATGTTAGATGTTCTACTAAATAGCTAGTTAAAGACTAGCTATTAAGGCCTCGTATTTTAAGATATTGTTAGTACATGGGAAGGCAAGGTGGAAGGCTTTGGGAATAAGGTCATCTTGTGGGGTGATGAGAAGGATGCTTTCCCCCGATCCATTCATAGTAAGTAAGCCATCAAAATATAACTTCCAACCACTAGATTCTGAAGTATTCATTATAGACTCATCCAAAAAGGTTGTTATAATAGGCTCAGTCACTTCAATAAGTGATTATGTTAGTTGATCCGCTATGAATTGTCCCTTAATGGCCTTTTGATTGACATATTCAATATCAAATTCATTGAGTAACATAATCCATTTGGCTATTATTCTTGTGAGGGCTGATTTTAACAATAAATACTTGAGAGGGTCAACCTTGGCAATGAAATGAACTTGATTATTAAGCATATAATGTTAAAGTTTCTGCAAGGCAAAGACTATGACTAGGCAGGCTTTCTCAATTGGAGTGTAATTAAATCATAAGAGATTAGAGTGTAACAGAGGTAATAAATTTCTTGTTCCTTGACCTAGTCATTTTGTTGTGCTAGGAGGGCACCTATTGCATATAGAGTTGCTAAAATATACAAAAGCAAGGGTCTTCCTGAGACAAGAGGTGATAACACACGTGGGTTTGCAAAATACTATTTTAGATTATTAAAAGCCTATTGTCACTTAAAGTTCTAATTAAAAGTTGTCCCCTTATTTAATAGATAGGTAAAGGGGTTACATTTGTATGCAAGCTGAGAGATAAATCATTGAATGGATTGTAACTTTCCCTAAAGACTTATAAATTGCTTTAGATTGCAAGGAGGGGGCATTTCCATAATTGCTTTTACTTTGGCTAGATCCACTTCTATGCCCCTCTTATAAACTATGAATCCTAATAACTTTCTTGACGTGATACTAAATATGCACTTCTTGGGATTTAATCTGACTTTGTACTCTTGTAGCCACTCAAAGATTTTCCTTAAGATCCATGATGTTTTGACCTAAGTTGAGACTTCCCTAAGATGTCATCTATGTAATCTTCAACTATATCAAGCATCATGTAGTGGAAAATAACTATCAAGGCCCTTTGATAAGTTGCACCAACATTTTTAAGGCTAAAGGGCATGACTTGATAGCAAAAGGTCCCCTATGGAGTGATGAATGTTGTTTTATATTGATCCTTAGGCATAATTTTAATTTGATTGTATCCTAAAAATCCATCCATGAGAGATAACATTTCATAACCCATTGTAAAATCCACGATCATATCAATATTCGAAAGAGGGAAGTCATCTTTAGGATATACTTTATTAATGTCTCAGAAGTCCATGCAAATCCAAATTCCTCCTTGAGGTTTAGCCATGAGAAAAATATTAAATATCAAATCAAAATAATCAATTGCTCGGATGAATTCAACTTCCAAGAATTTTTGTAACTCCTTGTTAACTAACAAGGCCACTTTGGGGTGCATTTTACGTAATTTATGCTTGATAAGTTTTACATTTGGGTGCACTACCAAATTATTACTAATAGGGAGGTTTCAAGCCTAAGCATGTTAGAATAACACCATGCGAAAACATATATGAACTCCTTAAGCAACTCAATAAGAATTTGTCACTCCTCAGGGGTTAGTGTTGCCCCTAGTTTGACAATTTTGGGATTTTCTTTAGTCCCAATGTTTATCTCAATCACATCCTCAATGAGAGAAGGTGATTGATCTTAGAGATAAGGGGGTAATGACTGATCTGGGATATCTAAAGAGAAACCATCTGGGAGTTCCATGTCTATTTCCATATACTCTTTTGGTTTTGGTGAGACATGGGAAAATTCTTTCAAATCTTGAAGTGGCTCTTTGTCTTCAGATTGTTCTTATTCATTTTGATCAAGGGGATGTTGTTGTTCCCTAAAATAAGCTAATTTATAGAGATAATAGAAAATCCCTTTTTATGGTCTATGAAAGGCTTAAAATCTCAAGCTCCCAAAAATTCTAAAATGGCCTCGTCATTTTGAAATATATCAGAAGATGGCTCCTGATTTTAATCCCAGTTAATGAGTGAGGGATAGCGGAGGGAAATGTTGATGGTGGAAATGATGGTATCAGGGAAAAGGTTGGTGGAAATATGTTCCTCGAAGTGACTATAAACTGAACCCAACTCGAGTTCTTCATCAAAGAGAGATTGCTTAGGGATCGAAGAAGTATCTATAATAATATTGTTTAAGTCATCATCAAATAGTATGTACCCTAAACCAAGAATTATGGACATTCTTTAACTAATATCGGTTTAATCTAGCCTTGTTCTCATCTCCCTAGTCCTTTCCCTTAATAATGCATATTTTCTAACATCTTCTGGATGTGAGGGTATCACTTTCTTGGAGATGTTAAGGACTTTTATTATGAGTCATTTGATTTATCAATATACTCTTTGGATAATAGACCTATGCTAGAGAAGGTCATTGGTCCAAATTGATACTTAATAGGTTTGGCCTTCCACATAGTTGGGGATCCATAGCTGCATGGGAAGACTGGTAAGTCACATACACAAAAGGTTTTATATTCATACTCTCTGTAACATGTAGATGTGATATTTAAGCAAGTAACCTCAAGTAGTGGATTTGATATAGGTACAAGCGGATTGAGAGATATATACTTGGTAGTTATTGGACTTAAAATGGAATTATCTATGATAGGATAGTGATATGATGATGAGGATCAATCCATTTGATAGCTATGAAAATGATCAATTTCTATAGGGATGGTGACTTCTATACCTGAATTGGGGAATTTTAGACACTGATGTAGGGTAGATGGGATAACTTACATCTTATGGATCCAAGGATAGCCTAGCAACATATTATAAGATAAATCAACATCCACAACATGAAGTAGAGTTTGGTGTACCACATGCCCCACAATAATGGGAAGGTAGATAGTTCCTATAGATAGTCATTCATTATCATCATATGCTTTGATCATAATCAAAGTAGCCCTAAAGATTTGGAATACCCTAATTTTTTCAAGAAATCAAGATTACATAAATTTAATGTTGACCCTCCATTTATGAGTACCTGGGGAATACGGTGATGGGATATGGAGAATTTAATGAACAATGGATAATTATGGTGGGGGCCAATCAGAGGCATGTCCTATGCACCAAAGGTAATCTGCTAAGAAGGGGATAAATGTCTTACTAGTGCCTGGAACTAATTGGTATCTAGATCTCTAGGGACCTTGAGGTCATTCAAAACTGGATTAAGTATTTCTCGATATAAAGAGGATGTTTTGAGAAGTTTCATTAATGAAATTTGAGCAGATGTCTTCTCAAGTTTTTAAATAATAATAAAAAAAATTAGAATACACTAAAACTTTCTTAGGAATATGTCCCTTCTGTGCTAAAGAGGTAAAAGTGGATGGGTCTTTAGATGGTGCTCGAAGAACTACAATTTTACTGCATCTAGTGGTAACCACACAATTAGTAGTGACCCAGTTGATTCTTAAGATGGTGGATAAAGGTGGAGTGGGATATTGGGGGCTTCAAATTTTTATGGTGTTGACATAATGATATGACATGGCACAGTAGTCAGTGCAGTTGGAAGAGGAGGCCTGACCCTGGTCTCTTGGTGCCTTCCTATTTCTTTGATCATGCTTGGGTCATAGGTCCTTATAAATGCCTAGTTACCCGTTTGCAAATTGATTTGAAGGATTCTCCCCTTCTATTTAAATATCACCCCTTTCAATTAGGTCCTGAATGTAGTGCTTCAATTACATGCATCTTTTTGTATCATGACCTTTGACCCTGTGGTATTTATAAAATTCATCCTTGTGATACCAATTTGGTTTAGGTTGATGATCATCCACGGGTCTGATTTTAGGAAGAGTGATCATATTAGTAGCAATTAATTGGTCAAGGACCATTTCAATAGGTACTCCCAAGTTAGTGAGGGGTCTTTTTCTATTCTGAGGCTTTGGTTTGCCTCATTGAACTTGAATAAAGAAGACACATTGTTGTTCTGTGGGGTTTTTATTTTGTATTGTTTCAATGTGTTGTTGATTGGAATCAATAACCCCATCCCACAACATTCTCATTTTTGTTGAAGATTTTCAACTTACCTAAAAAGGAGCTATCTTGATTTTGACTGTGCTCATTTTGGGAATATAACTTAATTGTTCCCCTTTCAATAGTGCCTTTTTAATTTGTATTCCCTTCTCAATTATTTCATCGAAAGTTATAGAAAATTAGAGTTTAATTGATATTTGAATTTGACATTAAGGTTGTTAACAAATATTTTGGCTAACCCCTTTTCAGGTAATATACATCGTAGATGGCTTGCTAAGCTTATCCATTTTTGCAAGAAAGATGTCAGGCTTTCCCCACTTCTCTATTTTGTGTTATAAAGGTCTATGATGAAGATATCATGTTCAATATTAAATGAAAAATGTTTGACAAATTATTCCATTAATTCCCCAAAGCTAGATATAGACCCCTTTGGTAGGTGCATGAACCATTCTAAGGCTGGTCCAGTAAGGTTTTTTGAGAAAAGTCATAATAGATAGGCATCTGCGTATGCTACTTCATGACAAGCCACATATAATTCATGTACATAATATCATGGATCACCTTTCCCTCTATATTTTTTAAATTTAGGCACTTAGAAGTGGGGTGGGAAAGGTATTTGGAAGATGCTCATGTCCAAGGGAGAAGAGCAAAAAACTTCGTATCTGTATTTTATTGCTTGTGAACATGGGTTTATTTGTTGGAGAGTTTCCTTCATCATTTTCCATTCTTGTATGAATGTGGGGTCCCCAAGGGGATTAGAGGTTTGAGGATGATTTCATATATTGGAGTTGTGGCATGGGGAGGATGGTCATTGATTGTGTACAAAATTAGGAGGCTAAAGAATTGATTTGTTGCATGAGTTGATCTATTCGATCCTCTAGGATGGTTTGCTTCTTATTAGCCTAAACATAATTATTTCAAAGAATTGTGGGGTGTTCATCTTCTTAAAATTATGGTTTATAACTTCCTCTTCTTCATGTACTTGATTAGTGTGGATGTTTTGATGTTGTGTATTAGGCTGGGTGGAGGGACGAACTAAGTGTTGTATGAAATCGTGGTCAAAGTGAGGGGATAGTGTGTCCCTCATTTCAATGACTCAAGCTAAAACTTGGTTATGGTTTTCATAGATATATTGGTCAATTAGGGTCTTAACTTCATCACTATGGAAGAGGTTGAGTCGGTTATCTTATCTTCTAGGGTCATGCATATCACTATGTGTGTCATCATGATCTCAATTTTGATCACCTAGACTCCCAAGGGCGTCGCTTTCCTGAGTGGATCCTTGTCCTATTCTTAAGAGTTGGATATGGGTTCTAAGAGGCATGGTGAATGATGGGGATGAAAAAGTGATAAGGTATGATGAGTGATGATGATGTTTGGAATACTAATTTAGTCTAGAAATTAAATCTAAGAGTGGTCAAGGAAGATGATTTTAGATGTGTATTGGTCTTAGATTTAGAAGGATGCGGAGTCTAAAGTAACAAAAGATTACCAAAATCCAAAACCTTAGAAGGGTTCAATCTAGCAAGGAGACTAAGGAGATGATGTGATCAAGTACCTTTCACACTCTCAAAGGCATGATTGGATGGGTGCTAAGTATGAAGAGGTAAATGATAAGGAAGTGATGGGTGCTAGATCAAAGACTTGTCAAGGTTTGTATGTTGAAAATACCTAGTCAAAAGATGATAATGAATAATGGAGAGATGGGTGACCACTAAGACCTAGTTTCAAGACTAATTATTGTATCTAAAATGGGAAGATATGAGATGGATATCATATGTTGTTTGGGATGGTGAATGGAAGATATGAGGTGGATGTTAAATGTTGTTTAGGATGGTGAGATGTATATGATGATGGGGTTTTAGAATGTGTTTTGGCCTAGGGGTATCTAAGGTGTTTTAAAAACAAAAAAGGAATGGTTGACTCAATTCACAAGTAACATGGGTTTAACATGACACACATACAACACACTTAACAATAAGTCCTAAGCTAGTAAACTAGTAAGGGTGTGTAACCTGATGTCCGCACCATCTAATGACTTTATGAGTGAGATTGTAGTCTAGTGACCCATTACAGAATCTATTGAACCCTCTCAACCCCATCTACACATGACGGTCATTTGAGAGTTGATATTGACTTTGATAGGGAAACACCTGTTACAACTGAAAAGTCTTATACTAGGTTTTCGCAAGGGTTTATAAGGGAGTCCTAGATATATGTGAAGGTATAATGGGTCTTAAGTCTATATAGGATGTTGTCTAGCCAGCTTGCATATTAGATCTTAACCACCCCTCACTCCATAAAACCCTTTATGGGGAATTCTGCTTAGGCACCTAATGATAGCTCTCCTGATTTTTACACTCCACCGAAACATGGAGTTTGTTTTAGTGCATGGTGATGAAATCCACATTATTGACCCTTAATTTCTAAGCTCATGTATGGGATGAATTCCATGTCACGTGTTATCCCAGACTCAAAAGGGATTACAAACAGGCACAACATGATTAATTTATTGACTAATTATTCAATGTGAGGAATGCACAAATACATACAATCAAACAGTAAGAAAATATATACAAGCAATGAAAATTGAAGTGTTTATGACACCCCCACCTCTTGAAAATACAAAGGTTAAGAAAACAAAATGGGGTGCCTTGATCTTGAGGGGTCCTACACAAAAGATTTAGTAGCTTTAGCTTGAAATGATCAAGCTTGCAAACACACATCAAGCAAAATTAGATGGACAATTAAAAATGATGATTTATCATATTCCAAGATCGAATAACTTGCAAAAGAAATGATTAGTAGTTTGATCCCTAGAATGACAAAAACACTTATGACAATTAAAAAAAGTTATAAAAAAATGTAATTTGTGATTATTAACCTACCACAATATGAAACTAAAATTAAATTTTCTAAACCTTAATAATGTATTTAATACTAACAACAACAATGTCCATAGTTATGACTAAGTGATGAGAAAAATGATGAATGACTCGATGACACTCTAAATAAAAACCTCAAATTATATTGGCAATGAATACTCTACATGACCATTAAATGAAATTCTTGACATGATTATTAACTTAAAAAGGTCACAAATACGTTATACTACCTAAATATAAAGCTGGACTTCTAAAATTTGACACTTAATATGATAACAATACCTAAACATGAGAAAAATGACTCGATGACACAGTTATTGGGGGATCATCTAAATAAATCATTGGACTGTATGAACATGACCATTTAATCAAATCATCATTAAAAGAAAACAGAACTTATTCAAAATTGGTTAAAATGGGCTATCAAATTTTATAAGAAAAAAACAAAAGCATAATGATTTTTATTGACGTCTTAACACATATTTCAAAAAATCTCTAGACTATGTGGTAGCTAATGTTGAACTTAATGACCGGTTGGAATGTCTTAAGAAAACATAATCATGATGATAAAAAATGTGTTTTTCTCTACACATGGTGTTAATATACTGTGAATCAAAATATCAGACATTTCAAATAAAGAGACATTAATTCTATTACCAAGTGTGTGGTCGAAGGGGTCAGATTTAAAATGCTTTTACCACATAATCAATACTTTCCAAAGGGTGGGTTTATGGCCATCAATTTATCTTGTACATCGATGCTTTAAGCAGTCCACCTTTGAAAGGAGTAGATAAACCAACTAGTGTAATGCAAAATTTGTATGACACTCTCAACCCCTAACATCTTTGTAATGCATCTAAAGTACAAATAGATTTTGTCCAAAGGTCACAGTTTGCAAATCATGAGAATATACATGATTTGTGCAACCGACGTGACAAAATGTCTCAAAGAAATAATTGTAGCCTATGTTATGGTATGAATATTGTAGCTTGTGCATGAAATTATCACCAAAATTACAAAATAGTCTCAATGAGATTAAGTGCCATAGGTATTTAAAATGATGTATATTCAAAATAGTGCAATTCAAATACAATGTGGTAAGCGTAAAAGCCAAACACCACAACCTCTATTGATGCCCTCTTAGTGTACACTAAAATGAAAGCTTTAGAATAGGATACAAATATCCATTAACAAATTTGGGTGTGTGATATAGTGATCTATGGCTTATTGAATGCAAATTTTTGTATGATGTGAGACAAATAATTGGTTACAAGGCACTTGAATCATTTAGTAAAATGTCTTCATGATCGTAGGATATGCCAAACTCTACGATCATTATCGATCAAAGAAACTTATGTAGTGCTGAGCACACAAGCCAAAACACCCTATTATATGGCAATGTAGGAATAAAATCAAATCATTTTTCCTTCGGGTAATTGGAATGGGGGAATGGACATCAGCTCAAGGAAAAATGGGGTTTGGAGACAAGGAACTTATAAAACCTCTAAAGACTCATGCACATTTCAAAGTTTATATTTACCCAATGTAATGTAACAAAGCAAAGCAACTAGAATATGGATAAATAAAAAATGTACAGAGCAAATCAACACAATAAAAAGCAAATCAACACAATAAAAATATGGGATGCTAAGTATTGAACTTAAATCAAAAGGCCTAATTTAATCTCCAATAGAAACATAGTGTCTACAATGGTGCCAGAGCAAGCTCAATCTTAACAAAAATTATAGATTATTATAAAGGTTTAATTGATAGCAAAGAAGATTGTAGACAAACAATATGAGACTTAGAACCACTGACTTCATCTTAGATCATTCCTGCAAGTATTTTTGTCACACTTCACACTCACAAGATTAGTCCAAACGAGTGTTCCCACCATGGTCACCAAATGAATCCCCATAAAAGCTCGAGAAAACATAGATTTAAATATGCAATATGATATCAAATCTACCCAAATCTTTACAAAGATCACTAATATGAGAGAATATAAAGAAACAATTAGAATTAACAATGAATTTTTACAATCATCTCGTTCTTCTTTGGCTTCCCTCTGGGATGTTTCAACGGATTTTTCAATGCAACTCGACTTGATGTTGGATTGCTTGAACAATGGCTTTAAGATAGATGGCTTGATATATTTCTATGATAGATGCAAGATGGGCTATGAAGGCTAATGCAATAAAAACAATGTAGATTCAGATCTCTTTCTTGTTATTTCATGCTTGGGCATGCCTCTATTTAAAGAGGTTTTTGGAAGGGATTGGTTGGGATATTTCCCTCTCAAATTTTGAATTTGAAGAGGGAGAAGGTTCTAGAGTTTGGAAGCCTCTAGACCTTCTTTTGGGAGGAAAACATGTGAGTAATAAAATAATTATAGAATTGAGAATTAGGTGGAAAATGGGTTTGTGGGGTAAACTAGGATTTTAAAGAATTATAAAATTGGGAATTAGGTAGAAAGTGGGGTTGTGGGCTAAATTAGGATTTTAAATATTAGGAAAATGTAAATAGTGGGAAGTGGGATATTTCATAAGATTAACTAATTAATTGACTTAATGGGGGTAAAAGGGCTAATGTTAATATAAGATTAAGTGATGAGATTAGGCATAACATTGGCGAGTAGAATTAGGTGCATACAATAATACTTCATGTCACTAGATATACACGGGTGAATAGAAAGACACAAAAATGCTAATAGACTCATTAGATCCTAGAGTTCGAACCACAACTCTGATACCATATGTAATAACTTTATTGGGGTCAATTAGAAATATGTGATTTTTTAAAATAAACACATATATGAAAAATAGATTACATCACAAGAATCTATGGAGACCATATGAAACTAAATTAGGATTTTAAATATTAGGAAAATGTAAATAGTGGGAAGTGGGATATTTCATAAGATTAACTAATTAATTGACTTAATGGGGGTAAAAGGGCTAATGTTAATATAAGATTAAGTGACGAGATTAGGCATAACATTGGCGAGTAGAATTAGGTGCATACAATAATACTTCATGTCACTAGATATACACGGGTGAATAGAAAGACACAAAAATGCTAATAGACTCATTAGATCCTAGAGTTCGAACCACAACTCTGATACCATATGTAATAACTTTATTGGGGTCAATTAGAAATATGTGATTTTTTAAAATAAACACATATATGAAAAATAGATTACATCACAAGAATCTATGGAGACCATATGAAATACTCAAAGTGTGATAAAATAAAATAAGCATAACACATAACATATCACTGAGCTCTAATATCATGAAAGCACATCATAATGCAAATATAGAAAGTAACTATATTAATTCAACCATAGCTGATACATGTATATAGCCACAACTATTAATATACAATAACAAGTAATTAAAACTCTCATGACAATAATTAATAATAAGTACAATACAATACAATGTACATATAAGATACATGGCTACCGCAGAGCATAGTCCCGAACTCAAGTATATGTGGCAATTTCAAGTGTCATTCTGATAAATAGTATTGTTGTGGGGATGGAGAGCATCATTTGAATGTTTTTCCACACCAACCATGTACCAATGATCCTCCGTACTAATCCCATTAGGAAATGGCCCTCCCTTCAAGGATGAGTAGAAAGTGACGGTGCAGGAATCTAGAGAGACAAGTACTCGTGTGTTGTATGATTTCTAAGCTAAACATGCAGTGTATCATAAAAAATTGTTCTATTACAAGATATTATACAAACATGTAAATCATACTCATGAAATTATAATGTCTCACTAAACATACTTTGGTCCAAATTTTTATAAATAATAACAATTTATAAATCAATCAATTTTATACACACCACTTGATCGAACTACCTTCATTTAGTTTTATGATACTAGTAAGCCAGTGAAGTCCATCTAACTCTTTACTCTATATCAATAATGCATATTGGTCAAATACAATTCAACTACAAGATACATTTGATTTACATCCTACTGTCAAGCACATCATGTAACATACTAAACATAGGAGTAACCAAAGCATATATTTCTTCTGTCAAATATATGAATGAATCTTATATTATTTTCTGTCTCATACTATAAATAATGATTACAGTTTATACCACCTAGATAAAATATACATTTAATTGTAGATTACATCTACCAAATTTAGTTTCTATTTTACTACACCTTATGATAACTTATATTACCATAGTCTAGTATTCTAAGACATAACTACTACTTTTCCACAATCAGTCGCATAAAATAGTCTTAAATACATGAAAACATAAACTTTTATTTAAATAACTAGATATAATGAAGCAAGTCACAGTTTTCACGAAACACATAATATGTTATCTTAGTATATGCTACACTCTCAAAGGTTGTATGCACACATACATAAAGTACTACCAACTATCACAAAACATGTTATTCATAGTATTAACCAACATGCATACATTAATCAGTCATACGTAGGTGTGAGTCTAAACATATCAATTTGAGTATGTACCATCCAGGTATAACATACATTTATATTTTAATATTCTATGATATTCAATACTATCACAGTTCACAACTACATAAATACACATAACTAGATTTACAATTTCAAGAATCAAATGATCCACATACATAATAACAATCAAGTAAGTATGGGATTATACCACCTGGATATACCTTAAGTTTAAACTACATACTAGCATTCAAAGAATTATAACTTATAAGCACACATAATGATGCACCATTATATGCTAAATATAACTAAGCATTTATAAATATTAACACTCTCATAATATGTATCACACACAAGTATTCAATGCTAAATACATATATAATTAACAGTCAAATAATCATTTTTAGAGAAACAAAAAACTCATAAATTTGTTACAAACTTTCATTTAAAAATCTCATTCCATTTTCTAAGAGACTATTTTAATATGGTTATAGTTTCAATCCCTCAGACACCTGATGATTAGATAAAATCTTACTTATAGCTACAAGCTTAGGCATAGGATCCAACACAACTATTTCCATTATGTAATTATGTTGCATACTTAAATCCATGTGTAGATATAGCAAAACAAGATTTAACACACATGAAACATAGGATAATCCAAACTACTATTTGTTATATGTTTTAGGGGTTTGAATGCATGTATTTGTTAATTTTATTACACGTAAACCTTTTAACATATTTTTTAATCCACGTGTGGAATTATAACCATTAGAATACATCCTTATAAATACATACATACACCTATATTTCTTATTAAGTGTATCATAACTTGGCTTAATAATACATTCATATTACGAATTTTTGTTTCACAATTTATATTATAAGCAACTTTCCATGTTATAATAAAGATTACATTGGGTTATTTATTTATCCCACACCTCATTGAAGCATTGTAGGATTAATTATTCGCTATATTTATTAATATTCCCAAAGAGAATTGATGAGATTATTCTATCATTAAAATTAACGAGAAAGGTTGACTAAGTTATAACATACATTTATATTTTAATATTCTATGATATTCAATACTATCACAGTTCACAACTACATAAATACACATAACTAGATTTACAATTTCAAGAATCAAATGATCCACATACATAATAACAATCAAGTAAGTATGGGATTATACCACCTGGATATACCTTAAGTTTAAACTACCTACTAGCATTCAAAGAATTATAACTTATAAGCACACATAATGATGCACCATTATATGCTAAATATAACTAAGCATTTATAAATATTAACACTCTCATAATATGTATCACACACAAGTATTCAATGCTAAATACATATATAATTAACAGTCAAATAATCATTTTTAGAGAAACAAAAAACTCATAAATTTGTTACAAATTTTCATTTAAAAATCTCATTCCATTTTCGAAGAGACTGTTTTAATATGGTTATAGTTTCAATCCCTCAGACACCTGATGACTAGATAAAATCTTACTTATAGCTACAAGCTTAGGCATAGGATCCAACACAACCATTTCCATTATGTAATTATGTTGCATACTTAAATCCATGTGTAGATATAGCAAAACAAGATTTAACACACATGAAACATAGGATAATCCAAACTACTATTTGTTATATGTTTTAGGGGTTTGAATGCATGTATTTGTTAATTTTATTACATGTAAACCTTTTAACATATTTTTTAATCCACGTGTGGAATTATAACCATTAGAATACATCCTTATAAATATATACATACACCTATATTTCTTATTAAGTGTATCATAACTTGGCTTAATAATACATTCATATTACGAGTTTTCGTTTCACAATTTATATTATAAGCAACTTTCCATGTTATAATAAATATTACATTGGGTTATTTATTTATCCCACACCTCATTAAACCATTGTAGGATTAATTATCCGCTATATTTATTAATATTCCCAAAGAGAATTGATGAGATTATTCTATCATTAAAATTAACGAGAAAGGTTGACTAAGTTCTATAAGTTGACAATCATACTTAATCAATTTGAGGTTCTTATATAAGTCCATATATACTTAAAGTCATTTTATATAGTCCCTACTATATATCAACTCTTGTTTGAAAACTTAAGGTTGTAAAATTTCTTTAAACTCTTATTCCTAAAACCACCAAACATTGCTAAATTACACAATGAAAATAGAAGTCCAACAGAAAGAGAGATACATCTCTTCCTATGGTGACTCAATTTTTCTTGGCCGCAATTCTAAAGCATTATAAGACTAAATAATTTTCAAGGAATTTTTAGGAACTATCTTGACACTTTTTCCATAATTTTCAATATCCATCACAGAGGTCAATGTGTGTTTATTTCAATGGTATGAAGCTCTTGGTTTCTTGTAAGCCTTGTGGAACATGCTCACTACATTTTGTTTGAGTTATGAAATATAGTTTTCCATGTCTTGTAATAAAAACTCATTAGTTTTAAAGTGTATATCTTGAATCTAAAAAGAGTTTTAGAATAGCTAAAAACAACATAAAAAAGCAAAAGTTTGACGCACTTATTCATGTTGAAAAGAGTTCAACATGGCATTGAGAAAGGCAAACAATCCTTTGAACAAAAGTAGGCCCTGTATCAAGATGTAGATGAAATGTTTTATACAATGCTTACTTTCAATACATATAGTCAGTTTGTATTACAATTCATTTGAAGGCAAAACACGGTCATAAATACAAACCACCTGAATAGTATAACAACAATCAAATCAAACACAAAAATAAACATCTTGGCCTTAGATCATCCTAGTCAAGATATCAGCATGACAAAAAATCACCCTCAACCATATTCACTTTCAATACAAAGATTGTCCTTCTTGTATTTGATATAGTTGGAGTAGATAAGTAAATAGCGATGCAAAACCACAGTGCAGGCTGATAACAAGTCTTATGGTGATGCCAAGGCTAAAGGTTCTTTTTCGTCTATGCAAAGATATATTAATGTGACTTTTTAAAAGATCTAAAATTTAAATACATAATCAACAATATATATATATATATATATATATATATATATATATATATGATCAATTTATAGATGTATGTTGATATCCGTCATTGGCGTAGTGAATCGCTTGTAACAAAACTTGTGATATATGTTATAAGTATAAATAATCAATTAGTTGTAACTAGTTGCATTAGTTTTACTTTGGGCATATCAAGATAATCATTTGAAAATAAAGTATATTTGTAATTAAAAAATCAGATATTCATATCTTCGTAACTACATTAGAATATTCAAATTATGGCTAACTTAAGGGTATATCGATATTGATTTATTAATAAGTTATAGGTTTTATCAAATTCGAATTACGAATATTCAAATATTCTAATGTCATTGATAATCGCCATACTTATTAGGCATCAAATGAATCACCATATTTAATAAATAGTGGATACAGTAGATAAATTGCCATGTTAGCAGCTTCAGTTAGATGAAGCATCTTTATATATTTACATGCATGGAAAATCAATGACTTATAATTAATTATATACATACAACCACTTCAATTGTTAATTTATACAGGCTGTACATTAAAGTCCACATTGACTTAATCAATTTAATGGACTGGAAAACAACGATGCCTCAAAGCTAAATATTATAATTCCCAGTGATGTCCTTATACAATTAACTATTCCATAAAATAATTTTATGCACGCTGGAAATTTAGTTTAAGTGACGCCCAAGCAAGGGATAAATTATTATTCCAGTTTACATTGGCAAATCAATGCTATAATGTTCTAATGGATTCTATCATTATTTAAATTTGTAGAATATTTCATTCACTAATATTTAATCCTTTTAGTAAGAATATAGAGAAATTTAATGCATCTCCTACCTGGTAGATGCCTTGCTAGCTTCCTCTGAATTTTCTCCTTGTGCTACGCCTAATCTTTACCTTCCTTCACTACTCCGCCCGCCATTTGCTCTTCTCCTTCCTTCTTTTCATCTTCTCTCCTTTCAAGTTATATGGCGTAGATTTTAAGATTTTACCCTTTTTTCCCTTTATTTAATGTTTTTTTCCTCCTTTTAGTTTTTATTTGCTTTATTCCCTTTACGAGTTTTTTTTATTATTATAAATATTTTTCTAAATTCAAAAGTTAATTACACCTCACTTAATAATTTATAACACAGTTTTAGTAATGTTAATTTTTCCAAATTAAGTTGTTATCCACTAATAATAAATCATTAAGCCCAATAATAATATTTCCAAATATCATTATGATAACGAGCTTGATTCTTAGCATTACTAAGATATCCCAATTGGTCCACATACGGTAGTTCCAACCATTAGCCACACAAGATCAATTTATCTAAGTTATCACTACAACAAATCATGCATAAAACATTAAATTATGTTATAAAACCATGTATAAATGACTTTTGAATGCAAATGGAATCAAAATATATTATTCTAACCACTTATTATACATGTAACATGTGCTAGTTATTTGTGGTGTGTGCATGGTTCTAGTTGATTTCTTTATCATCCCCTGACATCTTCATATACATCACCCTATTCGATGATGTTCTCCTTCCATCACACTCCGAGGGTTGAGTTTTTATATGTCAACCTCACAACAGAGCAAATAGTTAGACCATAATAATCATGATGTATAATCATCATAATATATAGATGAAATGCCAAATCAACATGATCATAAAGTAAACATATACTTACAACTAACTCATGGCAGTGTGATCATGTAACCTAAGAAATATCCTACTACTCTATAACAACATATATCTCACAACTTAGTTAAAAATAGATAAATATAAATTTATCAACTATAGATATCCATGGATAATCTAGCAAGTTTGCTTGACAAGGAATCAGGATGTAACAATGAAAATCACTTTTGCATGTTTCAAGTAAAGTAGATAGGAACAATGAATCTTATTTATTCTTCTCAATTACATTTGAAAAAGAAAATGCTAAGGATATTACACCTTTTAACAATGCACAAACTAAGGTAGATGAAATTAGTTTGTCACCCTCATTCACATTTCAAGCTCAATGCAATGATTCTTTGAAACAAATAGATAATGCACATGTTTCAAACTCTTATCCTATATCTCATAGTGTACAAAAAGAGAAAATGGATGTTACTTCTACTTACCTTGATTCCAAAATAAAAATTGATAATCATGCTTGCATTTCAAAAATGGCTAGTGAACAAATGCCTTGTATTACACCTACACATGATGATACATTGCATAATAGTAAAAAGTCAAAATTTTCTCCTTCTCTTTCTCTTACTAAGCATGTGGATGATACTTCTTCTACTCTTACTTCTTCAAATGAATTAAATTTTGATTTTGATGAACCATGGGATAATGATGATGATTGTGATTATGATGAAGATGACATAGAATCTACAACTTCTACTTCTTCTCTTACCTCACATATTTATCTTGTTTAACCAAACAATAGGTTACATATAAAAATACACACACACACTTATTCTTATGTGGATAATTTCCATTCACTAGAGAATAAAGCACCTTTTATTCAACCAGTATGTGATACTCCTTCACAACCTAACAATATAAAAGATACCAATGAATCCCCCTTAAGCCTCCTTACTATAGTAGAACCTATTTATCAAACAAACCCAATGAGGGTGATAGCTCATTTCCCTCTAACCAAGTCTAAGCTATCATGCCTCCAAATATTATTGAAATCACACCGACCCTTTCTAAACAAGATTTCCAATATAGTGCACCAATGGATTAAATAAATGATAAAATCCAAGCATTAAACGAACCCCTTGATAACGATAATATACCTTCACAAGTATTAATTTATGTAATGCATGTTGTGGGTGCTTTGGAAAAATAAGTAGATCATCTCACTTTGGAGAATGAAGCATACAAATCTCAGGTTGATGCTAATGTTATACATAATAACCCCATTCCATGTAGAATATCAACTATGAGACTGCCACACAACTTTTAGATATCGGTATTATCTATCTTTGATGGACAAGATCTATATTTGCACCTTCAGTCTTATGAGAAAGACATGTCTCATATTACAAACAAGTTAATTCTACTACAAGTGTTTCCAAAGTCACTAAATGGGAAAGCACTAGATTGGTTCCACCATATACTCCCTAGTGGATCTTTACATACATATCAGGAATTAGAGATAGTCTTTCTCAGACATTACATATAGAATAAGAGACCTCTAGTCACATAGGAGAGTTTACCTTCACTACACTAGGGTGAACCAAAGCTTGCATCAAAATACATTTTATGGTTCAAAGCTTGTTTGCATTAGCTAATTTATCAACCAACAGATTTATACGTGCAATACATCTTTGCTAGAAGTTTAATCTCTCCTCTCAAGGATAAATTGTTATATCAAACATCTAAAACATTTAGACATCTATGAAATGCAACTATATCATTAGAGGCATAGTTGGGATTAGTAATTACACAATCAAAGGCAGATTTGGTTATAGACCCTTCAGTTACTCAGTCATCAGATTTGGTACAAGATCTTACTCCACTTCCAATTTAGAAACCAACAGAACATAAACAACCAATAAAAATACTCAGTAAGGGCAAAGAGCCACTCTACACAACACAATATACAATGAGTAACATATAGTATATATGCATATGGGTTTTATATTTTTTAGATATGGCTAGGCCTTATGACATCATGCTTACAATACTAGATAAGGGGATGATCACCCTTCCTTCAACTAATCATCATCTACCACACCATTTACACCAAGTACCAAATAAGTATTATTGTCATTTTCATTGAATAAATGGACATTCAAATGACCATTTCTATGTACTCTAAGCTCCCATCGACCAGTATGTTAGCAGAGGCATCATAAAGTTTACACAGGGGGTATTAGGCCCTCATTTTCCACACTCTCCTAGATCACATTCCTCTACGATAAAGTTATCCCAAGACATTCCTTTTAAGGAACCATTGGTTACTCATTGTAAGAGCCTTTTAAATTCTCGAACAACCATTTATCAATAGTCCTATACATCACACCCTTAATAACAATGGCAACCAGTTCATAGAGTTCAAAGGCACCTCTAGTGTGCACACCGATTAAGATATTTGGGAACAACTACAAACCCAAAGGCATAATTTTGGTACAATCACCAATAAAAATATTTGGAAATAATTATAGAGTTCAGAATTTACCTCTAGTACATATATTGATCAAAATATTTTGGAATACTTTTCAACCTAAGGGCATATTTTTAGTTCAACAACCAATAAAAATATATGGCAATCATTACAAAGATTAGAACCTAGCTTCAGTTTGCACACTGATTATAATATTTTCAAGAAATCATATAGCTTAGAGTGAAATTTTAGAGCATCAACCAATCAAGATTTTTACATCAAAGTCTACACATTCAAACACTGGTAGTGCATCACAGGCAGCTCCAATTTCACAGTCTATGTCTACAACAATACAACATTAGTATGGTCGTTGGTTCTCTATGTCATCTGGATTCAAATAGGGCATATCGCCACCACATGTCATACATGTAGACATCTTATGAAATATAAATAAAAAACCATATACAGATAAAATATAAAAACTTGATCTCCTGCACATATGTCTAAAACATTCATAAAACATATACAAATCAATTAAATTTACTCCAATCGAAACAAAATTGAAAACATAAACATTTCAAACAATCAATCAAATTTAAATGCATAACAATATATACAATATATCATGATCCATTTACCAATACACAATTCCAAATTAAACAACAATTGTCTATATATATAACTTTGAATATCATTTTAATATAAATATGGTGCATCATTTAATGAAGCAAACATGACTGTTGGGATCAGCTCCCTCACTCTCACTATCAGACACATCAAAACTAGAACTAGAGGCCTCATTATCTCTACATGACCTTGATCTAAGGCTACACCTATTATTTCTCTCTTTTGGTACATGCCAAGCTCAACCCTACACTCAACATACTCTTGCTGAAGTCGTATGTAGTCGTCTAATATAAGACTACTAGCCCAACCTAGAGCATTAGGAGAGGGCATGGTATGTCTCTATAGCTCTGCATGTAACTCATCTCTATTTTTTTTTCTCACCTAAATGACACAATCTCTATCACTTCTCAATAAAACAAATGGGCATACACCCCAACAACATTGGTGGCCCTCTCTACCAATCCATCATCCATGACATCATCTAGGATATGTTATGTCAACTCACATAGTGCTGACTCAATGGTGACCTCCTAATACTCATCATCTCTTGTACCTACACATATCCATACAATTAATAAGAATCCTATTATATCAAAACACATAATCAAATTTACATGGAACATACAAACAAACTATTTAACTTACCACCAACGGCCCTCAAGGGCTCTACATCTAGTACCTCATCCACGATCATCCCACCTCTCGAGAACAAAGGTGCCCATCTATGCTCATTACACCAAGTTTTATGTCCCCTTATTGAAGTTAATATTAAACTATCATATCTAAAATTAACTTTTATTGGGAATAATTCTTGTTTGAGTTATGTCCTTTCTATACTAGCTAGTGAACCCAAATTTTGACAATTTTATTGAAATAACATAATGGTTCAAAACCAACATATATGGCATATTATATTTCATGTAAATGAGTCTAAGAAAAAAAATATGAAAATAATCTCTCTGCAATAGTTCTAAAACAAAATACATTGTTTGGGCAAAAAACCCTTGCCAGTTCTACACACATGCACTACAAATACTACTCAAACATCACCTAGATACATAATGCTTATAGATTGAGTACACAATATTGAAAAATACTAAAATAACATGAAAATAACCTAATAATACACTTGATATCTTCTATAACCACCCAAAAAATTGAAATTACTCCTTCATACCAACAACTTGCATAAAACACTGAACATTTGCTAAATTTACACTCCTTAAGGATTTGTTACAATTCCTATGTGGAATTATCTCTGAATCACAGGGGTTTCATCATATAATCATTGGAATAAATGGGTTTTCATCCATATATATCCCCACCTAAAGGTTCTCATCCTCAAATGCAAAATTGAACCATAAAGTCCAATAATTTATTGACAATGGCAAAATATCCCACATTGATGAGGTTACTTATCTTAAATAAGAGTTAGGGTGCTAATCCCAAAGTCACAAAATGTCAACAAATAATAATAATAATATATATTTTTTTTCTATCTCCAATCATGGGTAATATAAACTTTCCATATTCTATCTCTAACTTGGGTAATAGAAACTTTCTCAAATTTGACCCACTTGTCTTGAGGATAAGAATGCAAAACTAAAATAAGAAGTTTCCTTGGAACCCCATCATTATCCTCTCCTAGAAATCCACACCCCAATTGGTAAGTTTCCTTAGAAACTCATCATTATCATCTTATATAAAATCATGCCCCAATTTATCTAATAAGAATTAATAAATTAATATTTATCCTCATCCCTATTGATTTTTTTGACCTTTCTAATTCTCGGTAAACACTTAATTACATACTTGATAAATCCCCCCTCCTTTATTCTCCCATAATTGGAATTTAGAATAATTAATTATTAAGAAGGAATTGATTAGAAAAAGGGAATGACACCAGGCCGCATAGGCCTCAGTCATTCCAACATCATCTACATATGGTACCTCAATCTCAAGATCACGCTCCATCATTGGCATAGGAGCTAACTCAACAATCGATGGCCTCAACCTACTACTTAGCCTCGTAGGAGCCTAAAACCCCCTCAACCACACCAAAGGTGCTATAGGCACATATTATACAACATGAAACTATTGGGTAACCCTCTCATATTAAAATCGCTAGTATACATTATCCCAATGATCATATATCCAATAACTAACCTGAGTTTGCCTCACCTGTGTGTTATCCTCAAGCCACCCTTGATAGCCCCTATAGGGTCTCCAAATGATATCTTCTGCTCTCAAACTATATAGTAATTACCAATAATATATAGTACTCTTCCTCGATGCATGCCCAATCCTAGTCCATCTCTTTGTAAATACATGTGGATGAGTCCATCCATCCCGTGGATGTGCCACTAGCCTACTCACAACTAGGTGCTTGTATGCCCAACAATGTAATAGTGTCAATGCATTGATACCTACACCACTCATCTCCTATGTAATGTGGTACCAATAAAAAAAACAACTGAGATGAGAAAAATAGGAAAATTTTGAGTCCATTACCAGGCAAACCTCCTTCCCAACCTAAATCTATGTCTCAACCTCCTCATAGCACGATAAAGTATCATCTCATCTCTTCAACATGTTTCTCTCTCTCAGACTCAAAATTCTTTCCACTCAAATGATACAAATGAATTGCCAATGATTCAAAATGACCTATTTAAGTCATAAATTACCCAATGCCACCTTATTAAGGTTACCCTTGCATGCAAATTTTGCTAATTAATACAACTCTCTTGTTATTGCCATATCTTAAGAACTGTAACTTTGATTCACAAACCATTTCTTGCACATGGGACCTGATAGTGATACATTATGTCCCATATTGGTTAAACCAATACCCTCATCATTATCAAACCTACAAAATGACAAAAACAATCACATTATATTAACAATACAACAAATCAAGTACTTATATAACTACACACTAAATTATCAACTCTAACACAATCAATACATTATTCAAACCTAATAAAACATCACAACTACCAACTAACACCAAAACAATCGATCCTTATCACTTTTTGTTACATATCCTTATCATAATCTCAACTCTCTCACCAAAAAGGGGGCAAATATACATAGATTGCTTCAAACCTACAAAGTTACATTCAAATTTTCAGACAAACGAGTCTACACAAGTTTACACATGCATTCTGATGCACAACATCTTTAGATATATAGACACACATGTCTACACAAGCTTACATAGGCAATCAGAGTCACATATTTTTAGATATACAAATTCATAGGTCCAATAAGTTTACACATGCATTCAGAGTCACATATTTCAAGATATATAGACACACAAGTTTACACAACTTATTTAGATATATAGATGCACAAGTCTACACAGGTTTACATAGGCATCTAGAGTAAAAAAATTTCTAGATATATAGATACACATGTCTACATAAGTTTACACAACTTATTCAGATATACAGATGCACATGTATACACATGTTTATATAGGCATTTAGATGCATAGATTTTTAGATATATATAGACGCATGGGTCTACACAAGTTTAAACCATTTAAATTCACAAATTTTTAGATATATAAAAACATGGTTCTACATAGGTTTACACAGGCATTTAGATGCATGGATTTTCAAATATATAGACACACAGGTCTACACAGATTCACACAAGTTTTACATAGGCATTCAAATGTACACTCTATGCAGATATATAACTTTGACATAGGTATACCAATTCATTTAGATATTTAGATACATAGGTACATCACTCAAACATCAATATTAGGGGGCATGATGTAGAACTCATGTTTTTGGTCCTTATTTTTAGATTTATCAGGTTATACTTAGTATCATCACTAGTATCATCACCAGGTTTTCACCAGTTTGGGTCATAGGACCACTACAATGGTTGATCCATAGCATAACACCAGACCCAATTTACTCACTCAAATTCAGAGTGGGGGCAAGTGAGCCTTGTTTCTCCACCTTTAGCTTACATTACTCAGATTTTGATTGGGGCAAATGAGTCTTGTTTTTCCATACATTCAATTTACATTACTCAGATTTAGAGTGGGGGCAAACAAGCCTTGTTTTTCCATGCATTTAATTTACATTATTCAGATTCTGATTGGGGCAAAGTGAGCCTTGTTTCTCAACACATTTAATTTACATTACTTAGATTTAGGTTGGGGGCAAGTGAGTCTTTTTTCTCCTTGCATTTAGTTTACATTACTCAAATTCAGACTTGGGGCAAGTGAGCCTTATTTCTCCATGCATTTAGTTTACATACTCAGTTTTAGTATAGGGGACATTCACCCCATATGCTTCCCTTCACATGTTACACTCAAATTCTTATCCACTTCTCTAGCCAAGAAGTGGGCCAAATCTAGATTACATTCAAACAGGTAAGTATAGGTATGCATTTCTACTCTCTTTTCCTCTAGTACTTCCATTTCATTGCATTGCTAGAATAAAAAGGGGCAAATGTAAACACCCTAATTTGGTCAAACAATCATAATTGTTATGCATTTTGTTGCTCTTTCACACAAGGGTGTTAGTGATGGTTATAGTCCTTATTCACATGGTCATCTTGAGTCTTTTTGATCTTTATTGTGTCTTATTTTCCCTATTTTCGATACCCCCAACAGTCACAGGTTACCTTTTCCTAGTCCCAGGGGCCCCTAGCTTGTCATCCCTATTTTTTTTTTCTATTATGAGTCTTAGGACATTAGCACCACTTTCAAGGCAATAGTGCCACAAGGTGCTAGTGCCCACTTATGGCTTTAGTATTTGATGGGCCCTTTCCCTCGTGTTTGAGTCCTAATTCCTCTGTGACCCTTCTCTTATGTTTTTTTATATCTTTTTCATGATTTATCAGCCAATGAATAAGGTATTATAATAAAAATAAAGATCCTCTTATATAAAGAGCCTCACTAGGCATTTTACATCTAACACTTACTATTTTGGCACTTATTTACATAAAATGAACCAATAATACAACTCAAATACTCTGCATATTACTCACCTTTCACACCAAGACATTTTCATGCTTGTTCAAAGAAGGGCCTAGGTAAAATTCCTTTTAGCATACTATGCAATTTGATGGTGCATATTCCCTAAGGGAGAACTACATGCGATCTGAGACCCCTAACATTGGGGTTAATGTAGGCAGTGGCTAAGACAACAGGGGTTCTTCTCCATACGATCATAACATCCCACAACCCATTTTTTCATTTTCTTTTACATTTTATTAGTTTATTGTTTCATGTGTGCAGGTATTTATTAAGGTTTTGGAGAAGAATTAGCCAAAATAGTGAAATAGACGAGCTACTGCATGACATAAAATCACCTATAAGATCCCCAGATCTCTTGTAACTTCCCTAAAAGTTATAGATAATCACTAAAAAAAGTATATTAGCACCAAAATTGGACACTAACACCACATTGTGCGACTGTCCTAAGAGGGGCGCTACTATCTAGAGTCAGATCTCAAAAAATAGTCAAAATATGAAAGATTTCTCTGCATCTGCTTAATCATTTCTAGTACCTTGATACATAAAAAACTCTATGTATATCTAGATAAGTCCCTTTTCTCCTTGTAATTCCTATTTTAGGAAATTTCCATAAAATCAATAATTTCCAATTTTATTCCAGATTAACAATAGATCCAACCCTTTAATCTAATTTAGGATTTACATAGTAAAACCCTAAAAGATCAAAACAATAAGTCGACCAAGGATTTCCAGTGAATTATGAGAGTTACAAACATAATCAAACCTCAAGATTGCACACACAGTCGAAACACAAGCAATTGCACCTCCTTGTATCAAAAGAAAGAGGTAGAATATATAGAGACATAACCATTGGACTAAGAACATGTCATCTAATGGTATTGACTAAACATTGATGACACTGTCTAGGCACACATATAAGTCTAGATCCTGATTTGAATGATCTATAGTGTAGTTTTCCATCATTCCTGCCACCTTCAAATAGTCTTAGTCCTTCACATACTAGTTAACCGCTAAGTGTCTTATCTCTTTGTTGTACTTTCCATATTTAGCAAGTGAAATTGTCAAATTAATTTCAATCTTTTATATTCAGATTTCTACTTAATTGTTATACATTATGATTTGACTTGTTAAAACAATTTCTATTTTATTTAAGGTTATCATTAATCCAAAAAATAGATAGAACATCATTAAATTATTAACACAATCCCCATGATATACATTGCAAAAGAGCATATTATGTAGTAACACAACTTGATGCACCATTGCACATCACATGTAATGTGTTATCCCCTTTAACTATTTACAATGTTGCCTATGTAATAAGAAATAGTTAAATACATGATAATTAGACATCTCCTTTTGCCATCTATTAGATCATTGTGGCCATTAATGGATCCATAAATGATGTGGTTCAATTGATGAGCATATGAAGCTCAAATGAACACGTTGTGTTACTGCAAATATTATATCTTTCATGAATTTTACAACACATTATCATAAGGATCCCAAATGGATCTAGAATGTGAGTAATGATATATCAAAATCTAGAAGATTTGAATTGAGTGTATTGATGTTAGACCAACTTTTAAAGTTAATCCCATCATCCAAACTCACTGCAAGTTAACATAATACTTGTGTAGTGAATATATAACTTCTCTAAGAACTTTTGTGACACACTATAGATGATATTTTTTGACTATGTAGTATCTTGGTCTTGTATACTTGGAAAACTCATGACCTTGGTTGTTTGTTTTAGTTCTACACATGCACTACTTATGCAAGCCTCGCATATGCTCTGTCTTGTGCCCTTTGGCCTATCTCTTAGTCCAACTAGCCTTATATTGATGACACAAACATCCCATCTTTCTCATAATGTATAAATGTACTTATTTTATACTTCTACAAGTTTTGAGCCTGTGCTTGCTTTCCTTCTCTCTCTACACTAATGTTTGGGTCAGACAATAACATCAACGTTACTATCCTGGCCTAACACAAGTGTCCAGTGCCCTAAAGTCATCCAATTTTCAAATGAAATGTATTACAATGATTGTCTTAAGTGATTTTATGCAATTTATCTCCTAATAGGATAGGTATGAATACAATATCAACTCTCATTCATTCACCACCTATGAAACCTATTACAATCAGACCAAAAGAGCACTTAAGAAGCATTCAAGTTACCAAAAGCTTTCCTATTTTTCCCTATTATAATATCAGTCAAAGAAACATCCTAGTTATAGGTTCGAGGTACTAAAGGAGCAATCATAAGGACATATTTTCCAAGTTATAAGCTAGATCATTGTTGTACTTGTTTTACACATTTGCATGATTCACACACAAGTTAACATGTTGGGGAGAACTACATGAGTATAAGACCCTATTCTAGGGTATTTCTTATGTATACAGTGCCCTTTGATAGTGGGGTCAATATGGGTCAGCTCGAAATCGTGTGCCCACAAACCCATTTTTTTCCAAGGTCACATTGAAGATGTAAATATAGGGTTTTACCATTTCACTAGGAGTGACAGTCTATGACCCAGATCAAAATGAACCAAAGTGAAGATGAATCCAAACCCAAAAGCATCCAGGGGGTTGTATCCTACCCAGTTAATATTTTGTAAAGGACACTAGCTTTGATCTTAGACACTGACATTGACGTAGCTATCCAAGGTTGACATAAGTGTATAGAGAGCTAGATGCACTAGATCCAAAATATGACAACTATTCCAAAACTATATTCCTACCTGCTTCCCACCTATACCAGATCCAACACTATATTAACATCAAAAATAGCTAAGTAATTTCTTTCATGTAATTTTTATATCTAACATAGCTTTACTTTCCATTGATGTCCTATCTCAATTTTATAAATTCAACATATGGTACATCTAAGTTTAACACATTAATTTGCCCGCAATAGATTTAATATTCACCTTTGTACCCTATAATTTATATATCTATAACCCTTTTACCTGAGTAGGATAACCTCTTATCCAAATTAGGGTTAAATGTTTGGTGAACACAATCTTTGAACATCAAACCCTAGGCTAGATAGGGTTTTTTGATTTCTTTTTGTGTTGCTAATTCCTGATTGATAAATCTTACAATCATGTTTTCCATGGATACATATATCAATTATTTCATGGTCCAATACCTTATAGTTTCTATGATTTATTATGTTACTTGTCTTGTCAAAACTATTAAGCAAATATGTGCATACATTTAGATAGTGTTAAAATGGAAACAACATTTGATATCTCTCCATAGGTCTTCTTACAATGCTATAAAGCAAGTATATCTAGATGCCAACATGCATGCTCTCAACCATTTGTTCTACCCAATCCTTATTTTAGTGACAATTACCATCTCGTACCCATTCTTCGCCCATGACTTATATTGTATTTTGTGGTCCATGTTGTTACTACTCAAAGAGATAAGGATGCTTAGCCTACACCATCACATGTTAATACACAATAGGTGCCTCCTAAGCCTAAACTTGTGGTAAAATTTAAGGGTTATGACCTTGTTCACCAATTGAGCAATACACATGCTAAAATTTCAATAATAGAGTTCCTAACACAATATAATGTTTACAAGGACATCCTTTATGAGACATTACAGGAAACTCGAGTTGCAAATGATATTGAGCCTACTTATTTTGTAGATATCATGAAAGATCTCAAAAATAATTCCAAAAATATCACCCTCAACCCAACCAAATTACCATCCAAAGATATTATTGATCGAGATTTAGCTTTATTTATACAAGTGTCAATACAAAATAAAGGCATCGAAAGGGTGCTCATTGATAATGGATCGGGTATAAACATTTATATTATCAATTATTAACCAACATGGGCATTAGCACTGATCTTATTCAAAAGTAAATTATGCATATCCAAGGGTTTGATAATTCACGTAGTCCTCCAAGTGGTCAAATTACATTGGATGTGACAATTAGACCAAAAATTATTTCAGCTACTTTTCAGGTAATGTCTCAATCATTGCATTATAATGTGCTTTTAACTAGACCATGGAAACATTCAATGGAAGTTATCCCGTCTACACTTCATAAATGTGTAAAATTCATACATGATGGGGTTTTATTAATAATGCCCACTGATGATGAACCTTTTAAATTTTGCAAACTGTCACAATTCAAAGTCGAAGGCATTCCTATAGTAGTACCACTTAAATAATGCATCCTATTGATCAAACATACACTTATGAAATAGGTGAGTCAAGTAAAATGGCTCCTCAACCTCCAAATACAAATAAGGTACCACATATTAAGATACACATTAATTCACATCAAGAGCAAGAACCATCACTAAAGGAGCCATTAAAACTACAAGAGCCTCCTTCAATTGAGCTTCTTTCATTGGTCAATATTAAGCAAAATTATGGACATGTTTTTGATTACTATGATAGTGATGATGATGCCACTCATGATATGATATATGAAAAAAGCGTGCACTAAAATTTGATCCACTTGATCACCTTTCGCATAACTTATTTGAACCCACGGGTCCTGGTGCCTACATGATCAATCCATTTGCAAATGAAACAACATTGAATCTAGATAAGGAGAGCACAACCATAAAAAATGAGCATGTAAAGGGTTATTACTCAATTCACCCTCTTGGTTAAAATCAATGAGCCAACCTTATAAAGGTCAAATTTAACTATACCATGTGAACAATGTGAAGTCTTCACTAGAAGCTTCACAATATGTCAAAAGGCCAAATCCTTCCTATCTTTTGAATGAGAACTATATTTCAAAGTGACCAAAGCACAAAGAGTTGACTATTAATATTAATATTAATGGGGCATATTACCACCATCTCTAGATTGATATGAACCAGTGGGTACAACTTGTGGAACTACATTCCATGAACACTTGGGACATACTATGAATGAACTATTATACTCTCCATTGATGCCTCGATCCCATAGACATATTTGGTTACATATTGCTTATGGTACACGTGGTAACCACAACCATATGGATACTAGATCACGACCCCCATTTACAATTAAAGCTTGGATAAAATTGGCTAGATCAATGACATGCTAAGTTGGATACTACAAATATGTGTGTTACCTTTTGTGATATGGGCACATAGATTTGTATACCACATGATGGATAAGATTATTTGTGCACAATATTAGCTTTAGGGAAGCCATTGGACAAGTATATAGAAAAAGAGGTAATGCATCATTATAAATAATAATTAAAATATGTTTTTACAAATGGTCCCACACCTTTCGATGATGATGACTTCCTCAATTGGAACTCTTAAAAATTAAAAAATACCCCATAAAAAACACTAAAAAAAATCCAAAAACGCTTTTATTACCTACATGTTCTATTGGCTCCTTGGCATCTGTGTGTTAGTTCCATGCTGAGGACTAGCATATCATTTACTCCTACATACACATACACAAGCATACATAGGTACATGATACACTTATGGGTGTTGGGTCTTCCCTCTACTCATGTCATTAGGACATTAGGGGCATCCATCTTCTACGATCTTAATACACACAGGTTATATGATTTGATGATCACTCTACACTATCATGTTTGAGCTTACATATGTACTTACACATGCCTATTATCCATTATTATACACTACACAAAGTACTTGATATGTTATGTACTTGATGTTTTTTGATAACACGTTTGATCCACGGGTTAATATGACATGTTTATGTTGGTTGGTTATGCTTTTCCTTTACATAATTCCTTGAGTGTTTTGCCTTGCTATTGTCTTGCTTTTTTGAGCATATGAATATACTCCATTGTATGCGGCCCCTATGCCTATGATTGCCTTCTTGGACATTTGATTATGTCATTTCATTATTAGACATTTGAATATGTCACTCCTTACATTTGTGGACATTTGACTAGGTCATGTCCATTCAATTTTGTGGCATTTGAATATGCCCTTTATTTGCAATCTCCTTGGACCATTGCCTTTTGAATTACTTTTGAGTGCTCTTGTGTGTGTGTTTATTTTTTTATTGAGATTATATTGTTACTCTCTATATGTTACCATGATATTTATTATGTATCTTAGGCCTACATGTGATCACATTGGTTCTATGTGCTTCAATGTTACATCTACTTAGACATCTTTCCTTCTATATGCTACATGATTACATTCATAGATTTATAGTTGTCTTACCCTTTTAGGTGAAATAACTACCAGGTACTATTTTTTTCTCATCTCAAAGGGGGCGAATATATAGTGGGGGCATGTCATGGTGACATGGCTTCCACATTTACCATAGTTTTCATATTATAGTGGGGGCATGCTTTGGAAGCATGTTCTCCACACTCACATAGTATATGGTACTCACACTAGTTTACAGATTCAATGGGGGCGTGTCATGTAATGACATGGCTTCCACACATTCACAATTTTAGATTCAGTAAGGCATGCTTGAGAAGCATGTTGTCTACTTTCATTCAGTATGGTACTTATAATTCATGAATTCAGTGGGGGCATGCTATGGAAGCATGTTCTCCACATCTACCTAGTTTTTAGCATCTGTAGTTTATAGGGGGCATGTTTTGGAAACATGTTCTCCACATTGACACTTCTATAAGCTTCAAATTTCTCCATATATAGTGGAGGCAAGCTTTGAAATCATGTCCTCCACACTTACACAATTTTATGAATTAGCCAAAGCATAAATTTATATGATTTCGATTACACATTTGTGGCATAATTTTATACATGGTATCATTGTTACACATAGTTTCAACATGAGACAAATCTAAGGTGCATATGCTATGCAACATGTGCCTAATACTGAAAAATCTAAATCAATTCAAAATTTAAAACTATTGCATGTACTAATACCCAGAAGATTTTTACAGACTTTAACGAACCAATCCACTGTAGTAGTTGGTTCACCTTTTGGCATGGTTGGGGTGATTTAATCACTCAATCTTACTAAGTTTTTAGTTTGTATTTGATCATCTAAACTCACTAGGTTATGATTATCATTGGATTTCACAGTTGAGCTAATATCAATTGTTAGGTGGCAACTCACTTTTGCTCAAAAATTGGGAGCATGTGCCTTTCAATCTCTCTCTCTCTCTATCTTTTTGGTTATATGCACTTTAAAAAATTATTTATATTTATCTTAATATCAATTTTAGAGCCTTACAATGATACATATTTTGTAAAAACAACTTGCCAATAGGCAAGGTGGTTACATCGACACACATAAGTACTCCTAAACCTTGCTCTTTCAATTTCTATCTATTTCAAGTACTCTTAACCAAGATTATATGCACTAATTATACACTGTAACATGTTATTAGTTGTAGGCCAATCACTAGCAAAGCACTCAAACCCAACTCCAACAAAGCACTCAAATTCAACTCAAATAAAGACAAGGTGTGTATACACACCCATGTACCTATTTCTTTCCTTTAAACTAGCAATTTACTTGCTAGATTAAAGGGGGGAAAATGCAGATGATATTTTGTAATTATATAGCACCTTAGTCTTATACATTTAGCAAATTCATGACCCTAACTATTCCTCTTAGTTCTACACATTGCTTGCTTCTGCAAACTTCACACTTGCTCTATCTTGTGCCCCTTAGCCTATCTCTTAATTCGATCAGCCTTATATTGATGACATAAACATCCCATCTTGCCCAAAATGCTTAAAAACCTCTAAAATTACAAATTTGTTTATCTTTCAACAAAATAATTTGTTAAAGCAGTGTCATATCTAGCCTATTAAATAGGCCAGTATGTGTTGTTGTGTATGTTATGATAAGACTCTTAAAACTTTTATTATTTCCAACAGTGGCATGATTCCTCCAATTAAAATTAAAAACAACTCTTAGATGACCAATATATATCTCTATGATTATATCATTTTATTATACGAAAAAATATATTTTTATATTTATATGAAAATTTTGAAAGTCAAAAATGAAAATTGAATGTTATGTGCAAGATGACATCACTTTAAAACCCATTAAATTTTTTTTCTTAACAGATAAAGGTGACTTTCAAATTTAACCTCTGAACTGTGTACATTTTGATGGTAGACATCAAATCTCGGGGTTGCGGGGGAGTACCTAAACATAAATATGAAATGGGGTCAAAGGCTGTTTACATTAAAGGGCGGAGAGTGGATCGCGTCCTTTTCGTGAAAGGAATTTTTGCTTCCTTCTGATTTTAGCATTTATTTCCGATTCTTCACGGCCAAACTATCGTGCATGTACAGATGGGCAATACATCAAGCATTCTTACTCAGTATGACATCGAGGAGGTCCAAGAGCACTGCAATAACATGTGTATGTACTATAATTTTTTCTTTACTCCTTACTTCGGATTTTGTTTTGTAGAAAAATTGTGTTTTTAGTGGCTTCCAGACTGACCCCTGTTTCAAGCCCACCTTAACATTTAGATGGTAATTAATTAAAGCTGCTTCTGCATTCTTTTCCATGTTGTTGAATTTTTGTCTGGAAAAAAATGCATTTTTCCTTAAATTTACCAATATTCAAGTTACTTAGCTTTTGGATTTTAACATGAAAATTCATGCCTTCGCCTTGCTTTTTCCCAGGCTAGTATCCTCTTGCATCCATTAATATTTTAAATTGGTGCATTTTCTTTTGGTGGGGGGGTTGTTTTATCTATTGGAATTGTGTTCATTACATTTTCATTACATTCAAGTTACTTAGCTTTTGGATTTTAACATGAAAATTCATGCCCTCGCCTTGCTTTTTCCCAGGCTAGTATCCTCTTGCATTCATTAATATTTTAAATTGGTGCATTTTCTTTTGAGGGGGGTTGTTTTTTCTATTGGAATTGCGTTCATTACATTTTCATTACATTCAAGTTACTTAGCTTTTGGATTTTAACATGAAAATTCATGCCCTCGCCTTGCTTTTTCCCAGGCTAATATCCTCTCGCATCCATTAATATTTTAAATTGGTGCATTTTTTGTTCGCGTGGGGTTGTTTTTTATATTGGAATTGCGTTCATTACATTTTCATTACATTCCTATAACTATAGACTTTAGCGCAAGCTGGCCGGGGGATGCTCACAGAATTGGACTTTTCTTTGTTTGTTTTGCTGATTATTACCATGTATTATTGACTTATCATGAAATTCTGTATTCTTTGAGGATAGAGTGCAACGATAATTATAAGGAAGCACATATTTTTTAGAAGTTTAGAAATCTTAGCGTCATAATTGAAAAATTTATTTTCAAATTTTGTAAGATTTTATGTATTTAATATAAAAAGTTGGCAATTCTTATGGAAAAGAAAGATTGTTTTATAGAAATTGAGGTAAATATTCATTTTCCAATGAAGAAATTTCGCCCACATTGCCAATTGGCGAATATTAGTGACTATTACTATTGTAATTCAGTGTCTTGATTTTGGAATATTTTCATTATTTCAGTTTCACAGGAAGAAATAGTTTCCCTCTATGAACGATTTTGTGCTCTTGATCGAAGTGGGACGGGTTTTATATCAGCGGAGGAGTTTCTATCTGTGCCAGAGTTTGCATTGAATCCGCTTTCCAAAGTAGGAACTTGCAATGTTGAGGTTTATTTTAAATCTTCTTTTCATATTGTTGGTTTGGACCTCTCTATTTAGTTGAACTGCAACTCATGCTCACCTTCTCAAATTAGATTCAAGACTGCACAAGTTAGCTAAAATGTTAGTGAACACTAATTAATCAAACCAGTTGGGGAAAGGATAATCCAATTAAAAATGTGGCCATTCGCTTGCAATTTTAACCTGTAGGGTGGTATTAACAGAAGTCAGTTTGATATTATGAATGTTTTATATTTTCTTTGCAGAGGTTGCTGAGAATGCTGGATGGCTTAAATTTCAAAGATTTTATATTCTTTTTGTCGCCCTTTAGCTCAAAAGCAAATCTTCTTCAGAAAATTGAGTGTATGAGTTCCAACTAAAACCTTAAATAAAACTATTGTCCTTGAAATTTAATTGAAAAAATGATTTAGTTATTTGTATATAGCTTTCTATAAAACATAAATACATTAATGGGTCTGTTAAACACTTTTTCTGGTATGGTAGATTTTTTCTAAAGACATTAAGTTTGGACAAGGGATAGTTTGGCATTCCTGCAACTTTTGATTCAAGAACATAAACAGACATTCGCTTGCTTTCTTGGTGAACATTTTTGTTCTTTGGGTCTTTACCAGTCATCTACAAGGTTTACGATTCAGATGGCGATGGGAAAGTGATGCTCCGTGATATACTAGAAGTCTTGCAGGATTTGACTGGCTCTTTTATTTCTGAAGAGCAGCGTCAGGTCATTATATTCTCCTATCCTTAATACTTTAAACTAAATCCTCATTGTAATAGAATAGCCTGTTTGTACTTAGAATGCCATGCAGGTTTAAAGTGCCTCCTGTCTGCTGTAGAATGTGTCATTCTTTCCATAAAAGATAGGATTTTATGGATGATTTTAAATGGAACATTTTTCTTTGGTGTAATCTAATGCTATTCATTTATTACTATAACTTTATTTTGCACACTTCCTTCTGAAGTTCTAGATGCATTTGTTAACTGCAGCAAGTTGTGGGTCAAGTTTTGGAGGAAGCAGGTTATTCAAAAGATTGTGCTTTGACGATTGAAGATTTTGTGAAGGTATGCCTGTTTCAATCTTATGTTTCTTTACAGTTACATCTAAGTGTTTGTTAGGGACTCTCTCTTTGCATTTCTCTCATCAAATTCGATGTTTTAGATTTTTATATTTCTCAAAATCAACATTGCTTTCATTTTGAGGTGACTTTTCAGTTTTATTAGCTAGGATTTTGTGTGTAATCCCATTGCTATGAAGCCAAACAAGAAACATAGCAAACTATCATAATAATTAAGTAGTTCTGAAAGATCACCAGTGCTGATGTTGAAGTCATAACTATATTGAAAACTCATGGAATCAATTGCAACTCAGTTGATTATTTGACTCCAAGAAATTGAGCTCTCTCTCTCTTAAATTATCCTGTTAGGTGGAGCATGTGGTCTTAGAACAAGTTCAATCCAAAAATCATTGAAGAAGCAAACCACCCTGAACTTGAATCTAATTAGATGGACCTTTTAGTGCCGGTCTTCCAACAGGAGTTCTATAAGTGCATCAGAGGAAATTTCGTAGCTGTTTATGCATTCTTTCCAAGGTTGGCATCCTTCCATTGTGTTCCATCTAGTTCCCTAGATGTGTAACATCTCTCTCTCCCTACCTGAGAGACATGTCACACATTGTAGAAAGTTCAAGGATCAGTCTGTTATTGTGTAGTATGTGTGCAGTCACACTCAAGAACTACAGGAGTTGGGACTAGAGCTTACGCTGTATAATGATCTGCCTGATCTACCTGAACTGCATTAGTAGGGATGCGTGACAATCTTCAATCCAGTTCAAGGAACCATCTGGTAGGATGTACTTTTTATGTAATCCTACTCAAGCACTAGGAATATGGAGCTTGCATGTTAGGGAATGTGTGATGATGATCACTAAACCTTGTATGTCTGTTAATTTGTTTTAAATCCCCACAGTCAATTCCATAGTAGCGATGTTCGTTACAAAAGATAAATGAGAGGTTCCAAAAAACGTTAAATACGTTCGATCCTAAAAAATTGGGAAAAAATGACAGGGCAGAAATAATATTGAAGGAATGGCAATGAAATTATATTTCATGATTCAATTGAAAAGAGGAGCAAACATTACATTAAATAAGCCAAAAAGGCTGTTCACTTCACATTTCCAATGTGACGCTTTCTATTCCTAAGGGAATGAAGAATTTATTGAATAAGACAAAAGCTAGACACCTAGGATTAATAACAAATATAGACAATATTGTTACATCCCCCCCTTAATTTGCAGGGGTCTTTGTCAGACCAAACATTCCTCTGAAATTTTCAAAATTTTCTCGTTCAAGCGCTTTTGTCAGAATGTTTGCTGGTTGTTCTGCTGTCGGGCAATGTTGCAACTTGACACTGCTATCTTTCACATAGTGTCGAATCAGATGAAATTTGGTATTGATATGCTCGGTTCGGTCATGAAAGACTAGATTCTTTGCCATTTGGATTGCGTAGTTGTTGTCAACCACGAGAGGTGTTGATGAAACCTATTGCTCCTACAAATTTGAAAGAACCCTTCTAAGCCACAAAATCTCTCTAGTTGCTTTTGAAGCGGCCGTATATTATGCTTTTGTTGAAGAAATTCCCATCACTGATTGTTTCTTGGATTTCCAACTAACAATTGTTGTTCTCGAATTCATCAGAAAACCCGAGATGGACTTTCCATCTTCATGATCACCAGCATAGTCGGAATCTGAATACCCAATCAGTTTGAAGTCTCTTGCCCTGGACTATTTGGGTCCAAAATTCTGTGTTCCTTTGAGATATTTGAGGACCTTTTTTGCTGCTACCCAAGGACTGTCCATGGGTTGTTGCATGAATTTTGAGAGGACACCAATTGCAAATGATATATCTGGTTGAGTTGTGGTCACATAAATCAAACTTCCAATGAGTTGTTTGTATTTAATGGCATCAACCAAATTTGTTGAATCTTTGGATGTCAGTTTGAGATTCTATTCCATGGGCGTGCTGAGAGGCTTACAATCTTCCTTTTCAAACTTGCTTAGAATGTCATCAACGTACTTCTGCTGAGTGATGAAGAAATACTTTGGCTGTTGGATTACTTCAATACCCGAATGGTAATGAAGATAACCCAAATCAGTTATTTCGAAGCTTTTCATCAACTCTGATTTGAATTTTGCAATGTACCGTTCATTATTTCCCGTGATAAAAAAATCATCAACATACACCACCACAAATACAACTATTTTGATGAAAAGAGTTGTATCTTCAAACTCAAAACATTTGAAGTTCATGTTCATGTTCATGTTCATGAGGTGCTCAGCTGGTTCGTCGTACCATGCTTGAGGGGCTTGTTTCAAACCATATAATGATTTTTTTAGTTTGCACACCTTTTGCTTCTGTTCGTTTGCTGCAAAACTTTCGGGTTGTGTCATGTACACAGTTTCCTGGAGGTCACCATTTAGGAATGCAGTTTTGACGTCCATTTGGGGAACTTTCCATTCGTTGTGAGTTGCTAGAGCCAACATGGTTTGAATGGTAGTCCAATTTGTTGTAGGTGCAAATGTTTCATTGTAGTCAATTCCTTCTTTTTGAGCATACCCCTTTGCGACAAGCTGTGTTTTGTGCTTGTCAAGTGAGCCATCAACATTGTATTTGTTGCGGTAGACCCATTTGCAGCCAATCGGTTTGCAGTCATATGGACGATCAACCAATTTTCAAGTCCCGTTTTTGACCAATGCATTGTACTCATCTTTCATTGTTTTTCTCCAAGATTCAAGCTTCTCAGCCTATTTGAAAGATGTTGGTCTTGAATCAAACACAACATTGAGTTCTTCTTTTGGAGAATCATTCAAGGTGAGCTTTTCAATTCTGTCTTGAATTTCTTCAAGGAACTTGTCTGAGTGTGATGCAACTGCATGTGCACTTCTTGTGTCTGTTTTCCCAACTTCATCAGGTTTCACATCTTTCAATGTTTGAGCGACCCACTTAGGCATCTACTTATGTGTTTTAAGTCCTTCAAGTTCATTCTCTAAAGTTCCATCACTTTTTGCCCTCTGTTTTGGCAGCCCCTGTTCATTGTCTGATGAAGTTTCATTTTCCCCTTCAGGAGGAGTTTCAAGTTCATGTATAGGAGACAATAGAAAATCAATAGATTCCCAATTGTGTGTCCCCCACTCATTGTCTGGAACATCCAAATCACTCTCTTTGTAGACATCAAACTTTGCATACTCATCAAGTCGACTCAGTTGCCAATCAATATGCTGTTTGTTCTTTGTAGATTCACAAAAGACAACTTCTTTTGTGACATGAAACTTCTTCTCTTTCTCATCATATAGCTTGTATGCCTTGGAGGATTCAAAATATCCCAAGTGGATGCATTTTCAACTCCTGTGGTCCAATTTATTTCTTTTCTCCTTTGGAGTCAATGCATAACAAGTGGATCAAAAAATCCAAAGATGTCGTATTGAAGGGAGATGACCACACCGCATCTCATACAAAGTCTTAGATTGCAGGGCTGTGATGGTGATCTGTTGAAGAGGTATACTGCTGTTTTAGTTGCTTCAACCCAAAAATGCATATTTACCCCTTTGAAATACAACATTGCATGAACCATATTCATCACAGTTTTGTTCATCCTTTCTACAACTCCATTTTGTTGCAGAGTGTAAGGAACTGTGAGATGGTGATTGATCCCATTTTGCTCAAGATAGGATTCAAACTTCTATGAAGTGAATTCACCACCATTATCTGACCTGAGTGTCTCGATGCGGGTTTGTGCTTTATTTTCAATCATGTTTCGAAACTTTTGGAAAGTCTCAAAGGCTTCTGATTTTTTCTCCTGAAAGTGTATCCATGTCATCTAGCTGTAGTGATCAATGAATAGCATGTAGTACTTATGACCACCAGCGGAGAGGATTGGAAGAGAACACAAGTTTGAGTGAACAAGTTGCAATTTTTTGTCAGCTTTTCACTGTGACTCTGGAAACGGTTATCTTGCGTGTTTAGCCAAGATGCAAGTTCACACTTTTCAACTGATTTTGCAGGCAATGTAGGCATGCCAACAACACCATTCTTTTGCACTACACGAAAGTTTTTATAGTGAGTGTGCCCAAATTGAGCATGCCACAACATGTTTGGAGACATTTTGTCTTCCACGAGATGAGTATAATTCCTTGAATTTGATGTCTCACCCCTGAGTTTGAGTAGTTTTCCTTCCTCATATCCTAGGTGTCTAGCTTTTGTCTTATTCAATAAGTTTTTCATTCCCGTAGGAATAGGAAGAATCACATTGGGAATAGTCCAAACTCATTGCTATTTGGCAGAATTGTAGGTGTACGGCACCAAAGAAAAGTCATATATTTCTTCAAACCGCTGGTACACATTCAAATTATTTATTAAACAGATGAAACGCCTCTCCAAATTAGTTAGGTGATACGCATTCCCGACAGCCAATAGAAATATCCAAAAGATGACAAATTCAGTCTTCAACTCCCACGCAGATGCTATATAGAACTTAGAATTGAAATGACATCTTTGAATGCAAAATAAAGCCGCACTCTAAATTAGATTATGCAGATTGTACAGCTTGAAAAGAAGAGGAAAGAGTGAAAATTAAGTGAATGAAATTCTAGACTCTGATACCAATGACACGCTGGAAATAATATTGAACGAATGGCAATGAAATTATATTTCATGATTCAATTGAAAAGAGGAGCTAACATTACATAAAATAAGCCAAGAAGGCTGTTCACTTCATAAAGATGAGAAAAAACAACATGTAGAAAAATTTAAAGTAAATATCCCCAAACATGTAATCTATAAATACCTTTATTTATAGATAATTTTTGTATTTGATGTCGATGACTTGATAGAGATTGGAGTGGGTCAATGTTGATCCACCCTCTAAAAAAATTGAGCATTTTTTGCTAATATAGTCAATACCAATGGGCGATGCTCAATACACACTTAAGTGGATCTTGTACACTCATGGCTCCACGGCCTTCATAGTAACAATAAGGGGATAGGAAGACTATCATTCGTGCCTGAAAAGGTGGCGCTCCCTTACTAGTTGGGAAACCTAATTTTTATTTTGAGGTACATGATCAAATGGACAAGGCTTCTCCCTTCCAAGTTAACTGAAAAATTCCATTACTAAAGACAGTGAAATGCCCCGTTTCAACTCCTTATTATCATTGATTATGGGTGACGTATTACTATTGTTGTAGGGGGTGTCCATATCGAAGGTATGCATGGCTAAGACACTTGTTAGTGGAAATTGTATGGATAGTATGAGACAGAATTAACCCCTATGATAATTTTTTTGACAATGTTATGTACAATAGAACCTAGAAAGAGTTCTACCAGGTACAAAAATACGAGGAGAATCATACCAAATTGCTCTTAAGTATCTACATAATTACTGTTTGTAGGAACAAAATTCTTATCAATCCAATAGAATAAAGAACTTTCCTATTAAGAGTGCCTATATATACACACACACACGCCATTTGGAGAAATATAACTAATATGTAACAGCAGTCAGGTGGGGCACTGATGATCACTTCTTCCTTTCCAGTTTGAAGAGTACTTTCTTAAATCCAGTGGAACATTGCGATGACACTTATAATGGTCCTTCAGGTCCCAAGGCAAACGACTTACCATACCTATTGCATTTTCAATCCTCTCTCAGATCTTCTGTCAAGACTGAAGTAATAGGCATAATTCCTGTCTGGATGAACAAAAGTTCTTACCAAGCTAACAGAGGAAAGAACTTTACCAATAAGAGCATCTATATATGTAGTGTACAACATCTGGAGAAATATAGCCGGTACAAAACTAAATCAAACTTATGCATGGCACCATGAAAATCAGTGCTGATAGTCACTTCTTGCTTGCCAATCTGGAGAACCTTTTCCAGAACCAGCATATCCTTGCCGTGACACTTGATGCTCTGGGTCCTCAAGCAGATGATTTATCATACTTAGAACCTCTTCTTTCTTCTGTTTACTTGCATAATCTATATAAACAGGGTGCACAATTGATGTCTGGGAACCTGATTGATCTCCCAGGCCAGGTAGACTTCATACCTTCCTACAAACTGTCCTCTCCAACCTTGGGCAAGTTGGCTCTTCCTTAAAATTGATTGTCTTGGTTCCATCTATAACATATTCTTAAGTCATCAGCTGGTGGGAATTGAGAGACTGAGAGTGAACTCTGTCGTCAAAGGTATATTGTCTTTTATAGCCAACATAACATATATTGTACTCTGGCTCATTGATTGCCAAATTGGGAATATAATCCTTCCCATGATTTTGGAAATACTTTAAGTTACTTTAACAATACCACTTGTCACACTGCCGTGTTATCTGTGGGGGAAAGAGATATCTCACGTGGGGTCTGCGATCTTCCTCAAATCTTGCTCTGCTCAAGGAAAATTAAATGATGATTGGATTTGGGTGCCAAAATTAATGGATATCATGCTTTGATTGAGTCATATGACAGCACTGTTGTTTAACAGCTTTGTGGTCTTTGTTTATCATTGATCCGACAGTGAATGTCTCTCCTTATCAGGTTCTTCGAAGTCCTAGAATAGTCCTGCTAGAGAACTCTTTCAGTCATCGTCTCAACATTCATATTAGCTTTCATATCCACTCCCCAGTTGGGCCTAGTCTACACAATGATTCTGCTCCTTGTAGCAGTGTTTAAAATTGTCTTTAGATTTCTTTTTTGGATCAATGGACCCTTCCATAAGGGGCAAATTTTCCAATCATGACATCTTTCAGTGGATACTAATCTAATGACCACTTGAGAGTATTCTTCAAATTCTGCTCTAGAGCCATTTTCACACCTCTTATCATGGCTTTGAAATTCAGCCGTTGTTGTGGTTCTTTATAAATAGATTACTGTAGATAAACTCACCTTGAGAATCTCTACATATACCGCCTTGTCAAAATTCAACTTGACTCTTGTAGCTGCCTGCTTCAGCCAGATTTTGGTTCTTGGGTTTGATTGACTGATTGTACGATGGAAAGAAATCTGAGAGTGATTCGGCAATTGCTGCCACAATTCTGATCAGGGTATGATTTTTGCTGTTTTTTTTCCCCTAAGAGATCTGTTGTTTCTTTCTTTCCATATCATCCATGAAATTAGGGACAGTCTTTTCTTCCATCCCCTTTTCTTTTTCTCAGTCCCTTTTGGGATTCATCCAAGACAGGGTAAAGTTTTTTAAGGATTCTGGAGAGACCCAGAAATGTGAATGTGTCCCCATGTTCTACGATTGTGTAATATCCCCAATAAAATCACTGACTCAGTCTTTGAGTAAAATTCCCAACAATAAGACAGCTCTTCAATTAAACATCTCAGCGCCACACTATGAAGAAATTACCAGCATCACTTTGCTAATATACTCAGCAATCATGGAGATCACAGATTATGAGGAGGACTTGCAGGTTATGAGGAGATTGCCGGACATGAAATCACCAATGATCCACAGATGAAGCGTCATTAATTAAAACAAAACAACAATTATTAATAAATGAAATCACAGCCCATTATGGGGAGCGCCAAGCACCGGCAGTCATTAATTAATTAATAAAACACCATTCAACAAAAGGAAGTATTAAAAGACATATCCCTTGGGGAAAAGACATTTGGGAGAAGACATGTCTTTCGATGGAAGGATTTGCAGATATAAATAACCAGCCAATGATATGGAAGAAATCATTTAATAATACATTCAAACATTCAACCTTGTACAAGCATCATGCTTTACAATCTTTAAGAATGAAACCCCTTAATTGTGTAATCTGACTTCAAGGACGAAAACCCTTATTATCATTATAACCCAAGGACGAAACCCATTGAGGATTTATAATTTATTATTAATACAATTATATTTTTATTTAAAGTATTATTCTAAGTACAAGTTTATATTTATAAAATATTATTTCAAAAGGAATCCCAAGGAATCCAAATTATCAAATAATATTCCGATTAGAGATATTACAGTGGTATCAGAGTTGTTTTCTTCCCAGCATGTGAATCATGGGTTCACTACACAAGGATATTGTGCCCAGTTTTGATCAATACAAAACTCTTTCAGCAAAGATTCGAAAAGAAATCTCTTTTTCCGACTTTATGGAGTTGAGTGAGTCACATAATAGAACAGGGCACTATGAAGAAGTGTGGTCGAATGAAGGGAAGAAGACTTCATGGTTGTCTGACTTACCAACATGCAAAGTCCATTTCAATCAAAATTTGGGTCCTTTGAAAGGCTCTTCTGAGAGCAAAGCATTTGCAGTACTCGACTCAAGGCCTACAAAGAAAATAAAAGCAAACAATGAAGAATGGAAACATGCAAGTGTAGCAGTAGAAATATCTAGCTATTCAGCTCTTTCTAAAGAGCGGTGCAAGCAGGTTCAAGAAATGTTATCCAAGAGCGGCAAAGAGCCAAAATCATTGCATGATAGACCTTTGATAACCCCTCTGGCCTTACCAGAAGCTTCAGATCTTGCCTTTACTAGGTTCAATGAGGAGAAAAATACCTGTAGAAGAAATCTTTATCTAAGTGACTTTAGTTCTCCAAGCATTAAGGAAGGCATGTCAAGCTCTTTGGTTTCCTTACAGATGTTAGGCAATGATTTCATAAAGACAAAGAAATCCAATGTTGAACTGAAAGAATGTCCAAACATGCTTATCCAAGAGGGAGTGGATATTTGTGGAGACTCTTCTATTAGGAAGAATGACATAAAAAATCTGGATATTAGAGATGAACAACAGTTGTTTATTGAAATCACTGATGATGATGATGATATGTGCTGTCTGCATTAGAGTGAAGACAAACTTCAGTGTGTGCAAGAGAGAGGTCTTGAGGATTGTTCCCTGAACACAAGTTCTAAATCTGATAAACCAGTTGATTGCCAAATTAATGCACACTATCAACAAGATATCATGGGCTAGTCTTAAAAATAAACAAGACAGAGAGCCAGCTAAAATGTTTGATTTTATATGGGAAAATCAAGAGTTGGAGTTATAAAATACTGGACCACAACCATTTATGGAGGATATTAATAAGAAGCTTACTTTTAAAGGTGGATTCAATATATCAGTAGATACTGTAAAAGTCTTTCAATATCTTTCAAAGGACATTAGGCATTGTGACCTGCAAAACAAAGAAAAGTTGCCTGAGGAGAAAACTAAAGAACCGAAAAAAATTGCAGTTGAAAAAGCTATGGGGATTGATGTTGTAGATACGTAGAAATAGAATTCCAACAGGTGAAAGAGATGCAAAATGAAAGTGATGAAGACAATGATGAGATCTGATTAATGTGGAAACAAATGTCATTATCTTTCAAATGTGCCCAGAATACTGTAAATTGAGACATGGATTCTACTTATGACAAGGATGATACAGAAGATTGCCTTCATAGCTTCATTCTAGAAGATGATCTTGGCAAAGTTTGCGCTTTGTGTGGCTTTATTTGGTAGAGTATTGAAACAATCTTTGACATCGAATGGCCAAAGGCTTAGAAGGGTACAAAATATTCAAGGCATGTCCCTAATAGAGACCTGGAGATTGTTTTAGGTATTGTTAATCATATATTTTCCAAGAGGTCAGAGCAGAAAGGTTGTGTATTGAAATTTGTGGTTCATTCTCATCTTCAAAAGCAAAAGGGCCTTATAATAGAAGAATTTGGTGGTTGCAATTTGGCACATGCATGAGAAAATACGTGGGAAAGAGCTTTAATTCTTGAACACCTCAATTTACAATTACTTGAGGACAAGCAATTTGAGGAAGGGAGGTCTTTAATATCTCCAATAAAATCACCGACTTAGTCTTTGACTAAAATTTTCAACAATAAGACAACTCTTCAATCAAACAACTCAGCACCACAGTATGAAAAAATCACCAGCATCACTTCGCTAATATACTCAGCAGTCTTGGAGATCACAAATTATGAGGACTTGCAGGTTATGAGATCACAGGACATGAAATCACCAATGAACCGCAACATTGAAGATGAAGCGCCATTAATTAAAATAAAACAACAATTATTAATAAATGAAATCGCAGCTCGTTATGGGGAGCGCCAAGCACCGATAATCATTAATTAATTAATAAAACACTGTTCAATAAAAGGAAGTATTAAAAGACATGTCCCTTGGGGAAAGGACATTTGGGAGAAGACATGTCTTTCGATGGAAGGATTTGAAGATATAAATAACCAGCCAATGATATGGAAGAAATCATTCAATAATATATTCAAACATTCAACCTTGTACAAGCATCATGCTTTACAATCGCTTTAAGGATGAAACCCCTTAATTGTGTAATCTGATTTCAAGGATGAAAACCCTTGTTATCATTATAACTCAAGGACGAAACCCCTTGAGGATTTATATTTTATTATTAATTCAATTACATTTTTATTTAAAGTATTATTCTGAGTACAAGTTTTTTATTTATAAAATATTATTTCAAAAGGAATTCCGAGGAATCCAAATTATCAAATAATATTCCGATTAGGGATATTACAGATTGAGATTTTGTTTATGAACTGTGTTAGATTTCTTTGTTGGGGAGTTATTTTTGGTTGTGTTCAAGGTGTTTTTGTAATTACTAATAAGCTTCAGATTTAGAATCGTTACATTTTGATGTCTTGTTTGCTGCATTTTCTATAAATAGACAAAAATGGTGACAAGGCAATAGAATTATACAATGCAAGAAATGCAACATAGAGTTGCTTACTACTCTATAGAAACATGGTCTTTGGATGATTTTGTTGTTTCTCAGGCCAAGAAATGCATTGCGGGAGAAGCTGTAGTTTATCATCCATCTGTCATGTTCCTTGGCCTGAGAAACATGTTTCTTAACAGCTGAGAAAGGAAAACATAGCCCGGTGGCCATTTCTTGTTGTTGTTGTTTGTTTCCACCGCTTCAGTCTGGAGAAACAACATTTCTCAATGCCAATCTTCAATGCAAGAAGGGAAAGGCAATCTTATGGGACATGTTTGGCATTTTCATAGATTTTGTTTGTAACATATTCTCTTTTATGTTGTTAAGAACCATTAGCAATGTGTGTGATTGACGAATATAAAAAAAATTGCAAATTTGTTACACACGCATGCATATGTGTGTTTGTTTTCAGTGTTGAAACCACCCCGATCCCCCTTCCTGTCGTGTTATCTTTATTTCCATGTTTTCCATAGATTTTGTTTGTAACATATTATCTTTTATGTTGTTATGAACTGTTGACCATTTTTGGTCACCATGGAAGAGCAGCGTCCGAGTTCCATTCAAGGCTTTGAGATCACTCATAGGTTTCTCAAGATTTAGTCGATCAGTTCCAAGACTTAGTTGATTTTGTGCAGTCGCTTGTAAGCCCAAAGGTAAGTTCTATGCTTAGAGGATCTACAAGTTTCGGTCTCCCAGTAGCTCCATTTTTATTCAAGGAAGCACTTCGACACATAGCTATTTCGGTGTTTTTTCCTGATGACGGCTTCAAGAGGTGACGAGCTTAAATTTGATGAGCCCCCAATGATGTCTTGACGGCTTCTCAGGGTGTTAGTCGTAGTAGGACTCTGGACCAATTGAACAACACCATGCGATAATCATTCACATCTCTCGGTGGCTTGTGCCTCTTTGAAAAGACTTTCGGCACTTAACTTTTTTTTTAAAAAGTTGTCCGGTGCCACGTGTAAATTTCTCGGCGGTCCTGAGCCCTTTCAAAATGCCTTTCGACACTTAGGCGATTTTCGTGAAGTTGCTTGGTAGATCTCCACGTCAACAGTTAGTGGGCAAGCAGGTGAGTGAGATGCTTTCATGTGTCACAATCTCGGTGTCCCAAAACCACCATCCATACAAGTTCAAAGCCTCCGGGTTAGTGGGTTAGTGGGATGATGCCACGTGGCAAAATCCCACTGCTCTGTGGCCTCGAGGTGGTTCGTGCAAGCCCACAGGGGTCGAGCAGGAAGAGACTTAGTCGATTCTTTGTATTTGCTCGTAGCCACATGTCACTTTTTTGCTTAGCGGGATTAGCCATTTCTCTTCAAAGGTCACCTAGTGCCACGCATCACTCTCTCGACAGTCTCAGGCCTGTTCAAAAGTCTTTTAAAGTCTTAGTTGATTTCAAAAAGTTGCTTGGCGAGGCAATGATGTCAACAAAGTTTCAGGCAAGCGAGTGAGCGAGATGATGCCACATGGTGAAATCCCACAGCCATGCAACCCTTCGGTAGTTTGTGCAGGCCTAATAGATTTTTCAGAGCCCTTGGCAAGCGGGTAAGCAAGATGACACCACGTGGCAAAATCTCGTTTCATCGCATAAAGAACAGTCAATGTTGCACTTAAAGTCGAGAGCCAATCAACAAGCGCCATTTGGACCTGTTAGACTCCAGGCCCTCGGGGATAACCATACGCAGTCGCATGGACCTGGCAGAGCCCAAGGCTTTATGGCCAAATCATAGAGGACAGTCGACGAGCTCTGAGTAAGCCAGGAGTCTGCAAAATGCCAAGTACGTGGGACCTATGTGGGAATATACCCGTGGAAGTAGAAAAGTCCATGACGAACCTGATGTCGACACATGGCTAGATTTCGCCACTGAGGAGTTTGTTGGCATCCATGTTGGCACTCACTGAGGCAAATTTGACGGCCCTTTTCACCCGTTTAGACGTCAAATTCATGAGTAGATTGTGTAATTACATTTGATTCACATAATCAAAGGCAGAGTGGCCTGACATGCAAATCATGGTGCAACTCAACAACAATGCTAGCAAAATGATGAGAGGATCGATGGAATTTGGCCCTATTCATCATAGAGGCGAGTGAAGAATACACACATAGAAGATAAGCTACAGGCTTGAGGGGACATGGCAGGCAGTTACACAAGTGTGACTTTGGTAATCCTGAGGGGATCCCCACTACCTTGAACCCCCTTGATCATCATCAAATTTGTAACTGCCCCGATAGTGAGTAAGACCGATTCAAACCCAAGCTCTGAATATTTTGCCTATTTAAACAATGAAGATTGTCATTGCAAGGGGACCTCTTTTTAGCAAAGAAATGTTGTAGCAATTTGCCCATTCTTAACCCCTCTACCTTGCTCTTGTGCCTTTGAATAAATAATAGAATTGATTTGCCTTCTCAGATCCCTATACATTGTGTGAATTTGTAGATTGTTGATATTATCTTGTGAAGAAGTTGATTTCTCCTTGATTTGTTGTCCAATTCCCTCACCTTTGTGGAGGATAATACTCATTTGCAGGTTGTAGGTTGCGTGATATTAAGTTCATGTAGTGTTTAGCTGTGGAGTGTCTCCCTTCTAAGTGCTTTCACGAGCTCTTTGCCTCCTTACAAAACATTTGTGCAGAAGAGCTTGTTAAGATTGCGAAGTCGTGCATGTCTGTCAGTGCTTTTATTTTCATTGTGTATGCTTAAGCAGATACAGGATGTCATTTTATTCTGGCATATCAGCCCCCTTTGCTTTTAGTTTATTTGATTTATACATTCTTTCTCCCTTTTCTTTGCAAGTGTAGTAGTTTAGTGTAGTCTTAGGTGATCCATCAAGGGAAGCCGGCCCTCTCCGGAGATTCACTCCAACCGTAGGCAACCCATAGCCTTGGGGTGTTTCCATTGTGTTGATTGGGTGAGGAGACGTGAGACATCTCCCATAGGGTGCAAACTCAACGTGACAACATGAACCATTAGCAATGTGTGTGATTGAAGAATATAAAAAAAATTGCAAATTTCACACATGCACATGTGTGTATGTTTCTGTTGTTGAAACCACCCCAATCCCCCTTCTTGTCATGTTGTCTTTGCTTCCATGTTTTCCATTTCTTGTTTCTGGAAACATAGGTACAAGTCATAAGAAGAGTGCTTGAAGTGATGCGAATAATAACTGATGCTTTGGATGTATGAGCACAGTGTCCATCTAACAATGGAAGTTAGTACACTGACCGGAGCTGTGAGGGCTAACATCCTTCTAATGAGGGCTGACCTTGAGAAGCTAGAGGTATGGATTGGATGTAATTGGCTGGCTGAAGGACGATATCAATGCTAGCTTAGCACATCATTTTGGTTTGGTATGATGCTGCCAATTGGATCTCTAAGAGTGAAAGCTGTTTTTTTCTTGGCTGACATTGAGATGGCATAAATATGTTTTACATGTGGCTAGAAGAAGGCCAAATTGCATAACAGTTTACAACTCTCTCTCTCTCTCTCTACATGTGTATATATGTATGCATGTATAAACATGGTGAAACGTACTTGTGGTTTGCCTTGTTATTGTTGATCACGTAACAACATATAACTTTAGTGGTTGGATCTAGTTAATGTTCCCGTGGTTGGATTCAATACATGCAGTGGACCCTTTAGTAGATTGCATAACTTTAAGAGAATCGCAGAAGCTGTTCAATTGCAGACCTCACCTGGATTGGTGTTTAAATAAGGATTGGTACCGTGTCATTTTGTTATGGCCTTTAGAAACTTAAATCTAATTCTTCCCTCTATCTTTCTTATGCCAGAGAAAAGAACAAGAATTCTGTTATTTTTTCTCCCTTGCTGCTTTAAAAATAAAGAACTTTGTTCTCAATTATACAAACGTGACAAAGGTTGGCGATGTTGCTATCAATGAGTGAAATCTTCATGATGTATATGGAATTGGGTGCACTAGATGGGCTATAAAATCACCCCAAAAATGTCATAGATATACCTGATTTTCATTTTAGAGACTTCAAGCTTCTGCAATCCATCTTACTTATAAAACTGCTTTCATCAGAAAAATAAATTATATCAACGTTTCAGAATACTCTTTGTGGCCCATCATGAGGATGAGGTGGAAACCAGGATTACAACCAGGAGCTCCCTAAATGGATACCACCTTATACAACAAGAGGTGGGGGACTGAAGTCAACCCTAACCTTGGAAACCGAGAAATAAAGAAGTGAGAAATATTAAATGCATAGCCGGACCCTCTTTTTGAAATTTAATATTTTGCAAAGAACGTGTTAAGCATTTATCACTTGACCATGTAATGCATTAAACATTTTCTCGCATAGTCTACCCAGTCCTTTGTGGATTATGGGTCTCCAAAAGTCATTATATTTCAAAACTTCATTCAGCCTTGTTTAGATTGTTAGGATGCTTTCCCATCTCAATAGCTTCTCTCAATTTTCTATTCATAAAGTGATCCTTCTTGGCGGAAACTTTTACTTCCCCTATGCAAATTTCATGCATATTTACAAATGAATGTTTGGGGAACACCAAGCTTTTAGTATGGTTGTAATCAATAATCGCAGAGTGTTTGCAAATTCTTCTTTCATATTTCCCTTCCTGTTTCACCAATATTTGGATGATCACAAGAGCAACGAATACAGTAAAACCCATTGCTAAACTCAGCCTCAAGATGATCCTTAGTCAATTTGAGGATTTTACGCACCTTGTTTTGAGGTAAAGAGATTGATTTGATGTTGATCATTTTTTAATTTTTTTGCTAATTTATTGGAGATCCCTTAACTGTAAGGAAGAAACACCACAGATTGATTAGCAGCAATAACCATGTCTTGGTGTGTTTGAGGACCCTTATTCCTATTTCTGAATACCTGCTGTATTTGTTTAGCTTGTATTTATTCCTTTTGAAGACCTTTGTCAAGAATTTATTTTTTGGCTTGGCATTCTCTTCATCTGCAATTCCGAAGGTTTTGGGTTTTTAGGACTCTTGCTTTCTTTGAGGGGTTTTGATGATATGAAGCTTGAAGATATAAATTTGTATGCGTGCTCTTCCTATATACGTGTCGATCAAGGAAACAATGATCTCTCATTTTTAATAGCACATCTACTAAGGGCATAGAACCATTAACCTCAATTTCTTTGATGAATTTTATGCTGTCAAACAAGCTATTGGTGTGTGTGTTAAATTCCTCCAAACTATCCATCCTTTGCAGTCATATTAAAATGTACATTAATGTATTCTACATATCTTTTCCACCATTTTGGTTGCAAGTGAAAGGAGGAAAGAGCACTTTCTTCAAACCATTACATATAGAGGTTTGCAACCACAAGAAAAAGAGAACCCATAGTTACTCTATTTTCTTATCTAATTAGTCTTTGGAAGCCATAAAATGTGCATCTCAATCATATTTTTGCCAAGGAAGTTGTTTCTTCTTCAGTGATATGTTTGATGATGTTGACCACCTTAGTTTGAAGGATCTTGGTAAACAAAGAGGCCACATCAAAACTAACAAGGATATCATTTTATTCTACCTTCATATCCTTATCAAAATCAACAAAGTGGACCGAATCTTTAATATATGAAAAACTGCTTCCTACCAAAGGTGTGGGCTTACCTGCTAGGTATGCAGCCAAATGATAAGTTGGAGAGTGCCTTTGTATCCACAATAGGACTAAGTGGAGTTCCTTCCTTTTGAATTTTCGGTTTCCCATGGATCATCGGGGTGACATCCCTGCTTGGAAAATGTTTCATTTTATGTCATTGCTTAATAAAGTTGGAGATTGCTTTTTTAACCTCCCTCATAATACTAGCAGTAGGGTTCTAATTAAGTTTTTTGTATCTGCCACTGTTTTGTAGGCTGCCCTTTGTTTTATCCAAATACTCTGCTTTATCCACGACTACTACTGCATTACTTTTGTCTGCCTCATTCACAATGAGGGCCGGATTATTCTTAAGACTCATAAGAGCATTAAATTTTTGCACTGATATGTTCATTTTTGGAGGCATTTTCCGCCTGAGAGCGACTGCATAATCTTTTCTAACAACTTCTACTACCTCATTTGGAGTTCCTCTGACTGTGCTTTCAATAGAAACAACAAAATCTTCAACTGGCATGTGCTTAGGTACTACAGCAAAGCCTAATTCTATTTCCAAAATCTTGATAGTTGGCAGATCATATCTCTGGCTAGATAAATTCATTACTGATCTGCTGTTTCAACTTGACTTGTGACAAAGAAGTGAGATGTAAGAAACATGAGATTGAAATTCCACAGAAGAATAGCAAATAGGGAATGCCTGATTTTATCACATTTAGTCCTACAACCCAGGCATCACCTGGAAAATTGAGAAAACAGGTTTTAAGCGAGAGGGATAATAATCATAAGTTGTTTGGTCTCTTTATTAAAGAGGTACAATTTGCAATTAAATACACACAATCATGTTCCTTGCACTTGCAGGAAAGCACTTTTAACAAGACAAGTGGGCCTGCCGAAACCATTCAATCAGGAAAAATGATTGAAAACCCAGTAACAAAGCTCAGAAGAATGTGGTAGGCGCAAGTCCTTCAAGACAGGTTACTATTGTGATGAGTTTCCCATGCAGATGTTAATAAATTAATAGATAACAGGCTTTTCATGGTTTTTTATTTTATTTTGAAAAAAGGAAAAGAAAAGCTATTTTATTAATTAGAACTAAAATTACAAAATTCTGTTATGCCAGGCAGAAAAGCTATTAGTCCAAGCTTGAGCATTGGAAATCAAAATGAGAAAATTAACACCAAACATCATCGAAAATTACTTTAAATCTAAGGAGAGAATATGACTCTGATCTTCTTGAATCTTTGCCAACCACCATCTCGGAGGGGAACCATAACAAAGAAGATTAGTGTTGTCCAAGGCCCAATTTTCTAAAGCATCTGCCACTTTATTTTGCTCTCTGGGAATGTATCAAAATTGGAACTCCTGAAATTTTGATGTTAGCATTTGATTTTTTTCCATTTCCCTTGAGATTTTCCAATCTATTCCTTGCAATCTAAGTAAAGTGTATAGATGGTTGATAACAAGTAAGGAATCTGATTCCATCTGAACTCTTTCCCATCCTACTTTCACGGCTTCTTGAAGACCTTTAAATATTGCCTTGATTTCAGCCAATTAGTGGTTGCAAAACCCAATTTTTCAAAAAAAAGGAAAGCAACTGAACCATTAGAATATCTACCTATACCTCCCATACTGGCAGCTCCAGGATTCCCTCGAGAGGCACCATCTGTATTCAGTTTTCCAAATCCAGGCAGTGGATTTTTCCACTTAACTGTCACTTGATTCATTCTTTTCGCTGAAGGATCATTGGAGACACCACTGAGCTGGTTAAGTTTCAATTTCTTTAGTAAATTCAACCATTTTGGAGGACAATTTGGAGTTGTTGTAATTTATATTTAATAGATTCTACGATCTTACCCATTGTCTTTTCCCAAGTGAAGGAAATATCCCTACTTTTCTCCTGAAAGATCTCTCTATTTCTTTCTTTCCAAATATGCCATAACAGAAGGGTTATTCCACTCCATATAGTTTGAGAATAATATTTCTCATGTTTAACATGTATTCCCCATTCTCGAAATGGTTGCTCTAGGTAATGAATACCCATCCAAGGGATATCAAATAAGTCCACTAGCTGCTTCCATAATCCAGACACCCATGGGCACTCAATAAAAAGATGATTAACAGTTTTTTCACTTTGTAGACATATCACACATCTTAAAGGACCATGAAATCCTCTTCTCCTTAAGTTATCTCCTGTAAGAACTCTTCTTCATAGCAGCAGCCAAGCACAGAACGTTACCTTTGGCCAAATGATTTCCTGCTAGAGATGAGAGAAAATATATTTCAAAGGATGAGGATGGACTTGGCAAAGAGAATCATATCCCGCTGAAACGAAACAGATACCTTTAGGTTTGTTCCCCCAAGCATGTAAATTTGGTATATTAGAGCATGAAGGAGATCTAGATTGCAGAATATGAGTAGTCACTATTTTTGATCTTCCAATAACTGCAACGACCATTCATGAAGTGGGATCCATTGGTTGCCAATCTCCCAATGATTCAGACCAGATTTACAATAATTAGCCACTTTGATCCGTCCTACCTTATGAAGCTCTTCCATCACTCTCTGCATAATTGGATATTGGACAATAATTGGAGGGTGTCCATCCCAAAAGTCTGTCCAAAAGTTTGCAATTTGTCCATTTTTAATAATCTAGAAGAAATGTTTCTGAATAACCTCACCTACTCTTAAAATGGAAAGAATAGGGAATCCACAAGAAGGCAAAGACAATCGTATTATTTGATCATGTGTCTTATAATTAGCATATTTAGCTCTAATGTTACGTGCCCACAAGTCATCTAGTGTATCCAACATCCTCCAATTTTATTTGGCCGCTAAAGCCCTATTATGAAGGATAATTGATTGGAGTCCCATCTCACCCTCTTTCTTTGGCTGACATAGAGTTTCCCATTTAACCAAGGACCATTTCCTTTTTTCTCAGGTCCCACTCCAAATAAATCTTTTACACCGAGTCTCCATCGCTCTTAATTTTTTTTAGGAGTATTTAATATAGAGGATACATAAATAGGCAAGGCTTGGAGAACAACCTTTACCAAAGTCAATGTACCTGTTGATGATAGCCATCTGCTTGTCCATTTATGTAATTTTGCCTTAACTTTGTCTATCAGCTAATTCCAATCCTTTATTCTTCCTTTTGCCAAGGGGACCCCCAAATAAGTAATTGGTAGAGAACCCTTTTTAAACTTGAATTTGTGTAAAATCATCATTTGTTGTCTCTGAGAGCAGTGAAAAAAGATAATTTTGGATTAACATTCATTAATTAGCTGTCCTGTGGCTCATGAAAATAGGTTAAGAATTTTGTACAAAGTAGATACTTCATTCTGGGTAGCCTTTCCTAGAAGTGTAAAGTCATCAACAAATTGTAAATGAGTGAGAGGGTTGACCCCATGAGCTAGTTTAATACCTCCTAACCTGTGGTCTTCTTGTTTTTTAGTAATCAATCTACCGAGGCATTCTGCAACAATGATGAATAAAAAGGGAGATATCGGGTCACCTTGTGGAATACCTCTTGTTGCAGTGAAAATCTGAGTTGGGGTACCATTTACTAAAACTGAATGCGAAACTGAAGAAAGGCAAGTTTTGACCCACTCAATCCAGTCTGAGGAAAATCCAAAACAATTCAGGACATTATAGAGGAACAACTCTGTCATAGGCTTTTGATAGGTCAAGCCGAATAAACATGGAAGGAGATTTCTGCATATGCATAGAATGCAGAGCTTCCCGTGCAAGGACTATTTCATCATGGATTTGTCTTCCTTCAACAAATCCCCCTTGTTCTGGATAAATGATTTTATGCATTAATGGTTTCAGCCGATCTGCCATTAATTTTCATAATAATTTTATACAACACATTACAAAGAGCTATAGTTTGAAAGCCCAAGATGGACTCCACTTTGAAGACTTTGGGATCAAAAGGCAATAAAAGTTTTATTAATTTTTCAAAGAACTGTCTTAGCTGTTCTCACCTCTTCCACTACTTGTAGAAGATCATATTTAATTATATCCCAAAAGAACTGATAAAACTCTATCGGGAAACCATCTAGTCTTGGAGTTTTACCCTTCTGCATGCTGAAAACAAACCTCCTCAACTCCTGGTCAGAAATTCCAGCAGTAAGACCTTTGTTATCCTCCTCTGAGTTGATCCTAGGATTATTTCCTAGAACTTCATTTTGTGCTGTCCTGTCTAGAACTTCAGCAGTAAACAATTGACAAAATTAGTCCTTAGCTATAGATTTCAATCCCTCCAGATTATACTCTTCGCTTCCATCAGCAGCTTTTAAGGAAAGAATACAATTTTTAGATCTCCTTGCCAACAGGGATTTATGGAAAAAAACTGTATTTTTGTCTCTCTTCTTAAGCCATTGCACTCTTGACTTCTGCCTCCAAAGTAACTCTTCTCTTGTTTCCCATTCACGAAGGTCTGTCTTTAAAGAGAGTTCCTTTTTGCTGAGTTCTGTGGTATAGCCATTATTGCGAATGACATCATTAATATACTCTAATTCCTTTGTTATCTGTTTCTGTTTTTCCTTTACATTGCCAAACTCGTTCCAATTCCATATTTTCAGTTTAGCTTTGATATAGTTTAATCTTTTGACAAAAGTATACATATGAGTACCATGTTTGGCTTACCTTCATTCTACCACTGCCGAAGTAAATTTCTGATGTTATCATGTTGAAGCCACATAAATTGAAATCTAAAAGGAGCATGAAAAGGATATGTGTGCCATAACTCTAAACAAACAGGCCAGTGTTCTGAACCTGCATTATTAGGAGTTTTCGCCTCTGGGAGGTATCCTTTCTGTCACAGATCATCTGAAATCAGAAATCTATCTAGTCTTTCTAGAATACATTCTTGCCCTTGCCTTTTGTTGGACCAAGTCATTGGACCATTCCCCGGTTTGACATCCACCAAATGAAGAGAACTCATGAGTCATAACATAGTGAACTAGGATCCAAAGTGGAAGTACCTCCTTTTTTTTCTGCTGAACTTAAGATAGTGTTCATATCTCCTCCTAGCCAGAAACTTCCTGATTGGACTGGATCATGTATTCAATATTCTGCCATTGTGATAGTTTTTCCTCAAAAGAAAGTGGGGAATAGACATCAATGAAAAGAATCTTTTTAGACTTCTCCCTTGATTGAGCTAACAGAAATAAGACACCTTTGCTACCAAAAGAGGTTAAAACTAAAATCTTCTTCGGATTCCACAAATAAGTCACTCCCCCTGAAGCCCCTTGAGAGCTAAGAGAGATCACCTGAGAAGGAGGCCATATCTTATTTGCCATTTCATTCATTAATTCAACAGAAACTTTAGTTTCCTGAATAAAGAGCAAATGAGGATCATGAGTCTGGATCATTCTCCAAAGTTCATTTACCTTGGAAGGGCTACCTTTCAGCCCTCTAATATTTCATGTAATAATCTTCATTGAGAAGGTTGGGTGAGTATGTGGGCTAAATCCCTGACTTTTCTTGTTGAACTCAGCTTTTGACCTTCTTTCTGTATATAGAATTGATTAGATTTTCTACCCACTTTCCGATTTGTATCCAGTTTCATCTTCTTACTTGTTTCCTGACTTATCCCTATAGGGACTTCATTAATCTGTAAATCTGAATCTGTAGTTTTGGAGAAAATCAGTAAGGGTTGCTCTAAACCATTATTTCCTTCACTTTGAGCTATGTGTGATTCAAATTTGTCATCGAACTTTGTTTTCTTTTGATAGATTTTCAACTTCTGCGAGTTATCAGCTACAGGATTTGTAACAGAAACCCTAGCTTGCTGTTGGATTTCCGTGATTTTTTGTACATCCATGGACTGCATATTATTCTGAAATTGGGTTTCAGGCACCTGTGTTTCAATGATTTTATCGGTTTCCATACCCTCATTTTCTACTGGAAGGCTAGCAAATCTTTTAAGATGGATTCCAAGAGTGTGTGCTGTTGACCTACTCTTCACAGTATTCTTTTTCATAGGGTTTGTGAATTCATCCTGATCTTTGACTTTAGTTTTTTGATTAGGGATCTTTTGTTGACAGTCCTTAACTAAATGGACATATTCATGGCATACTTTGCATCTGAATGGTATATTTTCATAATCCACCTCCTGTTTCCATGTTTCCTCACCAATATCAAGAATAACTTTTCTCAAGGAAGAGGTTTATTAAGGTCAAGCAACACACATATTCTAGCATATATAATTTGCTCAAAATTCAATGAGCTATTAGCAGTCATCATATAAGTTCCCAAAGTATCACCTATAGCTGTGAACACTAATTGATTCCAATATTCAGCTGGTAACCCAAACAATCTGACCCAAACTGGAGCTATTGATGGTAGCTTGTCTTTTGCCTTGAACATGGTGTGCCAGGGTTTCATAAAAATACCTCTGCTCATCCATAGAACCAAGGAACCCCTTGGAAAATTTGTTCTCTGTCTGCCTCATTAGCAAATAAAACTAGAAAATAGCTATTTGGATAAGCAGAGATTGAAAACTTACCTCGAGTGTGTCAGTGTTAGAGCGTCCAATCTTTGAAAGCATGTAAAGAAGGGCAAAATCCCAAGAGACGAACAATCAATCCACAATTTTCCATCTCGTCAAGACCCTGTTGAATATCAGATTTTTGAAGTTTCACCACAGGACACCCATCCACTGCATTCATGCAGCCCATTTTTTTTTTTTTTGGGATCAATTTTTGGCATGTGCAGTGGACGTCATTGAAACTTAGTGCCTATTACACAATTGTTTGGACCTCCACGCAGTGTTGCTTTGAAATCCATCATGGTGGATGATTCACCCTTGGCCAAGTCATAATCCACACGATACTGACCTGGCCCTTTGTTTTTCTCCATAATAAGACCCCCTCACGTTCATCCCAAAGAGCAAACGCCCAAAAAATAAAACCTACGGTGTAACATGAACTGGGAATTTTTAAGAATAACTTCTGAGAGAAACAACACGAATAGAAAAATTGTGGACACTTAAAACACGTATAGGGAAACACTTTGAAGAGAAATCGCTATCATTTGGCTTCGACGTTTTTATTATTTCCGTCGTATTCTTACATGCCTTTCACGGTTGCACTCAAGTTCAGCTGGTCAATGGAGTCCAAAGTTGTGACCCCACAATTTGATGCCCTGAAGGATGTTCTTGTTTTTATTGTGCAGGCACATGCACAAAAGATGATTGAACATTTCTGTGGGTTTTTAACATATGATATCATTGACGATGATGCTACCAAGCCAGTTTCACACCAAGAAGTGATTTTTCTCTGAGCTAGGCTGGGTTAAAAAGGAATGGTTTTCAGCTAGGCACATGGCCAAGTCCCTGTGGGACCTGGGAAAGGAGTATATACAAGTGAATTTTTAGAAATTTGAATCGACCAAGGCAGTACTTGCTCATGGTCTCTAGTTTTCCAACCTATTCACAGCCATTTTTGACCCATGCTATCCATTACTGATCAACATTCCTTTTACAGAGTAATTAATTAGAGAAACTATGGAAGTAGTTGTAAAACCCCTGGGCAAGCCACTATTCTAGAAACCAGCAGAGTGACTGGAAAGTTTTTATGTGAATTTCACGTATGAAAATGTGCTTGTGTAGCTGTGGACCACCAGGTTAAGGACTGCCCATTGAGGATGACAGATCAAGAAGGTGAGAAAAAGGAAGATGCTAAGATTCAACCAGAGGGTAAACAAGTTAAATCACAAGATGATGTTGATGCAGGCTGGCAACAACTAGGGAGAAATTGCAGAATAAATTCTAGAAGTCTAACGAAGAGTGGGTGAGCACAAAACATTGCCATGTGTTGATTGGAAACTTATCTTCAATATGAGCCTTTTGTCCAAGATACTGAAAAATATCAACCACCTTCAATACCCACAGAAGATTGTCCTTTACATGCGAGTGTTCTTCGGTTAAGGTGTACTTCAGGAGGGGATGTGTAAGCTCAATCCCTATTACTTGAGAACCTAGAAGGAGTGTGTATTTGTAAAGACAATAGTATTTGGTTGACCAATGATATTAAAGCTTGGGGCAAATCTGACTCCTTGGCTAATAATGAACATATGAATTATGCCTTGGAATGCAAGAAATGCATTTTGTATCAATAAACAAGAGAACAATATATGATATGTTGTTTCTTTGAGAATCGCAAAGTCACATGTTTTGGACTAAAGGTGTTTATGTAGTTTGTTTTGGAGTGGATTGCATGGTCCAAAGGCTAAGTTCAGAGTAAAGGTGGTATTTTTTTTGGTATTGCTGCTACGCCTTAGCCTATTGGGGGTCATAGGATATGTGTGGCCAACTTAAGGTGCACATAGCCATTGACTTAGTTGTATGATAATTTCTCTATTTGCATATTGGCAGGAGCAGTCCGCTTATGTAGTCTCCATAGCCTAATTATGGTATATATAGAAAGTAGTGTTTAGTATTGTATCATCATATATTCCCAATTTTGTTCTTATTGTAAGGATTGTGGAGGTTGCCCCGTCAAAGTGGTTCAATCCTAAAATTTAGTTTTTTGCTCTTTGTTTCACTTATATTACATGAATCTCCTCTACTCTGCTCTTATTTGTGAGCAATTGTCATTAATCAGATCTTGCACATTGTTATATTGCTATCCATTGCTGTGAATCTGCTTTTGCGAATAGTAATTTTGTTACAAGTGGTATTGGAGCTTCGATTTGAGAAAGTTCTGCGGCGCATGAGGGTTGCGAAGGGAAGCAAAAAACAGTATTTGGGGTAAATCTGCGCGTTTTTCCTACAATTTTTTTCTTGAATTCCTAGATCTAGTTTTATTCGGTTTGGAATCTACAACGCTCAATGTTGTTTGCGTTTGGAATCCATAGCCCTCAAAACATAAGGTATAGGTTTCATTTTGAAGTGATTCCCTCTAAGGTAAGGGAACATCCGAGCTTGAGGGCCAAGGTTTGGACTAAAATCCTATTAAGGAAGTTTCCAGCCCGTGGAAGGCATGAAGTGGTGAGTTTGAAAAAATTCAGAAGTTTGGGGAAGATTGATTGCATGATGTTACCTTCTAAAGGTGAGTTGTGGAGGAATGAATTCATATTTTGGAGTCATAAGAGGTCTGAAGTTTGCATACACAGCCAACTAATCAAGAGGGAAGTGGCTGGTTCTAACTTTCATTTGGAGTTTATGGACATGTATTGGTGGTCTTTTGGTGAAGGGTGGATTTCAAGCATGGTGAGGAGACTTCCAGCTCCTCTAGTAGGAAGATTTCTGAGTTTTTAGGCAACTTGTGGGTGTGTGGGCAACATGGATATCCCTTCTATGTTCTCAAGGGCATCCATACACATGTTTCTAACCCCTTCACACATGGAGGGCATTATCAAATATGCAAACATTGAAGGGAAGCAAATAACTCTTATTTTGACTTATGTGTTTGTGTCTTGTGTAGGTGCTGATATAGGGGCAAGGCCCAAAAGTCTGAAGATTTCCTTGCTGAAATACACTTTTCCAGCCACCACGATGTTACCATTTCAGGGAAGTTCATTTTTAACATCTATTTGGTACATCCAAGGTATAGGGCCTCCGTGAGATGGGAAAGGAAGGTTGGAAGCTGATGTTATTTTATTTCCAGAATGTATAAGCAGCCAAGAATCTTCATATACAACAACAAAGAGCTTCATCAAGAGGTCTTCTTCCCATGGGAAGAGTCAAGAATTGAGAATTGCTTATGGCCCATGGTTAGGACAATTGATTGGTTGTTACAATTGTTTGATGACAAACAATTTTGGGTAGGGAGGATTGTCATGTCCCCCTTTTGACATGACGCTATTGAAGACCTTTAACCTTACCTAGTTTCCCAAGGGCTAAGGAAAAAAAGAGAAAAGAATGGAAACATTTAGTTTTATTAAGAACACTTGTAAAAACACTTTATTGTTATAATTTCACTTAAGTTGGAGCTTTTTTTGAGAGTCATGGGTACCAATCCACTTAAGTGGATTATAAGAGGTGTTCTTTTTATAAATTGAAAAAAAAGATCAAAAGGGTATTTCCCTCCAAATTGGGCACTTCACTTGAGGAGGAGTATAAAAACATTTGAGGGTTCATTTGAAAGGCATCTTGGATCATATTTTGAAATTACAGTTTTGAGCACGAAAAACCTTGAGCGATTGACTTGGAGACAAATAACAATCATTGGACTTGTCTTGGCGAGGACATCACAACTATATAGGTCTTCGACAACCCTATGTTTTGGCATATTCTCAAGTTTTTTTGGTTTTTTCACCCTTGTGCATTATTTTAGTCATTGGAGTCATCTTGAAGAGGCAATTGTATCCAAGGAATCCAAGAGGGGAGATTAGTATTGTGTTAGTCAAGGAAATCAAATCCAAATAAACACACTAATGAAACTAACACCTTTAGCCTAAGATCTATGAGGAGAAAATAACAAAGCAAAAGAGAATTAAATGAAAGATATGCAATACTTTTATGTTCCTTGAGAGACTCCTTAGCTTGTTGGAAAATGAGAGGCTAGTGCTCGGCTTGTGCTCAATAAATCTTTGTCAATAAAGCTCTATTGCTTCACTCCTCTTTGTCACCTTGGGCTTGGCTTGATTTGGATTGGCATGTTGGCATGGTAATACTATAATGAAGCTTTTTGGAGGTATTTTGGCATAATAATATTGCACTACTGAAGCTTGGTTTAGGGGTGTCTTGGCACTTGTATATATAGGTCTCAAAACTAATTCTAACCTCAGGGAAGTTAGGTTTAGAACTAATCTTGGTTGAGTCAGTTTAACCCTGAGTTGAGTTAGGCTAACTTTAGGTTGTGTTAAAGATAATCATGAGGGCGATGTGAGAGACATGGGTCAAGAATGATTATATCTCCCAACCAATTCTCGATATTTTATAAGTGGATTGACAACTCATAGAAGAAATTTTTGGCTGAATTTATGAATTTTCAAAAATAGAAATTCATTAATTCTCCATGATCCATTTGGTCACTTGTCATGGGAGTTGAGGCATAAATTTAATTAGTGAATTTAGAAAATAGGAAATTCCAAAAGCTATGGATTTTAGATATTTGTGTGATGTCATGATGATGTCATCAAATTCAGATTTATGAATTTTTAAAAATAGAAATCCACTAATTAGCCATGGACTTTTCAACTATGTATTTAATTGGGTTTAATTAATTAAACAATTTTGATTAAGCTAACTGCATTTTTTAAATTTATGTAAAGTTATCCCTCAACTCTTGGTCGAAAACTTCAATTTGCTAGGTCGCAATTTGACTGGGGTTGAATTGGAGAGAGGTTATTGTTACGTATAATTCATTGTCCCAAATAGAGATGCCTTGACATGATTCAGAGCACTAATGTCCGATGTGCGGACAAACTTGGGACATTCAGTGATTCTTAGGCTTAATTTGCACTATTTGGTAAAAATCAATCTGAAGTCCGTTTAGACATGGAAGTGGTAAAAATTGAGTGTCTACAACAATCACAACAATATAAGTTTCCTGTAACCCTATTTTTGACCCCCAGTCAAGCCACATCATGGTAGGTTCTACCTGTGGCAAGATGAAGCATATAGTCACACCCGATTAGATTCCTTCCAAGGAGGATATAGATTCAGAGGTAGACATGGCCCATTTTGGGGAAGATACTCAACATAGGAACAAATTAAAGAAAGAATTTAGGAACTAACGAGCAAGGATCACTGCTAGATGGATCTGCAAAATCTTGAGGCACACTTACTATCTACCATGGGTACCAAGGAGGAACTGAAGGAGATGGCTAGGAAAGCATATATAACTCAGCTCTAAGCAAGCATGGCAACCACATCAACAATCTTCAATCAATTTGCAACATTTGTCCATAATTTGGTGGAATTTCAAAAGACAGTTCTACAAGACGAGACTTAGGAGACAACTGATTCTACCACTCCTAATGGATCGATGGATTTGCACATTACAAAATCTAATAGATCTCCTGTTCAACGAATGGTCAACTCTAATGTGCGATCTCGACATTTTATGTCGAAGATGGACATGCACAAATTTGATGGTAAGGACCAACTCAACTAGATTTGCGAAATGGAGATTTTGTTTGATATACACCAAGTTCCACGTGGAAAAAGATCACAATGCCATCTCTATATTTGGAACTGGATCAATTCACTCGGTATTGTTGGCTTTGTGTTGAAAAGAAGAAAGGTGTTATCATCACATAGTCTTCTTTTAATGGAGGAGCTTATAGTGCATGGTAGTAGCAATCTGGTGGATAACTACTTTAGCCAATTGGCCAAGCTAAGACAAACAAGTACGATCAAGGATTATATCTAGCAATTCTAGAACTTGTCTTTGAAAGTGGAGGATGTTATAAAAGAAAACTCGGACCTATTTATTGGTGTATTGAAGGACCACATTTAACATGAGGTATGCTTTTTTGATCCACTTTCTTGTCTGATTCTATTAGTACGGCAAGAAGGGTTGAGGAAAAGATTTTGGCTACCAGGGGACAAGCATTCACTAGCATCAAAGATGGTAGCAACCTGAGACAATCATTCTCTCAACCCACTAGATTAACACATCAACAAATTGAAGAAAAGAGGGCAAAAGGGTTACATTTTAACTGTGATAGCAAACATAGTATAGGACATAAGTGTTTAGAGAAGAAATTGGTCTACATTGAAGGAACAACTGAAGAAGATGAAATTGAGATTGTTGAAGAGCCTGAGTAAGCATCGGAAGATCCACATCCAACTATCTCTAGCCATCTGCTATCAGGTATCAATGCCTTGCAAACCCTCAAGGTAGTGGGATTTTTGAAGAAACAAAGAGTGACAGTAGTAATTGACTTGGAAAGTGCTCACAATTTCATCAACAAGTTTGCTGCACGTTTGAACTGTTCTATTTTTCCATTTCCAAACTTTTAGATCATGATTGTTGGTGGTGGTGTAATCATTTGTTCAAGAAAATACCATAGGGATAAACTCATCATGGGGGACTAACTTTTGACTAGTATGTTTGTCATTCCCATGGGGGGAGTAGATAAATGGCTCACTACCTTGGGCACAACAAAGATGAACTTCTAGGAGTTGTTCACATGTTTTCATTTTGAGGGAAACACATTTGAATCAAGGGGTTACAAGCAAAGGCGCCACAACTGGTAAGCTCTCATCAAATGCAAAATCTACTAAAAACTCAACAATAACTGGTGTAAAAAATCAGATTCAGCTGGGTTTGTGGCACTATTATTTTTTTGCTGGATTTGTGGCATAATTATTTTCACTAGAAGCTCAACAATCATAGGCATCAACACCAGTAGAGTCACGCCATTCAACTTGTACTAGGGAGCCAACCACCCAACTTCATATCTTACAAGTACCTGTATGTGCAAAAGAGTGAGATTAAGAAGATGGTTTTAAAGAAGCTAGAAGCAAATATTATTTGTCATCGTTAGATTGCATATTTTTCTCCAATGGTGATGGTGATTCTACATAAGAAGAATGACAATTGGCGCATGTGTGATGTTAAATAACTCAATAAATCCACCATCAAAGATAAATTTCCTATTCTTTTAACTGATGATTTTCTAGATGAGTTACTAGTGCATTTTATTTTACAAAACTAGATATCAGATTAGGGTATCATCAAATCAGAAACAGAGAGGAGGATATTCTCAAAATAACTTTCATAACACACAAAGGCCATTATGAGTTTTTGGTTATGCCTTGTGGCCTCACAAATGCCCTTTTGATATTTTAGAGTTTAAGAGTTCCATATTTAAGCCATTCTTTTGGAAGTTTGTTTTGGTGTCCTTTGAAGATATATTGATATACAACAAAACATGGTAGGACCATAAGTTTCTCTCTCTTGATGACGTATCATGGTTGGTGATCTGAAACGTCGAGCTAAAAACAAGCACAATATTTTCAAAAGCTTTAATGTAATTTTTTTGGATTGTGAAAGCATTAAATCTCAAAAATGGCAGGACCATCTGCACTATTTTGATCAAGTTTTACAAACTCTAAAGCAACATCAATTTTATGCGAAGCCTTTTAAGTGTGTTGTTGGAGTCACGGAGGTGGAGTACTTGGGTCACATTGTTTCTCAAAAAGGAGTCAAGGTGGATACAAACAAGATCAAGGTCATGGTGGAGTAGCAAGTACCTAAAACCCTTGAGAACCTATGCAGATTCTTATCACCTTCAACATACTATCTCATATTTGTCAAAAAATATGGCAGCATATCAACACTACTCACAACTCTGTTGAAGAAGAATTCCATCCATTGGAATGAGGCGACAACCTTGGCATTTGAGAAGCTTAAGGAGGCCATGTGCACCACCCCAGTTCTATCGACTCCCAAATTTTCCAAAACTTTCACTGTGGAAAGTGATGCTTTGGGGCATGGTATGGGTGCAGTCCTCATGCAAGAAGGCAGGCCCATTGCTTTTGAAATACGCCAACTCAAATTTAGGAATTTGCGTAAGCCTATGAGAAGGAAATGTTGGGCATTCTTTATGTAGTCAAGCAATGAAGGCCTTATATGATGCGAAGATACTTTAAAGTGAAGACAGATCGTGATAGTCTGAAATACTTTTTGGAATTTAGGCTATCATCAGAAGAGCAACAAAAATGGGTCACTAAGACATTGGGGTATGACTTTGAGATCTCATCTAGAAGAAAGGAAAGGGGAACATGGTGTTAGACGGACTCTCAAGGAGGGATGAAAACACTAAGGCATTGTTGTGTGCCATGTCTCTCTAGTAGGCGGATTGGGTGGATGAGCTAAGATTAGAATGACAACAAGACACAAATACATTAAATCTCATTTAACAACTTCAGCAAAATCCAAGCACTTCAGATAATATTGTGTGGAAAGGGGACTCTCTATGGTACAAGGATATGTTGTACCTTTGAAAAAATTCAAGCCTCAAGCATAAGGTTCTTGAGGAGCTCCATGCTTCTTCGATTGGTGGACATTCAAGATTACCGAAGACTTATCATAGGATCAAGCAAGATTTTTTTTAGGAAGGGGCTCAGGGGATGTACATAAATCTGTGGCAGAATGTTTGTTGTGTTAGGAAAACAAAGATGAGGCAATTAAGACTTCAAGCCTTTTGTAGCCTTTATCTAACTCTAGCCAATGTTGGGAGGAAGTCTCCATTGATTTCATCATGGGATTACCAAAGTCAAAAGGGAAAAATGTCATCATGGTAATGGTAGATAGACTCAAAAAATATGCCCATTTTTTGTGCCTTGTCAGATCCTTTTGTAGCAAGTATGATGGCAACATGTATGGAGACAATTTAGAAGCTACATGGGACTCCAAAGATTTGTCAGCTCATAGCTCTTCATATCATCCCCAATTTAATGGGCAAATATAGGTGATCAACAAGCGCTTGGAATATTATCTACATTGTTTTAATTTTGCTAAGCAAGCGCAATAGGTTAATTGGCTTCCAATAGCAAAATGGTGGTATAACATTTCTTTCCATACTTTTCCAAAATGTCCCCATTCATGGCATTATATGTTTACCATCCACAATCCATCACCTCATCCTTGAAAGTGCAACCAAGATTCTGAGCAGTCGATGAGCACATTCAACACTAACATGAGGTACTTTCTATTCTCAGGGAGAACTTGGCCATGGCACAAAACCAAACGAAACAACAAGTTGACCAACACAAGTTTGAAAGACATTTTGAAGTAGGAGATTGGATTTTTACGAGGTTGTAGCCGTATAAACAAATGTCCTTGAACCAACAAAAGACTAATAACAAAATTTACCCGAGTATTATGGTCCTTATAATATCTTGTAGAAGATTGGCAACATGGCATACAAATTGGAGTTACCTGAGTTAGCAAAAAATACATCCCATATTTCATGTTTCTTGTTTCTTGTTTGAAGAAAGTCATTGGCTAGAAAATTTCAGTTGAGACAAAGTTACCAGATCTTGATGAAAAGGGAAGGATCATCTTGGACTCGAAGGGATTCTCCAGTGACGCACTGAGAGGTTTTAGACAAGGGTGATCACAGAGTATCTCATCAAGTGGTAGGACTTGCCCATGGAAGATGAAGCTTTCATGCAAAAGCATCTACAAATGGTCAACGTTGAGGAAAATACTTATTTGAGGGGAGGGGCATGCTACGCCCTTAGCCTATTAGGGGGCTCAAGTTATGTGTTTCCGGCTTAAGATGCGCATAGACTTTGACTTATATAATAATTTCTCTATTTGCATATTAGTAGTAGTCAGCTTTTGGAGCTCCCATAGCCTAATTAGGGTATATATAGGAGGTAGTGTTTAGTATTGAATCATCATATATTCCAAATTTTGTCCTTATTTTAAGGATTGTGGAGGTTGCCCCTTGAAGTGGATCATTCATATATTTCAGTTTCATGCTCTTCATTTCACTTATATTGCATGTATCTACTCTAATATGCTCTTATTTGCAAGTAATTGTCATTAGTTAGTTCATGGACATTGTTGAATTGCTCTCTATCATTTTGAATCTGCTTTTGCGATATAGTAAGTTCATTACAATTGCTCCTTGGATATCCCTTGATATCCTTGCAAAGGGTTAATATTACAATCTGTGGGGTTTTTGGTATAAAATTGTCATTGCTGACCATACATCTTTTTGGTGTGTTTGTGCCAAACTTTGTCCAGTAGGGAATTTAATTATGTAATGGGCGGCTAGCAATCTTCCTCAAGTGGTGTGGGTGGTTGGAGGTGATGGGAGGTTATTGAAAATGGTGAAATGGGCTGGATATGGAGGGTGGGGGCTTTGCATCAAATTGTCCAACATGGAAAGATAGGCATGGAATTAGTTCAGATAGGTGTTGCAAATACTCAATATATAATTAGAAGAAAAACAAAGAGAGAGAGCTGGATGATTTAATTGAATAAGGAGGAGGGTGCCTTTAAAACATCTTGCTAGGTTGGAGAGATTTTATGGGTCCATTGATCTTTTAGTACGCTAGTTCCTTGAGTGTAAGTATTGGAGTTGTTATCGAGGTTACCAGTTATAATTATCTTCCAGTAGTTACATACTTTAATTATCGACCATCTTTGCAAGAGAAATCTAGAACTTTATCAAAGTTTTATGTTTCTTACATAGCGATAGGGGGTCATAGGAGGCATTGTTTTAGTCTGGCAGGTTGTATCAAAACATCTAGTAAGAAGAGATGGGATTATTGTGGGAAGCAACCATTTGTAGTAGTGTTTGAGGGATTGGGATAAAATACTTTCTAGGCAAGGGAAAAAGGTCAAAGATCTTTGGATGCAGCTATGTCAGAAAAAGAACCCTGCTTGATGAACATTGCTCAATCTGTTTATTGTACGAAGTTTATCGAAAGCTAGGAACTCACTATGTAGAATGGAAGAGTGTAAGTCTAGAATGGTGGGAATCATACAATCCTTTTGGACTAAATTGGGCATTTAACCTTCAAAATTATTGTTTGTTTACCTTAAAAGAAAGTGTACTTCAGAAATAATTACTTAAGTTTGGTTGAAGGATGGATTCTATGCAGACAATTTCAAGGAAATTAGAGCAATTTCGGACAATGATTTTCAGAACATCTTTTTTTGCTCTCCAATGGATGAAGTTAGAGCATTTGGTAGAGAGAAATGTGACTATTTTTCTTACTATGATTTATTCTTTGGAAGCTAAGTTGCCTATTTGTTCTCCCCCCTGCAGGATCTTGGTCTAGGCTGTATTTGGTACAGGTACGGTTTGGATACATTTGCGGATTCAACCTGGGTTCATCCTGGATGACTTGGGTTCGTCTAGGTTCTTCTGTTGAAGACCTTGGGCAAGCCCGGGTCGTCCAAGGTGATCCAAGCTGAACTCGGGTGAATTCACAATGGAAAATGGATTTTTTATTCATTATTTATTTTTTGTCAAAAATAGACATAAAGCAATGATAAAAAATAATAAAAAACACATTGTAAACGCTAAAAGTAAAGTTAAACAGAAAAACATAAGATAAAAGAACACAAAATATAAAAGCCAAACACAAAAGCAAAAACACTTACCTCTCATTATCTCGTTGCATATTTACCTCCCATTGCTCATCTAGGGTTGAAGCTTCATCAAGCAACATTATAATCATTTTTCTATGTTGAATGAGGAGCCCATTTGCTGCCAAGGTGATTAAGAAGCTTCAAAGAAGAAGTATTCTTGGATTCAAGGTAAGGTCTTAAATTATTAACTTCTATTTTTTTTGGTTTTTATTTTGTTTTAAATCTTCAAATCCTTTCTTCATTCTTGTTTTCATTTTATTGTTTTTTGGGTCATTTTTTTAATATGTTGTCAAGTAAATGTAGGGTATGCCCAATGGTTTGTTTTATTTGTAATATTGTGTTGGTTTTTGAACTTTTAGCTAGAGATACTGCAACGTTAACAAGTTCTACCTTAGCAGGGCAACCCCGATTCAAAATCAATCCATAGTCACTACTTTGGAAGTATGTGACAATGATAGAGCATATTTTAGGTGGTGGGGGGTATATTTGGCAATGCCATGCGATATTAGATACGTTAGCTCAGATAGTCAGGGGAACGCCCATTTATGTCACATACCTACCATGACATCAAAGGTTGCAAGGAGAAACATGACAATCCAATTCAATAATAAAAAATCTTTGAATTCATCAAGGAGCAAGTAGAAACAAATGCAACCCATGTCATGAAAACTTGTCACCCTTCGTCAAAGAAAGCCAAAGGATCAAGGAAGGCATCAATTTCCTTAACTCCTCATAGTGGTTCCCTAGTTGTGGCCGTAACACATCCATTTTTGGCAACACCCTCCATGCATGAAGAGGATTCTCCTCTTTCACACAAGAGAACAAAAAGACCATTGAAAATTACTTCTCAAAACGAGTCCAGGGATATTGCCGATGAGCATATCACACGATGTGTGTTTGCAAATGGATTGTCCTTCAATGTGGTCATGTTACCATATTGGTAGGAAATGGTTAGATTGATCAACGAGGCCCCAAAAGATTACAAAAGGCTAGGGTATGAGAAACTCGACACCACCCTATTGGCAAAGGAGAAAAAATATGGCGAGGATTCTTTGCAACCAATTCGGGATTTGTGGGCCAAATGGGGGACTCAATCATTTCTGATGGATGGAAAGATGCAAAAAATAGGCTTCTAATTAATGTAAACACACTGTGCTCTTTAGGGGCAATGTTTTTGAAGGCCATTGATTGCGAGAGGTGTGTGAAGGACGCTGAGTTCATCACCAACATTCTGTTCTAAGCCATTGAGGCGGTGGGACCTCAAAATGTTCTCCAAGTCATAACTAATAAAGTCAAAAATTACAAGGTCATAGGGATGTTGGTGGAGATGAGGTACGAGCATGTTTTTTGGACACCTTGTGTTTTCCATTCGCTCAACCTCATGCTGCAAAAATGGGGCAGCAAAATTGAGTGGATCAAGCAAGTGTATGCAGAGTCTGACGAGATTTAGATGTTTGTCACGAACCATCACATCTCCTAAGTCTTATTTAGATCCTTCTTGAATTTAGAGCTGCCGAAGGTAAGTGAAACAATTTTTTTGTTTTTAAATTTAAATTTTTTAAATCTAGTACTTATAGATTTTCATATGTTTTTTAATAATTTTATTTTAATTTTTTAATAGGTTGCTAAGACTAGATTTGCCTCTCACACAATTGTCTTGAGATGACTTGTGAAAGTGTGAGAGGTACTTAGTAGCATGGTCATCAACCACATGTGGAGTGTATGGAGGGAATCAACCAAAGTGTGAGCCCAGAGAGTGAAAATGATGATCTTAGATGATGATTGGTAGGCTTATGTAGATTATTTGTTGAATTTCATAGAGCCCATTGAGTATAATCTGTTTCACTGACATGGATTAGCCATGTTTGGGAGAAATATATGATGGCATTGACTCAATGATTCAGAAGATGAAGGCCATCATAAATGCAAAAGAGCAAGATCCTGATGAGACATTTTAAAAACAAGTGCATTCAATCCTCATTGATCAATGGAATGAAATGACCACCCCACTACATCTCCTTGCCATTGCATTGACTCCTTGATTCTATAGCTTTGAGATCCTTTATTTGTCGAGGGGGCCACCATAAGTGGATGTTGAAGTGGCTGAAGGGTGTAAGTTGGCATTCTTTGAGCTCTTTCCTGATCCTGGAGGTAGAAGACATGGATTGAGTGAGTTTGGGAGTTTCATTACCTCCCAAGGTCATAGTCTTGACGCTCTTTGGCCCATATACAAGAAGGATGCTCATATGTGATGGTAACTTCATGGCCAGGGATCCACGCACTTGCAGCCTATAGCAATCAAGGTCTTGTCACAAGTAAGTTTTTTATTTAAGTTCTTAACTTTTTTTATTTTTATTTCAAAATTTAAGTTTAAGATTTGAGTTTTAACTTTTAACTTTTATAAATTTTAATATAGTTTGCGATTTCATCTTCTGAGTGGAATTGGAGCACATACAACTTCATCCATTCACAAAAGCACAACAAACTGGCAGCAAAAAAGGCCAAGGAGTTTGTCTTCATGCACTCCAACTTGTGCCTTCTATTGCACAAGAAGCCAAAGTGCAAGGAAGGGGCGACAAAGCATTGGGATATAAATCCAGAGGATGCTAACTTAGATGCTTCCATTTCCCACCAGTCATTAGTTGACATTGACACATCTTTGGTGATAAATAACGTAGCTAGTGGGAGTAATGGGAGTGATAGTCCTTGTGGTTCCGATGAATCATAGTATGATGCTAACGCTGATGTTGATGTTCTCGATGAAGAGCAATATGATTGAATATTAATTTGGATCTAATAAATTATAATTGATATTTATGATTAATATTATTATGACATTTGGCATTCGGTTTTCATTTTGTGGTTATTTTGTTTTTTATATGCATACTATATGGTTAATGTCATTTAAGTCATATTTATTAGGTTGGAATTTATACATTTTTTATTTTTTATATATTTTTTGTATAGTCATAACTAGGGCAAAACAAATTGCTGTACCAACAAACTTGGTTATTTGAAATCCGAACCCAACCTGAACCAACAACTTAGTTTAGAAGTCAATGAGCTTCTGACAATCCCTTATCTTTAGGTAAGGAAGGATTTGGTACTTGTGTTAGGAAGTGAAGTCGCTATTCATGTGACGAGGTGACAGTCACTATTCATGTTGATGATGTGGCAGTTACTATTCACTATGGTGAGGTGACAATTACTATTCACTATGGTGAGGTGGTAGTTACTATTCATGTTGAGGTGGTAGTTACTATTCATGTTGAGGTGGCATGTGGGGTGTAGTACTCCACTAAGGCACATGGGTTGGTGTGATCGATATGGATGGGTGTGGGGCACATTTCTATGTGGACTCCATGATTCAAGTGCTTGGTTAAAGTCCTAAAGATGATTTAGCATCTTTTGACTTTTGTGGTTAAGTGGGAGACAGATCATTTTTCCTAATTGTCCACTCATGTGTAGTGGGGTGTCATATCTTGATCGCAAATGGTGGTGGTCCCTTCAGTCAAAGCAAATTCCCACTTGTGACCTTTTGCACAAGTGGGAGACAATGGTTCCTATTCATCACTATAGCACCCATTAGGAGTATGGCACAATTATGGCCTTCCTTGGATTCTTTCTCTCATGTATCTCTATTTAAGGATGTTGATCCTTATCTTTGTAATTAAGAGAGGCTTTGCCCTCTTCATGATGCTGGTGTTTGGCTTTTAGACGTTATGCCAAGATGCATTAAGGAAAGCTTTGTTTGTAGCCATTCTTAGGAATCAAAGCTATGAGCTTTGAGAGTAAGCCATGAGTAAGAAGGCCAAATTGGAGAAAGCTTTGTAAGACAAAGATTGTTTGAAGAAATTAATAGAAGTGTGTAGTTGCTATTACCACGTGGTTTTTCCCTTGCTACAATTTGTAGGGGTTCCCACGTAAATCTCTGTGTTATGGTGTATATTCTTTTGATTGTTCTATAGCTTGTAATTTCTGCAATTTAATTTCTTGCACACAGTATAAATTTTTCCTAACATCTAGTATCAGAGCCATTGTGCTTTTGAAAAACTCTGTGTTTGAGTATTTTCTACAAGTAGGGAGTCTTGTGCAAGTGGGAGCTACAACAATGATAGGAGTAACCATGTTCGAGATAGGGATGTTTGTTTGCTGCGAAAATTCTCTAGACTTGATGAAAATGCAATGATGACATCATCGGGCAATGGAGGCAGCTAGATGGTAGAATACACATGTATTAATTCATGTATATTGATTTCAAGTGGGAGAATGTTAGGAAGTGAAGTCACTATTCATGTGATGAGGTGGCAGTCACTATTAATGTTGATGATGTGGTAGTTACTATTCACTATGGTGAGGTGGCAGTTACTATTCATGCTGAGATGACATGTGGGGAGTAGTACTCCACTAAGGCACATGGGTTGGTGTTATTGATATGGACGGGTGTGGGGAACATTTCTATGTAGACTCCATGATTTAAGTGCTTGGTTAAAGTCATAAAGACAATTTAGCATCTTTTGACTTTTGTGGTTAAGTGGAAGACAAAGATCATTGTTCCTGATTGTCCACTCATGTGGAGTGGGGCGCCATATCTTGATGGCACATGGTGGTGGTCTCTTCAGTCGAAAGCAGATTCCCACTTGTGACTTTTTGCACAAGTGGGAGAGAATGGTTCCTACTCATCACTATAGCACCCACTAGGACTATGGCGCCATTGTGGCCTTCCTTGGATTCTCTCTCATGTATCTCTATTCAAGGATATTGATCCTTGTCTTCGTAATTAAGAGAGGCTTTGCCCTCTTCAAGATGCTGGTGCTTGGCTTTTGGATGTTATGCTAAGATGCATTAAGGAAAGCTTTGTTTGTAGCCATTCTTAGGAATCAAAGCTATGAGCTTTGAGAGTAAGCCATGAGTAAGAAGGCCAAATTGGAGAAAGCTTTGTAAAACAAAGATTGTTTGAAGAAGTTAATAGAAGTGTGTAGCTGCTATTGCCCCGTGGTTTTTCCCTTGCTACAATTTGCAAGGGTTTCCATGTAAATCTCTGTGTTATGGTGTATATTCTTTTGATTGTACTGTAGCTTATTATTTCCGCAATTTAATTTCTTGCACATGGTATAAATTTTCCCTAACACTTTGAAGATGATGGATTATAAATCTCTGGGTGAGGATGGCATGCATTGGTATGGAAATTTTCTATCGAGTTCCTAGGAATTCAAAACAATGTAGGGTTTATTAAGCAAACCTCGAAGGGCTTTGATAGAGACAAGATAGGAGCTCGATTTTCTATTAGTCAAAGTATTTCCTAGAATATTGGAGGGAGGCGTTAGGATTGTAAGGGGTAGTAGGAACTTTAGGCAATTTCAATATTTTCTTAGAGGTAGTTGGATGAGCCAAGGAAATGAGTTAGAAGGAACTTTTCATGAAGACTGATTTTGATAAGGCCTATGTTAGGACAAAGTTGGATTGTATCCTTCATATGTACTTTTTCTGGGTTTTGGTTCAAAGTTAAAATTTGTAGTAAAACAACCTTTTTGTCAAGGTACATATCAAAAGTTTAAGTGAATGTGCCACTTTGCATCTCTACCCAATTGAATAGTTCTATCTAAACTAACTCTCTTATGGTCTTTTTATGTTATTACTTTAGATGCATTGGATTAATCCTAAATGCTTAGGTAAGTGACCATAAAAACGGTTTCCAGATGATCGGCTCTGAATTTGTCTCAAGTTCTGATTAATCTTAAGTTGATTCGGATCTCAGAATATATTATAACTAGATATCTTGGAGTTCTTCGGCAATCTCATACTTCACACGACTTTTCTGACTTTGTGATCAAGCAAGGATGTCCTCTTTCACCGACACTTTTCAGCATCTCCATTGATGAGTTAGAGGAGTTTCTTCGGCAACATACTTGTATAGATGATGGCTCTTTTTTGCATAGGGTACTTATAGCCATCCTTCTTTTTGTCGACAATGTTCTCCTCTCACACTTTGATGAGGGCTTACAATGACAACTTGATGCCCTTGCTCATTTTTGTGACCTCTGACAGCTTGTGGTCAACCTTAGTAAAACTAAGGTCAAGCTCTTCAATATCTCCAAGCGTTCTCTCCCCAGATTCCAGTTTTTCTGCAAAGGGGAATTTCTAGAGATCACATCGACCTATCCTTGTTTGGGGGTCCAATTCTATGGTCCATGCTTCAACACGAAGCCTGATTCTCATCCATGCTTTTGCAAGGGGTATGTCTCTCTTTATGTCTTTCTATTTTAGAACATCAATGTTTTTAGGTCCACTTCCAGGGCATTCCTTCCAAGTTACGCCTTTTTGATGCAATCATCAAACCTATAGTTTTATATGGTTTAGAGGTGTGGGGACCTAGCTTGGGGGCCATTGATTGGGCTTGTATTGAGAGGGTCCAGACTCTCATGTTGTAGCGCATGATCTGTTGCAAGATGGTAGTTCCTTAGCACATCGTCCAAGTTGAATTTGCCACCCAACCGCTTTGCCATGAGACTATCTTTAGGTTTACTTTCTACATCCATAGGCTCAGGGCCTTAGGGGACTCAGCTTTTGGTCGTGAGAGATATCCATACTTAGTGCTTTGCTCCTAAGAGAGGATTTGCTTCACTGGTCCCCACCAAACGTCGACGCTATTGGTACTTTGAGACTAGGTTACTCCTCATTTCTATTGGCACTGCTATGGATTGGCTACCCCCTTTCATGCATTCCCTAGATGCCCCCCTCAGGTTCCTTCCCACAAAGGACGTCATCACTAGATCTGCTAGAGAGGACATCTACAAACAGTATATCTGGACCACCTAGATCGTCCCCCATGGGCCGCTCAACCCCAAGCTTGCTGTCTACGTTGAGCATTTCTTACAAGTAGTGGATGGTATTATTTGTTGCCCTCACTATCTCTAGTGCCATTGGTTCCACGGCTTGGGGTTTCCCCTTGGCCAGATAAGAGTATGCTCTCACCAAGTATGGGTTGAAACAGGTCACGACATTCTCTGTTCGGATCGGATCTGCCATCTTGCTCCCTCTAGGAGATGGAGACTAAGAAACACTTCTTTCAGATATCCCATTTACTGAGATCTGGGGACAATATCACTTCCTGTACAGGGACTCAACCAACTCTCTATCTACTTCCTTTAGATATCCGAACCAATGGTGCTTGGCTCTTTATCTTCGCGAGGTCGTCACCCTTCAGCACAAATCCCTTCAGGAGGAGCCTAGAGGCACTAGATCGCCCATGTTGATCGCCTCTTTCTTCCAGCCCATCTAGGTGATTGGCAGCACTAAGTGCCCTTTGGACACCAATGCATCACACATCAGAGTTGATAGATCAGTTAGGCGATGCTTCTCCCAACATATCAGTACTACTCAAAGTGCTTAGGTCCCCCATCCTGCCCTCCTTCAACATTGTGAGTCTAGTTCTTCCTGTTGGCGTGGCTCCACCCCTTCTCGTAGACATGGACCTACTATTTACCAGCCGCCCCTAGACCACAACGACAAACTCACATTATGAGTTTCCTTGGTACTATGGGAAGTACATCGACCTTGGATGCCAGGGGAGATTCTAGAGGAAGCGCTTTGCTTCCCCCTAGGATCTCCCAACCAAGTCCCTCTGACATTAAGTACTCCTCGACAAACACTATTAGATCTTCCCACAATGATTGATGATGGGTCAGACAACCCATCCACTTCAGGGACAAACAAAGATTTCCGATGAGGTCTTCATACTAATCTCCAATGCCATTAGTCCCATGGCTTGAGGTTTCCCCTTGGCTCAATGAGAGTGTGCTCTCATCAACTATGGGTTGAAATAGATCACCACATTTTCTGTTTGAGTCGGATCTGTCATCTTTGCTCCCTTGAGGAGGTGGAGAGTGAGGAACACTTCATTTTCAGATGTCCCACTTACTATGAGATCCCAGGGCAATATCATTGCCTCTATGAGGACTCAACCAACTCTCTTTCTACTTTCTTTAGATATCTAAACCAATGGTGCTTGGCTCTTTATCTTCACGAGGACGCCATCCTTCGACGCAGATATATATAGGAGCCTAGAGGTGCTAGAGCCCCCATGTTGATCAGCTCTTTCTTCCATTCCATCTAGGCGATATGACAACATTGAGCACCTTTTGGACATTGGAACATCACACATCAGAGCTGATAGATCAGTTAGGTAACACTTCTCCCAGCATATCAGTACTAATTAGAGTACTTAGGTCCCCCATCTTGCTCTCCCTTGACACTGTGGCTTTGCTTCTTCCCATTAGCATGGCTTTGCCCTTCCCGTAGACATGGACCTACTACTTACCAACTGCCCCCCATAGCACAGGGACAAACACACATTATGAGTTTTTTTGTACTATGGGAAGTACATTGGCCTTGGATGCTAGGGGAGATTCTAGAGGAAGTGCTTTGCTTCCCCCTACGATCTCCCAACCGGGCCCCTCTGACATTGGGTACTCCTTGATGAACACTATCAAATCTTCCCACAGTGATGATGGGTCAGACAAAGCCTCCACTTTAGGCACATAGAAAGATTTCCGATGAGGTCTTCTAGTCTTCATCGGCACATGCTTTTGGAGGCTCTTGTTCGTCCCTCCTTGCTTTTTGTATTGGTTACATTACCACCTTTGTTAGTGGCACAACACTTTACTTTGTCTTTTGTTATTTAGCTTCTTGGATTCTCTTTCCTTGAACTTTATATTGTTAACAGTTGTATCCTTGAGTCCCATTGACCTAATTTTGGTCATCTGTAGACATTAATATAATTTATTTAGAGTTAATGTCTCTGCCAAAGGTATGTGGAAGTTGGCGCTCACCAGGATTGAAGGCAAACTAAAATCTACGATGATAAAATCTCACTTGCATGTAAGATTTGTGATGGTAGCTTTGACTACTATTAGCTTGAAAGAAACTTAGAACTTTTCTTTGGGAGAAAATTGTGGGCAAATGGGAATTACCTCTTGTAACTTGGGAAATCTACACACTCTATATGAAGAAAAGGAAGCCATACGTGAGGATGCAATGCTTGATGTTGACGGCAGAATAGATATTTAGAGCCATTGTTGGTGAATTTGTGATAAAGTTTGTAAGACTTTTGTTAGGCATTGGTGTTATCTGCCAAAAACCCATTTGGTAGCAAGGGGATCTTCTCACTTCAAGATTTGCTTTGCAATATTTCTGATTTTATAATTTCGGGATTTGCAGTTTTCAAAATAATATGGAAGGCCTGGCTACTAGTTTTTTCTCATCTCAGTTGGAATGTGCAATTCATTAGATGTGGATGGTGTTCTAGTTATAGTAATATTTTGTGTGCCCAAACTGATGCTGGTTTCTCAGTTATCTTCCCAAAATGAATGGTATGTTTCATCAGGTAAAGGGGTCTGTAAATGGCAGGACGTGCGGGGTTCAGAGAAGTTGAATGTGTCTCTTGGAGAGATTTTTCCAAGAGCTTTATGATTAATAAGAGGCAAAGGACTACTTGTTGGAATTAACTAATATGATCAATGCTAATGGGAAATTTAAGGTAGCGTTGGAAAGGTTAAACATTGGTGGAAAGATTTTGGCTGATTGAATGGTACACCAAGATTTTGCTATGATTAACATGCTATGCAAGTCATTATTACTGATCTGAAATCGATTGGATTCATGACCAGAAAAATGACAAGCCCGTGAAATGGCCATAAAATTGTTATCCGAAGTCATGACAGGGGCCATGGATATTGACAAAGCATCCTCAAACAGTCCTTAAAGTGCTCAGCAAGTTTAAGGTGAAAATCCCATGGGGAAAAACAACTGAGGCCTGAAGACTGTATTTTCTCTGTATCTCAGCCATGTGATATCAGATTGAGATAAAATTGGATATGCAGCATGCTTGAAAAGAAACCAAGTTCCCTGCAAAGTTGCAGGTGAAAATTCGTCAGTTTCACCTCCAAAATGCAAGGGAATAAGTCTGCAGTATTTTGGTCATGAATTGGTCATACCGTGTCTAAACAAGCTGAATTATGAAGTGGGGAAACAAGACACATTAACTTACATATCCACAAAATATCAAGCCCAAACTTGTCCATTTGGTTTCCCAAAACATTAAAAATAAGCTGCAGGTATGGAGATGTTATTTTTGTCTTTTACGGCATGTTGGACAAGGCTGAGATGTAAAAATAAGCCCAAGAACCAAGGCGTCATATGATAAGTTCAAGCTTGGAATTAGGAGCCCAAGAATTACCTCTAAAACACAAGCAGGGGGGGGGGAAGGGGCGGGGGCGGCGAAGTCAGGGTGTTGTGTGAGACACACATTTTTTTTTACTGTAGAGAGGATTTGCTTAATAAAGAATATAAGAATGTTGTTTGCATTTTTTCTAGTTCCATACTGCTTAGAACAAGACTTCGGATTCTATCACCTTCCCAAGATTAACAAAGAGTTTGCTACATTCATCTTACTATCAGGTGTTATTAGACAAATGTCTGCAGTAGGAATCTGGATCAGACACTCATAATTATAAATTGGCTTTGTAGTGATCTGACAGTCTTATAACGAATGGACAGTCCTCTTCTTTATCACAACATACAGCCTACCATTTAAACTTAGTATCAGTGAATCTTATTTTATTAATGAGTGGGGAAGAAACCTCTTCGCATTTCATTATATTGTAAAAAGAAATTTATTCTGGAGTAGTAAAGAGAGTTCAAAATAATCAAGTAAATTATTTCATGTATTTAAAGGCTATCTGCAAGGTATGTAACAGTAGTGAGAGAAAGTTTAAAAGAATTCTGCAAATAAGCTTATACTTAAATTAAAACACATCTGCAAGGTTCACATCTCAGTTAATACATATTTTAACATCCTTGATTGCATTTCCATCGTTGTGCACTCCTGTTGAGTCATCATTGATGTTTATATGGTTGAACTTTATGCTAATTTTTTTTTCCAGAGCCCAAATTTATCCTGTTTGGTCTCCAAGTATGCTACAATAATGATAGGTTGAATATCCAACTTTCTTTTTCTCACGGTCCTGTATGTATTTTTCTCATGGTCCTGTATAGCCATTAAATGCTACATCAATTACCAATGCCTGACTGCCAATATTTGGAATATGCTAGAGCTGCCTTCCTACTAGGTGTGGAAAACCATTATATGATTTTGAAGCTGCACTGGTCTCACTTCACAAACCTATACTACCCTGAATTCCTAAACGTGTCTTATTCCTTCATTACCAACCTGTTACTGGGGGACAACTTGGGCATTAGTTGTGTTTGCATTTAGACTCAAAATGATAATTGGTATTCCTATTCTTGGTTTTCTCATTCCATTACTAGTTTTACTCTCTGCCAAATTTTGGAGAAATTGTTTGCTACCGTTTGAAACTGACACCTGAGGACTGCAATGTTGTTTGCTATCTTTTGATGGAACTTTAAATTGGTGTCAGAATCTGAATTATGTTTATATAAAGTTAAACATGCAGCTCTTTTGAAGTACTAAATGTATTTGTGGGACATGCAGATTTGGAAAACCAAAGGAAGTTATCCTATCCCAATGTGGCTTAAAATGGATTATGCTCATTAAGATCTAATCCACATAATAGTTGAGCTGATCTTTTTTGGAATCTTCAAACCTTAAACGAGTAGCCACTTAGTTTCCACTTACTGCAAGCAAAAAAGTGTTTTTCAATCCATCATGATTATGGAGATGAGATGCGCTCTTCTTTACTTCTCAATTTCATGCAGTTTCAGAAGCGCTACCTTGTTAACTCTAATGCTGACTATAAATCTCGCATGTCTAACCAACTCATTCTACAAATAAGATCCTCAATGCTCTGGCCCTTGGTGATGCACTAACTGTACAATAATACTATGTCTAAAGAGTAAATTTAATGCCAGTATAAGTAAATCCAAGCTGCCAATTTTCATGAACATGCTTTTATGCTGTCAACAAGGTTAGGGAGTAATAGTTTAAAATAGAACCTGCCAAGTGTAGAAGTTCACCTTGCTTGTAACTCGAGTGAAAAAAGGACATAATAGGAGGCGACTAACAAATCTAGAAACATGAACCATTGTAACCAAAAGCAGAGGAGATCTTTATAATCGGAGTTATACTGATAAAATAGTATGAAAATCAATGTTGGAATTTCTATGCTATTAAATATAATTAAGACCAAGGGATTTGATAGCGCAACAGTTTGGATTCTTTCCTGTTCTGACAGTGAAGCCTCTTTGTGGTAAAAATTACATATCTTTCTTATTACCTCCTGTATTTGGGTACCTTCTAGTTTTTTCATTTTCACATATTGTTTGATTGTTTGACATATTGCACTGAAGGCTGCAGTTTATTTCCAAATCATCTCTTAAAGAGAAATTGTCCTTCGGGTGTTTCAGTCTTTTGTGACTAAAACTAAATTGAAATAGACAACTATGAATTTTTTGTGAAAACTACTTGTTTCATTATTATAAAGGATATTGAATAAACCAAAGGGCGTTCCTACTTATTGCAGATTCTTGGCAAGTCTGGCCTGAAGATGGAAGTTGAAGTCCCAGTGGATTAAAGGCTTGGCACTTTTACTACATTTCTTCACACATGCTTCATTCTTGGTGTATACAACAATTTGTGGTTTTTGGGCTACTAAGCTTTGTTTTTTCTGGAAATTTTATTTTTAGTTAAGTGGGTTTAACTTCTCAACACAGTGTGATGTCTGTCCCCTCTAAAGCTTCTTTATCATGTGGAAAGTGCAACACTCTGCCTATTTGAATATTAGAAATTCATTAAAATGAAGAAAACAGTGTTTTCTCAAGATTATATGAAGCTTTGTCCATACGTTATGTGCCAACAGGCATGGCTTTTGCAAAAAATAGAATGTGCACAAAATGAGGCCACAAGAAGTTCGCTCTTCATTCTTTCAAAAAGATGCTTGTTGCATTACTTATGTTTCATGCTTTGGTTTTCTTATAATTTTTGTTTTGATAAGCAATTTTAAAAAAATGATGTATAAATGTGTTTTAACAAAAAGGAAGCAGACAAAAATCCCCTTATAATCCTCTTTAACTATGCAGTCCTATGAAGGGGGCTAGGGTTTCAATTTATCCACTGTGGGTTGTCCCGTGCAAAGTTCAAGATGTTATACAGGAATATACAAAATATTTAACTTAAAATGTAGAGTGGCCACTTTTTAAGGAGGAAACTTCGAACAGGTGCTCTAGAAGGGGGCCTAGAAGTTTGAAGCACCTGCTGAGATATTTTAGGGAGTTTTATTGCCAAATCACAACTACTATCTGGTGAGTTTTTTGTCAAAATTTAAATTTTTAAAACAAAATCCTTTAAAGTTGGTTCGTACAATTTTTCTCAAATATTAACTTTTTAAACAAAATCCTAACAAGTTGGTTCCTACGGGGTCAAATGTTGTATTCTATGGGACCATTTGGATGCACATAGCTTCACATTTTTCTCAGCAGTACCCACTCTGAAATTTCAGGTACCCCCTGTACATGGGACCATTGCCTAAGTGTTCTTATTCAGAAACTTTCATGAGCCATGCCAAGATTAGATTCTATGCACCAGGAATTACATAAAGATAGAAGATGCACCAAAATTTCCAGCACAACAGAATGATAACTTTTTGAGATCCTACTAAATTGGCTGGAACTAGATAAATTTAATTTTTTTTCTGTTATAGAATGGGACTACGTCCTGGATTTGCTCTTTCCGAAGATAGCACCAATGGCAATAATATAACATAACTAGAGCTATCAGAGAGGACATCTATAGATAGTATATCTAGGCCACCTAGATCTCTCCCCTTGAGCTGCTCAGCCCTAAGCTTGCTTTCTACGCCGAGCATTTCTTACAAGTAGTGGATGGTATTATTTGCCACCCTCACTATCTCCAGTGCCATTGGTCCCATGGCTTGAGGTTTCCCCTTGGCTAGATGAGAGTGTGTTCTCACCAGTTACGGGTTGAAATAGATCACCACATTCTCCATCAGGGCATGATCTATTGTTTTTGCTTCCTCCAGGGGGTGGAGACCAAGGAACACTTTATTTTTACATGCCCCATTTTCTATGAGATCTAGGGAAGATATCACTGCCTCCAGAGGGACTCAACCAACACTCTATCTACTTTCTTGAAATATCCAAACCAACGGTGTCTGGCTCGTTATTTTTGCGAGGTCATCATCCTCCAATGCAGATCCCTATAGGGGGAGCCTAGAGGCTCTAGAGCACCTATGTTGATCACCCTTTGGACATCGGTACATCACATATCAGAATTGATAGATCAGTTAGGTGATGCTTGTCTTAGTATCTCATTACTACTTAGATTATTCAGATCCCCCAACTTGCTCTCCCTTGGCACCATGGCTTTGCTTCTTCCCGCCAGCATGACTGTACCCCTTTCCAGCGGCATGGATCTACTATTTACCGGCCACCCCCCAGACCATAGGGGCAAACTCACATTACGAGTTTCTTTTGTATTGCAAGAAGTACATTGGCCTTGGATATTAGGGGAGATTCTAGAGGAAGTGCTTTGCTTCCCCCTAGGATCTCCCAACCTGGCCCCTCTGACATTGCGTACTCCTTGACGAGCACTATCGGATCTTTTCACTATGATTGATGATGGGTTAGACGGCTCCTCCACATTGGGCATAGACATAGATCTTTGATGAGGTCTTCCAGTCTTCATCAGCACATGCTTTTGGGGGCTCTTTTATTCACTATTTGTATTGGTTCCATTACCACCTTTGTTAGTGGCACAATGCTTTACTTTGTCTTATTTACTTTTATTCCTTTTTTGGCTTCTTGGCTTCTCTTTTTGTTGAACTTTTTATTGTTAACTGATGTATCCTCGAGTCCCATTGACCTACTTTTGGTCATTTGTGGACGTTAATATAATTTCTTATTAAAAAATATAGTTGGGTTATTCTGTGGTTCCATTTTGCTCGTGCAGATAATTGATCAGTAGCAGTGTTGCCTTGTCATTCTTGCTCTCTTCATTTGTGCAGGAGGGAATATGCAGCATTTGACAGTCTGCTCATTGTTTATTTCACTTGACCTCACATGAGAAGCGTTGATTTTTATTCCTTAACAAAATTTCCTCGATTGTGGGGACGGCCCAGTGCTAGAGCAAGATCAACTTCTTACTGTGATGGCATGTTTATGATTTAAGGCTGATCACTGCCACTCATTGAAACTTCCTTCAGCTGCTGGTGGAATGCATGTAAGGCAAAATACTGATGCTACAGCTTCCTTATTTCATACTGAGGATGTTTCTCCATTTGTCCACAAAATTCGAGCAGTATTATGATTGTAGATGGAGGTGGGAGCCTCCAATCCTTTAAAACTTTAAAATTTTTAAAACCTACATGATACTTAAAGAGTTGCAAAAGGGGTTTCGGATTTAAACCCTGTAAATACTTTTGTTCTTGCCCATTCATCCTCCTCTCTTGCTATGTTTTTGTTTACAAGTTCTCATTTTAACAGAATTATGAAGGAAATTGTTTATGGTTTAGTTCTTACGAAGAGTATTAATGGAAATTTTGGTGATTATATCATGCGTGCCATTGCGATTCACCTTTCTGGATGCATTGCTTATTCTTATGGTTGGGTTCTTGCGAGGAGTATCAATGGCAATTTGTGCTATTATATCACGTTTACCCTTACATTTCTTCTTTCTATATAGATTGGTTGTTGTTCAAGTGCAGTCTACGAAGGCCATTGAAATTTTGCTGGTGGTATACATAAATCCAGTCTGGTTTTGCATTGTGGGATTAGCTAGAGATAATTCTTTTCAAAGCTGGATCTCTCTTGACGAGCTACCTAAAACCTTTTAGTGAGTGTGTCTAGTTGTTATTTCACATTTTTTTTACAATTTTGATGAAATTCTATGCCTTGATATTGATGATCATTGATCAATACTATTATGTAAGAATTAATCTCTCTTTGAATGTTCTCTTCCAATTATTCTAGTATTGTAGTACAAAATACTTTTCATTCATCTTATAATTGTTCAGTCTGCTTCAAGGGAGTGGATGAATTGTATATGTTATTTTCTACATCTTTTTATTTTAATATTTAACTTAAAAAAGCCCGAGGTCCAGATCACATGGGAGGATCTAAGACAATCTGCTAGTGCTCATACTTTTCTATTGTAGTAAATTGTGTAGAAGGAAGAAAACTACCGATTCTGCTGGTTATATGCAATTTGTAACCCTCTCAGCTTAGTAAAATACTCATCCCTGGGAGCATACGGATTCCAGAAGATGGTTGTAACAAAATACAAAACTGCAGTGTCTGTCAAGAAACATTGGAATGAACCCAGCCACTGAACAAAATACCCTATTCCAACAGTGCTGACAATGGCTTCAAATGTTCTGATTGTATTGTGATGCCATGAAAAGCTCCGGCATACCATGAGCTATGTCATGCATATTTAGCAGAAAACCAGCTCGGCTAAACGAACTCAAAACTATGTGCTGCAGTCAGCCAAGCTGCTGCAATGGTTGGATTTTGAGCAGCATTTAGAGCAAGGATTGCTAATCGTGGACCTGGAAACCAATTGACTGCATAATTTCACACACGATTGTGACTGTGTGTATCCAGACTGAATCAAAAAGTCTGAACAAGCACTGGCACCATATTCTGCAACTGCCGTTGATGCCCATGGAATAGCACTAAATCATGCAGCTTGTTTCAAATTTACATTAAAGACATTTCTGAAGTACACTGGCATCCAAGAGAGAAGAACAAAATAACCCAAGATGAAATCCAGCAATTTAAAGGCCTACCGCTCTTAACTCATTCTGTATGAGGAAACCACCGTGAAATTGTGGTGTTCATACAAGGTAAAGCTATGCCTTGTGCAAAACCAAATAATGCACGAACAGGATGGAGCATCTCTATCGAATAACTGAAGCCCATTGGGGAGTAAGGTTTGTAATGACCATATTTCTACCTCCATGCCATAATATTTTTGCCATCATAATGATCTGCCAAGGCTCCTCCAGCAATGGCAGACATGAAGTATCAAAGGAAAGATGACTTGGTCTTTTGATTGGGAAGTTACTTGGTTTACCAGACCAATGCTCAACAACCTTTATTGTCTATATCCTTGTAAAAAGGATGTCATATATGTAGTTTAAATTTTCTTATTTGTACTTATATTAGAAATGAGAATATTTTATTGCTGAAATAATATTGTACATGATGTGATTAGCTCTTGGAGAAAAGTGTGCAGAAGATTTTTTAGATTAATATTTTGGATCACAGTGTTGGAGTAAAGCGTGTAAGCATTCTTTCGGGAGTTTGTTTATTGTTGGAGATGCTATTATATTTTGTGCACGTATTTCTTGAGTGCACAATAATAATAGAAACTTCAAATTTATGGTTATTCATGCAACAATATTTGGTTGCACGAAACAATCTACCTTGCCTATTTAATAGAGACTCCCATGTATTTTTGACTTGGCGTTGTGGAGACCTGCATGGTGATTGTGAATACATTTACAAAAAGTCTTTTGTGCATATTTTGCTGTCTGTGTATAATGTCTTTACTATTGGTGTTATGGTAATAGTTTGCAGGAGAGATCATGCTGGTTATAAGTTCTTTATGAACTCCAATATGGTATCAGAGCAGATCCATGCAACCGTTACTCAGTTTGGTTTGCATATTTTTTTATGACGTGATTTGGCTTTTGTTCAAGTCTGCATTATATGGATTATTATTCGCACTACATCTACATAGTGGATTGCTGCAATTTTTTGGTTTTGCATAGGTCGTACAAGTACATTATGCTCTGAAGTGTTTTGGGAGTATGATAACTCTTTCCAGGGCAATATTTTTTTCAAACCATCCTTCTGCGTGCGGTTTTTTGTATTGAGGAAGAGTTTGTCATCGTGTACATCTTCGTTCTCGCTGAAGTTTATGCCTTCCTCTACATATTCGACAAGTATTTGGTTGAATAGAGTCTGAATTCACACTGATATATTGATGTTGATGCCTTTTAATGGATTGAGGATTGATATTTTTCATCCGGTTGTCTTATTTTGTACTCGCCAGGAAGTGCTCCTCGTCCTCTGTAAAATATTCTGTTGAGGATTTATTATATTTCTTCTTCGCTGCCGCCCACGACCACTTTGTAATCACTTTCTCTCCAACTCGAACGTGGATCTCTTTCCTTTCCGCACGAGGAGCTCGGTGAACAATCTTTTTCGAGTCTTGTATGTCTCAAGCTGGAACGTGAATCTCTTTTCTTTCCGCACGAGGAGCTCGGGGAACAATCTTTTTTGAGTCTTGCATGTCTCGAGCTTAGCGAACGATTCGTTTGTGTGTTGAGCTGTCTTGAGCTGTATTATTATCCTCGACCGCTATTGACTCAACCGGTCTGGCCACATCTTCATCCTCCGGAAAACACGTTGATGCGGCTGATTCAAGTCAGAGGCTCCCTCCGTGAATGTATAGCACCAGGAGAATTTTTTTGGCTCTCCTTCTCTCGGCGAGGAAGACACAGGTGCTTGCAATTTGCCAAGATTGGAAGATACGGCAGTTCGATCTCCATAGCTAGACAGAGTAATCTGTGCTGAAGCCACTGGTGGAGATACATTTGGGCTAGGCACGTTTTTTAGCACGGCTTGCAGTCTGTTTTGTATTCTGGTTCAACTGTTGATAGAGGGCCGGGGAAAATATAACTGTTCAGCAACCAGTCGCCGAGCCAAGCTTCAGCTCGCAGCAGTGCCCAGCTGCACCCAGACGCTATGCGGTTGCCAACCCCACCCACGGCTTTCTTTCCAAACCATGGTCTGCTCGGATCTCTGCACTCGCTTCACCACGACTGCTCACAGCCTACTCCCTTCATGTAGTATTTGCCATTGACCCTCGCCGTCCTCCGTCGATGGTTCACTCTCGGCCGTTCCTCACCATTCAAACCACGTTCCTCTGGTCTGCCCTCCACATCAGTCGCCACCCTGGTTTCTCCATTTGTCGGTCACCACACGGGGCAAACATATAAAAAGCGGAGTCCATTTATTTAAAATGGTGCTTTTTTTTAATAATGGCATGGTTGATTATTAGTATGCCCCGGGGACAAACCATCATTTCGTGGGGGACATTTATGAGTGGTGAGGGAGATAATTATAGCGAGGGAGGCATTATTTGTAAGTGGCGATTTTTTTTAATGGTGCCCGCATTTTTATAAATGGGGGCCTTTTAGGTTTTTACTACGTGATTTTTCACTTGGTGGGATTGTTCTTCATATTTGTGGGGTATTTTTTTTCAAAGTGGGATAAATTGTAAAAAGAGGTATATGCGTGGGGAGATATTTTAAAGAGGGAGCATTCATTTTTTATGTGGTGATAAATTACTTTTGTGAACTTTTGAGTGTTTTTTTGGTATTTAAAAAAAAAAAAAAAAGGTTTATTATTTGTCATTTGAATATATTTTTTTCTTACCATCGTTTGTTGAAGATGGAGTTGAAGATGGAGGGTGAGGTCCGGTCTGACATGAGGTTAGACCTCTTCACAGATAAAAAATATTTGTTCTCGTTTTTTTTTACCTTCATTTCTTGGAGGTCTTCATTATTGTGCTTGTACTCTTTTGGCTCACATTGTTATTCTTGTCATCAGATTTTGCATTCATGGATGCATTATCGACAGAGTCCGACGTCCCATTTTTTAGTGTGCATTGTATTTTTGTGCCACTTTTGTACTTACAGACACATTTTTGACAGAGCTCGACGTCCTACATTTTTTAGTACGGTTTTGTGTCGCACATTGCGCCTTTGTTTTAGGAGCAACTCTATTGTTCTTGATGGCGTTTTCTATAGATTGATCACATTCTGGGTTTTATGTATCATCTGGGGTTTTTTGTTGTATGGGATCTTTATTTGAGGTCGCATGAGAGTCATGGAGTCTTTTTCTTTGTGTTTGTATGCTTCATGTTGAGCACATACTTTTTAGTTGTTGACTTTCCCATCATCACTAGGGCCATTTTCTTGAGAGATTTGTTTTGTATCTTCGGCATTTTTTGACAGTTGACAGTGTCCTTCAGATTTGTTGTGAAGCTTGATCTCTTTCTAAAAGTAGCTATTCTGGTGAATACAGTGTTAGCATGATAGTGTTTGAGTAGTGGATTCAGTGCACTCATATAGACTTTTTTTGCGCCACTCCCCCTGGTCAGCAGTATGGTGCTTCGATTGTCGTGTTCCTTGGTAAGTGCATCGCATCTTCTAGTAGTAGATCGAATTCAATTGATGAACCATTTTGCACTATCGATACCTTTGACAATCTCTTTTTGTAAGAGCTATTTTGGTGCATTCCAGTGTCAGATGTTTTTTGTGATCGAGCAGTGGATCCAAACCACTCGTGCAAATTTGAGTTCCATTGAGACTTTCAAGTCCACCGAGTGCATTTGTATTTGATGGCCTTCGTCCCATTCAGTGCACCTCTTCAACATTATGTTCGAGTATTGAGTCGTTTGCTTTTTTAGGACACTTTGCAGTATATATTTTTTGCTTTCTCGACTTTCGTTGTTGTTACTGGTTTTGGGTATCTTGAGTGATATATTTCATCCTTGGTGACTCTTTTTCCCAATATTTTGAAATCAATGGTTTTTGCAGAGTTAGCCTCGTACAGAGTCCCAACTCCTATTTTACTTGGCGGTTACAACAATTCATCATCCATGTAGTCCGGTAAAATGGATTGGTTACTATAAGAACACTTTGTATTTCACTGTGATTTGTACATGGGTACTTGATCAGGCCTAGTTGTCGGGACCCATCAGTGTCTTTGCTTTCTCTTTTTTTCACTTCCTATTATGCGCTTAAGAGAGGGTATGGAGTAAAGCATGTAAGCATTGTTTCGGGAGTTTGTTTATTATTGGAGATGCTATTATATTTTATGACACATATTTTTTGAGTGCACAATAATAATATAAACTTCAAATTTATGGTTATTCATGCAACAATATTTGGTTGCACAAAACAACCTACCTTCTCTATTTAATAGGCACTCTCGTGTATTTTTGACTTGGTCATTGTGGAGACCCGCACGGTGATTGTGAATACATTTACTGATCCAAAACTCAGAAGCTTTGGTCGAAATATAATTCAAGAAATAAGAACACAATTGTAATAATGCTATTTCTGAGAAGAGATGTTTTACTGCTCAAAATTGCAGATACAACATATGCCTATCTTTGGGAAGAGGTGTTTGATTTTTATTTTCGGGTTACACCTTAATTTATACACATTTTGAAGGTAGTAGGAGGATGTGGAAGGTCACCAATCTGGAGGAAGATTAAGTGGTTTGACTTCCACGATTCACAACAATACAAAATTCGAAGAATTACTATTTTTACACTGCACTACTAAAATTGAAATTTGGGGCACTTCCATTTAGTTTTCGGAGGTCAATACTCACCGAGCAAAGCTCAGTGCCATCTCACGACATTCCCCTCATTCTTAGCTTTCTAACGGTTCAAATGGGGAGTCAAATGGAGCTCTGGTGCAAAAGTTATGGTTCCCAGAAATTCTGCCACCAATTGGGATAGAACTGTCACTCGAATTGTCGCCCGAAATGTTGTTCGGGTCATTTACGGAGTTATTTGTGCATATTTTGCTATTTGTATATAATGTATTTACTATTGGGGTTGTGGTAATGGTTTGCAAAAGATCCCATTGGTCATAAGTTCTTTATGAACTCCAATACACAATCTATAATTTATCATGAAAATAAAAATAAAATATTAAATGTATAAGAGTTTCTTATATAGATAATTTTTGTTTTTTATATTTTCATAATTCAAATATCATAAACATTAAAATAAAATTATTAAATACACTAATCCTTATTGATTCTTATGAAGACAAGATTATAAGATTCACTTCTCTAAAATAAATTTTTAGTGTAAATGATTTATGTGCTAGTATGATTTTCATCCTTTAAGTTTTGCATAAAATATGTTTCAAATGTTATTATATATATATTTTAGAATTTAAATTAAATGAAAAAGATTGATTTGACCTAGACCCCTTCTTCCACCATTTTCTAATTTGGAAATCAACTATGTTTATTTTTTTACCTTTAACTATCAGTGGCCAGTCATTATTAAACTGTGTTTCACATGCTAAAAATATTATAATATGACAGGAACTAAGGCCATGGTGACCATGACCTTCACAATAATTTCAGCGCATTTAGAAGCATGACAAATGAATCAAGAGTAAAGTGTCTCCTCGAAAGTTCTCAAATTTGTAGATTTTTATTCCCCAATAGATATTGCTTTTATTTCATTGGTTGGATTTTTTGGTTTTTATTTTTTGAATTATTTTTAGGGTACATTTTTTATATAAAACAACCCCTTTTTACAGAAAATATTAAAGTTTGATTATTACATTGATTAATTTTGGGTTAGGGACCAGTTAAGGTTACTGGGAATTTTATAAGTCTTTTTTCAAATAAAAATTTTATTATAAAAAGTTGAGTTTATAGATTGTAATAATCACTTGGAAAACACTCTTAATTTGCGATTAATTTTAAAATTGAGATTAGAATGTAACACAAATTTTAATATTTTAGATATACATTATTTTAGATACACATTTTTTTTTAAATTTTTAGGAATGGTTATTTCATACAATTCGCAAATTTTTGCTCAAGACTTTTTGGTAAAATATTGTGAAACTTTTGCTTTTAAGAAAAATTTATATTAATCATCATTTTTTAATGACTTTTGTGATTATTGGTCATCCCTTACAAAAGTAAATCACATTTTTTTTTTTTTTTTTGGGCATGTTTGATTGATATAGAAAACATGGTAAATATTTTTTCTTGCATATTTTATTTGCTAGTCATGAGTCGAACTTTTATTTTTTGGGTCATTTATGTTTATCAGTCGTTAAATACAAACACAACACCACTATCATTTATGTTTTCTAGTTATCTAATACAAAAACACAACAAAGCTTTGTCATTGTGTTCCCTAACTGTCTAATATAAAATTACAACAAATCTATTTTTTGTTTGCAAGTTGTCTAATACAAAACAGAACATAGTTTCTTTTGTTCGCTGACCATCTAATGCGGGGCTATTTTTTCATAGAAAAAACATAAAAATAGATTCACCAATTACTCTATTTTGAAAACTTATTCACTTTTCCTACAAAATGCACAGAAAGTAGTTAGATTTGTATATTATACGTCTATTTGTGGTGAATTTTATGTTTCTCATCTAGATCTACCTACAATACTAAAGTTCTTATTTTTAGAACTGGTAATATTCCTTTAATTCTATTCGTTAAAGTTTTCCTCGTTGAACATATAGCGAGTAAATTAACTTTTTTTTGATAACATATCATATATATGTGTGTGTGTGTTATAAAAAAAAAGGTAATTTACTCACTATATGTTCAACAAGGAAAACTTTAACGAATAGAATTAGAGGAATATTACCAGTTCTAAAAATAAGAAATTTAGTATTGTAGGTAGTTCACACAATTAACATATCTTCATTCAAAACTTCAACTTATCAACATGTGCCTGATCCTGATAAAAATGTTGTGAAACCTTGTTTTTTATATAATCATTTTTTTTTGTGAATTATGTGATCATCGGTCATCTCTTACAAAAAAAACATCATAGCTTTTGTATTTTCTGATCATATTCGATCAATACAGAAAACAATGCAGTAAAAATTTACTTGTATATCTTATTTGTCAAGTCAAATGCATATTCTTATTGGTCATGTTCGTCAGTTGTCTAATACAAAAACAACAAAGTTGTCATTTATGTTCGTTGGTCTTCAAACACAAAAATAGAACAAAGCTTTATCATTGTGTCACCAGTTGTCTACTACAAAAACACAACAAATATGTTTTTTTAGTTCATTGGCCATCTAATACAAAAGCATAACAAATTTGTCTATTTGTTCGCTGGTGGTGTAATACAAAATACACAACGTCATCTTTTCTATTTTCTAGTCACTACTACAAAATACACAAAAATGATGTCTTTTTTATTCGTCAGTCGTGTAATATGGAAAACACAACAAAATAATATTTTTTCGTTCGTCGATCATCTAATACAGATTACACAACAAAGCAGTCTTTTTTGATTCCCAATAGCTTAATACAAAAAAATGACAAAAATATATTTCTAACATAATTTTTTTTATCATTATTTTTACTGGTTGTATAATGCAAAAATTAATACAAAAATCAACGTTCATTTGACGATTATAATTTGTAAGAGCCAATCGACAAATAAACTTGGGTAATTATAGTTTATACATTGTATATTAATGAGAGTCATCTTCATACGTTATTTTTTGTCATTTAGCTATTTTTTGGCAATAAATTTAGATTTTAGATTCACAAAGCATCATATATTCTAAAACAATCCTTGCCAAATTGTGATTTGAAATATACAAACTTGATTAATTTAACAAAATATGCATGTATTAAAAGTAAATTTTATGTTTTTTCTTTGAATTATCTTGCTATTCATATACAATTTATTTCAATTCTTTGACAGTTTAGTTTTATTTCTTTCTGTAGTTGCTCTAAAATAGAAAATTTTACAAACCAACAAGAATCACAAATTTCTTTTCTAAAAAGAGGAAGACCTAAGACTAATGCATTTGATTATCTTTTAATATTACCACCAATCAATATTCAAGTAGAATACATTCAACCTTGAGGAAAAAGAGTAGTTGCCCATGTTGCTCGTGTTCCTTGTCAATGAGAAAAAAATGTTGATCAAAACAATTTGGCTACTAATTTCATAACTCCATTATCATCAACAAATTGCAATATAATGGTTGATAGTGTTTGTCAATATCTCAATGACAAAAAACATTTACATCTAATTGGTATGAATTGCACTCAACCTTCTAAGAACATACACTACAACCTCTTCATTCTAGTGAAAGTACCAATGAATTAAAATAAAAATAAAAAATGCATACAACTTAAGAAGATACCTCATACTCAATTTCAAATTATCTTCATGACAGGGCATTAAAATCCATTCAATCTTGTAGGCCATCAAACTCTCATTTTCGGACATCCAATTTTATTCAACATGGTAAACCATTAAACTCCATCGTTGAACATCAAACTCCGTTTAACATGGCAACCCATCAAACTTCTTTCATGACAAGATGTTAAACTACAAACTTGGGTATTTCTCTAAAACAAGTTGGTCGTCATTTTTTATTTCTGTTTGTTGATCGCAATAGAAAAGTTGAAACATATCACACTCTAAACCAAGAATCTTTATTAAGTTCATTACATGGGACAAATACATTGCATGTTCACAATAATTCAATTTTATTTCAAACTCAAAACATGGATGACACCTTTTCTACTCACCAAATAGAGAATAGACAAAATGTTCATTATGTTGCATAGTATTTGGAAATAGATCCTATACACCTCGGCAAAATGTGAAAACTCCATAAGTTCATGTTTCCATTCATTTATAACACTTGAATTCGCATATTCACATACAAAATCCATAATATTCTCCATTTATTTAAGATACATAACAAATTGTAGATAAAGATACCATTGATGTCCATTTGGTTGCATTGATTCATAATACAAAGTGAGAGTCAAGAAAATAAAACTACTCAACTTGTTCAACCTTTAGTGCAATGAATCCAATGTCGCAAGTGACAAAAAAAAGAGGACTTGATGCAGCGGAAGAAAATGTGAAACAAAATAGCAGGATGTCAAAATCTGGATGATCAAGGAAAGACTTTACGAATCTAAAAAAAGGGTTAGGATGGTATTATCATCAAATGGTGGAGGAGAAAGAATTATTTATGAACGTAGGGTCATGGTTATCTGGAAAATTCACTGATGATGTGGATGAAAATAACAATATTAGTGTAATGGAGTATTACATAAATAAGAATTATGATGAAAACTCTAAAATTGAAGATATGTTTGTGCACTTTGATAAAGTGTTGGAAAAACTTTGATCAATTTTTATGGATGAGATTCACAATGGATTTAAGCCCGTAGCTTAGCATCAATGTTTGTTGAATTAAGCATGTCCCATAAGACCTCGATGTATTTAAAACACAACACAAAGAGTGCTTGTTGGGATTAACACAACCTTAATTTGTGAGGAGATGAAGTTATGGGCCAAAGAAGTTGAGGGAATGAATATGGGTTGGGACAAAACAGATGGTGTTACAATGGGTGTTAAAGTTAAGGATGTAAATGCATGAGGTATTTTATGGTTGATATGTATGAGAAAAGAACTAGATTATAAGTTGATGAAGTTGATTTCAAACTTGGTATTGATTATTGTGTTCATTATGATAGAGGAAGGTGTGAGGTATTAATTGAGATACTACAAGATAATTCCTATATGTCTTGTATAAGACTCAACATCAAAACGCCAACGGAATCAAAAAATAAAGGTGGATTAAGTTTCAGAAGGTCTTAGACCTGATCCCATGTCCTTGATCTAGGAGGACGGTCACATGTTCATCTATCCCTAGGTCTTTCTCTCTGATGTGAAACTACTATGTTTCCTTTCATGCTTGTGTGATGCATTACATGATCTAACTCTATCTTTGTCACCCTTTGCCCATTGTTATGATGGGTTTCGTGACCTATGTCTCCTCCTATTGTTATTTGACCCTCTTACGAAGGCTATAAATTATGCCTCTAAAACCTCCCTCACTACATGTAACCTGTTTTGTAGTATGCCAAGTATTTATTGCATGGACTGAAGAATTTTGGTTCCTAACTCCACCAAGTCCTACTGAACTAGTGGTAAGGCTATATGATCATTGTCTTGTAATGGTCGTGGGCATCTATAGGACAAACTGCACAAGTAAAAGACAAATGTAAGCTCAAAGCAAAAGCAACGAACTAATTTACTAAGTTATTTAAAGATCTCAGTATTGAAATTGTGCTTTAATACCAAGTGTCATGCTCAAAAATTTGCATGAAAGAAACAAACAATAACATGACATTTATTTGTGAATGTATAGTACACAACCAAGATGACTTGCGATGTGACCTAAAATATCCAAAGCCTTTGGTGGGTGGAACATTCAATCTCCACCATTGGATGTGGCCCATCTCATCTGTCAGATTATGCCAAATCCTTAATAATCCTTATGGATTACTATAAAGGCTCTCACATTAAACCAAGGTAAAATAAACACAAGGGGGAAAGGACTTGAGGTTCATGAAGGGAGGACCGGTGGGTAGTCTTTCCCATTCGTCCTCTAGGTCCCTAGTGTTATGTTGTGGAGTCTATTTCTAAATTACAATGTATTTCAAATACTATACATTTAAAATGCACTGTACATTTTTTATGTATTCTCGTCGGGGTTTGGGGCCAGGCCGGGCCCCGAGTAGGGGTTCGGGGGTGGTAGCCTCTAAATTTTTTTGGGACCCCCCTTAATGGGGAACCGTTTTCGATTGATTTTGCCCATGGTTTTGGTACCCATTGTTTTGTAAAACTGCTATGTTGATGTATTATGTATGTATGGATATTTGGTAGGTAATACATCATGAGAACAGGTTTTGAGAAGAAAGATCAGAGTGTGTGAATTCAGGTGGGTTTGTTGAGCGCAACTCCAAACAATATTTTATGCATTGTAATTGGGAGAACACTGATATGAGAGTGGATTGTACTCTTGTGGCTTGTAATAAAATATGAGCAAATGTTTCTTGGTGGATGTAGCCCATTTTAGGTGAACCACGTTAAATATGGTCTTCTTATTTTGCATTTTTATTTCTATTCTTTATACATCTTTGTTCATATCTCTTATAATTGTGATTCTGCGAAATTATTTCCGCATTAATTTTTGAATTATTTCTAACACCTAGTTAGCCTCCACTAATAGGGCCACTTGCAATAACACATGTTGAGAAAGTCCCAATATTGAACTTTGATAGTTGTGATGTGTCGTTGGGTTGAATTCAAGTTCCCTAGTCCTCACAACAAGTCTCCATAATGCTTTAGGAGCTCGTATGGGAAAAAAAGGTGAAAGGGACAAAAACCTCACCTAGTGGCCACCAATTATTGCACATTGAATTGATTGGGGAAGCAAGGGTCTCCCTAGGACCTCCCTCTAACTTGGCAGGTTAAATGAATACTTTTCCTGTTTGGATCCTCAAGATTTTCGATGACCATTGACAATCATCTGGAGCTCAATTTCTGCAAAGGTAAAATTTACTTTAATAGTTTATTTTCCATTTGATTTTTCTTTTAAATATATTCTTACATATTTTTACTTGTTTTATGACGGGATGGAAGAATAAGGGGGACCTTAAGGATTCTCCACCTCGGCCATAAAAAATGGCCTCTAAAATAAAAGGAAAGGGCCTAAGGCCCTTACATGGTTTAACACACAATGGTTGACACCCTTGGAGAAGGTCGTGCCTCTTCCAAACAATGTTTTTGGGCCTAAATGACCCAACATTTTCTTGCTGCCCACTCTCAAACGTCCGCTACCGCTTAACAACTAAAGCACCACCTTCACCCCTAACTCGCCACTCAGCAGTGGCTCTGTGAGTTTCATCCTAAAATTGCATTGCTTAAGTGTTTTAATTTTCTTTTGTATCTACGAGGTTCACATTGCTCGAATCTTAAGAGTGTTGAGATAGTGAAAGAAGGGCATTAAGCCCAATGATTTTATTTGAATCCATAGTTGTGGCTTGGATGAACACAGTGGCACCAAAGGCATAGATCTAAGCAAGAAATGTCACCTAGTGGCTTCCATACAATCCTCATTTAGTTGAGGATCCAAGGATTGGCCATTTCTCAGCTATCATTGGTCAATAATAGTTGAGGTGTAATGGGCACAAAATCCCTGAAACTTTTTACGACCCCTTAATAGCCTTTAAACATTCTTGCATGGCAATAAAAATGTGTCTTGGTCCTTCTCAATACACCACCCATTTGATCTATGCTCTTAACAGGTTCTAAACACCTCTCTTATCACTTCGTGGACACCACCACCTCCTAATTTCACTACTCCCTATGGGATCCATTAGCTACTCTATTGGCCCTATCGTGTTGCCTCACCCCCACCCCTTGGCTCCCCGCCTTTTTTTCTTCATGTGATCGTGCCATATAATCTGGGGTTTATTTTATTTTGGGCCCTACCCTACACTAATTGGCCACGCTTACAAAGTAAGGGCTTGCCCCTTTTTAACCCCTTAAAGCAACTTTGGGGTTAAAAACAAAGTTTCTCTAAGATTTATAAAAATTATCCAAATACTTAAAAAATAAAATAAAATAAAATTGGAGCATTCTAGAGACAAAATAACACGGAAAAATTATTTTGAGTGTTTATTGCTTTACAAATATCACAAATTAATTATAAAAAGTGTACTAATTTACAAAGGAAACTAGCTCAAATTAGGTCTTTACCTTCTAAAAATCACAACTTAAGTATTATAGCTCCTAAAATTGAGCTGTAAATTGCTACTAAATCGTAGGGAAACATAATGCAATAAAATAGTTCAGGAATATTTAATTGAAAAAAAAATCTTAAAATTCAGAAAGTGAAGCAGGGTCCTTGGGCTCTTAAACATGCATAATTATATAAGAAAATTTCGATCAAACTTACTCAAACATACATGCTTGAACTTATGAAATAACTCATAAACTAAAATAAGAGAGTATATTTGAATTATGTATAAATAATTATTTTCATTATATTTCAAAATGCAACTTTCACATGCAATTACAAGGCAATAAGGGTGTACATACACCTAGAAACTTGTCTTGTCAAATTTATAGACCTCAAAATTTATTTTTAAATAAAATTTATGCATTTCAAAGGCTACAACTAACTAACAATGATTATGTTACAATTTTGAAGCAATTGAATGCAAACTCTAAGGATTATATTACAATTTTGAAGCAATTAAATGCAAACTCCAAGAAATCCAAAATCTCCTAAATGTATCCCGCAAACCAAGACAAGTAGGGGCTTACCTTCTTTGCTATTTTTGTCATGAGGCAACTTCCCTAAGCACCTCTAACCCAAGGACTTACAACGCTGGTCATGAAGGGTACAAAAATAAGGATAAATAAGCTATAGTGAAGTATAACTCACCCTAAAAGGAAAGGTAGAGTGGGAAACACCTTTAGTTTATTTTTTTTTCTAACAAGTGTTTTACCCAAATTCGGATTGTAAAAACTTAATTAAGATAAAAATTTGAATATAGTTTAGATTATAAGATAAAATAATTAATTATGAATCTAAATGTAAAATATTGAAACTGATTTGACAAATGACATGTATTAAATATAAAAAGTACTAAAGAGATCAAGATACTTAGCTTTTTTATTTTACTGACTATGACTAACTTTTGAAAGTGAAAAGGGGTTAGAAGTAAGTTCGAGAGTTGCTCGGATCTAAAATTGGCTTTCTATATGCACAGGGTCACTAACTTTAGACTAGAATGAAACCTTCAACACTACTAATTATAGCTAATGTTATTATCATGGGCTGTTTTGGCTCTTTGTGACCATAATGTTAGTTGTGTATGCTTGTAATACCTCTGTGTGTATAATTTTGACATTTAACTGTGTGCATAACTCTTGATATTAGTTTCTTTTTCCTTGAAACCCTAGGCCCACTTGTGAAGAGTTAAAACCTTTAAAATCCTAGGAAATGTAATGGACTGAACTAACCCCAATCACCTTTGTTGATGATTAACTATTGCCTATGAATCCAATACTCTGAATAGAGAATTCAAGCCACATGTAGTTCTTCCCCTTATTGTAAATGTGCAATTGTGCTCATTTGATATATGAAAGCATCTAGAATATGACTTTTGATACTTTTAAAATATCCACTCTTAAGTTGGCTTAATGTGCTTTAGACTTGGTTGATAACTATTCCTAATGACTGATTTGTAATTTGGGAAGAATATGATAACTTTTATTAATGTGCAGTAGTGTATAAATACTTTATAGATAAGTGCCAAGTGAGTAACAAGTATGGGTTTGATTTTTATTTATATGAGTCCATTTGGGTAATTTTTCATGCCACCAACACACTATGAAAATGGACCCATTAATAGGAATGATTTATATTTGAAATAATATTATCATAGAGTGAGGGACAATATGTCACCCTCAAGATAGTTTTGTAAAGGAAAATATATGAGCCTGATATCAGTGTCCTGGAGACAAGAATGCATATATTATGATTTGGGGATGTCAGAGTAAGATATTTAATTGGTTTGAGACATATTGAGAGGTTTTTGTAGGTGACTGACAAGTTATAAGAGGGTTGAACTTATATCAAGAATGTGGATGTCAGATAATGACGAATAAGAGGCAATATATACATAAAAGTCATGTATGGTGAAGGTATGTTAAAAGTGACATTATCAAGATCCTAATACCAAATTAGTATCTATAATTTTGCTCATTTTATTCTAGTATTGAAATGCAATACAAAAACTAGAGTAAAAGGATAAAGTACACTTGAGTGTGTATACCACACTTTGTCTTTATGAGCTTGCTCTAAACAAACCTGCAATGAATATGTAATGGTCAATGTCCATATGTGAAATCTAAAATCTAAACTATAATTTAAAATTTAAAACTTAAGAGAAAGGAAAGAGTACATTTGTATATGGGTGAAACTATGTTGCCCTTTAACTTGTTGGAAATAATGCTTCCTTATTGAAACACATGGACAGTTGGGGTGACTATGACCCAAAGTTTTATAACTATGTAAGCCCTTGGGCTGGGAATACAAATTTCCCAACCCTCATGAGTAGGGAGTAGTGCTAAGACCAACTAGTATCACTAAACCTAAATCACACTTACTCAAATAACTAATCTAGCTATGATCTTGAACCTCAAGATGGTAAAGTGGTAACCACATAATGTGTTCACTATGAGTAATGTCATGGCCATTGAGCATCACTAAACCTCAACATACATTACTCTAAAAAACATGAATCGATCACTATAAACATTCTTATAGATTTAAGGTTGCTCACTACTTGATGTCATAGAATTATGTTTACAAATAAACAATTGTAAAAGTGTTCATTGAAAAAATGTAAATATGCATGAAAAAGTATCATGCTCACCAAATATGTGTCAATTGATATCTATAATAGTATTTAGGTGCATGAAATAATATCATGCCCCACCCACTTAATCGGTGTCAACTGATATAAAATGCTATGTGTTAAATATGAGAACATGCATCTCAAATGTATATGTATGTGAAAACATATAATTCATGTTCCTGTGAACCGTGTGCACCTACTTGGAATACACACTTAATTATATATAAATTTGTATTATGTAATTCTTGTCTCTATAAAATGGGTGCATATGAATGGAATATGCCCCTAGAATCTATACAAATGTGTAAATATGTGTCACATATTTGATATCTGAACCATTTTGAATCTTTAAAATCTATACTCTAGTCTAAAATCTAATTTTTATGTTCATGGAGGCTTATGTCTCTATGACAAGCCCACTAATATTCCCCCATTTTGAGGTGAGTGACATAGACTACAAGGCACTCATCTCAAAAGAAGAGTTAAGTGTATCATGTCATGTTTAAAGATGCAATTATGTATAACCATTTAAAATGTGGAGAATATGTCATCAATAAATGTATATGTTGTCAAGGAATGCATAGAACATATGTAATACAAGGCATATAAGTGCCATGTTAAGATAGATATATCAATTAGGAACATAGTAATAATCATCATTGATATAAGAACTGAATAAACACACATAAAAATATGCATGATATATATCATGGCACCACATACAAATTGAGGTGCATGATGTGTATCATAACACTTGTGAACTCAACAATCTCAACAATCTCAACAAACACAACAATATCAACATACAATCCTAAATTAAGTCACTCATAAGCATGCAATATCAAACATAAGGCCAAGGGCCATAAATATGTCAAAACAAACAAGGCTAAGGGGACACAATTAAGGGACATAAAGATGTCATAAAAATCAAGGGCAATAGGCCATGATCAAGGGACAAAGATGTTGTAAACAAAGTAAAAATGAATGTCCAACACACAAGGCCAAGGTTCACACACAATATCCAAACAATGACCAGTGTATCCTTCAAGAGTAACATCATCAATGAAGCATATAACAAATGAAAACTAGTCTAAACTATCCATGTATCTCAATGTGACATCATAATAAAATAATATACCCATGCAACATTGTGTAAGATATGAATACTTAGAAAGCCATGTGTAATCAATATAAATAACCTAACATATTAAAATGGTATAGAAAGATATACCTTGTAATAATGTGGCATGTGGAATAAGATGCCCCCAACATTGGCATGACCAATGGGTATAATAGAGTCCAAGATATTTGTGTTCAAATGTAATCTGTATGTCCTGCATCCCACTCATATACTGTGAAATGCATGTGTGTATGAAAAATAATATGTCATCTACCAAAAATGTGATAAATGACATATGTAGATAGTGTAACTATCAATATTGTCATGTTTAGAGCCCAATTTTTTTATTTTTTGAGACATTTGAATGTTTTTTTATTATATTTATTTTTTTATTATCTTGAATTTAAAATATACATGGATACTGACAAGCAAGATCAAGTAGCAAGGCTCAAAAATAAAATAATGGGAGGGATCTAAACAACTTGTAACATGTGTCAAGGCATAGTGTACATCAAGTGTAGTATCATAGCAATCTGGATAAAGTGAAGGTAACCAATAAACCCCCACTGTATATGTGAATCTCCACATCATAACTTAGAAGAGTATGTGGGTGGTGGAGGAATCCATGTAGGTGCTCATATAATATGTAGCCAAAAATGTATGTGATTGTGTAGACGAATATCCACAGAAAGAGTAAATATAAATAGTCATCATGTAGAAGTGAGCAAATAATATGCCACAAAGAATGTACACTAAGATGTATATATGGTGAAGGATGCATTATAGGATACATGTTATGGATGTTTAGATCAAGAGGCAAGGATAAAAAGAATACAAAGCCAAGGATTAGTAGAATGGTTAATGCAAGAGCTTAACTACACATGTATGTAAAAGTATAAGAATGGAGGGAGTGCACAATAAAGAAGCTATGTACAATATATTAGGTTATATATATTTAAGGAGTTGATCAACGCAAACTATTTGAAAGTCAAAATTGTGATTAATTTGGACCTTCATTTGAAATTGAATTCTGATGTTGTAACTATGGTGCCACATTCTTAGTGACACCTGCACTTGTGTGACATTCATTGCATTCATTATTTGCTATAGAGCTTGTATAAAAAACTAGACCATATGTTATAATTTGTTTAAAAAATGTATCATATTTTGTATTATGTATCTTACCACTGATTTGAAGAAATGGTTTATGCTTTGTTTCTTCCTCTATTTTCACTCCTTGATTCTTAACTGTTTGATTTATCTTTGATATCCACACTTGCGTTTCAAATAATGTAACTATATCCTTATTTTTGCTTGCTCTATTTTTGGGATATGTAAGTAAACCATCTTGGAAAGTATAAGAGATAGTCATATTAATACTATCAAAATTTGATCCCATTTGTTGTAATGTGATTATCGCAATGTAACATGTCCTTGTGCAATAGTATTGTGTACATATAACGTGTCACATGTCTTAGGCCTCAGAGAAATTGGAATGGTAACATGCCCCATGACATCATCATGTGTATGCTATAAATACCATTCATTGTATCCCAAGTTCTTAAGAAATCCTATTGTGCATGTATTGCATTGTTGCTTATTATTTACAACAATGCCTTCTCTATGTTTGCCTTGACTACTAGTTCCTTGATAGGATCGCCACAAGAAACATCAATCTTTTTAGAATGTGAACTAGAGGAAGATATTATCCTAGCAACATCATCCTTAGAATATCAATTAACCATTGGCTCCTTTGTAGGAACGTCATGGGATGTCTCGGTCTTCATCAGATGAGTAGTAGGAGAAGATGGAGAAGGGGATATTATTGACCTAGCATCAAATTTTCTAAATGTGATAATACCCCTATCCAAAAGTTGTGTAATATTTTACTACAATTTATAAAAAATGGTCGTCACAATGTCCATTAATATGATAATAGTTTCAAAATGCTTTTGCATTTATTCATTCAAGGTAATGAGGAGGGTGATATTAATTAGGAGGTAATTTGATTTACTTTTTATCAATCAATGTCTCATAATCTTATGTGGTCGATCTTTGAAACTATCGAATTGGAGTGGTTGAATCTTAGTTTTAGTAAGTGCCTTTGTGGTAACATTAGCATTGTAACCCATGTCCTTTGATTTTTGCCTTTTATTTAGAACCCTAACTGGACTTTTTTCCTTAGGAGGTAACACACTTGGTTCAACCTTATTATCCATGACCAAAATTGCAATTTCATTTTTTTAATCTTATGATTGATTGCCTCGTGTGTAATTTTATTATGATTAATTTATTTATTTCCATGATCATGAGTTTGAGTATGTGCAAGCTTACCCTCAAGTAACCTTTAAACATAAAGCTTAGATTTATTGTTATAGTGTAATTATAAATTGAATCATAGGAATCATTTGAGTTTTTGGAATGATGACACTTGGGATGGATTTGTTCAACAAATAAGTATTATCATGACGAGTTGCATTAAGGACACTACCATGTATAGGTACAAAAAGTCTAGGTAGAAGTTGCTCTATACTAGACATAAGTGTAAAAGGTGCATCACTCAAATTTTCATCATTGCATTTCCTGTGGAAACCTCATTGCATAGCTTGGGGTTACACTCCACGAAAACATCATACACTGTTGCTTTAGAGGAATCATAGATATGGCATCACATTTTTCATAGAGATGACATCACATTGTGTTTCAATATAAGTTTCATGTAAGGTATAATAAATATCATCACATTTTTTTTTAGGAGAATATTGAATACTATCACATTCATTTGCTACAATAACATTAATTTGCATGGACATATTATTTACTGACATTTTGTAGGACAGAATGAGATGAATTTATTTAGAAAACTATTGTGGAAAACTATGTGTATTAAATGGATATTCTTCACATAGTTTCTTATATGGATAAAGTGTATCTTGTCAATTCATATCTAATACTAAGCTTCTAAAAACACATATTTGTATTTTTTTGACTCTCCTATTGATCTACTATCTGATTAATAGAAGAATGTAAAGAAAAAGTAGGTGACCAAGGTTCTTCTATTTCAAAATTAGTTTGTTCATTTCCTTCTTCACTATATTCATCACTATTGTACCAATCCTCTTAAAAATCATAGTCATAATCATTTATTTCTTAATCATATTCATACACATAATTAGTAGCTTATATCATACAAACTTTCCTATTTGTCCATTCACTATCATAAACATAAGGCACATGATTGATAGATAACAATAAATCCACAAGATGAGGGCTACTAGGGATTTTAGATTGGTCAATCATTTTTAATTTACCAAACTCTAATATAGAAAGTGAGATAAATGCAAGGCCTATGCCTAATAGGAAAGAAAACATAGAAATGTTGGGGTTTTAGAGATATAAACCCTAAGGTTGTGTTCACCTATGATGGGGAAATCAAAAACCATATTTGCAACCAAATTTAAATACAAAAATCTGAAAACCTAGTGATAGGAGGAAACCCTAAGGGGACCTATGGTTTTGTACGATTATACACAATAAACAAGTTCACCAATATGTTTTACCTTAATTTAGATTTCACAACCCTAATTAAGATTTAAACTTGAGTGTAGTTCATATTCTAAAATACGATAGTTAAGCATGAATCCAAATGTTAAATAATGAAATTGATTTGACAAGTGGAATTTGATAAATATATAAAGTGCTAAATAAATCAAAATACTTAGCTTTTCTAGTTCACTAACTGACTATGACTGACTTTTGATAGTGGAAAGGGGCTGAAAGTAGGTTTGAGAGTCGCTCATATCCAATATTAGCTCATAATATGTGTAGGGTCACTCACATTAGGCTAGTATGAAATCGATGTTACTGATTGTAGTTGACATTTATCTTGGGTTTATTTAGATCTTTGTGATTGTGAAATCAACTACGTCTACTTTTAATACCTCTCTATGTGTGATCTTGATGCTCAACTGTGTGCACTGCTACAAAAAACAATCTGCATCTCCTTGAAACCTTAGGTCCTTTTGTGAAGGGTCAAAACCTATAAAAACTTGGGAAGTCTAATGGGATGAGCTAACCCCAATCATCCCCATTTATTATTGGCCACCGACGACTACTTAGAGTGGCTGATTTGAAATTTAGGAAGATAGGGTAACTTTGATCAGTGTATAGATGCTTGATAAATAAGTTCCAAGTGACTAACAAGTATGGGTTTGATTTTTATTTATGTTAGTCCATTTAGGTAATTTATCATTTCAAAAACACATTAGGAAAATGGACTGACCCATAGGAATGTCTTAGATTTAAATAAAAAACATTGTTGGGTGAGTACCAATAACGCCATCCTTAGGACAATTTTATGAACAAAATTACCTGATCTTGATGTTATTGTCTAGGAAATAGGAATGTGGATATGATGAATTGGAGATGTATAAGTAAGATATTTAGCTAATTTGACACAGATTGAGAGGTTCTTATAGGTGACTAACAACAAAATGGAAGGGTTAGACTTATAAGAAGCATGTGGATGTCAAATAATGCCGAATAAGAGGCATATATGTGTTCATAAGTCATGTATGGTGAAGGTAGTTCAAAAGTGTCATGGTCAAGTGTATAATACTATATTTTAGTATCTACAAAAATCTAGTTTCCACTTCCAACACTCAAGTCAAGAATTCAAACACAACATAGAAAATATCAAGGCTTTCCTTGCATTGAATCAATCACAAGGGAGAGAAGGAAAATGATCGTAGTGCAAGGTAAAAACATATAATCCAATACTTTTCTCAAAGGAATCAAGATAACATGCTCCATCATTGGCATTAAAGACATGGAAGATGGTTTTCCATTGATGGTTGTGTCCCAACCATTAAGAATAGTTTTCAATTCCACTCAAAGGGGTGAGGATAAGAGGGTTATGAGACCATGCGTTGTCCTACCCCTACATATTTTATTGAACATAATAAACACTTACAAGATCAACCTCAAATCTCCTACAATAAGCCAAGTCCACTTAGGCAAGGTTACATTTTGATTTTGAGACTAAACAAGAACAACAAAACTAGAATTAAAAAGGAATAAAAACCCCTTAATAAGGTCCACAAAATGCATTGGCCTTAGGCCCAAACAACTTCAAAATTTAAAACAAGGTTTGCAAGATAAGAGGCCTTGCCAATCATTAAAACCAATGAACTTTAAGAAAAGAGAAACATTAAGTTTTAAATAAATTAAAAAAAATGAGTGTGTACATGATTCCTTATCTCAGCTTCTCCACTTTGGTAGTGACATAAACTTCTTCTCTAAGAATTTGCAACAAGATTAAATGCTTAGCTCCAAAATCCAAACATAAAAAATATAAAAGTGTGCACAAGGATGGTTTTATCTCCACTTTTAGAAAAATTTCACAAGTTCTTTGCCAACGGAAATGTGTCACTTACCCTTTCCCATCCTTATGCCTCTCTCTAAAATTATTCATCCTCATAACTACTCTTACAAGAAAATAATTCTTAGTTACACTTTTACAAATCAATTAATGCCTCTTTATCCAAGGGAATTAATTGAATAATAGGCTACGCCAAAAGTCTTCTAAACTTCCTGAAAACAATGTAGGCTTAAATATCAAGACAAAGGCCTTTATTTTCACTCTAAAAATCGCTTGATTAGTTTCTCACACCACTCTAAAAATGGATTTATTTTCCTTAGTTTTTAAATTTGAACAACCTTTGTTATCTCTTCCAAACCCACACTTGACTCTTTATAAGTTTGTATAACTGCCATGGGTAAAGGTAAAGGGGTTTGAATAGTCCTAAGGGACTAAACTTTTCAATTTTCCCTAAAAATGTAAATTAGATCAAAACTAGGTAAAAGTACAAGGTGACAAGATTTAACTCTACACATCATTAAGTTTGGTATCCTCATGACCAATGCATTCCAATATCCTTTCCTTGGCCTGTAATCCTAAGCACTTATCAAAACATATTATCCCCAAATAGTTGAACAAATTAAATTTCATAACAATGTAATAATCAAGTACAACATAATGAAATTAAGTAAAGAATACATGAAACCACATCATAATTATCATCATGTATAAATCATGTACTCTAGGCACTCATTACCATCAACTAGGGAATGGTTTAAAATAAACATATGTGTAATAAATGATGTAATCCATATAGCTTTATTCGTAACATCATATATATAACATTTTTTTATATCTCAAAAATCAATATGGGCACCACGTGCCTAAAAAATAATAAATGTGTTTATCACAAAGGATAAGTACAGTGCAAAAAAGAAGCCAAATAAATCTTTCTTAAAAATTGGGCCTTATAACATCAGTGTCTAGTTCTTGTGAATGATCAAGAATTTGTTTATCACACTCATTTACTAGGCTGTATTTTAAATCTTCTGAATTAGTGCATCGTAAGTGAAATTTTTATGTTTGACATCTTTCTTGTAGAATCCACATATTAGTTTTTTAAGGTTTTTTTGAAAGAATTTTGACCACTAGTTTTTTTATTTTTTCAATTCTCCTTTAAAAAGGGAAGAAACCTTGCTATGCACTTAAATTATAGTGTGTCTAGGGATATATGTAGCTAATGTTTGGCCTACATCATATTTTATCTTATATTGTTACATTTATCCATGTTCTCGTATTATTAGTAGGGTCAGCTTATGGAGCAACCATAGCCTACGTATGGTATATATATGAGGTAGTGGTTAGTATTTGAGCATTATATTATGAATTTTATTCTTATTACATGATTGTATATGTTTCCCCCTCAAAGTGGTTCGGTCTTATTTATCAAATATTTTGCTATGTTGTCAATTATTGGTGTGGATTTGCTTGGTTTTTAATCATTATTAGACTATATTTTTATTAACATGCTCATGATACTACATTTATGTCAATTGTTATGAACTAACCTGATATGTCTAAGTAATTTCATTTCAAGTGCTATTAGAATTGTGATTTGGGCAAGGTTTTGTGCCACAATTTTTGTTTGTTACATCTAACATAGAGTTTTTATGAGTTGAAGGAAAAATAACTTGTCGTTTGGGAATTATTTTTTTTGTCAACACAATATTTATTTAAGTTTTTTCTAGTCTAGATATTTTTTTACACCCTTATCCATATTAATAGTCACTAGATTCATCTTGATGAGATGATCAAAAAAATATAAGCCTCTGGTACACTTTTTTTGGCCTCGAAACCCTCCACCCTAGATTTCAAACCCCAAACCCTAGAGTTTGTGCATGGTCGATCCAAACACTCAAGGCTGAGAAAAAGGGCAAGGAACTCTAGAAGAAGTCTCAAAATGGAAATGGTAGGGAGTGATGCCACATGTACAACATGAGGCATGGATATCCTATGGGACCCAAAGTAAGTTAGCTTGGAGATCATCCAATCCCATAATCAATTCTTTATATGTAAAGCAATCTCGTTGAGATTGGATCTCAATTTTTTCTATTAAACATTTATGGTTCTCAGAATAAGAAAGGGAACTACTTGGGAGTAGTTGGAATTCAAAATAAAAGTAGAAGAGAACACTCTTTAGATCATTGCGGGGGACTTCAATGCAAGAATAGATGTCTTGGAGAAGAAAGGAAGAAACATGAGAGATACAAATTGCTTGACTTTCTATAATTTTGTGGAGAGGGCAGAATTATGTGATCTCAAAACTAAACGAGGATGGTTCCCTTGGAATAATAGAAGGTTTGGAAATGAGCTGATCCTGGAAAGACTCGATAGATTTCTGGTCCTCTTTGCTATGAAAACAACACATCTTTATTTTTCCAAGTAAAAATTTCAATTTTTAGGGTGAGGTCCTAGAACTTTGAATTATTGGATATTAGGATTTTGAATAATTAATCATTAAATGAAGTAATGTTCTTTCTATTTTGGGTTCTCCCAAGACTTCTAATATTCTATATTGTCATCTTTATTTTGCACTTTTTTGAAATGATGTTTGTTGTATCCCATAAGAGTTCCTTTGACCTCCCAAGTGAATCCTGAATGATACTAAAATATTTTCTCACTCTATATAACTAGAGTTCTCATTGTGAATTATTTAAGGTTTAAGTTGGACTAACTACTTGTGGTTCCACTCCAACTTTGTATTATTGACATCTATCTTAATAATACCCTTTTTTACCGAGTGAGAAACCCCTTCCATGATTAACAAAAACATATGGGAGTATTGTGGTACCCTTACTTTAAAGTAGAATGATCTATAATTATATGAATATTTATATTATTAATCATTATGATTTATAAACAATAATAATAATAGGAATTGTAGAATATTTTGTGATCCTTGTAATTATTTTCTTGTTTTGATTTCTTCAATTAACCACTTGAATTCCATCTTCTTCCTTATTGTTACCAAATAATTTTTTCTCTTGATTCATCTTGATGTTTCCTCCATTTTTTTTAGAAATATTTTAAGAGATGATCATATTCACGATAACCAGAGAATTTTAAGGATGCATTATTACAACGATATATCTATTACTTCCTAATATAACTTACTCATTTGATGATAACTTCATCTAATAAAGGCTTGGATAAAAAAAATGTTAGTACATTGTCAAGGAGCATGTGGTTTATCAAATACACATGTTCTAATTGAAAATGCTTTGCATGGAAAAATGAATTCAAATGTTGTTGTCCCCCACTCACCTATTGTCCACTTGAATTCAAGGTTGACCTTCTCATTTTCCCGCTCGTGCCTTTCCATTATTTAATATGTGCACTACATACATGTAATTACAACTCTTTATTTTATATGTAACTTCCCAAAAATTATGAACAATATATGTAATGTGCATATTACAGTGTATGTAATGACAAAAAGATGATGGGTTTCAAGAAGAAATTTCAACTATTGTATGGCCACAAGAGAAAACCACAAATTAATCATGAAATAAGTAATGGAGATTCACACCTACTCTGATACCATAAATAATTTCATAACAAATATATAAAACAATTGAATGGAATCAACATATTACCCAGAATCACAAAATAACACCAATATAGTAAAATAACACGAGATATGATGAGGTAATCTTAGACACCAAAATAATTTATTAAATATAGATAAAACTATAAATTTATTGATTGCTAAATAATATATGAGTGGGAGTATTTAGATATCTCATGTGGATCTCAATAATTGTCATAGTGACATATTATTGTTAGAACATTTAATGGTTAAGTGGGCTATTTTAGATCCTTAGTAAATTTAAGTAATTATATAATAAATAACACCAATATAATAAAATAACAAATAACACCAATATAGTAAAATAACACGAGATATGATGAGGTAATCTTAGACACCAAAATAATTTATTAAATATAGATAAAATTATAAATTTATTGATTGCTAAATAATATATGAGTGGCAGTATTTAGATATCTCATGTGGATCTCAATAATTGTCATAGTGACATATTATTGTTAGAACATTTAATGGTTAAGTGGGCTATTTTAGACCCTTAGTAAATTTAAGTAATTATATAATAAATGATTTATTATTTATTAAATAGGGTTTAAATTTTTTTGTGTAAATAAATAATAAATATAAGTTATTTATTACTTACCATTTATTTAAAAATAATTATCGATAAAGGATGGACCCGTTGGTTACAACAGTCACATCCCTTCATTCTCATTATAAATAAGGTTTTACCTTTATTGTAATTCATTTCTAATGCACTGGTGAAATTGATATTTATATATGATAAATATTTATAAAGGTTATATGAAGGCTTATGTGAAGAAGTGATAAATTGAAGGTTGTGTATTGGGGTTTATTATTTCTTACATATATGAATATCATCAGTTATATATTTTTTTTACCTCTTGGAGGTTTTCTCATGTTATCTTTGTGTCATTGTGTACATTTTAATTTGGTTGTGCTCTTTGCTATCATTTGCATGTCTAGATTCGACATATCTTCTACATTAAATTTTAAATGTTTTTTCATGGTTTCAGAGACACCTTGATATATTGAGCAATTAGCAAGAGTTTTAAAGGATCCAGACCCTATGCAAATCAAAGTCAACAATTTTTTTTAAATTTTTTATTCAAGCTTAAGATGCCATTATATGCAAGTGTACAACCTTCAAAGGTATATCTCTATGTTTGAAATTCTTATTTGATTTATTGGAGCATCCCAAGATCAAATTATAATTCAATCTAGAGCCTGTAAAGATCATATTACACTTCAAACCTCAGATCCAAGCAATATTTAACCAATATGAAAGTTTAAAATCAACTTTTGGCACATTTGTATGACCTAGGTGGATGAGGAATCTCAAAAAAATTACTTAACATGCTTCTGGGTCAGTTTTGAGGTGCTTAATAATTATTTTATCATTCATTTTATTGCCAAATCCCTTGCCAAACCCTTTGAAGTATCAGAGACTTCATTTGAATTTTTTGCAATCTTTTAGGGGTGCCATAGTACAACCTGGTGAAATGAAAAATTTGAATTCTATACCAAAAATTAAATTTTGAAGGTATAATCTGCTTAGTGGCAAGGATCCGGGAAGGTTTACAAAAATTTAAGCTCTCTAGTGGCTTATATCTTTATCTATGCATCCTCAAAGCTCCTTCCCTACAGCATGATCAACTACAAGTAACCATACAAATAAGTAATATTATTTTTGAAATGTTTTTAAAATATTTGATTTTATTAAAACTTTGATTTTCCATGCAAGCCATTAAGGGCCCACATTAGGAAATAGGTTTTTTTAATCCAAAAAATTAAAAATAGTAATTTTGATTTAATTTTAAGATTAAATGTATGTATATATATTTTATATATTATTTAAAAAATTAGATAAAAAAATATAAATATTAGTTTGAGCATATAAATCTTAACTAGGCTCTTAGAAGGGTTGGTGGATTTCATTTTACTAAAAGCTTGTAACTAGGGTGGTCCAGTGTTCAAAACCCCCTAAAAACAACTCTTTTAATATTTTTGACTTAGTCAAGTTACTTTTTCAAATTTAATCAATTTTGAATTCTATTTTTTTGTTTGCATGCCAAACTTCTCACGTGTAAACCCTTCTCTAGTGTCATTTTCTTCTGTGACATTCGACATAGTGAACTTTTTGTTGGCCATAGTCATATGACCAATCATTTTTTAAATTTTGGCATGTAAACACATTGGTGTGATCTATTTTTTATTTTGAAGCTTTCTATTATAGTTTTTACATCTTTTTTAATCAGTGTTTAGATAGTTATTTTGTGTGCGACACTTGTGATACATAAATTAGTATATCTTACTTCTATTTTTTTCATATTGTTTAGCATATATTTGAGCAACTATTACTTACTTATACTTGTAATTTTTTTTAATATTAAATAAAGTTAAAATTCACATGGAAAAAGGGGTTGTATTTTGTATTATCTAGTGTTATTATGTCATTCTTAAAGGGAAGCTATGACTTCGTCTAATTTTGTATTAGATAATTCTTAAATGTTTAATGGATAAAATTATAATATATATAAAATTCATGTTAAATCATAATTTGACCTTAAAGTTATGAAATATTGTCATCCAGATTGAAAAAACTCTATCAGGATGATATGTGACACCTGAGTTTTCAAATGCGTTTCAACAAAAATCACAAAAAATCATGTTGATTATCTTACAGAGTGTTAAAGATGATTTCCTACTCTATATTGACAATGAGAAGTCTCATAGTGATGTTTAAAAACTCCTTGAATTTATGCATGAGAGTACTCATCTCTCTAAGATTATTAAGTTGATTATTGAATTATTTACAATTTTTATAAAAAGTGATAAAAAAGTTAACTTTCTCGATAAAATTAAAAATATTAAAACTAAGATGAATGCAACTGTAATATAATTTAAGATTAATTATTATGTTTCATTATTTATCTTAATATTTATTGGTAGTTTTATCTCAATTTTGAATTCAAAGTACCAAACAGAGTAAGATATCCTTGATCTCACTACCCTATTAGCTCTTCTAATCCAAAAAGAGTAAGTGGTTTCTAATTTTGATTCTAAAGAGAATGCCACTTAGGTACTTCTCTTTCTCAACCCTATTTTTGATAACAATAGAAATAAAAATTCTAACCCTAATTCTATTAAAGGCAAAAAAGAGAATAAGAAATGTAGGAATAAGAATCATAACTTAAGTTTAATATAAATTATAATCTATATGATAAATTTGGTCATAAAATGAATTTTTTAATACAAACAAAAATAGAGTTAATAATAAAAATTCTAAAAATAATAAAGGGAAGAGATCCAATGAAAACTATCAAAAGAACCATAATCAGAACAACAATTAGGAATAAAAAAATTTATGTTATTGCTTTATATACCATCTTGTTTGCTTCTAATGAGAATGAATAGATTTTAGATAATAGTGTATCACACCATACGACTTGCTTATCTAATATTTTATCTGACATTAGAGATATTTTTAAAAATATCTATCTAGAAGATCATGAATTTTTAAAAACAACCAAGCAAGGAAAGATAAAATTTGTAAATGTTATTATTAATGATGTTTTCTATGTACTTAAGCTTAAAAAAATTATTATCTTATTCCCAAACTATGAATGATAACTTCATTATAAGTTTTCTTAAAGATAATTGGTCTATTAGAAATCAATCTGGTTCTTTAATTGTTGAAGGCGTTCAAAATAATGGTTCATACAATTTTCTACTTTTTTTACATGTTGTCTTTTATCAAATAGTAAAAATTAATCTCAATCATTAGATGAAATATTAGGACATGTTAATTTTATAAGTTTACATTATATGTCTTCTCATAATCTTGTTGTTTGTCTTCTTTCTATCTCTTTCCATTATGAAACTTATGAATGGTACTTACATGTTAAACAACATGCTAATCCCTTTCATAAGAATTATGATGTGAATTCCTCTCAACCTTTAGATTTAATTCATAGTGATGTAGCAATACCTCTTGAAGGTATATCTCTTAATTATTATTTGTATTTTATTACTTTATAGATGATTATATTAGAATGATCTGGTCATATTTCATTAAAAATAAATCAAAAGTATTGTCTAAATTCAAAAAATTTAAAGCTATTGTTGAAAATGCTTCTAATTTTTCTATTAAGATCTAAAAATCGTGATGAATAAATTAGTTAAAAGTGTGATTCTTTTTACATTAATTGTGGTATTTAAAAGGAACTAATAACTCCCTATTCTCCTTAGCAAAATGGTATTATTAAAAGGAAAAATTGTACCATTATAGAAATGACTAGAACTGATGTTACATTCTACAAATATTTTTAGGTTCTTATAGGCTGAATAAATGAATCCTATTATGCATATTCTGAATAGATTCTCTATTAAATCATTGCATCTTTCTATCCCTTTAAAAATGTGGTTTAAAAAGAAACCTAGTGTGGCTCATCTTAGGATCTTTGATAGCCTTGCTTCCATCTTCGTTCTTAAAGTTAAAAGAAAAAAACTTGATTCTACTTCTTATTCTTGTATTTCTGTAGGTTATGAAGGTAAGACTAAAGGATTAAGAGTATATGATATGTCTCAAAGATGAATAATTAAGAATATGAATGTTCTTATTCAAAAAAAATAAATTGTGAGCCCTTTGTGGAACCTCCTCAGTATTTTTTTTTGATGAACATGGCTCTCATGTTTCTCCTTACGAAGAAACAAATGTCTTAAAAGAAGTTGATCCATCTTTGGATAACTTAGAGTTTGAGGAACCCCCTAAGTTTTATGTTCAATCTAAAATATTTAAATAGGCATAATCCCTAATCCAGTCTTCTAGTCTTGATAATCTTAATAAATTAAATAAAATTCAAAATCTTTATCATATTTTAATGACTATGTATGAATGTGAATCTCAATCTTTTGAGGAAGCCATTCAAGATGATATATGAAAAGTTGTTATGCAAGTTGAGTATAATGCTTTAATTAAAAATTAGACTTGGAATCTTGTCCCACCTTTGCCTAAATGGGATATTATTCATTGTAAGTGGCTTTATAAAATAAAATATAATTCAAGTGGCAAAATTAAAAAATTTAAAACAAAATTAGTTGCTTGTGGGTTTACTCAAAAACTTGGGATTGACTATGTTGAACCATTTGATCTTGTAGCAAAAATGAGCATTGTTAGATTAATTATTGCTCTTACAACCCAAAATAGTTGGATTATCCACCAAGTAGATGTTAAAAATATTTTTCTAAATGGTGATTTAAAAGAGAAAATTTATATGACCAGGTCTAAAAGTTTCACTGACTTTAATAGAGAATAATATGTGTGTAAGTTAGAAAAACCACTATATGATTTAAAATTAGCTCCTCAAACTTGGTATTCTAACATTACCTTTTTCTTTAAAAAACTAGATTTCTCTAACTATTGTTTTGATAATGATCTCTTTGTTAAAACTAAAAATGGTCATTTAGTCTTAATTGTATTATATATTGATGAATTTTTTTTACTGACAATCTGATTAGTTTAATTTATAAATATAAAAATAAACTAAGTCAAATATTGAAATGACTGATTTAAGCATTCTACATCATTTTTTAAGAATAGTTATATTTCAAAATAAGTATTTTATTTTTGTATCACAAACTCAGTATGTACATAATATTATTGTTAAATTTAATGATTGATTTTAAATCTATATCTATTATTATTGCAGTTGATGTTAAACTTTATCCAAGACCTGCATGTGAAAAAGTTAACCCTACTCTATATAGGCAGCTTGTTAGTAGTTTGATTTATCTAACCAGTACTAGGCCAAATGTTTCATAAATTATTGGTGTTGCTTCTAGATTCATGCAAGATCTATATTTGGATCATTAGAAATTAACTAAATGTATGCATCATTATATTAAAAAACTCTTAATTTTAGTTTATTTTATTCCTCCATTAATAAAATAAAATTATATGGCTATTATGATGTTGACCATGTTAGTGATATTATAGATCAAAAATCTATTTTTGGATGTGTTTAAGTTTGGTGTAGGTGATTTCACTTGGAGTAGTAAAAATTAACCTAATATTTCTATCTGTTCTACAGAAGTGGAGTATAGAAGTGCTATAGAAGCTGTAAAAAATCTGTGGCACAAATATTGTTAAGAGATTTATTTTGATGTTTTTCACTGTACCACCATTCATTGTGATAACCAAAATTGTATAACTCTGGTGAAAACTTTAGTACAACACCAATGAACTAAACATATTGAATTTCATGTATATTTTATTTGAAAATAAGTCTTTAATGGTGATATTGATTTGTAATTTTGTCCTACATATGAATAAGTGGCAGATAACTTCATACAACCACTTGGTGCTACCAAGTTTTATCAGTTTCATGGAATCTTGGACTTCTTAGAGTTACAATTAAGGTAGATTATGTATGACAATGCCACTTCCTAATAGCCATGCATTTTTTATTCTTCTCTATACTTTTCTCATTGTAAAACATCATAAACTTCATGTAGAAGTTATGTGATTTGAATAAATTTCATGTAAATTTTTTAAATTTGTACCTTAAGACTTAAAAACATATTGTAATGGAGCTCCTTATTTTATAAAAAGATCCAATAATACTTAGATGATTATTCATGAGAAATTGTGAGATATAATATCATGATCATGCTATCCTAGACTTACTTTATATTAGTTTATGAATTACAATTCCTTTTGTTTCAAAAGATGATGTTTGGCATTATGAAGGTTTTTAAATCTTTCAAATTTTATACATAGTATAATTTTTTTTTATTAAAGTGACTATGGCATGCATCCCTTCTTATCATTAAGAGGAAGTGTTAGAACATTTAATAGGTAAGTGGATTGTTTTAGACTCTTAGTATATTTACGTAATTAAATAATAAATGATTTATTATTTATTAAACATAGTATAATACATAGTATTATTTATTATTTATGAAGGTTTTTTAATTCTTCAAATTGTAGACATAGTATAATTTTTTTATTAAAGTGATTATGGCATGCATCCCTTCTTAGCACTAAGGGGAAGTGTTAGAACATTTAATAGGTAAGTGGATTGTTTTAAACTCATAGTATATTTAAGTAATTAAATAGTAAATGATTTATTATTTATTAAACATGGGTTGAAAAATATCATGTAAATAAATAATAAAACATAAGTTGTTTATTACTTACTATTTATTTAAAAATAATTATTGGAGAAGGATGGGCCCCGTCACCTCCCTTCATCCTCATCTGTATTATAAATAGGGTTTTATCTTTATTATAAATCATCTTGAATACACTTAGTAAATTTAATTTTTATGTGTGGAAAATATTTACAAAGATTATGTAAAATTTTATATAAAGAAGTGAGAAGTTAAACGCTGTGTATTTGGATTCATTATTTCTCAGATATATGAATATCATCATTTGTAAGTTTTTTACCTTTTTAAAGTTTTCACATGTTATCTTTATATCATTAGATAATTTAATTGGTTGTGCTCTTTACTATCATTCACATACATTCTAGATCCAATATATCTTGCATATTACATTCTCTCTCTCTCTATATATATATATCTCCATTAAATTACTTCAAAGTTATTTTAAAAAGTGAAAATAAACCCTTAAATCAATTACCAAATATATTACTAAAATGGATGATTACACATTTCAACACCTTTACCCCACATAATTTTTTTTTCAAACTTCTCTAGATCCTCCTCTATCTTTGTTCACTCCATCATCTTGCAAGGCTCCACATTCTTTAGTTTTATTAAAACTAGATTCATGCTTTGATTCCAAAAGTTTTCTTTGCTCTAAAATATTTGGGATTCTTGACCACTCTAATAAATATTTTTTAATTGTTTTAAATTTTCAATAACACTAAGAGAAGTCAAGTTCAAATATTTCTTAATTTTATTATTTTTTAAAATCTAAGTTATTTTTTTTAAGCTACATCTGTTCAAACTTATATATATGTTTTATCCTTAAGATTAAAAAATATTTGAGCTTGGCTTTTATGGGATTGAATGATATATCGTCATTAAATTAAAAAAATTGAAATTAGAAATTGGTTCAATCTTTTGGTTTTAAAAATAATGCCTTTTCTTTTGTTAATAAAAAGGGGTAAAATTTTATTAAAACAAGAAGAAAAATAGTGTAAGGCATTACATAGCCCTGTCCAACTTAACTAAGTTGTCCAGTTCATGAGATAAATCTAGGAGTAATTGCCCCATATCCACAATATTCCAAGTTTGCATATGATTAGAGGCCCACTTGGCTAAACAATACGCAATAGTGTTCCATTCTCTAGGAATATAATTGAAAGTAACCGACTCGAAAGAAGCACAAATATTAAGAATCTAATTAGAAATCGAAGCTAAGAGCCAACTAACATCCACGAAATCCTGCCTATTCAACACATTCACCACCACCTGGGAATCAATCTCACATATGATCCTTCTAAACCCAAGCTGACAGCCACGTGTCACAACATATGAAATGGAAAGGGCTTCCATTAAGTTGTTAGTATGAAGACCCTTGTAAATAGAAAAGATAAATTGAACAGTCCCAGAACTATCCTGACCAAGTCCTCCAATTCCAGCATGACCAGGGTTTCCTTGAGAAGACCCATCTGTGTTGATTTTCAACACTCCCTGAGGAGGAGACCAACATCCCTCCCTATTTGTCTTCTGACGAGGGTGTCTACCATGACATCTTATGAAATGTCCTTGCTGAGGAAGAAGATGAAGATGATTACACCAAACAACATCATGAGGATCCACTACTTTTGTTAAATCACATTTTTCCCCAATAATTTATCCCAAAGAGTGAAGAATTTTCCACCACAAACGGTGGGCCACCATCATCACATCCTGAAAAATCCTACGATTCCTTTCCATAACTCTTCCTATTTACAGGTGCTTTGTTCAGGTTGCTCCTATGCATTTCCTTAAGGAATTTGATGCACTCTCTTGATAATTTCTTTGGAGTGGTAACTTGTTGTCTGCTAAGTGGAGCCTTGTTAAGTGGGAAACTGTGTGCAGGGCAAAGAAAGAGGGTGGTCTTGGTTTATGCTCTGCTATTTTGAATGGGCAAGCTCTTGTTGCTAAGCTTTATTGGAGTTAGTGTATTAGTCAACATCAACTTTGGGCCCGTATTCTCAATCATAAGTATCCTAGAGGTTTCAATTCTTTTGATGTTCCTCGCTTTCCTTTGGAGGGAAGAGGTTCTATGATCTGGTATACTTTGAAAGGGGGGCCTCAGTTGGTTAAGAGTGGGCTCTTTTGGATCTCTCATTCGGGGTCTCAAGCACTTTTTTGGTTGGATTCTTGGGATGGGCACCCTCCTATCCTCTCTGCTTATCCTCACCTCCATTCTCTATGTGATAATTTTACCGTTGTTGGTTGGGACACAGTTGAGCATTATAAGGTTGCCCAACATTATGGGCTGACTGTTACTTTTTGATGGAAGTACTCTTTTGAGTGGCCACAAGGGGGGTCTAAAGTGGATAGGCATGAGTTGGCTCAGATTTTTGCTTCTCATGAATGTACTGCCTTGGAGGGGCAAGATGTTTTGGCTTGGGCTAGTAGTGATTTTTCTGGGAAGTACTCAATTTTTGTTGGATATGGGTAGCTTGGCAGGTAGATGTTTGGATACATTAAGGTCCCTTAGTGCAAACAAGTTTGGCACTCATCTTCATGGCCCAAGTGTGACTTCTTCATGTGGCTAGTGGTTCACAATAGGTGTCTTACTTGGGATAATTTGTGTAAGCGTGGTTTTCAGGGCCCCTCAATGTGTGTGTTGTGCCGTAATTATGAGGAGAGTGTTTCACATCTCTTCTTCCACTGCTCCTTTGCTAGGGAGATTTGGCACTTGTGATGGGGTGTGTGGAACATGCCCTGTTGGCATGTCTCATCTTTCGCTGAGTTTTTTGACCGGTGGGGCAATGCCTCTTCTTTTATTTGATATTAAATTTTTTAATTTTTAAGATGGATCAAAAAATTATTAGATATTTGAGTGTTGACTATTTAGTCATTAGATGAAGTAAATTTCTTCTCTTTTAAGTTAAAATCCTATAATGTCATCTTCATTTTACAACTTTTTAAAGAAATAATTGTTGTATCTCATAAAAGTTCATTTGACCTCCCAAATGAATGGTACTAGAATTTTGACCGTCTTTATATAGTTAGATTTCTCATTGTAATTATTTAAGTTGGAGCTAATACTTTTGGTTCCTCTCCAACTTTGTATTTATAACATTTATTTTAGTATAGATTTTTCTACAAATTGAGAAGCTCCTTCGCATGATCATCAAGATACTATGAAGATTTTGATTATCAATGATTAGAAAATTAAAAAATAACAACAATAGAAATTGCAGAATTTTTTTGGATCCTTGTAATCTTTTTCTTGCTCTATTTTCTTCTCTTAACCACTTGAAATCTATTTTCTTCCTTATAGTTACTCAATAATTTGATCTCTTGATTCATCTTGATGTTCCCCATCATTTTAATGTTTTTTTAAAGAGATGGTCAAATTTATGACAAGCATGGCATTTTAAGGGAATGTTTTTGTAATAAGGGCTTCCGTTGCCCTTCACCCTTTGGAATATATATCGCTCCCACACAGCCATGACTATGGCGTTGGCCAGTGGAGCAGTATCTGATTTTCAAGGCCGTAAGGATGAAGAGCTTGTGTTTTCGAGTGAAGTTTCTTGTTTATCCTATGAAAGTTATGAAATTACAGTGCAAGTTTTATGAGCTTGGTGGGCGACATTAAACAATCAGATCTCCACTGCCATTTATCTTATGCTACTTTTCGTCCTCTACTGCCTTGTGCTCAGGCTAGGGCTCTGTTTGCATTACGATGGGCAAGGAACCCTTGGCCTGTGCATGTTGTGTGCTTATGTCTGCCTCATGCACTGACTCCTCCCTCTTCTTATGCGGGTGGTTTTCCCTTTGATACGTCTCTTTCCAGTCAAGGCCATTAGGGTAAGGCTCAATCTTCTTTGGTGCTGGTTTAGAGTTTGGTGAAATAACCCAATGCCCTTATCATAGAATTGGGAGATGACGTGTTGGAAGAGGAATCATGGTTTTCATCTATAGCTATGATTTGTCACTTTCACAACTATAGTTATGATTTGTCATTAAGTTACGACTTAATATTACTTGGGATTTTTTGGACTGTTTTATGTTATAATTTGACAGATGAGAGACCTATCAATTCTCAATTATCAATTTAAAAAAAGATGTTTTTATAGTGATATATTTACTGATTTTTAATATAATCACCTCTTTTAAAATAACTTTCCTTAATAAATATTTTGATACATTTATATGTATCTGAACATTATAATTTTATATAATAAAAGTTTAGATATATTTATCTTGGTACATAGTTGGGAAGCGTATGAATTATCAAGCGCATATGTTATGTTCCAACATGATAGACATGATAAAATGAGTTTAAATACCATTGACCCCCACTCGCCTATCATCCACTCAAATTTGAGATTACCGCTTACGCCTTTCCACACTACCATACACATGCTAATTGCAAGGCTTTATTTTATACATAAAGTCCAATAATTTATGAATATCATATATAATGTGCACAATTTTAAAAAAATATATAATGATGAAAAAATAATAGATTTCGTTAGTTTTTATGGTGTTGGCTACTTATCTATAACTATTTTAATTTATTTTCTAAATATATGTTTGATAAGCTCTACGATAAAAGAAATAAGGACATTTTAAACTTCTATTGCAAATCTCTTTCCCTCTTTTATTTTTTGAAAGAAAAGTTTCGTTGTTTTTATTGAAAGTTGAAGCCACTTTGCTACGACATTTACACGAGTACCAAAGTATCAAGCAATATTGATGAAATCCATCTTTGACTTACCCACAAACATGGTCATAAAATTAGGACCAAAACATAAATGAGGCACCCTCAAAGCTACATAGGTTTCCTAATAAGATTATGATGTCATTAATTTACTATTTTTAAAAATAAAATAGATTTTTTTAAAAAAAATGAAATAGAATCATTTTTTAAATTAAGTAAATTAAAAATTAAGTTCTCACTTTATAATATGTATATTGCTTTAATTTTTATTGTAATTTTTTTTTATTATTAATTTGTTTAAATGTAATTTTGTATTTCATTGGTCTTTTACAATTTACAATTTTTTTTGAATTTTATTTTTAGTATTTACAAGTTATTGTTAAGTTACCAAATAATCTTACTGTATTATAAATTAGAACTTTGGAAGAAAATTGAAAGTTAGAAGTTGGAATTAATTTTTCATAGACCATATTCATTGTGATCTCCTAAAAAATTAGAGATGTTCATTGATGGTAAAGACACTAAAAATTGTGAGTAAAAAAAATTGTTATATTTATTTAGTTATTTATTAATTACTTGTAACTTTATTTCCTTCTCTATTTCTTTATTTGATCAACAAACCTAATTTTAGAATGGAGCTTTGGAGTGTGCCTATAAAAATATTTTATCAAATTATATATATACGTTATATAAATTTAGTTATTATTAGTGACTGATACACCAATGAATAACATTCAAACAATCTTAAGACAACAATTTTTGCTCTCTTCTATTACTCTTATGCATCGATATGACTCAATTACTACAATGACAATATAATCATCACTTACCAAATGCTATAATTGCTTAACAAATCCTAAACGTACCTATAAACAAATCATAAAATTAAATAATGAAAAAATCATGTTTTTTGCATGCTTCTCTCATGTGCCTTGATCCTCTAACTAAAGTATATTCCTTACAATCTGAAAATGCATCAATATACATTACTATATTGAATAGAAGGATGATTTATTTATTTTTTACATGGGATATTTAATGTTTGATTAGGATTTAAAGTGAAGGCTGAGATCAATTTGAAGCCTCATAAAACATTATCCTCAAATAAATTTGAATTAAAACCAACAAAAGTATTAAATAACTCAATCTGTGTATCTTAAAATTTCTTGATTATATGATTAAAATATTAAATAATAGTTATAGCTCAAAGGACGTTAGTGGATCAGTATTTTAATGTTTTTAATTTAATTTTTGTTTATTATATTTTTGGAAAAAATCTAGAATCATTGAACTACCTTCAAACCATCACTCACATGCATTCAATATTAAATCAGAGCAAGATAATATACATGATTTATCCAGTTAACATCAATACCTCAAAGTTATATTAAGAGCTTTGGCATAAATTTTCCAATATTACAATAATAATTTTCATCCACAAAATCACCTTACCTACTATCCCTCTATGATCTTATATAGATAAGAAGGATGTTAGGGAGAGGGTTCAGAGAGTAGATTAATTTTAGAACAAGTTTTTTGGAGATAAGACTTTTCTATTATTAACAGAAGTCAATTAAGTAACTACTTAATGGATAAGTTTCTCTAATAATAAGTAATAGATAAGTGTGCACCAATTAGTACTGATCTATTAATTATATTACAAATAAATAATACAAGTGCATCTTAAACCATATAAAGTATGTGCATTATGACATACACTGGCATCCTCCCTTAAGATGTACTTTTTTTAAGGGAAGGATGGAGGATAAAAAATCCATCCCCTTGAAGACCCCTTCATTTCAAAATTTGCCTAAGATGAATAAATCAAGCCCGAATCAAAGGCAATATGAATATGTCTACAACCTAACTTTTTGTTTAGCAGTACATATGATTAATGACCTTATTTTATATTATCTATCAAATATAATGCATATGTATCTCAATGTAATTTATGTGGTGGTGTTCCATTGGGTTGAGAGAGATGTGGATAGCACTCTTTTTATCACACCAAAGCATTATGGGTTGGGCCTATGGAAATCTAAACTCAAAAATCATGCATGGAATCTAATCGACTCACGATAAGTAGTGATGGATCCACTATATCCAACCTCTGTTGGAGCTAGAGGAAATTTTTGTTAGTGAATTGGAGAAAGTTATTAATGCCTTAGTTGATAAATGGAATCCATTCCTTTAAGGACTTGAAGTATAGTCTCTCATTGCTTTATATGCTATGTAGTTTGTTTTTTAATGTTGGTTTTTTTTGGTGTATTAGTTGTTGATTTTTTGTTGATCAACAAATTTTTGGTTATCCAAGCTTGAAGTGCTTTATGATTAATAATTTTTAGCTTTTTCCCTGTTACTTGTAAATGGAAAGGAACCCATCCAAAATCCTCCTTTTACCTTTATAAAAAAATAGTAGATTGTTTATTGCAATACAAAGTCACAGGACCTATTCCAAGATGATATATATATCTTGTGGCCAAATTATGATCATTTGGATCACCTACCAAATCATTTTTGTGTATCATATAACTAAATTTTTTTAACACCATAAGTGTAACTATAAATTTAGGCTTTTTCTGACTATTGATAAATACTCAATCCCATAATTAAAAACACCATGAAGATGTTGTTGTCACTTAGATTTTCACCCTTTGAGGAGATGCAAAGCTCTCCTCATCCAAGTGGCACAATGGAATCACCTCTAGGCTTGTGAGTAGCCTAGGGAATGAGGTGAATCTCTAGATGGGGCTAGCTCACTTGATGTACCACCTTTGGATTGCAACTACTACTAAACCTAGTGGGTGAAAAGAGAGAAAGATAACTGAAAGAAAATTAATCTAAGGGAGGTGATACACCAAATAACATGATGACATACAACCATATGTATATTACACTTAAAATCAAAGGATAAACTAAAAATACACTTCTCCAATCTTCATCTTCTAACATCCATGTTACATTGTGAGGTTATGGATAAATGTGCAAAGCTAGGAGGACTAGACAAGAGTCCTATGAGGGCACTAATGAATAGAATAACTCACTTAAACCATGGACATATCTTGGAACACTTCACATTGCCTACAAGAAGAGGCTGAAAATAAGTGAAAGAATGGAACACATGCTAAGGAATCTATAGTTTTCACTACGCAAGATTCATCATCCAATTAAACACGCTAAAAATAGTCATAAAGGAGGTAACAATAAGTTATATTATTGATCAAAAGGTATACATTTTATTATTTATTTTTCATACTCAGGTGGAGCATCCAATACAATCCCAAAATGGCTAGTTCTTATAGAACTTATGAGAGAGAGAAGAAGAGAGAAGTCCAAGGGTCACAAAGACACTTGTCAAGATAAGAGAAGTAGTGAATTGTGCATGAGAAGAGGATATGGGATGAACCATGCATTTTTCAGAATCACAAGTGTCAATTCAATGCATGAACTTCATGAAAAGTGGTAAGAAACTCCTCATTCTTGCTCAAAAAATTATCTTCATGATTTGGGCCTGTTTGAACATCCCATAACTAATTAGGAGCAGGTAAAATGATTGAAATGGAAGGGTAGACTATCAAACATGATTATCCATACATTTTTTGCATGAATGGCCCTTTGAAAATCTCTAAAAGTGAAACCTCATCATCTATTGTCCAAAAAACTCATCTTTCCTGCACCCTGCACACTTGGCCTTAAGTTTGGCATTAGTTTACTATGAAAATACATGGGATGGAGTGAATAATTTTTTTAAATTCCCTCCATGGACTTTATATAATCAAGGAAACTTTAAAATTACTTTACCTTAGAGTCTTAACACTTCTCACTAGCTTGTCCAATAGGCTAGTTTTGACTGGCTAAGTTGAATCAATTGGTTTGAACACTTAGGAGTTGTTTCAAGGAATGAGAGTGATATTGGGAGTTATATTAAGTCTTAATATTTTAATCCATGTAATTTTAATCTCTTGAAACCTCTTACAACCTGTAAAAAACATAAAATAGTGAGAAAAAATATGTTTCTACCCCCATCCATACAAGTACGTATAAACAAAAAGCATGGGTAGTATCCTGACTGAGTCCTTAACAACATAAATTCCTATTTATTAAAAAAATATTCCATTTGTGTAGCTATCCAACTCCATTTCCTCCATGAGGTCACTAATAAGGGTTTACAAGGGTTTTAGAGTAGTTTTGACCCTTAAGATTTGTTCATGATATTTGGACGTCCAAGTTGCCAAAAATTTTCACTAATTTGATTTTTAGGGACCCCAATAACTTATACAAACTCCTTTGGATCCCATGCAGATCCTCATGAAATATATGAGTGTCCAAACATGTCCTATCAAGCTCTTTTCTTTGTTTCCACAGGCCTGAGTTTGTCCTTGAGTAAAAAATGGATCTTATGATGTTTTATCTACCTAATAAAATCCTTAAAAAATATTTATTGATCCTATGAACATGTTACCATAGGTTATAACCCATTTCTAGTGTTGGAAGAGTGACTGCCTCTTGAGTGTTCCTGCCTCTTGATTTGAACACTAGGTCTAGTCATGCCTATGTAGGTTTGACTACAACTTAAGCCCAAAATGACTTTATGATGGATCCCCCTGCATATCAATATATTTAAAATATATATTAGGGTCCCATAATCATGATCCAATAGGATATAAGTCACATCAAAGGTTAAATATGAAGATGACTTCCTCATCTATCATTAGGTTTCACCATTCCTCATAGCCCTGGTTGTAACCTTAAGAGTTTGGTCATTAAAATGAGATCATTTGAATTAAATAAGATTTAAAATATCCATAATTATCCTAAAAACATTCATAAAAAATATATTATGCTCACATAAGGATATAAAATAAGTTGACACCTCATTTGGATTTAGGCCTAAATTTTGCCCATTAGGCCTGCCTGCAAGTTTGAGGGCATGGAGCACCTTGTTTGGTTTCACTCTTTCATGATTGGTTTATCATGTTTAAATATGTGTCTCTCAGATTTATACACCTTATATAAATATCCATCAGCTCCTGAATATTCTCTTTGTCACCCTTTCTCAAAACTTTCAAGGTTTCATGCATAAAGGGAGTAGCCTCTGTTTGAGACAAAATAGAGGGCACTTACCCTATTTGTCTAGGAAAACAAAGTATTATATGAGTTTATATAGGTTTTAATTACTTCACACATAAAAATATATCCTTATGTTAGGTCATTTGAGCAGTATTCACTCCAAAACCAAAACAGACTACCAATCAAAGACTATGTGCAGGGTTTTCTCATATAGACTGTGTCTTGCACCAAGGAGTCAAAAATATATTTGTTTTACACATTATGAGAGTAAAATTATGTTATTGTGATTATAATGAGGATTATTTAACCTTTATTCAAGCCTCCAAACTTCAACATGTTCTTCACACACTTGGATTTACAAGACTGCCAGTACCAATCATAACCTGACTGTAGGTTGAAAACAGGGTCTTATGGGGTTTGAGCAGGCCTAATAATATTGTGTGAGAGTATTTTAATGCCATAAAATATCTAAACAAGGTTATCCAAGCCATTACATCACCTTAATCCTTTACATGTTTGTTCATACACTTTGCCAATCAAGAATGTGTCAAGAATGTGTCTTCTTTTCCTATAGGACAAAAATCATGATCAAGTCTTGAATATAATGCTCAAATACCTCCCAAATATTATTTTAACCACAAAAAATAATTTTCATGACAAACCAAGTCATATTAATATTTTTTTATGGTCTTCACTATTTGCTCAAGCTCACTGTCTAAGACAGTCACAACTGACTATGTTTTCTTATTTTTCATGGTGAACCCTATAGGTGAAATGCATGTTTGGACCTCAAATGAATATCCATAACCTCATTTATTTATCATATAGTCATTTATAATTGTTTTAGGTTCATTTTATTTATCTCCATACCATATCCTCATCAAGAGGCTTAAGAATTGCTCCTTGCCTTTTGACCAAGAAACTTTGATTTTGCCGCTACCTCTAGGTGTATGTGAGCTCTTAAACTTAGGTTAAGTCATGAAAAGGTTTCCATTGAACACCGTTTTATGTCATTTAACATTATTATAACTTTGAATTGACTTTTTATTTTCAAACCTGAGCTAACTCATCACTTAGGACTATATCCTAACTCATTATTTGACTCAATCCTCCTCAGCTAACTATAGGTGCACATTATAGGTGTATATAAGATTTGAAGGTAATAAATTATCCCTTGAAACCTTTGAGGAAGCTTTAAATAATTTCAAAACATCAAACATGCTCAAATACCCATGCCTTACAAAGAAAAAGGCACTCTTTCAAGTTTGAGGTTTATGTTGGTTGTAGGTAGCTAATTAGGCCTGTGTACAGACTGAGAGTGGGTATGGGAAGCCAAATATCATGTATCACCCTCCTTGATTTTATTTTGGATTAAAATTACTCCCTTCAACCAATTGGAACTCCTCCAACATGTTGGCATGGTTAAGTTTGCAACTTTGAGAACATAAAGTCTGCTTTTGCCTCAGACTTGCAGAGAATACTACCTGTAGTTAGTGTTTTTGCAAGCAACTTTGAGTCCTCAAGCCATCACCTTCCACCAATCTTCTTGACCTCATCCTTCACATGAATCCTTTTTATGCTAGGGGATATCATATTTGCCCACCTAGATGTCTTAAGACCCTTAGAAAACATGGTGTAAAAGGCCTACAACAACCCCTATGACCTCTGTTTTCACTTTTTAGGGACTGTGTCCCTGAATCTGTAGTCACTACCTTTGAAGGTGATTTCAACATTTGCCAATCAACTTATAAATCCCTAAATGTATGTCATGATGTTTATAACCTGATATGACCTTAATAAGGTTCAAATACTCACTTAAACACTTCCAAAATGACCTTTTGACCTTCTGTCAAGATTACCTATAGGTGGTCTTTTTTAAGGTGCAGGTAATAGGTAGGGTTATGAACTACGTCCATGGTATATGAACCTCTAATAACCCTTGTATATCTTTCTAATGTGAATATATATCTTCTTCAACTTGTTAAGACTTATAACAATTCAAGATAGCCTGATTTTATTATGGAAACTTCTTGCAAACACCTGTAGCTGAGCATGCAAATGTCTAAATTGTGTGAGTTATTGCATTGGTTGTAACTTTCATGGAGATTACCTTGAAGAATGAGGTTTAAAAGAGAAATGGGATTCAATATCACTTAGCAAACATGTAAATTAACCTGACACAACCCCCTGGATCCATTGACAAAGCACAAAGTTCCTGAAAATGGTGAAAATTGCCCATTACACTCAAAAGAGACCAATCTACAAATTTAAGGTTATTGGCTCATCCAAACACCAAAAAATATGAAATAAAGCATGGGGAAAATTTGAAGGAGAATTCAAAATCATCTAGGAGCAACATCAGTAGCTATATTGTATGGAATCTCCCAAATAAGAGCAAAACCCATAGGGTGCACGAAATAGCTAGCATGTTTGCATAGTCAACTTGTTAGCAATGGTTCATAAATATCAGACCACAATTCCTTTGTAACCAAGTATCAAATGAAATTTAGTTGAGTTTAGAATATGCCCCCAAGAACATTTTGCCTGAAACTCTTTATGCTAGTCATACCAAGTACAAACTTGTAAGTCACTTCTGCATCTCTAGGAAGGCAAGAAAGGGGTATAACAGTTTTGAGAAAGAAATGAAACTTCAAAAGAAAACTAAGCATGGGGAAGCTGAAGATACACTTCCTGACCTTTCCCACATGGCACACTTTCGAAGGAGGTCGTACAAGTGCTAAATTCTTCCTTTTCTTTAATAAAATTGATTTTTCTTTTAATGAGCCTACAACTTTCAGTTACCAACAATGGATTAAGAGTTATTAGGACATATCTCACATGGAATCACCCATTTGGACCTTCACATTTCCCAATAAACTTGTACAAATCATTAAATGCACCTTTTTGACCCCTAAAATGACTCAAAAATCATATAAGAACCAAAATAACTAATGACCAAGGTTAGTAAAATATCAAGTGACCTTAAATTAACATGTAATACACCCCATGACAATAGATTATACCTATTATAGACCTATAAAGTTAAGTTTTTACCTATAGGTGCATCAATTTGACTAAAAGTCAAATTTGGTCAACAAATTGGTGACTCATAGGGGTAGCATGCCTGCTATACTAACTAGTCCAGTAGCCTTATCAGTCCATTAGGCTTATAATTCATCTAAAGTTTGAAACAAACTAGGAGACCTTTGAACATTGAATTTGATTTAGACAAGATAACTAATGACTACCTCTACCACACAAAGCAAAAGACACACATAGAACAAGACAACAAACACACACATACATGTGCTCAAAGAACTTAGGGGAATTAGAGAACAACCTATTATATACAACTAGAAACATAAGCATACCTTCCTCCTAGATCAAAGGGGAAGTTTGAAACTCTTATTTCTTTATGACATGGAGGATTTGGTGAGACATGTAGCCTTTTTATCTCTATTAGTGATGCCTCCAACTCTTTAAAAATGTTTTCAAACTTCATTGGCATGATATTCAATGAGAACCAAGAAGCTCTAAAAAAATTGGCCAAATAAATGAACTCCTTTTACATCCAAACAGCCTCAACTTTGTCATGTGGATCCTCCATTATGACCCCTAATGGTGATTTAACAAGGCATACCTCTTGTCTTCCATCGTGCTCTCAACAAGATTGGGCTTCCTCTCAGCTGCAAGTTATTCTAGCTCATCAAGGAACTTCACAAATTCTTCCCAATCTTAGTCATTATCCTCCAAGGAAGATTCTTTATTCACCTTGCCATGTACTTGGCCTTCAACTTGGCAAAGCTCTTCAAGCTCTTGAAATAGCTCTATTTACAGCTACCAATCATCTTTGTCTTCTTCATCCTTTAGAACCACTACCTCTTTAATATTGAAATGGTCATCCACAACCTCATGATCAAACATGGAGTCTTCTTCATGTAGCTCTTTCTTCAAATCTTGGGCACATTATTCATAGATACACATCCCCTCAAATGTGGAGGCAAGAGCTTGTGAATTATCCTTTTGTTGACAAAGGGGAGTCCTTATGGTGATATTTTCCTCATAATTACTCATGAGGTCTTCTTTATCAGCCATGAATTGAGCTTGTTCATCTTCACTTGCTCTTATCAAGATAGGCTCTTCTTTCAAAATTTCCTCTTTACCATAAGGAAGGCATTTTCTATCATCAACTAAACAAGGAGACTCAACACAAGAACTCACCTCTTCTTCAGCACTTACAACCTCTTGATAGATTTCAAATTGTACCTCACCTATCATAATCCAATCTTGTTTGTCAAGGGCTGCAAGATCTTCAACCTCCTTCATGGTGATGCCAAGACTAGGCATCTTGAAATTTGGTGACTTAGCCCAATGAGGCTGCCAAGGAGTTGCATTCTCTTCAAGTAAGAGTTTTGAATTTTATTCAACTAGTTTCTCTTCTTTATGTTTCCACACCATAGGTCCATCAAGGTAAAGGGTGATAGGATGAAGATAAAAAGAACTAGTTGGTGGAGGTAGGACATAGGGCTCAAAATCAGATTGAGAATGCAAGGTAAGAGGCTCTTTGGGAATCTCTTGAGGAAAGGGAGATCGGGTGTGTTTAGGCATAGGATATTATTTTGGGTCTAAACCTTCCATCACACCTTAACTTAGCAATTTCATCTTTGATTCTAGCTCCTCTATTTACTTGGATAGATTCTCTTATAAATGCTTTTCTTGAAGGTCATAAGAATCATCATGAGCACATAGAGTGCATGAGGGCTGCCATGGAACTTAAGAAGCTTCTTGAAGAAGGATGGGAGGGACTTGTAAAGGATCAAATCTATTCTCTACTTCACACTCTTTGACAATGCTTCTATCTTCCTTCTTTCCCCATGACTCTACTATCTTGCTCCAGATTAGGATATTAGGATTAGAAGACCTTTTTTGAGGAAGGATGAGAGGAATTTGTATAAGATCAAGAGTCTTCTCAACTTCACATTATTTATCAAGACTTTCCTCCTCTTTCTTTCCCCATGACTCCACTATCTTATTCCAGCTTAGAATGTTAAGATTTGAAGTCTCCTTTTGAGGTTGTGGGGATGTAATGTGAGAGGGCAATGAGGGCTTGGACTCTACCTTATTTTATACCAATATGGATGGATGCATATGCACATTTTCCAACTCAATCAACCTATCAATATTATCTTCAAACACAAGATTTATCTTTTCAACCCTCTCCTCCAATTGATTAGGAAAAGGATGACTTTGATAGGCTTGATTTGGCTCATGAGTAGGGGTCATGTATGGTTGATATGAAACTTGGGGGAGTGGATATGAAGGTTGATAGGTTTGGTGATGTTTTCTTTCATGAGATCTTAGCCTATCCTCTAAGGAAGAGACCAAACCACTCACATCTAGCATCTCACTTATGAGCCTTTGCCAATTAACTCTCTCAATAGGTGCCCATTCCCTCTTGACCAACTCTAAAACATTTCTCACTTGATGGATGGAATGATTAGGAACCCCTTGACCACATCACCTTAGAGTATCAAGCTCCAACATGTAATTTTCATATCCTAAGAGTGTCTTTTTGAAGGTGGAAATGGATGGACTTGAGAAGTGACTAGCTTGACTAGGGGAAGCAAGACATTGAGAGGGCTGGTTATAGGACTAGTACGAATCATGAGAAGGTTGATAATGACCATGTGAGAGTTGATATGGATCATAACAAGATTGGTAAGGATCACCCAAAGGATAATTAAGAACTTGCTCATATTGATAGGGAATGCCATAAGCTTGGAAAGTTTCACCAACTTGTGTGAAGTTGTACTCAACACCAAGGCCAACCATAAAACTTCATTAGGAAGCAAGAACATAAGGAATTGTTAACAATAATCTTCAAAAGGAATACCTAGGCTACTTGACCAACTAATGTATCTTCTATTTCAATTCATTTTCCTCATTTCTTAATTTTAAAAGTAAATAAAAGAAATCTAGAAATAGGGTGTGTAGAAGAATACCTGGTGAAATACGCACGTGAATCTAGATTAAAGTCAAAACTCCTTTTTGTATATGAAAGAATAACCTATAAATAATGTAGACACTTGAATGGGGGTTGTTAGATGGTTGGTTGAGTGGATTACCTAGCGTGAGCTAGATCCAAGAAGCATAATGCTTGTTAGAAGGCTATCAATCCACTTTTATGTTTATCAAGTATAAAATGATAAAAGAAGATATGTACATTCAATGATAAGAAAGTAAAGGTGTGATAGAAAGTAAAATATAACTTGATTATTAAAGAAACTGATAAAATTTTGATGCCAAGGTGGTCGGGGTCAAGTTCAAAAAATCAGAAAGGGTATTATGGTCAAAGGGAAACATAGAAAGTGTAGCTTGATTTGAGGCAAAAGGGTGAAAAAGGCTTGCTGGAAAATGATGCCACAGAGAACCATCGACGATTAGGAGAACCGTCGATAGTTGAGGTAAACCATTGGTAGTTTGTAAACCATCGATGGTTGTAGATGAATCATTGATGGTCAGGTAACCATTGGTGGTTGCCTATGCAAATTTGGGGTTGAATAGCTTAGGAAGTACAAAATGGGACTTTAGTCAAACAAAGGTTGGATACAGGGCTAAAAAGTGTAAAGTGGGGTATTGGTGGATCTAATAAGGAAAAGGGGATTATAAACTAGATAAATTAAAGAATGCAAGTATAAAGTACTTATAACTAAATGGAGGAATCTTAGAGTGATGCAGCGAGAGTAATGGTGATTTGGGCCTTTTAGAGTGATTTTGATAGAGTTTTGAGTCTCTAGTGATGTGTTTGCTCACTGGTATGGATGTTGAATATCTACAATAAAGCTTGAATGCTTGATGATTAATTGATCTCCCTTTCTCACTTCCTCTCTTTCTCCTTTTATAGGTAGGAGTTGCTAAATGAGATAGAAGAAGTTACTAATTTGATGGAAGATAAAGTTGCCTATTTTCATATCTTTAAAATCTTCATTTTAAAGATAAGTTTCCATTTCAAGAGTTTTTAATCTCACACAAAGAGCTGGAAAATTTTTAAATTTTTAAGGAAAGGTTGGGAACTCAACCATAGATGGTTAGGCCAACCTTTGACGGTTACCCTAACCATCAATGGTCGTAGGCCTAGAAGAAAATTGGTGAAAAAAGGGGTGAATTAGATGATGCATTTCAAGGGGGTTTGGTAATGTTATGTTAAAGGGGTCTAGATAATGGTCCAAAGGTAGTATAACACTAGAAACTATCATGTGTCAGTTTTAGGTATCTACATTTTGTCCCTTTTTGTTGTGTATCTTTAGGCAAGCTGTAAAACAAAAATAGGAATTAGGTCAAGGTCTAGGTCTGGTTGCCTCAAGTATGGGAGAAGGTATTCCCCCTCAAACTAGGAGATGATTGAGGTGAGGATAAAATTGGGTCAAGGTTTGATAGGTGGGTGAAATAAAAGAGGTTAGGGAGTAGAGACACAATCGCATGTAGAACAAGTGATGAAAAGTGATATCTAGATCACACAATGATAAAATTTGCCAATGTTTTAAAATAAGGTCAGGATCTAAAAAACTAGAGAGGGTAACTGGTCCACAACATTGGTCATAGCTGATCGGATTATGCCTATCAAGCCATCTAGGCAAGGTCGGTGTTGGTTGTAGGTATCTAGGGTAGGAAGTACATCTGTAAAACAACACAAGTGGGTAGGTCATGCACGAGGTGGTGTAAAGTTCAAAGGGTCAATGTTGGAAAAATTGGTCAGTGTGGTCAAAGGTGAATGTAAAGTTAGCACGAAATATGTGAAGAAATTAGGTCAAAAACAACCAACATCAAGGTGGACATGGTATTATATAGGGTGGCTGAGTTGACTTTGACTACATAAGGTGAGTGGACATTGCCTACATAGTTCCATGGATATGAACTTCCAGAAGAACTTCAGGCCAAATGTAGTTCTAGGTAGGAGGTAGGTTGATGATAAAAATTTAGGGTGGAAGAGTGTTGGGACAAGGTGAGGGATCCTAATCATCGATGGTTAGGGTGCCCCAAGGGGCAATCGTCGATGGTTACCCTAATTGTCAATGGTTAGAGTAAAACCCTAGAAATATGAATGTCAAAAGTAAAAACAAAAGGTTATATTCACTCATTTACTATTGGTGAAAAGTGTCTAGCATCCTAATAATTTTGGCTAGGTGTCTGAAGTGTCATGTGTACTGAGGTGGAAGGTCTTGATTGATCGAGTGCGTGTGTTTGAGTGTGATGGAGGGAGGGTGAGGACGTCGCTGAGCAATAGTGAGAGGGCTCTGATCATGCCATCAATCATAGAATGAGGTAGGGTTTATTTAAAATTTCATAATAGGGGAGTAATTGATGGATAAGAAAGGGGTAGAGGAGGTTAGGAATCCAGTAAAGTAGAAATAGGTTGTGGGAAAGGAATAGGCCTAAGCTTGGATGCCTTAGGTTTAGGTATGGGTGAAAATGGTGAAAATGGGGTAGAAAAAAGGTGGGGAAGGTTAAGTAAATGAAAATAAGAAGTAGATAAGTAGGAATTTTTTTATTGTTATGCATGTTTAGCATGGGTTAGGGTTTGTAGGTTAGGATCAAGCATTTGGGTTTCATCATCAATAGTCACACATAGTGACTGTCGATGGTTGGACCCAACCATCGATGATCAACTATGGGGGGGAAAATAGCCCTAGGGACCATCAACAATTCCCTGAACCATCAATAGTTGGCCAAAAGAGGGCCAACCCCATAAGGCATTAAAGTTAATGAAAATAGGTCTAAGTGAAAATTAGGTGAGGTGGGTAACAGGTGTAAGATATAGTGCATCATTAGGCTAGAAAGAAGGGTGAAAGATGAAAGAGTATATCTAAGGTAGAGATTATAGGTTAATAAGGACATGTAAAAATGGGTGCAAATAGTGGTCAAGGGCATGTGTCAAGAAAGAGAGGGAAACTTATAAATATTAACATTGTTGTGATTATCATGTAGGCCTATGAGTGGATTCAGATGAGGGATTGAGTCCCTAAGATATTCGTATAGGTGTGGGATGGGATGACTGATGCAGAGTAGAGGTAGATGGAAGAAGTGGGCTTAGGGTCCATTAGACACTACCAACACCTTCCATGTGATGCGGTGGTGATTGTGGCACTCATCAAGAGATGGGACCCTACCACAAACACCTTATTATTGACTGAAGAGATGTCTATTCTATTGAAGGATGTTCATAGGATTACTCGACTACCAATTCAGGGGGAGTCAATATACCACATTGAGAGTGATGAGTAGGATTACTTCATGGACCTCATATATGGTGCAAATTATGCCCAGGCGAGGTGACAACTGGTGGAGTGAACTATAGGCCACTATACTAGAGGGCCCCATAGGATAGATACCTTCTAACCATGATGATGATGGTTATATCCTACTTTATGATGCAAGATTTGACTAAAAACTGATTCCCTTGTTTATTATCAAGAGTATTAACTGAGATGATACCAAGGGGTATGATCTATGGATGGGCCCCAGTGTTAGTTGTGTAGATATATAGAGAGCTTTGGGCCTTTAGAGTATGGAGATGATACGGGATCAGTGTCAAATTCATGCTCCACTATTAGGCATACGAGCACATACAAGTACTAAGACCACTTGGGATCCCATGGGATGGATATGCACTGACTGACTATAGGGTTGGCTTCATGAGGTGGCAAGGTGATTTTGTACTATTAGACACTAGTGGTGTAATGAGGGATATAGATTGATTTCAAAATGCCTTAGAGGGCATGATGGTGGAGACATTGTATGGAGGCCTTATGCGAGTTGGCCCCTATGGATAGGTTGCAGGTATCACACACTATCATTGTAGATTTGGTGGTGGATTTATGGCTGACGAGATGGTGAGACTGAGTGCATCCTAGTGGATCAAGTCTGGAGGTAGTTTGATTTGATGCAAGATACACCATCAGATGTTCAACATTATAGGAGGGAGGATGCAGAGTACCCACTTCTAGAGCTATGACCAAATGTTATTATGCTAGATTTTGAGGAACTTCTAGTGAGAGCTCCTATAGATGATGTGGGAGTGACAGATAGATATATGGGATGGTATCAGGCTATGTATGTGGCCATAGATTTTGGATGGGGGGATGGAGGCCAATAACTTATGGCTGTCGATCTTACACAGGTACAGGGTGGATGACCTCATGGCTAGATAACATTAGCCCTTATAGTGGCATAGGCCTAGGTGATAGGTTTATATAAATAGGTGGTTGTGTTATAGGTGCAGATAGTCATTTATAGGGCCAAGTAGTCACTTTGATAGGGGAGCGAGATATGGTGAGGGTCAGCCTTAAGTTAGTCATATAGGAGCAAGATGCCTTAAGACAGAGAGCAAGGGTGACCATGGTAGGGGGTGAAGTAGCTAACTTAATGTTGAGGACACGGTACTTAGCCACCATTCAAGAGATCTGATACTATGAGGCTATCGTATTAGCCTAGTTACTAGGTTTACAATGAGATACGGGGAGTATAGGACCAGCTTGCTCGAGGGTTCAGTAATAGCTACACTAGCTTAGTGGGCATTGACTGTAGCACATGTAGGTACATCAAGGGGTCCACCACCAAATGGTGAAGTAGGTATTGGTGGTTTTAGTTCTAGTGTTGTAGGTCCCTTATATATGATATCTCGATGATGTATATTTTTTGATATGTATATTTTGATACTAGCCTGTGTGTCAATGAGGTGAAATGTAGTTATGACAGAGACACATATGTATTATTTTGTATTATGATGATGTTGATGATTAGATTTATGATGACACTTATGCTCATGTTGATTGCGTGGATGAGGATGTTGATGTTGTTTATGATTATGCATGTTATGATTATGATTATTCTTGTGTTTATGGTTATGAGGATGTGATGTTGATTTTGATGATTCAGAGCATGATTGTTGTTTATAATTGTTAGTTTAGGTATGATGATGATGATGATGATGTTATTATGGTTATAATTATGTGGATTAGGATGCTGATGTAAAATTATGATTATGTCATGAATATTTTTGGTTAAGATTATGTTTATGTTGATTGGCTAGTTGAGGCATGATGATGATAATGTGGTGATTGAAGTATTTTAATTTAAATTAGTTAAAAATAATGGATGTGATGATATTGTAGGTGATGTATTGAGACGTATAAAAATGTTTTATTGGTAAGATATGAGAGTGTAGGTTTAACTTGATAATATTGTTGGTATTATTTTTAGGTTATGGTAGGAGAGGGTGTAAAATTGTGTTTGTCATGAGAATGTTTGATCAGGTCAAAAGATACACATGTCCCAAGAAATGGATAGGAAAGAGGCATGTTGTTCTGATTAGCAAGAACCTAATAATAATAAAGCATAGTTGGATTATCTTAGTGAACACAAGCCCATCGAGTGCTTCACAAGAGCATGCTTTGATTGAGAACAAGGGTGTCTCGACCACTTTGTGTCAAGTAAGCTTGTAGTCCCTTGAGTGTAGAAAAGAATGAAGACAACATGAATGATAGGTAGTAGAATGAATAAAAAGTAGTAATCTGATGTGGGTCAGCTTACCCCTTTTATAGGTGACCAAAATGCCTTAGTAGACATGTCCATGCCTTATAGTAATGTGTATACTGATCAATGCGGGAAGCTTACCAATGCCATGCATGAGAGCTGATTACAACTTACTTGTTTTTTATTTTGACAGATTTTTTTTATATTGCTTTTGTTATTGGATTAAGTTGCTGAAGCTAATCGATGTGGGAAGCTTCAAATGATTTTTTCCTAGCCATCCTTCAAGGGAGTGGTCTAAAATTTTGACTTTTATAACTATTTTTCAAGGGAGCAGTTTACAACACTATGATTTTGAATTATGAATTCAGACATGGACAAGTCTGCTTAGGCATAAAGATCCACCCATATGAAGGAAATACTTTAGCATAAAAGGTTATTTGGTAAATGAATGGAATGGGTTGAGAAACAATTAATCATGGGATTCCATCTATAGAAACACAAAAAGTATCCATGATAACCATGTTATGGGTAGAGCCAGGGTACCCATACTTAGGATTGGGTTTTATCTATGACGGATGAATCACACAGTTCCAAGTTATAATTAATTGTTCTCAACAAAAAAAATGTAATTGTGAGGGGGGAAAAGGTATTATGAACCAAGGTATGAGCTTAAGTTAGATATAGAAGTAAGTTCGATACTTTTAACAATAGAAAGGATGCAAATGTGAAGCATTAATTGGCTCAGGTTCTAGTTTACCTTTGAGAGAGGATAAATGGTAAGCACTAGATCCATATTTATGGGTTATAATGTAGGGTCCTATATAGTTAAAATCAAACTTGCCCTTCTTGGCCTTCTCCATGTTAGTTACATGTTGATTTTCTTTAAGGATAAGGTCTTTGATGTTGAATTCATGCTTTCTCAAATGTTTGTTATATGTGTTCTTGATTCGCTCTTGATAGGCACGAAGATGATTGAGCGTGATAAGGTGATGTTCATCAAGAAGCTCTAGGCATGCGAGTTGTTCTTAATGATAGTCACTTTCAGAGAGAATTTCATGTTAGGATATACAAAGTGATGGAATTTGGACTTCAAGAGGCAAGACCCCCTCAACTCCAAAGATGAGGGAAAAAGGTATTGCACTCATAGTGGTTTGGATACTTGTGTGGTAAGCCCATAAAGCAAAGGGGATATAGAGGTGCCAATCTCGACTAGAATCACTGACCACCTTTGTGAGAATTTTGATGAGGGTTTTGTTAAAAGCTTCTACTTGTCCATTGGCTTGTGGATGATAAGGTGAGGAAAAGCTTAAATTGATGCCTAAAGCATTACAAAGCTCTTGGACTTTCTTATTTTTGAAGGAAGTACCATTATCAGTGATGATTTTATGGGGGACACCAAAGCAACAGAGGATGTGGTTCTTGATGAAGTCAATGATATTTTTGGATTTAGTTGATATAAGCGGGATGGCCTCCACCTATTTGGTGAAATATTCTGTAGCGGTGATGATATATTGATGTCATTGTGAAGAATGGGGATTGATTTCCACAATAAGGTCAAGACCCCATTATGAGAAGGGCCAGTAATATTATGATACTTGAAGACCATGGGGAGGTGCGTGATGAAGGTTAGCATGCTATTGACACTTGACACATTTCTTGACATAGTCACAACAATCTTGATTGTGGGCCAATAGTAGCCTAGGCGAAGGATACGTTTGGCATTAGCTAGGCCACTAAAGTGTCCCCCGCAGATGTTGTCATGAACTTCCTTGATGGCATGAGAAGCTTCATGATGATAAATACAATGGAGAAGGATGCCATAAAAACCCCATTTATAAAGGATTCCTCCTAGAATAGTGTAACGAGAGGTACCTTGAATAAAGGCTCTACAGGCATTTTTTGAAAGATCAAGGGGGAGAATACCAAGGTTAAGATAATTGAAAGTTTGATCATTCCAAATGTTAGGAGGTGATGATTCCACATTACAAATGGTGGGAAGGTTTGAACTGATATATGAAGGTGTGATAAAAGGATGAATGGTAACAAATAGTTTAGATTTGGTTGGTTGGGCTAGAATTTGGTAAGCGAGAGATGCCATGGTGTTTGCAAATTTATTGGTGGATCAAGGAACCAATTGGATGGTGTAATGATCAAATGATGCCATGGTGTTTGCAAATTTATTGGTGGATCAAGGAACCAAGTGGATGGTGTAATGATCAAATGATGCCAAGAGTACATCTACAAGTTGTTTGTACTTCAAAAGGACATCATGTTTGCATTGATAAGATCCTGTGACTTGGTTGATGACCAGTTGGGAGTCTCCAAAGACACTGATTATTTTGATCCCCAAAGCCAAGGCAGTTTGAAGACCTATGACTAAGGCTTTGTATTTAGCTACATTATTCATGCATTCAAAATCAAGTTTAAAAGAAAGGGGAATATTTTCTCCATTAAGGGGAATGAGGATTACTTTAGCACCCCCATCATTTTGGCATTTAGAGCCATAAAAAAAATGGTCATTTGGTAGGTAGGTTTCTTTGGATAAAGGGTTGCAATAGACTCATCTATAAAGGTAAGAAGAAGAGGTTGGTTATCAGGCAGAGGGGCTTCAGCCAATTGGTCAACTATGCCCTGTCTTTAATGGATTTTTATGAGAGAGACTCAAGATTGAACTCAACTAGAAGCATGAGCCACTTAGCCATACGTTGGTTTTGATATGGATTAGAGTGCATATACTTAAGGGGGTTGGTATTGGTGATGACATAGGTTTTATGATTAAGAAGATAATGATAGAAATTAGAGGCTATGAAAACTAAGGCAAGGTAAAGTTTTTTTAGGATGCATATACTAGGTTTCATATTTAATTAGGGTGCGACTGATGTAGTAGATAGCCTTCTCTTTATTCTGTTCATCATGATGAATGAGCATGGCCCCTAAGGAATGATCAGTGGAAAATATATATAGATAAAAGGGTTGGTCCTCTTTAGGAGGAATGAGGATATGTGGAGAAAGAAGATACTCCTTGATTGCATTAAAGGCTTGTTGGCATTCATTGGTCCATTTGAAGGAGATGTTTTTCTTTAGCAAGTGGTGGAAGGGTTGGCATTTGTCAGATAATTGGGAGATAAAGCATCAGATCGACTAAAGTTTGTCTTGCAGGCTGTGAAGTTGGGTAAGGTTGGTAAGAGGCAGCATATCCAAAATGGATTTGACCTTGGTGGGGTCTATTTCAATTTCATGAAGAGAGATAATAAATCCAAGGAGTTTGCCTAATAGGACTCCAAAGATACACTTTTTAGGATTGAGTTTGACATTGTAATGGATTAATCATTTGAATATGATGGTGAGAAAAACCAAATGGTCCTAGAAATGTTTGGATTTCCCCAAGAGATCATCCACATAATCTTTGACAATTTTATGAATGAGGTCATGAAAGATATAGGTCATGGCCGACTGATAGGTTGTCCCTATGTTCTTCAATATAAAGGGCATAACCTGATAATATAAAGTTACCCATGGGGTGATAAAATAAGTTTTATACTGATATTTAGGGGTAATTAAGATTTAATTGTATCCTGAGAAACTGTCAATGAGAGATAACATTTCATGGCCAACTGTGAGATCAACTAGTTGATCGATGTTAGGTAGGGGAAAGTCATCATTAGGGAAAGCAAGACTAAGGTCACGAAAGTCAATGTAGAGGCAAATAACCCCTGTAGGTTTGGTAATGGGGATGATATTGTGGATAATCTATGGGTTGGATAAAACTAGCAGATAAAAATCATTGAAGTTCTTCTTTGATGAGAAGAGATATGCGAGGATCCATACAATGAAGTTTTTATCGAACTGGCTTAACTTTAGGATGAGTGAAGATGTTATGGAGAGTGATAGAAGGATCAATTCAGGCATATCTTGATAGGACCAAGCAAATGCTATGCTACAGTCATGAAAAAAAGAAGGGTAGTCACGTCACTCTTCAGGGGTTAAATATGGCCTATTTTGATGATATGAGGGTCCTCCTAAGTACCCAAATTAATATCAAAGGTTAATTCATTCAGCATGGTTTAGTTCTCAGGAGGGAGAGATTTATGGATAGAAGAATCCCTCATATCGAGATAGGTGAGAATGGCATTGTCATCTTGATCGTGAATGGTGTTAATAGTGGGTGAGTCATGTTCAATCATTTATGGGTGGATGAGAGGAATGGTTTTTGTTTGACCCTCTTTTTGATATGTCAGGGGGCCCAAGTTAACGGTATCGATAAAAAAAAATTTAGAGGGGATGATGTATGACTCTTTAGATTGGGAAGATGGGGTTGGCGAGGATACAATTTCTTCGATAGTGGTAGTAATAGGTTTTGGTGATGTGGGTTCTTTTAGTGGTTCGAACCCTAGTCCAAATAACTCATGAGGTTTATGGTTTTTGATAATGGGAAACTCATGAGGTCCTTATTCATAGAGGCTAATACCAAACCCCTTACAAGCACACCGATAAAGGTAGGTTTTGGCAAAGGCTAGGTTGAGGTAATACCCACCATAAGATGGGATGACATTCCATAAGAAAGGTTAGTCGGGGGAACTGAAACAATGGAGATACAGTGAGGCATGGTGTTAAGGTAGTGTTGAAGAGCTCCCTAATTATTGTCAAAGAAGATGATGAAGTCAACATCTCTTTCAGATACAACCATAATTTGGGTAGGAGAGCGGGAAATGAGGTGACCCCTCATCATTAAAATTATTCTCCATGGAGGAAGAAGAGGATGGTGGTGATTAGTTGGTTTGATTTCTTAGTTGTTGTCTAGTAAAGACCATATGATAAATTGGGGGATATTATGATGAAACTCATACCTCAAACAAAGAACAACCAAAAGAACTCAAAGAAATTGATGCATACACTAAAAGCGCATTTATCCTAAGATTCCTTTTAAATCACTTTTGGCTTATGCCTTAAAGAGTGTGAAGAGGGAGTTTGGCTTGTAAATCGGGTACTAAAGTGGAAATAAATGGCTAGTTTCAAGTTTTTTAGACACTTAAAAGAGAGAAAATCTATGTTGAACTTTGATACGTGGTTTGATAGTGGAGCCTACCCCCTCACTTCATGGTCCTATAGTGATAAGAGTATCGGGTGCTTAGCCAATATATATCGAGTTTAGAGTTTATACTCAACTAGAGAGCTGAGTTGGTTCTCCCCTTGGTGGTGAAATCCAAGTACGATAACCAAGAAGGGGTAAGGTTTCTGCAAGGTGATGAAATCCTAGTCGAGCCTTGTCTCAGGTATGTTTTGATGTGTTAATTATTTTGTGGTTTGGTTTGGTGTATGATAGTAAATGTGAAAGATACAATAAATTACTTTACCTCCTAAGTTACTAGATAAACTAATATTAGTAAGTGATTAATGAATGCATAAGGTTTATTTTATGCCCAAAAAGAAATTTTTAGATTTCATTCGATGAGCAAACAATAAAGGAAGAAAAAGGGACTGGGGTCCCACTGGGTGTGCCAAAATGGTTTAATTTATTTTCTTCATTTCCTAATTTTAAAAGGAAATAAAGGACATCTAGTAATAGGGTGTGTAGAATAATACCTGGTGAAATGTGCATGTGAATCCAGATGAAAGTGGGAACTCTTCTTTGGATAGGAAGGAATAACCTATAAATAGCATAGACACTTCAAAGGGGGTTGTTATATGGTTGGTTGAGTGGATTGCCTAGCGTGAACTACATCCAAGAGAACAATGCTTTCTAGAAGGATGTCAATCCACCTTTATGACAATTAAGTCTGAAATGATCAAAGAAGATATGTACATTCAATGATAAGAAAGTAAAGGCATGCTAAAAAGTAAAAGATAACTTGATTATTAAATAAACTGATAAAATTTTGATGCCAGGGTGTTTAGGATCAGGTTTAAAAAATTAGAAAGGGTATTGTGGTTAAAGGAAAACATATAAAGTGGAGCTTGATTTGAGGCAAAAGGGTGAAAAAGGCTTGCTATAAAATGATGCCATAGAGAACCATCGACGGTTAGGAGAAATGTCAGTGGTTGAGTTAAACCTTTGACAGTTAGTCAACCATTGGTGGTTGTAGATGAACCATCAATGGTTAGGTAACTGTTACCAGTTGCCTATGTGAATTTGGGGGTGAATAGCTCAGGAAGTATAGAATGGGACTTTGGTCAAACAAAGGTTGGATACAAGGCTAGGAAGTGTAAAGTGGGGTATTGGTGGATTTGATAACGAAAAGGGGATTAAAAACTAGATAAATCAAAGAATACAAGTACAAAATACCTGTAACTAAATGGAGGAATCCTAAAGTGTTGTGGCCAAAGTAATGGTGTTTCAGGGCTTTCAGAGTTATTTTAACAGAGTTTTAGGTCTCTAGTGATGATGCTTACTCCTTGTTAAAGATGATAAATATCTAAAAGAAAACTTAAATGCCTAATGGTTGATTCCTTTCCCTTCCTCACTTCCTCCTCTACTCCTTTTATAGGTAGGAGTTCTTAAATGAGATAGAGGAAGTTACTAATTTGATGGAGGATAAAGTTGCCTATTTTCCTAGCTTTAAATGCTTCATTTTAAAGACAAGTTGCCATTTCAAGAGTTGTTAATCTCACACAAAGAGTTGGAAAAGTTTTTAAGTTTTAACACAAGGTGGGAAACCCAACTATTGATAGTTAGGCCAACCATAGATGGTCGTAGTCCTAGAGGAAAACTGGTGAAAAAAGGGGTGAATTAGATGATGCATTTCAAGGGGGTTTGGTAATGTTACATGGAAAGGGTCTAGATAAAGGTCCAAAGGTAGTATGACACTAGAAACTATCATGTGCTAGTTTTAGGTGTCTACACTTTGGAGTCACCATTGATGCTTTGATAGATGCCTCCAAAAGATGATTGTTGAGAGACAACACCAAAAATATCTCAACTTATTAGAACAAGAGTCCTATCAGGCATGCCAAAAACTATTATCACTTGGATTTTCACCTTTTAAGGAGATTCAAATCTCTCCTTATCCAAGTGGCATAATATAATCACCTCTAGTCTTGTGGGAAGCCTAGGGAATGAGGTGAATCTCTAGATAGTGCTAACTCCCGTGATGTACCACTTTGGATTACAACTACTACTAAACCTAGCGGGTGAAAAGAGAGAAGGATAACTAAAATAAAACTAATATAAGGGAGGTGATACACCAAATAACATTATGACATCCAACCATATGCATATTACACTTGAAATCAAAGGATAAACTGAAAATACACTTTTCTAATCTTCATATTTTGACATTAATGCTACATTGTGAGGTTATGGATGAATGTACAAATCTATGAGGACTATAAAAGAGGCATATGAGGTCACTAATAAATATAATAACTCAATTAAAACATAAACATATCCTATAACACTTCACATGCCCTATAAGAAGAGGGTGCAAATAGGTGAAGGAATGGAACACATGCCAAGGAATCCATAGTTTTCACTAAGCAAGATTCATCATCCAATTGAACACACTAATAAAACTAATAGAAGAGGTAATAATAAATTGTATTATTGATCAAAATTTATAAATTTTAATATGGCTTCGTCATACTCAGGTGGAACATTCAATATAATGCCAAAATGGCTAATTCTTATAGAACTTATGAGAGAGAGAAGAGAGAAGTCTAAGGGTCACAAGGACACTTTTAAAGCTGAGATAAGTATTTAATTTTTCATGATAATAGTATATCAGATTAACCATGTAATTTTTGGAATCACAAGTGTCAATTCAAGGCATGAACTTCATGAAAAGTGGCAAGAAACTCCTCATTCTTGCTCAGAAAATTATCTTCATGATTTGGGCATGTTTGAACATCCCATTACTTATTAAGAGAAGTAAAATTATTTGAATGGAAGGGTAGGATAATAAAAATTCCTATCCATGAATTTTTTTCATTCTTGGTCCTTTGGAAACCTCCAAAAGTGAAACCTTGTCATCTGTTGTCTAGAAAACTCATCTTTCCTGCACCCTGCACACTTGGCCCCAAATTTGGCTTCATTTTTTCATGAAAATATATTGGAGGGAGTGAATGAAAATTTTAAAGGCCCTTCATGTCCTTGTAAGCATCAGTGTCACTTTAAAATCACTTTCCTTTAGAGTTTTCAGACATCTCACTAGCTTATCCAATAGGCCAATTTTGACTGGTTGAGTTGAATCACCTAGTTTAGACACTTTTGAGTTCTTTAAAGGAATAAAAGTGATATGGTGAGTTATATTAAGTCTTAATATTTCCATACATGTGAATTTAATCTCTTGAAACCTCTTATAACCTTCAAAACACACAAAATAGTGAGAAAAACCCTGTTTCTACCCCCATCCACATAAGTCCATATAGACAAAAAGCATGGGTAGTATCCTGAATAAGTCCTTAACAACATCCAATCATTTTTTTAGGACAAATATTCCATTTGGGTAGCTATCCAACTTCATTTCCTCCATCGAGTCACTATCAAGGGGTTACAAGGGTTTTAGAGCAATTTTGACCCTTAAGCTGTGTTCATGAAAGTTGGATGTCCAATTTGACAACCAATTTCACTAATTTAATGTTAAAGGACCTCACTAAATTATCTAAAATCCCTTATCTCCCATGTAGATCCTCATGAAAGATATGCATGTCCAAACATGTCATATCGAGCTCTTTTCCTTGTTTCCACAGGCCTAAATTTTTCCTTGAGTCAAAAAAGGATCTTCTAATATTTTATCTTCCTAATAAAAGACTTAAATCATTTTTATTTATCCTATGAACATCTTACCATAGGTTATAACCCATATCTAGTGTTGTAAGAGTGATTGGATCTTGATTTGAACACTAGGTTCAATCCTGCCTATGTAGGTTTGACTGTAACTTAAGACCAAGATGAATTTATGATGGATTACCCTGTATATAAATATATATAACATATATATTATGTTAAAATAATCATGATCCAATATTATATAATTCATATCAAAGGCTAAAAATGAAGATGGCTTCCTCATCTAGAATTAGGTTTCACCATTCTTCATAGCCCTGGTTGTAACCTTAAGAGTTTGGTCATTCAACTCAGCTCCTTTGCATTATATAAGCTTGAACATATCCATAATTATCATAAAAACATACTTAAATAATATACAATTCTCACATAATGTTAGAAAATAATATGACGCCTCATTTGGATTTAGGCCTAAATTTTCCCTAATAGGCATGCCTGCAAGTTTGAGGGCATGGAGCACCTTGTTTGGTTTCAATATTTCCTAATAGGTTTATCATGTTTATATAAATGTCTCTTATATTTATACACCTTCTAGAAATATCCATCAGCTCCTGAAGATTCTCTTTGTTGAATATTCTCTTTGTCACCCTTTCTCAAAACTGTCAGGGTTTCATACATAAAGGGAGTGCCCTTTGTTTGAGACAAAATAGAGAGCACTTACCTTGTTTGTATAGGAAAAAAAATGTTGTATGATTTTATATAGGTTTTAATGACCTCATAAATAAAAATATATCCTTCTATTAGGTCATTTGAGCAGTTTAATCACTCCAAAACCAAAATAGACTACTAGTCAAAGACTTTGTGCAGGGTCTTCTCATATAAACTATGTCTTGCACCAAGGAGTAATATTTTTTTTTGTATTACACATTATGAGAGTAAAATTAGGTTATTTTTATTATAATGAGGATTATTTAATCTTTATTAAACCCTCCAAACATATACATGTTCCTCACACACTTGGATTTACAAGACTACCTATACCAATCATAACTTGACTGTAGGTTGCAAGTCTAAGTAGGCCTAATCATATTATGTGAGAGTTTTTTTATTCCATAAAATATTTAAAAAAATTTATCCAATACATTACATCACCTTAATCCTTTACATGTATATTCATATACTTTTCTAATCAAGATTATGTGTCAAACCCTGAATGTGCCTTCTTTTCCTGTAGGAGAAAAATCATGATCAATTCTTGAATATAATGATCAAATACCTCCCAAATATTATTTTAACCACACTAACTAATTTTCATGACAAAAAAAGTCACATTCATATTTTTTATGGTCTTAATTGTTTGCTCAAGCTCACTGTTTGAGACAATCACAACTGACTGTGTTTTCTTATTTTTCACGGTGAACCCTACAGGTCAGATACATGTTGGGACCTCAAAATATTTTCCATAACGTCATTTAGTTTTCCTATAGTCATTTTTAATTGTTTTAGGTTCATTTTATTCATCTCCATACCATATCCTCATCAAGAGGCTTATGTATTGCTCCCTACCTTTTGACTGAGAAACTCTAATTTTACCCCTACCTGTAGGTGTATGTGAGCTCTTAGACTTAGGTTAAGTAATGAAAAGGTTTAACTTTAACCCCATTTTAGGTCACTTAATATTATTATACCTTTTATTTGACTTGTTATTTTCAAACCTAATCTAACTCATCACTTAGGACTATATCCTAACTCATTATTTGACTCAATCCTCCTCAACGAACTGTAAGTGCACATTGTAGGCATAAATAAGCTTTGAATGTCATCACTTTTCCATTGAAAAATTTGAGGAAGATTTCAATAATTTAAAAACATAAAACATGCTCAAACACCCATGCATTTCAAGGAAAAATGCACTCCTTCAAGTTTGAGGTTTATGTTGGCTGTAGGTGGCTAATCAGGCCTGTGTACAGACTAAGAGTGGGTATAGGAAGCCAAATATCATGTATCACCCTCCTTGAGTGGATTTTGGATTACAATTACTCCCTTAAACCATTTGAAACTCCTCCAACATGATGGCATGGTTAAGTTTTCAACTTTGAGGCCATAAAGTCTCCTTTTGCCTCAGACTTGCAAAGAATATTGCCTATATTTAGTGTTTTTACAAGCAAGTTTGAGTCCTCAAACCATCACCTTCCACCAATCTTCTTGACTTCATCCTTGGCATGAATCCTTTATATACTAGGGTCTATCATATTCACCCACCTATATGTCTTAACACCCTTAGAAAACATGGTGTAAGAGGCCTACAACAACCCCTATGACCTCTATTTTCACTTTTTAGGGACTGTGTCCCTGAATCTGTAGTCACTACCGTTGAAGGTGATTTAAACATTTGCCAATCAACATATCAATCCCTAAAGGTTTGTCATGATGTTTTTAACCTGATATGATAGAAATAATCAGTGAATGTAAGCACCCATTTATTTTTTTGAAAATAAACATGTGGGAATAAAATGAGATTGTTGTGAACCAATTATATCTTGTCACTTTCTCTCCAAGATTTTCCTTTAGGAGAAGGATACTCATGTTGTCTTCCAAGTGTATAACTTGGAAAAACTCAATATTTGAAGGAAATTTTGGGCAAACCAAGAACCATGTTGTGTTTATTGAGATTCTACAATGAGTGATAATTTAGATGACCAAATGATGCAAGAGGATCTAGGTCTCTAGATCATACTACATTTGTCAAGTGTTGCTCAACTAGCTTTCTAATGATGTTAGCATCTTTTGCATCAAGCTCAGCACCCATGTGCTAACATTCCAAATGTAAATTTTATTCAATGTTAACACATAACTCTAATAATGTTAGTATTATATCACATAGTCTATCATTAATGGCCATTGATGACATTGCTACACTCACTAATTATGAAGCATTTATTAATAACTTTTGTAATAATTCAACCGATGGTTCATCTCCCTCCTCTATATATTTTACACTTCTATTATTTTTAGATAGATGAAAGATAATAATGAAGTTAGGGAACACATAAACACCATACATCTAGTCTCTCAAATATTATACAAAACTTAGCACAGTTCTACATCAGTTGTCAATTATCTTCAACACTTTTTGAGATAATTATACCCCACTGTATTCACCACTTTATAATTGCCAAGATCCCTTAATGGTGAGGTGAGGGTTTATAGTGGGTAGATGTAACATGTCATTTAAAAAATTGATTAAAACCATTAAATTGAAGTAAAGTACCAAAAACAAAAAATAATAGATCTAGTCTTATACCAAAATATTGTGAACACAAAAACAACAGATCTTATATGCAAGAGGTGAAGCTCTTTAATAAGCTTTGATACCATATTATATTTTTGGAAAAGTTGTAGAATCATTAACATACTTTAATATTAGTACCCACATACATGTAGAAAATAAATCATAGAAAGACAATACACATGATTTATTTATGCAACATTATTACCTCTTTACATTAAGAGCTTTGTTTTAAAATTGCTAGTATTACAATAATAACCCATAGAAACACTTTACCCACTAGCCCTCTATGCTCTTATATAGATAAATATGCTAGTATTAAGGTTGGAAGAGTAGATTACTTGTAGAATAAGTCTTCTTAGAGATAAGACTTCCTTATTGTTGACCAATTTTTGCCCACAAGCAAAATTTTGGCCAACTTCTCCCTTGTTATGAAAGGCCAATCAATTTTGGGTTGCAAGTCCATCTTCAGGTTCAAGTTCAGTTCACGCCCTGGTTCAAGTGGTTCAGCAACCTTTAGTTCAAGGGTTCATCGCTCAGCTCAAGCATCTAAATTCAACAAGCATTGAACCTTTGTACTTTCATACCGTTGAACCAAAATTCAAGGTTCAATGGCTGGGTTCAACGGTTTGGTTCAAGGGGCTGCCCTTGGCCGAAGGCACAGTCAAAGTTAAAGTGCCCTTTGGAGGGCGGGCGAACACTTCAAATATTTTAAAGGATTCGGGCTGCTACAAATGCGAAGGCCGACAAGGGATCCGATATGATGCCACATGGGCCCGATGGCGTCGCAGTGGCCGTCAAATTTAATAGAATGAAATGTCCGTTAATGTTTAAAAGCATGACGGCCGCATAAGCGTCTATTTTAACGAAATAGAATAACCGTTCATTTTCAAATGAAAAAGCCTGAACCATGGAAAAGAAGGGCCTGAATGCAGCGATCCGTTTAAGTGTTCGCCCCTGGAGGCTGACAAGCCAGAAGAGACAAAACTGAGAAAAGACAAACGATAAAGTGACAAAGCAAGGAGGAATGACATGGCATAGAAGTGACAAGGTAGCCCAAGTGGCAAAGTGCAGGCGATTTATTGCCTGTTAATTCCAAATGGTGCAAACAACATACAATAGGGCCCGTGCATTTAAAAAAGGGGACAAATTTCATCTGTTGGCAAAAAAAAGGTGCAACCCATGCTTCCACATTAAAGCTCGAACGCCAAAGTCAAATTTGGAAATTATACAGCATGGTTCCAATAGGCTTCTTCTAGGACGATGACAACACAACAGTGTTTCCTCTTTCCAATGGGACGCGACAGGCTGACTTGTCAAAAAAGTGCCAAGTTTCTTTCTCTTTTCTTCTATATATTGTAACTTCTCATTTTGGAGAGGGATTGGTTCTTCCACATTTGTAAAGAGTGCAGCTCTGCAAAATTTCACCTAAATCAAATAAAATGCAGTTTTTAGCTCCATTTGGATAGATATTACTGAGTGTGCCTCGAGTGTTTTGTCTGTGTCCAGTCATTACTTCTTGATGCTCTCACAGGTTCAACACCAGCAGACCTGTTATCTACAAAGCACCATTTCTGCAGCTGAAAGGAGAAGAGTGGACATTTTAGAAGACCAGAATAGAAGGAGTCACTTACAGTGTGCATTTCACAGCACCTCAGTGATTGTTTTTTGTCTCCTGTGTTTTCATGTAAGCCTCCCTGCCAGTTTCTAGTAGCTTGGTCCCTTTCTACCAAATGTGTAGTGTATGTCTGTATTTGTCTGGTTCTGAGAGTGGATGTGTGAAGGTCAACCCTTGTTTTTTGGTGCATCACCTCTTTTAGAGTAGGTTGTTTGTTTTCTGCATTTCTTCTCCCTTTTCATTCCCCCCCTTTTTATATCTATATATATATGTGTGTGTTTTACTTTTGCTGGAAACAACACGATGCATCAAAGGGAGCTAGCCCTTATCTAGAGACTCTCTCCTCCAGCTTCGCCGATCCCACAGGTGAGAGGAGAGTTTCCATGTTGCGAGGAGAAGGCAGGAGCTAGGCCTCCTTGCCCTGGGTGCAATCTCCAGCATCAACAGTTCTGGCACGCCCGGTGGGACCAACTGGGACAGGTTTTGTCCAAAGAGTTGAAGAATTTTTGGTGTGTTCTTCAATCGACCAGCCTTTAGAGGCTTTTGCATCAACACCAGTGGTGACTCTGAGTTGAATCTGCTGGTTAAGCAACCTGGTGCCATCAAAAATCACTTTCTGTATGTATAATCACTCTGCACAAAATCATGGACCTTGTTGTCCTTCCTATAATTTTGATCAAGCTCAGCCTCTTTATGGCATCTCCCCAAGCAACCCTCCTAGTCACCCTTCAACCAGAAGAGAAACTTCTAATCCCAAGATCTTTTGCCCTAATGTTACATTCATAACTTGGGAGGAAATAGTGGAATCACGAGGCAGGAAAGAGGAAAAGAAAGGTTTTGTTCAAAACCTTGAAGAAGATGAAGCTGCTCCTACCCATGATTCTTATGATCTCCAAGAAAGGCTCTTCCAAGAGGATATAGCCAGAAGAATTGTAGAGTTGGAATCCAGAGATAGATTCCTCAGCCAACGTGTGGTGGACCTGCCTGAACCCAGCTCGTCCACACACCTCCAAGAGACATATCAGGCCACACATGATATTGATGAAGTGCTGACCAAATGGAAGGAGGAGAATCATTCGATTCTAGCTCAAGGACTGCCTTCTCTTCCACACAATTTTCCTACTTCACCCCTTCTCAAGGAAGAACCTGTTCTGTAGGAGGCGAGTGAGGAGCAAAAGATCCAATCTACAGTTATCTAGGGAGACTTCATGAGTATGGATGAGGAGGAGATCACTTTAAGTGACATAGAGGAGCATGGGCAATCTCTTGTTCATGCTTTGAATGATCTGTTTGAAGTCATGGAGACAGGCTGCACTGTTCTTCAAGAAAGCCAAAAGGGAGCAAAGGATGAGTCTGACAGAGCCTGCAATGAAGTAGAAGGAAATGGGTCAGACCATGACACACTGCAGAAGAGCTATACATATCAAAGGGCTAACGGTGATAAGCCAGCAGCCACAGATTTCTTGGTGAAGAGCACCAATTTGAAAGACCAGCATTCAACAGGCTTCCATGGACAAGCAGAGTATATATATATCGAAAGCATGTTTGAATCTGAACCACTCAGATTCTAGCCAATGCAGGTGATAGGCAAGAAGAGCAAGTCACCAAATCTCATTTTTTTCAGCTACTTGCCTACCACCAAAAGTCTTCTCACCAGGAAGGGAACTTGAGAAATTTTCCTTTCAATCCAGGAGGGAGGTGAATTTTCCTAGTTAGCTGTACATAATAGTTTGCTTTCAATTGTTTTTTCCTATTTTCCCTAAGTACAGTTGCACAGGTAGCATTTTCTAGCCTTGTGTGTTTCCCTTTGCTTGGGGGTAAAAACTTCATGTTTGATTCTTGAATCTTTGGGGCTATTGCTAAATCTTTTATATCTGCATCTGACTCTGCGCCCAATGGATTTTAAGGCAACTGGGTTCTAAGCATGATAGACATACTTCCCCTATGAGTCGCCAATCTATTGACCAATTTTTGCCCACAAGCAAAATTTTGGCCAACTTCTCCCTTGTTATGAAAGGCCAGTCAATTTTGGGTTGCAAGTCCATCTTCAAGTTCAAGTTCAGTTCACGCCCTGGTTCAAGTGGTTCAGCAACCTTTAGTTCAAGGGTTCATCGTTTGGTTCAAGCATCTAAATTCAATAAGCGTTGAACCTTCATACTTTCGTACCGTTGAACCACAATTTAAGGTTCAATGGCTGGGTTCAACGGTTTGGTTCAAGGGGCTTCCCTTGGCCGAAGGCACAGTCAAAGTCAAAGTGCCCTTTGGAGGGCGGGCGGACACTTCAAATATTTCAAAGGATTTGGGCCACTACAAATGTGAAGGCTAACAAGGGATCCGATATGATGCCACATGGGCCCGATGGCGTCGCAGTGGCCGTCAAATTTAATAGAATGAAATGTCCATTAATGTTTAAAAGCATGACGGCCGCAGAAGCGTCAATTTTAACGAAATAGAATAACTATTCATTTTCAAATGAAAAAGCGCGAACCATGGAAAAGAAGGGCCTGAATGCAGCGATCCGTTTAAGTGTTCGCCCCTGGAGGCTGAAAAGCCAGAAGAGACAAAACTAAGAAAGGACAAACGACAAAGTGACAAAGCAAGGAGGAATGACATGGCACAGAAGTGACAAGGCAGCCCAAGTGGCAAAGTGTAGGCGATTTATTGCCTGTTAATTCCGAATGGCGCAAACAACATACAACAGGGCCCATGCATTTAAAAAAGGGGACAAATTTCATCTGTTGGCAAAAAAAAGGCACGATCCATGCTTCCACATTAAAGCTCGAATGCCAAAGTCAAATTTGGCAATTATACAGCATGGTTCTAGCAGGCTTCTTCTAGGATGATGACAACACAACAATGTTTCCTCTTTCCAATGGGACGCGACAGGTCGACTTGTCAAAAAAGTGCCAAGTTTCTTTCTCTTTTCTTCTATATATTGTAACTTCTCATTTTGGAGAGGGATCGGTTCTTCCACATTTTTAAAGAGCACAGCGCTGCAAAATTTCACCTGAATCAAATAAAATGTAGTTTTTACCTCCATTTGGATAGATATTACTGAGTGTGCCTCGAGTGTTTTGTCTGTGTCCAATCATTACTTCTTGATGCTCTCACAGGTTCAACACCAGCAGACCTGTTATCTACAAAGCACCATTTCTGCAGCTGAAAGGAGAAGAGCAGACATTTTAAAAGACCAGAATAGAAGGAGTCACTTACAGTGTGCATTTCACAGCACCTCAGTGATTGTTTTTTGTCTCCTGTGTTTTCATGTAAGCCTCCCTGCCAGTTTCTAGTAGCCTGGTCCCTTTCTGCCAAATGTGTAGTGTATGTCTATATTTTTCTGGTTCTGAGAGTGGATGTGTGAAGGTCGACCCTTGTTTTTTGGTGCATCACCTCTTTTAGAGTAGGTTGTTTGTTTTATGCATTTCTTCTCCCTTTTCATTCCCCCCCTTTTTTATATCTATACATATGTGTTTTACTTTTGTTGGAAACAAAACGATGCATCAAAGGGAGCTAGCCCTTATCTAGAGACTCTCTCCTCCAGCTTCACCGGTCCCACAAGCGAGAGGAGAGTTTCCATGTTGCGAGGAGAAGGCAGGAGCTAGGCCTCCTTGCCTCGGGTGCAATCTCCAGCATCAACACTTATTATTAACAAAAATTAAATAAATAAATATTTAATTGATCATCTTCTCTAATAATAGATAATGGATAAGTGTACACCAACTAGTGTTTATCCATTAATTATATTAAAAATAGATAAAATAAGTGCATCTTAAACCATATAAAAGTGTATGTGTTATTAAATACACTAGCATTGTATTATTTTATAATTTTTTTTTTGTAAATATAGTGTAGCTCCAAGAATCTGAATGGAACCACCAGTGTTTGGAAGAGTGCTAAAGCAAACCACTAAGAGGCTAGAAGCCTCAAGGGTTCTATGGGATACAAGAGGTCAATAGTGGCTATCTAATTTGTTGGCTCGCACCAAGCTATAGACAAACTTACAAACTAGGTTGGGGCTAGCCTGAATAGGCACACAAAGTCTACCAATTACTCTAATAGGTCCAACCATAGTGAGGCATGTAGCTAATAGTAGACTATGGATTGTATAAACAAAGCGAGAACAACAATACCAAATGAAGAGAAATAACCAACGAAAAGTAAATTTAGAAGCTAAGGCACTTTGAGGCCAATTGAAAGATATTTTAAGTAATAAAGATGTTTACAAGAAAGGGTTCAAGAGCATGCCTATTCTAGATTCAAGTTATCCTTCCAATTCAATACTGTTGTTTTCTAATGATGCAATGTTCTAGTTTAACAAGAGAGAAAGAGAGAGTGTTTAAGCAGGTTTTCTAGGTTGTTTTGAGCATGTATATCTCTATAATGTAATCAGGAAGGGTTACAAAGAGAGAAATGGTATGCAACAAAGGAATATTTCAATCAATGAAAGTATTCTTTAAACATATACAAATGCAATAAAATTTGGAAGCTACTCTAAGCAATATACAAAAACAATTATTTCACTAAAGCAATTCAAACCCTAACATACACACTACAAAACAATCGGGTTTCAATTTACATAGTAAAGTGCCCTCAGATCAAGCTCAAATATGAAGTGAAGATGTTCTACCAACCAAGAATCCAAGCTAGGAAGCAATGTAGGAGGAAGACTAAGTTATGTGCAAGTTGAAGTCTAAACCAAGAGCTAAGAGCAAAGCAGGAGGTGAAGTGAGAACTTGTAATGGTGTAAAAGATCCAACCAAGTGCACAAATTAGGTGCAATGCCAAATATAGGAGCTTTAGATCAAGCCACAAGGAAGCAGGAACAACTAAGAGTAGTAATGGAGTCTCCAAGCAAGAGTGTAGCAGCATATGGGATTTTCCATCCCCAATCAAGCTCAAGAGTGCCAAGAATGAACCAAGAGAGATTTTGAGAGTCAAGAAAGGGAAGAATAATAAATAGAGGATGTAATGAGAAGAGAGAGAGACTCAAATTAGTGATAAAGAGGCATATATCCACACCCAAATCCACCAAATGACCTAAAACTAGCCATTTTTTAGTTGTTTGACTTCATTTTGGGGTTTTTTGACATGTTCTACCTAGGCCATAACCTAGGACATGGATTTGGTGAAGCAAATGTGCATCCTAGGCTGTGGGTTTCCTTCACATAAGTCATGGCTTGGGTCAAAATTTGTCTAGATTTGGTCAATACACTCCTAAGAGCTCTCTTTAAAAGCTTGTCTTATGTGCAAAAGGCCCAATATGAACCAGGGATGTAAGGGGTGTAGGAATATGATGTGAAAGAGGTCCAATCAGGTGGTGGAGGTATTAGAGTAGGATGCCTAGGGTTATTATTATACACATGAGCTGATGTATAATCATAGAGAGGAGTAAGGTCATAGGAAGTATGATTACATATGCCCCTAAGGTACAAGCAGTCAGTGTTTGAATAAACAAGGAGTGTTGTGCAATACCTGGAAGCTACACCAAAGCAAAAAAAATCAAGAATGGTAAAGATAATAGGAAAGATTACCTTCACTTACCAGATAAGGATAGCAGTAGAAGAAGTTGATGGTGTGATCCATGAGTGAGAATGTAAATGTTATGTAATCCAAAATCCAACTCTAGCTCTAGCTCCAACTCTAGTTCCTATAAAGAAGGGACATAAGTGACATCAAATCACATCATAATATATAGAATGACATTCATCAGAGCATCAGACCTAGTGTGCTCTCTATGAGTGATATGGGTGAACTAGACATCCTCAAAGAAAGTGAGCAAATCACATGTTGCCTCGAAGAGGGGGAGCAATTCAGAACTAAGGATGGCCCAGACACTAATGAGTTGAGATATGACTAAAAGTGAGTTAGATAATAATTTCACATAACACGTGCCTAAATCATGAGCAATGGTCAAAGTGCCGATGATTATGTGATACTTAGTGGCATTATTCATCTCACTGATAAGGAAGAAACTAGTTGTAACAAGCTCATAACCCCACTGATCATCGATAACCCAAACCATAGCTATTATTCCTAGGTTTCCCTGACTTCCACCATCAATGTGAATCACCATTGAGAGGTGCACCATAATGGGGGTTGAATATGCAATACTAATGACTACAAAAAGGTGATCTCAAAGTGAAGTAGTGTAAGCAAGTTACATGAGGGAAATAAATAATGAAATCAAGCCACAATCATAATGGTTGACCAACACTGATCATGGTGAGAGGTAACAAGGGAAAGTGGGGGGAAGTTCAAAGAAGACAAAGACCAGCCAACAAGACTAGAGCAAGTTCCAAACCACCAGGGCTAGCTGACAACCTTACCTACAACCACAATGAACAAGAAAGTGTAGGAGTTAGAATGGATCAACTACAGAAAAGAAGAGAAATGACTAACTAAAAGAAGTATAAGTAACTTATATCCTTGGGTGCCCACGAGATGGGACACAAGCCTATGAGGTCAATGGGGACTTGAAAGGGGCCCCAAGAACTAAAATGGGGATAGAGCAGGTCCAAGGAAGCCTTGGATTAAAAAATGGCTATTAATGCACTCAAAATGTGCCAAAACCTTTAAGATAGAGGTTTCGCAGTCTGAAATGCAAAAATGTGTGAAAAACCCAAAAAGGGCCCATAAAAAGCAAGAAAAAGGGGCTAAAAAGAGGAAAAAGAGAGAAAAGAGGTTGTTTTCACTCTAAGAGAGCCAAAGGAGAGCCCACGAGCAACCAAAGCCCAAGTGAAGTATACAAAGACATGGGAAAGCATCAGAGATGCATAAGATGGTCCAGGTAAATCCTATGAATGAATTTTATCAATTTTATTCATTTTTGGGGGGTTTGGGAGGCCCTAAATAAATTTTGACTCATTCTGGATGATTCGACAGATGAATCAAGAGGAAAAAGTAGTCAAAATGATGGGTTCAATGACATGTAGAGACTAAGAGCAATGGGGGTCCAAACGGAGCTCTATAGAGGGAGAACCAAGGATCCCTAGGGGTCTCTAGGGTGTCCCAACTAGACCACAACCTAGGAGGCCTAGGCCATTACTTTGCCCAGAAAGATACAGCCTTGGGTAGCAAGTGGCAAAAATAGGCCCCTACAGAGCCTGGGAGGTCCCGAAAGGGGTTAAAAGAGAAGGGAGGTAAAAATGAGGAAAATAGATAAAAACCACAGTAGCTTACTAGTTTTTTACTTGCTCTTATTATTTTTTTGACCAGTTGATTAATCTATTTGCCTGTTTGCTTGCTTGTGTAGACATGTGAAGGAGTTATCCTACCAGAGGAGGGAGAACCTTCATAGGTGAGAAAGAGGCTAGCACAGCTAGATGGTCTGAGTGAGGTGACCAACTGAGAGAGAGTTCTCATATGGTTGGCTAAGGAGGTAAATCCTCTACCATTGGTAGACCAGGATCACTTGTGGAGTGAAGGCTTTGGTGACTATTACACGTACCCTTACTACATTACTCATGAGACCTGGTCAACACATGGGTACCTAAGAGGCATGTGTTCTAGTTAGGGCTTAAACTAGAGGCCATCCTCAGCATATATGACATCTATAAAATCTATGGGGTGGAGCTAATGGGTAGAAAGATTAAGCTATCACCAGTGCAGGATGTAGTAGCAATAGAGATCTACTTGGTGCGACCCCACCCAAAATGAAATAACCATGGTGTGTAGATCACATAGTCATCACCATGGGTACCCACTCTTTGGATAGTGATAATAGTGACCATGGTCAGGAGGCTCTATGCTTTCCATAGTATAGGATGGATACCACTACTATGGACAGGTGTTGTCTAATGAGCTAAGGGAGGACAAATATTTTCTTGGGGCTAGTACATCCTAGGAAGATTATACCAGTAGCTAAATCACATTTGATGTACAGGGTAAGGCAGATTGATGGAACCCAAGGTACTCATGTCTTGGGCCTAAAATAGGCTCCCATTGACATCGCTAAGGATGCCATATAGTAGTGAGACATACCCTACACTGGAGGAGGGCATAACACTGGATGCATGGTTTGTAGAGAGGGTAGGGCTTGTGCAAACGAACTTAGATCTAAATGTATTATTGAACTACATCAAATATCCCTATAGGTCTATAGCATGGCTGGAGGATGTCAAGGTAGAGCCCTACTTAGGATGAGAGGAGCTTCGAGGTCCACAGGGATCATACCATCATTTGAGGAGGCAAGATCTATGAGGGAGACAAGCATAACCTCGGCCATCTAGAGTTGGGCTTGAAAAATAGCCAAGGAAGATTGGGGGGATGGTGGAGAGAGGCCACCACAGTGAGGACCACTACCACTAGGAGGAGCACGACCATCAAAATGTCCACAAATGCCATCAACACTACTAGGTAAGATAAGTGTATTTGATATATATCATTGTCTATTTATACTCATTCTTAGCAATATCAGATAAGTGACTAACATATGTGCCCTATGTGTGTGTGTGTGTGCACGTGAAAGAGACCAACCTAGCTAGACTGGACACTAGGTGGACCTCCTACTAAGGGAGCTATTCCTTGATGTGGTGGGGACATCACTAACAGAGTGGGTACCACATCTACCAGTGGGGGCAGAGTCACATACTTAGTTATAACAAGTGGGTAAATGAGCCTCACTCAAGATGGCAAGGGAAAATCACAGGATTCCATAGTTAGAGGTTGAGTCAGCAAACCATAGGGTGACTATAGTGCAGAATGAGGTGAGACTAGAAAGAGTAGAGGCTGAGATTGATCGGCTACAGGCTAAACTAGCTTGAGATTAGACCAGAGGAACTGAGGCACCTGGAGAGAGGGTAGATCAGCTAGTTATACTAGAAGAGACTGTAGCTCAACTGATTGAGAGCCAAAGATTGAGATCTCCACCTGGATTATGACTATCATAGATATTGCCTAGTCATATGTTGACTGGGTATGTATATGTAGCCATACACATGGTAGTTTTGGGGGACTATGAGCACATGTGATGTACTTAGAGAAAAACATGTATTTTTTTGTGATATATATATACATTAGTTTTCTCATTATTAACATATGTGTGTATCTGATTTTTTGTGTGATGTGTATGCTTAATCTGATATAGACTACTAGATACATATGATTAAATAGTAAGAATTGCTAATAAAGAGCAAACGTAAACACACAAATACCAATGGCATGGAGGTTAGTGGTGATAGAAGAGAGGAAAGATTCACTTTACCACCATAGGAGACTTTCTTAGAGGGTCACACGAGCCCTAGACATGAAATGTCTTGAGGTGGAACCCATTGATCAGGTGTCACAGGGGCTCACCTTTGAGCATCAAGAGACAAAAAGCCCCATTTTCTAGAGAGGTAGTGATGACAAAAGGGCCAAACCACTTATGTGTAAGTTTTCCCTTCTTGTGGTGTTCCTTATAAAAAATAAGCACCATATCACCCACCTTGAACTAATGAGGGTGCACCAACTTATTGAATTGGTGGTGTTGACAGCACTATTAAGCATGGTTATACTCAAGAGTGTCCAGGCATCGCTCATCTAACTGTTTAAGCTCGGTAAGGTGAGTGGTGCATTCTTCCTCATCAAAGAGAGAATCAAACATCTTAACCCATAGTGAAAGGATTAATACCTCTAAGGGAAGAACAACCTTAGACCCATAGTATGGGTTTCCCTTAGAGGTATTAATCCCTTAGAGGTATTAATCATCTAGTATGGGGTTTCCCTTGTGGCCATTCGAAAGCTAGTTTGGTAGGTCCAAAGGGTAGGATAGAGCATGAGATGTTAGTCTCTCTTGGAATGGGCAATAGTACAAAGAAGAATCTTCTTCAAAGTTTTATTTGAAGACTCTGCTTGCCCATTTCCTTGGGGGTAATGGGTAAAGGAGAAATGGAGCTTGAACCCAAAATGTTTAGTGAGCTCATTCATCTTAGGGCTTTGGAAGCCTGGGCCATTATCTATCATGATCACAATGAGAACCTCAAACCTAAAAATAAATTGGTTCAGGATGAACTTGGTGACTGTCTTCCTGCACATGTTGCTAAGATGAATGGCCTCAACCCACTTCATAAAATAGTCAGTGGTGGTGATGAACTAATGATGGCCATTGAAAGAGGCAGGTTTGAACTCACCAACAAAGTCAAGAGCCTAAATTGAGAAGGGTCAAGTGGATAAAATAAAATTTAATAAGTCGGTTAGAGCATTGATAGCATCCCCTATGACTTGACACATCCTACACTTCTTAACATACTAGACTGCATCCTTAACAAGAGTAGGCCAATAGTAGCCCATCCTAATAATACGTTGAGTGGTAGCCTACCCTCTTGGATGGCCACCACAAACACTCCCCTAAGACTCCTCAAGAATGAGAGGGATATCCTTGGGGGTGAGGCACTGTACCAACACACCATCAAGACCCATCTTAAATAGGACACTACCAATGATGACATAATAAATGATGAGCTTATAAATTTGATAACATTATATTGAAGATGTGGTGTTAGGATAAGATTGGTTTTCAAGGTAATGGATAATGTCTCAATACCAATCACACTTGGAGACCTTAACATGGTTGATCGAGTAAACCATCTCATCAAGCAAGACATCATCAACTAGCTTTACATTCAATTTGGATAGTGGACACTCATCATGTTGGTCATCCACAACCAAGCCTTTGGGGTAATTTTGGTTAATAATGTGGAGGTCAAAATCCTAAGGAATCATGATCTACCTCATAATCTTGCTAGCAAGATGTGTCTTGCTGAGAAAGTAACGAAGTGGATCGGACTAGACAATCACATTGGTAGTTTGTCCCAACATGTAATGCCATAACTTCTTTATGGTGAAGATGAAAGAGAGGCACTGATGCTCAACAAGAGAATAGTTGAGTTTAGGGCCAACCAATGTGTGAGAGATGTAATAAATAACTATCTCCCTGTCAGTGTTGTCCTTTTAGCATAACATGCCCCCAATGGAAAGATCAGTGATAGAGGTGTATAAGATGAAATGATGCATCTCAATGGGTGCCATCTGGATGGGAGGATTATGAACCAGACACTTCAATTCTTTGAAATCCAATTAGACTTCAGCAGACCACAAGAATGGAGTGTCCTTACGCAAGATACGTGTGAGGGGTATGGATTTGTGAGCATACTCCTCCAAGAAAAATTTGATAAATTTAAGTCTTCCTAGGAAGGACTGAAACTAGATGAGGTTACATGTAGGAGGCATCTCCAAGATCGCCTTGATTTTATTAGGATCCACTTCAATGCCCCTCTACAAGACAAGGAAGTTGAGAAGCTTTCCAATTGAAACACTGAAAATGCACTTCTTGGGGTTGAGACTGATGTGATATTCTTAGAGATGCTCAAATATAATTCTGAGGTCTTGCACATGATCATCTCACTTATGAGATTTTCCAATTAGATCATCGACATAGCACTCAACTATCTTGTAGATAAGGTCATGGAAAACATGGGTCATAGCACGTTGATACATGGCCCTAGTTTTTTTTAGACCAAAAGGCATGACAACATAGTAGAAGGTACCCCATAGGGTATTGAACATAATCTTATACTAGTCTTTGGGTGCAATCCAGACTTGGTTATACCCTGATAAACCATCCATGAGGGACATGATCTTAAAACTAGTGGTGGAATCAACAATCTGGTCTATCAAAGGAGTAGGAAAGTTATCCTTTTGACAGGCCATATTGAGATCTCAAAAGTCAATGCAAATCCAAATGGCCCCATTCTTTTTGAGAATGGTGATAATGTTGGAAATCCATCGAGGATAGTCAATAGATTGGATAAACCCAACATGAGTTTCTCAATTTCTACTTTGACCAATTAGGAGACTTTAAGAGCTATGGGTTATTGCTCTTGGTGAATGGGTCAGGTCTTGTTATCCATAACGAGGTTCTGGATGACTATGTTAGGATCCATACCCTTCATATCAGTGTATTCCTAAGTGAATACATCTAAAAATTTGTGAAATAAGGTGACCAAAACATACCATTCCTCAAGAGCAAGGTTAACACTGATCTTGATGACCTTAGGCCTTGTTTAAGTGCCAAGGTTGATATCTATAGATCCTTCAACATCCATAGCATTACCTTCCTCAAAACACTCAGGAATGGGAGGGAGTGTCTCATCTAACACTTCAGGTTTAATTGCTAGGACATTCACCATAGGAAGGCTTGGGGTTGGTCCATCTATGAGAGAAATATCCAAACTAAGTTGATCAAGGGGATAATGATACTTACGATAGGCCTGCATGAGCTTGGTGCAAGCCTTTCTCTCCTTGAATAGGTTGCATGTCATAACATGAATGAAACAACACTCAAAATTGGACTTGGCCATCCTAGAAGTCTCCATGAGAGACACATAGAGAGAGCCTACACTTTGATGGGCAAAACACGACACAAGGGGTAGCTCAACATTTAGAGAGACATCCTAGAAGATGTCTCTAAAAAAATATGGACCGGCTTGGTGTCATGAATTATAAGAGGGATTCAGCTAATGCATGGTGGAATCTAAAGGAATGAATGCTAACCGATACTTAACTAGGTCAAAATGTTCATCCTTGAGGAAGTGATATTTAGAAATTGGGGTGTCTAAGAATATATAAACCCCCATGAAAAGACAATCAAAACCTTGATTGAGTTATTTGTCTTTGCGTAAAGCAATGCCTAGGGATCTAGGTCAGCCTCCAAGGTGTGAACCTCACCTTCGTGCACAAACTTCACCATGTGAAATGTGGTCGATGTGACAACTTGCATGGTAGCAATCCAAGGATGGCCAAGAATCATGTTGTATGAAATATCAAGGTCTAACACATAGAACTTGATTCTAACAATCTTGGGGCCAAACTTGACCCAAAACTTCATGTTCCCAATCGGTATAACTATGTCATTTTTAAAACTGACATAATTATGGCAAGAATTGGAGAGTTTCTTTCAACTGATCTCGAGCTCATTAAACACATGTAGGGGTATGATGTTCAACATATTTCTTTCATCGATAATGTACCACTTGATGTGATAATCATATACAAAAGTCTCGATGTAGAGAGGGAAATGAGCCCTCTTTACAAGAACTGAAGTGTTTGGCAAAAATATTGGGTGAAAAGATAAGATGGGAGGATAAGGGTGCTTGTGTGTTTCAGAGTTGAACAAAACTTTGATATATTCACATAGTAGAGCCTCACGAGGGAGACCAAGATCATTGAAAATGAGACCCCTTTGCTTAAGGAAAATCCAAATAAGGTCCCAAATGGAGATCCTAGTTGAGAGACCCTATAACTCCTCTATGATGGAGTAAGGATGTTGTCTAGCTTGGGGAGGAATGTTATGCTTAAAGTCAAATTTGACTTTAAGATTCCTTGCCATTGTGGGTTGGACTAGGGGTCCAACACCATTAGTCACTCCAACAAGGTTGGTGTCCCGATCAGATCACATGTTGACAAAGCACTCATACCTATTAGAGGCTTAGTCGATAGCAGTAACAACCTTACTACTCTCACACTTGGATTTCCCTCTTGGGTTAGCCTGGAAAGATGAGTTAGCAGAGGTGGAATAGTAAAAAGGGGAACATGAGGCCTTAGCCTTTGATTTCTTCTTTTTTTTTTATTTTTATTCTTCTTGTCATGGTTAGGTAGAGGCTCTTTAAAAACATTCAACTTGTGGTTGGGTTTTGCAAGAGGAAAAATCTAAGACGGAAGGAAGCCTTGTGCACCACACTTTTGGGTGGCATAATTTTTATCCTCATACCCCCTCATCCGATGGAAGTTAAAAAACTTGGTGGGGTCATAAGGAAACATTGTCCATTGTTTTTTGTGCTTGATTCAAAATCCTTCTTTTTAGTTGGCTTCTTACTTAAAGCATTGACCTCATGACTATCCTTCTTGTCCTTCTTTTTGGGAGGAGAATCAATGACACCATCATTAGTCGCATTACGATTACGATCGTATGAAGATGATGAATTTTGGGAAGGTACAGGATGCATGTCCACACATACCTCAAATACTTAAATATTTAGACACTCATTAAAAACTTCATCATAAGAGGTAGGTTCACGCTTGAGGACTTCAAGGTGAACCTCCTATCTTAATGCTCAAGTGAACATATCATAAAGTTGGTCATCTAAAAACCTAGTCCTACACGTATGAATAGTTGAGCACCATCTATGCACAAAATTAAAGTTCAAATCACCCTTGGCCTACACTATATAAGTGAGTGATTGGATGCTAAGGTTAAAAGGCCTGGAGATATCCAAATATTAGAGGAATTCATCTAGAAAGAGCTAGAAACTACAAAGAGAATTTGGTGATAGATTCTAAAACCAAACAAGATCTTTCGCTTGTAGAGAATGAGCAAAGAGTTTCAACATCATGTCTTTATTTTGTTCCCAATCCATACATGCCATCATGAATGTCATGATATGCTTCGTAAGACTGGAGTCCCACATCCCATTGAACTTAGGTAGTTCAGGGATAGGAGTAGGAAGGGTAATAGCATGCACCTAAGGGGCTAGAGGATTCTGATGGATATCCTCATAAGCATGGTTGATAGCAAGTTGGTGATGAAATCTGAGAGGGGGATCGTGATGGTGATAATGTTGCCTATGCCCATAGGCATCACCATAACCATGACCTCAGGGAAGATGATGTTGGGGAGGTTCTTGATGAGGAGGATGCTCATGACAAAAATCATCTCTATCATGGGGTGGAGAACAGCCACAAGAGGTGTGATGGTCCCTATAGGTATGATGGGAAGACGTGGTATACTCCTGGAAATGATCATAATAACCAAGATATCCATGGTGTTGGTCACGTGTCATCACATAAGGGTTAATTGGTGGTTGTTGATGCTCTCGATATGCATCCTATGGATCTCTAGTCTACAAGTGGTAATCGAAATCAGCATGTTCATCAGAGACTCTAAAATAAGGACTAGGAGGATGGAAGGCATACCTAGGCTAGGGACACCTTGCTAAGTTAGAATACCTATGACCCATAGCATGGATATGAGGGTGTTCTTGCTCTAGAGTCTCCAACTAAGAAAGAGGTAGGGAACTCATGTGAGAATTGGTTGAGGCACTTGACACTGAGTGGGTGCGGGATCTATTTCCCAAAAAGGCACACTATCGATTCCCAAGAGGAGAAGGAAGAACTTCATTCACATGAATATGTCTATGAAAATCATTAATGATTGAACTTAACTCTTCAAGCCCTAGTTGCGCAAGGATATCCTCATCACCATGAATGGGTGAATGAGGCATGGCATGAGGCTGAGATAAAACATCCTCAGATGAGTGAAGCTCAGATTGGTGAAAAGGAGATTAAGTCCATTGGTTATAGTCCTACCAATATTGTTCCCTTTCGAATGCAAAAGGGTGTAGACTACCATGTTGGGTCAATGGAAGCTCTTGGGTCATATGGTGTCTATGGTGGTCCATTACAAATGAAGCTTGCTCATTAATGACCTTAGGGATGAGACCTTGAATCCATTGATATTGGCATCCCAAAGGTGGGAGATTGGCCATGGATGCAATGATGAACGAATAACATGGAAGACAACATAAATGACAAACTGCTAGAGAACCAATCGAGAGAAAGACACAAAACCAAAGTAGGAGAAAATAACCAAGGTGAGAGGTAAAACACAACTGAAAGCAAAGGCTAAAACTAACATAGGGGATGTGGCTCAGAGATATCTAAATAAGATAGAACTAATGTGAAACCATATGTGAGGTCCCATCAAGCGTGCCATAATGTAGCTCCAAGAATCTGAATAGAACCACTAGTGTTTGCAAGGGTGCTAATATAAACCGCTTAGAAGCTAGAAGGCTCAGAGGTTCTATGTGCTACATGAGGTCTATAGTGGCTATTCGGTTTGCCATCTTACACCAAGATATAGACAGACTTGTAAACTAGGTTGGGGTTACCCTGAATAGACACACAAAGTGTGCCAATTACTCTAACATGTCCAACTATAGTGAGGCAAGTAGCTAAGAATAGACTATGTATTGCATAAACAAAGCGAGAACAACAATGGCGAATGAAGAGAAATAACTAACAAAAAGTAAATCTAGAAGCTAAGGTACTTTGAGGCCAATTGAAAAATATTTTAAGAAATAAATATGTTTCCAATAAAGGGTTCAAGAGCATGCCTATTCTAGATTTGAGTCATCCTTCTAATTCAATACTATTGTTTTTTAACAATGCAATGTTCTAGTTTAATAAGAGAGAGGGTGTGTTTAAGCAAGTTTTCTAGGTTGTTTTGAGCATGTATATCTCTACTATGCAATGAGGAAGGGTTTCAAAGAGAGAAATGGTATGTAACAAAAGAATATTTCAAGCAATGAAAGTATTATTTAAATATATAAATGCAATAAACTTTGGAAGCTACTATAAGCAATATACAAAAATAAATATTTCACTAAAATAGTTCAAAACCTAGCATATACACTACACAAACAATGGAGTTTTACTTTGCATATAAAATTTCCCTTAGATCAAGCTCAAAGATGAAGTTCAGAGGTTCTACCAACCAGGAATCTAAGCTAGGAAGTAATGCGGGAGGAAGACCAAGCTATGTGCAAGTTGAAGTCCAAACCAAGAGCCAATAGTAAAGGAGGAGGTGAAGTAAGAACTTGAAATGGTGTAATAGATCCAACCAAGTACACAAATTAGGTGCAATGCCAAATGTAGGAGCTTGAGATCAAGCCACAAGAAAATAGGAACAACTGAGAGCAGCAATGGAGTCTCCAAGCAAGAGTGTAGCAGTATACGGGATTCTCTATCCCCAATCAAGCTCAAGAGTGCCAATAATGAACCAAGAGAGATTCAAGAAGGCATGAGAGTCAAGAGAGGGAATAAGAATCAATAGAGGATGTAATGAGAAGAGAGAGGCTCAAATGAATGAGAAAGAGGCATATATCCACACCCAAATTTACCAAATGACCTAAAACTAGTTGTTTTTGCCCATTTGACTTCACTTTGAGGATTTTTGACACATTATACCTAGGTTGCATGTTTCCTTCACACAAGCCATGTCTTGGGTCAAACTTGGTCCTGGGTTGGTCAATAGGCTCTCGGGAGGACCCAGGAGGTCTCCAAAAAGGCATGTCTTGTGTGCAAAAGGCCCAATATGAACTAGGGATGTAAGGAGGGTACGAATATGATGTAGGAGAGGTCCAAACAGGTGGTGGATGTTTCAAAGTAGGATGTTTAGGGTTGGTACTTTGCACGTGAGCTGATGTATAATCATAGGGAGGAGTAAGGTAACAAGAATATGATTACAGATAGATCTATATGAAAGGTCAATTTTTTTTAATTCTTACAAGTTATACTATCCAAAATTATTTCTAAAAAAGAGATTATATGACATGATAAACTTGTATTCAAACAAAATAATTAAATTATAATCACTTTGTTGAATATGATGTCAATATGGGCATTTGATTATTAATTTTATCCAACTAAGACACACATTTTATCTTATTTGTCCTCGAGTTGGATCTATTTTATTCTATAGTTGGATCTCTTATTTTTCCTCTAGTTGGATATATTTTATTATTTAGTTGGATGCCTATTTTGTCTTATTGTTGAAACTTTATTTGGTTCAATCAATGCTTCCTAGATGGGACAAATTCATTCCCCCACTTGGGTGAATTCATTATGTATTTTTAAACTTGGAACATGAGTTATCACTCAATTTACTTGTTTAGATGGACATGAGTTATCACCCACTTCACCTTTTTAAGTGGGATATGAGTTGGTGCTTACTCCACTATGAGTGGCCCATACTCCACTATGAGTTGGTGAGGTCATTAATGCTATGTGCGTTATAGTTTTTATTGTAAATTTGTGGTGCATATTGTTATCTCTCTCTTTTTGTTCTAGGTATTCACAAAGGAAGACCAAACATATAATTTTAGTTTTGAATTTATTTAATATAGTTTATGTTAAACAATTTAACTTACAACACAACTAGTTTGACAACTAGTAATTCTAGAACAATTTTTTTGATACATAGCTTCAATTTGAGAGAAATAAATATAATTTTCACTCCTTCACACATTCAAAACGGTCATTTGGTATCAAATCTATATTTAATCAAGTCTTGGAAGGTGTTTTCAAGCCATTATTAAAATAAATAATGGCTTCATTGAGTTCTACTTTTATGAATATTCATGTTTTCAAAGGTGACAACTTTGAGTATTATATAGATCAATTGAAGATAATATTTGTGTAAAAATGAGTTTAGAAGAATGTTCTCCATGGGTATACACCACCTCAAGATTAGAATATATTGCCACAAGGTTTTTTTTTAAAAAATGATGAATAAAAAGGAGATGCACAAGCTTTCTTCTATATTCAAAGTGCCATAGACTCAAACATTTATCCAAGACTTACAGGCTATAAGTATGCTCACGATACATGGACTACCTTGGAGACTTCATGTCAAAGATCTATTAATGTAAGAGAAGAAAAACTCTAAACTCTTAAAATGAATTTTAAGTATTTGATAATGTCATATTGTGAAGGAGTAGGAGATTATTACATAAGGGTAAATGATTTAGTTTATAGAATGAGGGTTTATAGAGAGACTATCTAAGATAGTGGTATACTAAGAAAGATTTGAGATATTTAAGTGTAATATGGTTGCCTATTATGATCACTCTTTAAGATTATAAAGACGTGAACACTATAAGTGTTGATGATTTAGTGGGTTTTCTTTTGTCTCGTGAAGACAAGATGAGACTATATGTAGGAGATTTAGAACATGGTTTAGAATAAACACTTGAAACCAAGGTAAGGGTTTCAAATAAAAAAGAGAAATAAAAATTAGAATTGAGGGAATTTTTAAAACTCAAATTCAAAGAGAAATCTGAAACTAACTTCACATATAAAAGTAAAAAATATTTCTTGTCATTACTGTAAAAAACTAGGGCATATGATTAAATATTACAGGAAACTAGAAACTAAGAATCAAGCCAATCGAGAAAGGGAAGAGAAGAATTTTCAAGTTAAACAAAGTGAGTTTCAAGAGGGATTATATTATTGTCACATATGTTTTTTGGGAATAGAGGAAGAAAATATTTTTGTCTTTTGATTTAACATGTTTAAATCAGGTTACAAGTCACAAAGATGATTTCACCAAATTAGATGACTCCTTCAAAAGCCATGTGCAATTAGGAGATGGACAGCGCATCCATGTTGAAAGAAATGATAGCATGAAAATAACCATAATAAAATATAAGGGTGATAGAATTGATCAAAATATCATACAATATAGTGATGAAAGTAAGGCATACAAGTTTTATAATCCTACCAATAAATCTACAATTGTTTCTAGGGATTGTAATTATTTTAAAAATGAGGTGTATGTTGATTCTAATATGTAGATATAAAATTCATAAGTGAAGAGGTTCATTCTCTTGAAGTTGATTTTGAGGGCTTACAAAGTCTTGCATAAGTTTCTAGTTCAATAGGAAACAATACTAGCTCTTTGCAATAGACTAGTCATCCTCTACATCAAGTTTTAACATTAAACAAGAACAAGTGTTTGTTGAATCCTCATCCATCCAATCAGATTTTGGATCAGAATTATGAGAGAAGAATAAAAATACTAAAAAATTATAAATATAACTTATTTAATGATTCTTATGATGAAAATATTATGTTTGCATTATCATATGTGACTAGTAAACCCAAAAGTTATGCAAAGCTAGTCAAAATAAAAAATGGGTTGATGCTATGAAAGTAGAGATGGATACAATTGAGAGGAATGATACATGAACTAAAATTCATCCTCAATTGAATATGTATGTTATAATTTCATTACTTAATGGAGTAATTAAAGAAGAAGCATATGTGGGACAGTCACAAGAATTTGAGCTAAAGAGCAAATAATTTTGTGTATATAAGTTGAAGAAGACTCTTTATAAGTTGAATCAAGCTCCAAGAGCTTGGTACTCAAGAATTGATAGCTGGTTATTAAATTAAAGGTTTATAATAGGTCAAAATAAATCAACTCTTTATATACAAGTATTGAATTCTAATGTTTTATATGTTTGTCTCTATGTAGATGACTTGATATTTATAGATTGCTCTATGAAGATGTTGAATAGCTTCAAGGAAGCTATGAAATCAGATTTTAAAATGATTTATTTTAAACTTATAAATTAATTTTTTGGCATTGAATTCCATCAAAAGAAAGAAGAAGTATTCATTTTTCAATCCAAGTATGCCTAATACATGCTAAAGAAGTACAATCTTCAAGATTTGAAGCCTATTGATATTTTCACCAAAGGATTGTTGTAGGAGATTCAAAGGAGACTTAAGGAGAAGATATACATTTCTTATATTTTTATCAAAGGGGATAATGTTGAGTATGATGCCAATATAGGCATTTGATTATTAATTTTATTCAACTAAGACACACATTTTATCTTGTTTTTCCTCTAGTTAGATCTCTTTTGTCCTATAATTGGATTTCTTATTTGTGTTGGATATATTTTACTCTTTAGCTGGATGTCTTTTTTGTCTTATAATTGGACCTTTATTTGGGCCAATCAACGCTTCCTAGATGGGATAAATTCAATCTTCCACTTGGGTGAAGTCATTATGTATTTTTAGGTGGAATGTGAGTTGTAACCCAAGTCACTTGTTTAGGTGGGATATGAATTTTCACCCAGTTCATCTTTTTAGGTGGGATATGAGTTGGTGATCACTCCACTATGAATGACTCACACTCCACCATGAATTGGTGAGGTCATCACTCTACTATGGTTTAGTGCTCACTCCACCTCTTCTTCCTATATGCATGTAATTCTCATCTAGCTTTTGTAATATAATGCATTTTTTTAAATTTTGAATTCATTTTAGTTCTTAAAAATTTGTGGTGCATAATGTCATCTTTTATTTTTTGTTATAGGTATTCACAAAGAAAGACCAACAAGTATATAGTTTTAGTTTTGAAGTTATTCAGTACAGTTTATGGTCAACAATTTCACTTACAACAGAACTAATTTGACAACTAGTAATTTTAGGACAGTTTTGTTGATATATAACTTCAATTTGAGAGAGAAATAAAGCTGATTTTCACTCCACACATTCAAAACCTTCACACTTAATAAATTCAAACCCAATTCATTTTAGGAACTAAATTATGTGTTTGATAGGCATCTTTCTTATAAAGAAAAACTTATCCATAATGTGTAAACCCTTTTATTTATTTTGATTTTCTTAAATCTAAATGTTCACATTATTTTATTTTATTTATTTATTAGTAATTAGTATGTAAAATCTTATTTTGATGTGCACATTAATTTTTGAATGGAAAATGATGGTCATATAATTTTTTAGACCGATATTTACATTTTTTTGCAGTGTACAATTTTGAATTTCAAAATAGATTTTGAATTGATCTACTATAAAATATGTTGATGATAAACATTTAAATAGTGTTCCAATACTCTTGTGACCTATGTGACAAGTTATGATTGTATTTTATGCATTATTATTGAATACAAACTAAACAACTATTAATTTCACTTTATTTTTAAATTTGATACTTTTATGAGCATGCCATATCACATGTATTGGATCACATGTACTAAATCGTATCACATATGTTAGGTTCTCTTCCCTATTCTATATTATTAAGTTACGCTTAATTAAACTTTAAAATAAGTGGTATATATTTTATCAAGCTCACACCAATTTTAAGCTTAGTTTTAAAATTTTACGAAATGAATTAATAATATAAGATAATATGATATTATTAATATTCATGATATGCCAACATTGACACCATGTGGACGAGGGGTTATGATCAAAGTTTATAGCTTGACAACATGTTCTTGTGCCATGACTAGATTGTTGGTCATGATGCAAATCTTTGTTGATGACAATGTGTAAGCGATTACCAATGATAGTTTTGTAAATACTCAGTAGATCTCATGAATGATATTAACATTTATCTACAATAACTACAATTGTTAAAGTATTATGGAATTGTTTCTTAGTTGAAATTAAAATCTAAAACATGAGAAGAAATAAAGTTCATTATAAAGGAATGCTCTACGAGAAAAATTGATATATTCCATAAGCAAATTCAATACTCCATTGGGTTGTAATTTGCAAGTGACACTCAATTATTGAAGTTATTATATAATTGAAAGATAAACTATTACAGAATATCCAAAAAATATCAAAAGAGAGTATTTACTAACATATATATTGTAAATATATTTATTTAAAAAAATATGAGATATAAATTTTGAGATGCATATTTTGAATTTTGTTATATATTACATTTTTATTGATTTTTATAATTTATTTTAATTTTTTGTTGATTGATGATAGATAATTTTAATTTAGTTGTATTAGTCTTTCGGGTTTGAAAAAATATATATGAAAAAGGTTTTAAATTATGTTTTATATTCATGATGTCACGATTTTTCAATCATTTTTTCGAAGAAAGAAGAATTTTTTTGTATGATGGTCAAATAAATATTAAATTTAAAGTGAAAATAATCCTGTGATGACTAAATAGATGTCAGATTTAAGATCAAATATTTTTATAACATCTTAAATTATTATGTACTTCACCACCACCTCCAATTACCATTATAAATTATGCTTATCAACATGATAATAACATTAAATATAATGTAATACTTGATAAAAACATGTACTAATCAATTCTAGGCTAGAAGTAGTTTGTTGTGTACCCCCAAACTAGTGATCGAACTTAAAGGGTTGGTCTTAATTTCAAGTTGAAGTGTATTTATTCATGGACAACCCTTCCATGATGAAAAGTTATAAGAAATAATTGCACTTCGATTAATAAGAGTAAATTAAGTACACACGTCACTAAAAGTATGTTAATTAAAATATCATTTATAAATTTTAATCACTAAAAAATATGCTAAAGATGAGGGTCATTGAACCTTTTCAATTTAATAATATCAATCTAAGGTAGTGTCTAAAGTTGTATACAACACAATTTGTCCTTCTTCCTTGGGTTGAATGGGCTCATGCTGCGCCTTTGGAATAGGACTAGAGACAATCAAATCAAGAAACTTTAGAAATGTTAAAATGCTTCAAATTCTCATTGATAAAAAAAAGTGTTTACAATAACTTCAACAATTGAATATTAATCTAACCTCTTTTCTGCAACAATAACTCTGACTTCCTTCTAGAACTAGAAGGTTGTATTTATAATATAACGTCTTCACATAAATTTTTATCTTGATTAACATCATAACAAATCAAGTTTATATCTTTATTTAGATTTACATTTTTTGAAAAATAACACAAATCTCCACTTTTTTAGGAGAAAAGAGTGGAGAGTGTTGGATTCTAACTATCTTTTATTTTCTTTGCTTGAAAATTAGGCATATCTTTTAATAGTCCTAGATTCATGGATACGAAACTACGTACTAACATACTATAAAAATTTTGCATACTTTTGGAGGTGCCATTTATATGCAATACACTTGCATAAATGTTAAATATACATGGCATAGTAATATTTATCCAAATATAAGTCTATAGTACTTAGCAGCTACCTATGTGAACACTCGCGAGCTGCCTATGCAAACAATTCAAAACTTTAATACCTTAGGGATGCCATATTCCAAAGTTTATCTAAAACTGCTCATAAGTTAGTCCTCAATGTTATATCCAATACTCAAACACGGCCTTTTTGTCTTTGTGTCTTGGTTTGACCTGCATATATAGATTTTTGCATCTATTTTCTAAGAAATGTTTAAAAATTGTCAAAAAATCAGACCACAATGACTTCTAATAAATATGATACATATATTATATATTTCACTCTAAACAAACTATAAGTAGTCAAAAATTACATCTAATTCCACTTTAAGGGTTGACAAATGGAGGAAAAAAGAGGTTATTTCTACGATATGATGAAGCATATTATGGCCTCATCAAGGACTCGAAAATTTGCATTTATATAGGACTCTAGAGTTGTAAGGCTTCAAAATTTTAAACTCAAGAGCTACTTTTATATGGGACTTTGGAGTTGCTTTTATATTGTATCATGTGAGTATATTTCCTTTTAAGAAGACCTTCATGTGTGTGGGGAACATATGGATCTATTGGTCTAGTGGAAGAGGCTTTCGAGCTTTTATATGCTTCCATGCATCATGAATAGAATTCCAATCTACCTCATTTAGAGCATGAGGTGCATAAAGGGAGAGAAAAAATAACATGTCCAATGTGTTCAAAGAAATTCTATATCTATCATCGTTATATATCATGTTTAACTAATCATTTTCTTTTGAGACATTTTATAGCACTTCTTTGAACAGGGTATACTCATTGGTCACCATTGTAGGCAAGCCCCAACATTTCTCTTCTTTTCTGAAGCATTTCTCCCTTTATGTTAGATAGACACCATGATTAATGTTTCAGGCACTACTTTGGCCTATATATTTACTTTACACTATCGGCATAGCTCCTATTAGAACAAAATGGAGAGCTGAAAATGAAATATATTTTTATTTTTGAAATTTTGTAGAAGACACTTCAACAACAACTCCACAATTTAGTGTGTTTATCCTTACTGGTACTAGGAGAAGTGACCTAGGGAAAACTAACATTGAGTGATATTTTAATCTATTAAAAAATGAATGCAATTTCATTTCAACTAAATTAAGTTCAAATACTATCATCAAATACATAAATTGGCACATAAGTGCCACTTTCTCAATAGACAAAGACAATGCGTCAGGAAAGCAGTTTGGAGCTCTTGTTTTAAAGTTTGACATTTCTTGTGCTTCAACATACCTCCAACTTTAATTTTCATCATCAAAGAAGCTATCGATCAAGGCCTAAATAAAATGTATAGCTTTAACAAAATACAACCTTATTCTATTGAATCAAACAAAAATTTGATTGATTTAACCTTTCTTAGTCGAATCAAACCCTAAAAGTTCATTTATATGTCTAGTCCTGACAAACAATCGTCTAACTATTATTTTTTGATGCACGAATAAGCAAATAAAAAGATAAAACAAAATTCACTACTCCCTCCCAATATTTAACCACACACACATTAAATGACAAAATAAAAAAATTAAGATCTTAAAACAAAAGTAACTAAGGGCAGCCTATAAGCATGTAACCATACATACCTATTAAATTCCAAATTAGCCAATAGTAAATTTGTTAGCCTTTGCTCTGCATCTCGACCGTCCCTTTCCCCTTCCATGGTCGCACAATCAAAACTTATGATCTTCTACTAGTAGTGCTAATAAAGTGCAGAAAGCCTTAAAATTTCATGGGTTTTCACAATGGGGCAGAGCAAGATTAAACCGAGTTTATTAATATGGTGTAAATTTTAAGAGCACCAAAGATCTATTAAATAATCATTAGGTGTTCCCTCATTGTCTGGTAGCTCGTATCAGTGGAAACTATATGCCTAAATTTAGTTCCACCTAAGATCATATCTTTCAAAATCCCAATCCTATCAGTGTTATCACCAACGATCCATAGATACCTAATAGACTGCCAAAAACCATAATCGTTTGACGAATATTTAATGAAATAACCCTACTTTTTTCATTAATTAAAAAAAATTCAACTATGACATTTAAATTCTGATTTTTTTATAGGCTATATTTGAACTTTACTTCTAAGACAGGTTTGAACCCCTTAGACGAGTTGTGACAGGTTCAATATTGATCGATGCCCCAAACAAAAATCTCTTAATACAATGTGATGATTTATTTGTACATAAATACTATGCAAATATGTAAGTTGTGGTCCTATTCCTATAAGTGCTACATTTTATATTATAAAATAGATTAATTATGTAACCTAAGGCGTACTTAGTAATTGATAACTCGTTGTTCTTTTATAATTCTTTTTATCATTAAAATATGCATCACTTTACTTTATCAGTGTTATTTTATATATTTTATTTTCATTTTTCTATGTATAGGTGATTGATTCAAATTATGCATGACTACTTATTTTTTTGACTTTTAATGGCTTGAAACCCTCTTTGTATTTATTTATGCCTTTCCCTACTTTGCATTTATGGTTCCCTAGGCCCATTTCAAGACAAGATGTATGATTTTGGCTCCATTGCTTATTTTCTTCCCTAACTCAGATGGGCCCATCTACCTCTTTCTACTTTTCTCATTTCTAGTCGTAATAAGGTTGAGATGCACTCCAATTTCATTAGAGTTTGAATTTAGTCCTTTATATATAGACAAGTGAGATAACTCATTTGAAATGAAGAGGGACACATACATCACAATTAACATTATTGGATACATGTGTAGCACATTATATTTTTTGCACCTTATTTCTAGTTCTAGGGATCTGATAAATCATTGGTTCTTCTAACACATACCCCTTAATTTATTTTTATTGACACTTGAGGTCAAGCAAAACCAGTGCATTACAAGAGGCCAGGAGTTGATGGTCATAAAAGTAGGGCAAGGATTGAAAGAACAAAAGTGGGTGAATAGGTTTGGAAGATTTGGTTTTAACTAACAATCCTTGACCATGAGCGTTTGTATGGTTCGGACAACCTATTGAGAGTTTTTATATGGTCATAGCGGCAATTCTTAATCAATTTCATATGTTATTATGACAAATGTAACACGTGGCAAATGCATGTGGATAGGTTTATATTATGATGGTTCATTTATAAATGACTCAAAAGCCCTTGCAAATTTTTCTAAACAAGATCGGATCTCTTTATTTCTCTCTATCTGATTATTGACTTATTGAGCATTATTTTGTTGCAATTTGATGTGTTTATGATTCTTAAATAGACATAGAAATATTTTATACATATGTTTTGGTGAACCTAACTATAGTACACCTCCTAAGGTTTCATCCTTTGTGATTCCCTTTGTCTTATGTCTCCCAGGTCTTTATCTTTTGGTGGATCCATTTTGTGTATGTTCATATAACTATTTGTATTGTGTATCCCTAAGGTTTTAGTACAAATTATCATATTTATTATTTAAAACCCTAGGCTTTGGTCACTAAATTTTATTTTTGTCTATCTTGTATGTGTTCAAATTGCTTGAAATTTTTCTTTGCAATGGATAGGAAAAATGCCTTTGCCAATAACGATCTGAGATATACTCATAGCTATAATTTTTCTTCTTCTTAAATCCATAATTACATTGTGTAAAACCCTAACATCTTGTTAGAAATTGTTTCAGATTATCCCCACATACTAAATGTTATTGGAAATCATGCCAAACGCACCATGTCTTGATTAGAAAATCCCAAATATCTTGAATCCCTTTCCAATATTGAAAACATGCTTAAATTGCAAATGTATGATATAAATCGTAACCCTTATTTTCATTTGTTAACATTATATGCCTTGTTTCCTAAAATCTTAATAGGTTGTGCCCTTGAATAGTATAATTTTTTTAATCTTGAATTCTTTCCAAAAATTTCCTACTTTGGTCAAATTATTCCTTGAATTTTCTAATTTAATTTTGGTCCTAGAGTTTTATATGGAATCAAAGTTTGAATTATATGTGAACTTAGATGTATTCTAATTTAATTTTGCTCCTAGAGTTTTATAGGGAATCAATGTTTGAATTATATGTGAACTTAGATGTATTATTACAATTACAATCACACAAATCTTATATATATATATGTGTGTGTGTGTGTGTGTATATATATACGTATATATACATATATATATATATATATATACATATATATATATATATATATACATATATATATATATATATATATACATATATATATATATATATATACATATATATATATATATATATATATAAGTTCACACATAATCCAAACCTTGATTCCATTACTAAACTTGCAAATGATGGTAGGAGGCATATCAACATAGTGTCTCATGTGCAGAAGTTTGCTTCCCACATAAGGGATAAATAATGCATGATGACATTTTATGAAGTGTATCATACAATGCAAAGGAAAAAAAGGGCTCAAAAAGTTGTAGTGCGAGAAATTCCTCCAAATCTTCCACAAGCTCTTAGGTTCAAAGTGCATGCAAAAGATTATGATATTATGGAACAACTTCAAAACACCCAAGAAAAAATCCATCTTTGAATTACTCAAAAGATCAACCATTTACAAGGAGTTTTTTTTTAGAGCTTTGGAAGAAACTAATCTATCAAGTGATGTTTGTCCTTCTCACTTTGCTACAATTTTTAGATATTTAAAAGATTGTGAGAAACCAATAACTTTTAAGAATAAAGAAATATCACCAAGTGATATTGTTGATCAAAATTTATCTTGAGAAATTTATGTGGGTATTGGTAATATAGGGGGAAAAAAGGTGCTTGGAGATGATGGTTTATGATTTAACATTTATCATGAAAGTTTTATTCAAAAAGCTTGGTATAAATAGAGATGCTTTGATTAAATCAAATGTGACTATAAGAGAGTTTGATAACCAAGGTAGGAGTGTTATTAGTACAATTACATTGAAATTATCTTTGGGATCAAAAACATTATATATGTTGTGTCATGTCGTGCCCAACAACTAGACTTATAATACTTTGTTTGGGAGACCTTGGATTCATGTTATGGATGTTGTACCTTCTATTTTTCATGGATGATTAAAATTTCAACATAAAAATATAATTTATACAATTCCAACTAATAAGAAGCCTTTCCAATTTGCTAAATGATTGAATCTCAAGTGAATCTTGTGCCTCATTTGGATCATAAACAAGGAAATATTCTTAAGCATAAGTATGTAATTCCAATAAAATAGGAAATAACACGTTTGGAAAAGTAGAGATGCAATAAAGATAATCAAGGCAATGATTTAGAATATGACTTTGATAAAAAGTTAAGAAAAATAATTTTCACTCCAATAGTTATGGTTGAGCATACTTCATATATGGATATATTTGGTGTTGGTTCTCTTTATACAACTCCCTAAACTTGAGGTGCATGTCTTATATTTGTCACTTACCACACTAATTAACAACTCTATCACCTTCTTCATGAATTTTCCAGTGATTGGTGACAATTGGCCTCGATCTAGCTACACCATTGCGTTGGGCTCAAAAAATGCTTATGTTAAAAAAAACTCCAAACTGCACTATATGTTCAAGATATCATGATTTATTTATTATGCTCTACAAGAATGAAGAAAAACTTTTGTATGACAGTCAAATGGACATCATAATTAAGGTAAAAATTGTCCTATGACAATGAAATGAATGTTAAATTCAAGGTGAGATATTTTTATTAATATCTAACACTATTTGCCAGGAATCTAGAACAACAAACATGCTCTGATTCCACTGTTAGGACCTAGGAAGCACCATTGATTACCATGTACAAGCAACTAAATATGCGGAATTTAACCAGAAGCAACAAGTAACTAGAATTCAGAAATAACACAGAATATGAGAGACAATACCCAATTGTATTAATACTCTTCCAGAAAGAAATACAACAAAGAAGATGCTACAGTCTTCTTCCTTACACACCTCTAGGGGTCCCACACCTCTAGGGCATAAACAGTAAATCTCTTCAAGAGTTATCTCTCTTGTAATATCAATTACAAACACATCTCAACACACAGAGCTGTCAACCAGTCAGTAACAAAACTGTCAGTACACTGAGTACACAACGCACTCCAAGTACACAATCGTACTTCAAGTAGATCTCCCTGATCTTGCACCTTGCTGTGTTGCTCGTCACCTTTGACCTTGCTATCCTGCAGATCCTCCTTAGACTTTGCACACACAAACACCTGCAAATCAATGATCTTACTTACACGTGTAGATCTCCAAACCTGGCCTTGCACACCTGCCGACCAAGATCATACACACATGAAGAACCCTTCCGATTCTCCAAACCAGCACCCCTATGGATCTTCTATCAGAACTTGCACAACCTGCAGCTCTACCTAATCATACACACTCGGCACCCCTGTGAAACTAGGAACACACCTTGCTCTCTTCACTTTGAAGGAGCTAACCTTGCTCTTACTCAACTAGCACAAATTACAATACATGCCAATGGGTCTATAAATAGATCCCATACTAAACAATAACTTAGACTTATAATTTACAATAATTAGACACGCAGCTCAAGACTTGAAATAGCCTTTACATGCAAACAATCGGTTCAACAAACTAACAGTTCATGCAACGAGCAGTTCTGGAACCGCACAGGTGACTGACGTCGGTCCCTGTCTGACTGGAGATGACCGACGTCGGCCAACTCCTGTCGATGTCGGTTGCCCTTCTATTCACCCCTGACTGACGTCGGTTGGCTTGATCGACGCCGGTGTCCCTGGAACTCAGCAACCTCCTCCATGTCTGCATACAGTGAAGCTTTTAGCTCCACAACCTAACACTATTACACTCATTACTCCCAACCTCTCGTCTATCAGTGTAGTTACGTCTCTCGACGTGGTGGAAAAAACAACAATAAGAGTTGAAAGTAAACAACCAATGAAAGGCAATTGTTATTTCATAGGTAATAATAGTAGAAGTGTTAGTTTCATACAAAGTAAGCTAGAGAATTATAGATATGGATTGAGGCATGTACAAAAGTTAAAATTTAAAAGTAAAGGGTTGGAAATAAGAGAGAAAAGAGCAAGAGAACCAATCATTCCATTTACTCTTCTAAATAGGCAATGAATTAGTTGCAATAATAACCTTTGTTACATAATAATTTTGAAAATGGTTTTATATGAGGATTTTGAATATTATGGTGTATATATAAATTCTTATGAACACAAGGCAACATTAACTCCAAACCAACTTTTCACAAAAGATTGATTTCCCAACAAAATATGCGACCCCAAACATGGATACCTTTATAAAGTATGAATCCCTAACACAATTTCTAGGAGTTAATGTTGATTTACATTCTAGCTATCATGAGTCTATATATTCAGTGTGTGTGAATGAACATACTTATTTTAACAAGACAAAACATCCACTTGATAGAATCTCATGATCTAAATGCTTTGCCTAATTTACCTTATATGAAAGATAGATGATGATACATGGAGAATATAGTTGCAATAAAAAAATACTTGCTATCATATGTGGTGACATAAAATATAAGTTCTATTATGAATTATTTTGAGTTGTTTTGTTGTGGGATACTTTGGGTTTATGCTTGTTTGTTTTGAGTTGACTTGTTTGCTCGCTTATGTGGGGGCAACCCCTTATTTGCTTGTGTATGGGGCATATCATTTTCCTACCTTGGAAGACAAGCCTTTGAGAGACCCAGTCAATATTACACATTTGAGGAGCTCTATGCATGAACCTCACCTTGTTCCATGTTGTCATGTTTTTCCATACTCATATGGGGGCAACATGGAGGCAAAATCATCTGTTGTATTGGGTCTCCCTAGCATTATTTGAGATGCATAATTTATATGATATATGATGGTCTATGACACATACATAACATAATTCATTGTTGCCAAGAGTTTGCTATGATACAATAAATTTTCTATATCAATTTCAATGCCAAGGTTGTTATGATTCTCAATTGTTTTGTTTATGCTTTTGCTATGTTTCTTATTATAATATTTGTGCTTGTGTGCCTATCATATTACTTACCTTGCTCATTGTGTGTATATTCATGTTATATTGTTTACCATTTTCATTTTTCTTATGATCCTACTATGTTGCTTATCCAGTTCACTATGCTTATGTTCCTACCATATCACTTATCATGTTCATTATGCTTGTGTGTTAGGTTGATTATTACCTTCATTGTGATTGCTATGTTACCATGGCCCCATATCATACAAATCTTGTGCTTTGTTATATTGTCATGAAATTTATTATACAAATTTTGATACTCATTGCCAATGTGTCATGATCCATATCATGCAAATGTTGTGCTTTACCATTTTTCCATGATCCATACCATATGAATCTTGTATTTTATGTGGCCATAATCCTTATCATACATATATATTGGGGGGAAAATCCTATGCATGTATTATGTTTTTTATTACTATATCTTTGTGACTTAATAACTCACTCTTCCAAAAAAAAATCAATGAAATACTTGCTACAGTTGTTATATCTTGAGCCCTCAAAAGGCAAAATATCCTCATGCATGTTTCTCAAAAGGTATATCTTTGTGCACTACATTTTATGATGGTATGTTATGCTTAAATGATACATCTAATTTCTTATAAAATGTAAGGTTCATAGATTCACCTCATATCTCAATAGAGGGGCATATACACTAATTATAATTTTCAGGGCGATGCTTTAATTGCCAATATGACAAAACCCGAGGGCCCTTTGTTGCGTATCTAGGACAAAAAGGCACATGCATTGTCATTTTTGGTATTAAGTAGTTAGAATATCATCACTTGATGGCTATAGGGTTCTAACTTCAATTCCTACCTTACTTAAAGACCCACTACCTTAATGATTAAGATACTGTAAAAAAATTGGAGGACCATCATCTAACAATTAAAGGGTTCCAACTTCAATTCCTAATGGTTCATTTTTTTCCAAATATGGAGGCCATCACCAAACGACTATAAGGTTCTAATCTCACTCCATCTTTCCATCTCCTTTGACGGTATGAGAGACCCATAGAAATTATGCTACATACCAATGACAAAGGAGGTATTTTCTTAGCAATCAATTTTGATGTGATCTCTTGCACTAGATTTTTAGCATCCTTTGATATTTTTGTCCATTAAAAATATTCCGAGAAATGGTGAATCTTGAGAACTATTAGTATCCCTTATAAAAAGGAAGAATAAACCTCTTGGAATATATTAAGCAAATCCATCAAGTTCAAAATGTGATTAGATGTATAAATCACTTTTCCACGTAAGTAATTTATTTAACAATGGTTTCTTATGATTATTTTCAGGTAAAACTATTAAAGTATGATGTCTACTTTCATGATGTGATGCTCTTCATTCTTTTTTGTGAACCAAGCAAATTTGAAAGTTGCAACAAACTAGAAAAATTGTCTTTTCCTCCTACAAAAGAATTTTCACTAATGACATAATGCTTAGATTTAACACTGGATTAAATTCTTTACCATTTGTATTAAGAATGTTACGTGCAAGTTGGTGTTTTCCCTACTTATGAATGCTTACTTAATGATTTGTCCCTGTGCCAAATCAATATAATAGGGAACACAACAGGATGTTCTTTCAGTAACTTCAAATGACCAACCATGTGGTTCAATCAAGCTCTTTGTAAACTCATGCTTCAGGGAAATCAATAGATCTCAAGTATGTTGCATTAAAATTCAAATTACAAAGAATATGTGGCAATAACAACAACACCAAATGGTAACAAGCTTATCATGAATCCAATCATTGTGAAATAAAATTTCAAAATAAAAAGGCTTGTGATGATCCCTCTGGGTGTTTATAAGTTTATAACATCCATTCTAATGTAATTGGTTTAGCGCCATGTAGGTGTTGTTCAAGAAGACGTCGGCTCAACCCACTCTGTTTACTCCATCCCACTAGTTGCAATTTCTAACCCATGTCCAATCAAGCCCAATCCAAATAATGATGAAGAAAACCAAAGTCGATCTACTCTTAACTCGGCATAAATGAATCCAATCTCATTATGTAATGTCCCTCTTTTTGGTATAACTTGCTTATGGACCCTTAGCTTGGTTTGTTCCCACAAGGCTAAGGGAAAGAAAGAGGAGGGAACGTTGAAGGGGGTATTTTAAGAGCAAAAAGCTGAAAAGTACTTGAGTATTCTAATTTTCAATTGAGTTATGCAAAAAGTACTTTTGATCTAATTTTCCTTAAGTAGGGGACCTTTAAAGATCATGAGAACCTAAACCCTCAAAAAAGAATTTAAAAAATGGTAAAGTTGCTTATGATTCAAAGAACACATCCCTCCAACTTGGGCGCCACCCTTAGGGGATGATTATAAAAAACAATTGAGGATTCATTTGGAAGGGGATGCTTATTTTATATATTAAATCATTGATCAAGTATGTCAAGCTTGTTCATCACATGTTGAAGATGAAAACCTTCAAGTGTGTTAAGGGTTTGGGGATGATAACCTTGATACCTACTTTTAGGACAACTCTACTCAAGGGTTGTAGTTGTGCTTCAATTTTGCATGGTTTCATGCAAGTGGATTTACAAGGGTGTTTTTAGACATTACCTTCATCAAGACATGTTACAAACCCTATAGAGAGCTGGGTTTTAGACAAATTACAAGTCTTGAAGATTGACAACTTGCATTGGGAGGTTGATTGCTTGGTTTGGAACCATTCTCTTGAGTGGTGAATTGATTGGATCAAGAAGAAAACCCCTTTTGAGAGGGTTGCGCTACACGAAGACCCTTTTGAGTGTTTGAAGATTTATTAGCTAAAATATTCCATTTGGGTGACTTGTCTAGGGCTTCATAAAAGACAATTTGGTGATCAATTGGTGAGATGAAATATTATGATTTGTTTATAATTATTTCTGAAGTGTGGCGAATTGATTTGGGAAAGAAGTGAGCCTTTTTGGAGGGCTTTTGGACTCTAATTAAAAAATTTACAATTCTAATATTATCCCTGATTTATTTGGGATAAAATTACAATGTTTTCGAAGGTTTTTGAGAGCTAAAATTAAGATATTAATTTTAGAATTTTAGCAATTAAAATCAAAATTTAGACGATTCACTTAGAAGAGAAGTTGTAAGGGTTTGGGGTGCTTATAGACCCTGAATCATTGGGCAAATATTATCTTTAATATTTATGATATTTTCTAATAATTTCCAGCTTGTTGGTTGAGGGTTTTGACCTCATTTGATCACTTGATATTCACGATATTGTGAGGTGAATTTATTTGGTAATTTTCCAACTTGCTTGTGTGAATTTCTATTGTCTAGTGGCTATTTTGAGGGCCTAATTTCAAATTTATTTCGCTGGAACTAATTGTTGGTCTTACCTAATTTTGCAAACTATTTTTGAGGATTTTACATCAGGGTTGGCAAATGGGAAAGAAGGCTCCTCTTTGCTAAAATTTTGTGTATATATCTTCAACGAGTGTGAACATCATTTTCAGGTATTTATTACAGTTGTTTGCATCGTCTTTTATAGTGTATTCTTAGTTTTTGGAGTGGATATAAAGTGTTGTAATTATGGATTAATTTATGCCCTAATGACATCTAACATCTGGATCACTTTGGATGGGTGTTGTGGTTTGTTTGATATACCTAGAGTGGCTAGTCTATTCTATTATTTTTAGATTTTTTATTAAGGTTTGTGCCCAATCCTATTATTACTTGCTTGTCTCAAATTAGGGACATTACAGTGGTATCAAAGCCATATCTTGACTATACTATGGGGTGAAGGGTTTGATACATGAGTGGCAATAAAGAGGTTAAGTATTACTTGAGGAGTAATAAGAGGGAAGCAAGGCTTCCACTAGTTGGTTCACTTGAGCATAATCAAGTCATGGGTGACATGGGACACCAGGCCACAGAGAGTGAGAGGAGAGACTGGATAGCTAAGGAGAGGTTTGAGAAGTATTCTCAGAATCGGGAGAGGATGCCAACAATGATGGAGGGGTTTTCTCATTCTTTCAGTGAGATAAGTGGCTTAAAGCCCCTCAATGGAGATAGTGGTGCTTTAGGGAGCAGAGTAGATTCACATACACTTCATTTGGGGAATGGAGCATCCACACGTAGACCCACCCAACCTACATTTGCTCAGAGGGAGGAGCCCGCATCAGTGAGGGAGGGGTTACCTAGCCCACATGAGGAGTTAGAGAGGGAGATGGATGAGTATGTTACCTTACCCATGACAATGAGGGGAGCTATGACTTTTTCTGAGTTTTTAGCTTGAAAACGGGGATAGAGTGGGTCCATGATCAGTAAGAGGCAGAAGGACAGCTAGGGAGATCTCCATGCATTGGGGAAGTTCTCTATCTCCACGTTTGATGGATCACAGAGGAGCTCAACGAAGGCATGGATTCATAAGGTGGATCCCTTCTTTTCACTTCGACCTATGGCAAAGGAAGAGGCCATCCAATTTGCCACATTACATCTAGAGGGAGCAACCCACAATTGGTGGTATCATGGTTTGATCATGCAGGGACATCAACATATACACTCCTATGAGGAGTTCAATAGGAGATTGATAAAGAGGTTTGATAGAGCATTTTTGGAACTTCATTTCCGTGATTTATTTCAATTGAGGCAAAGGGCTTTAGTAGATGATTATGTCATGGAGTTTCAGAGACTTTCATTCGTGGTGACTGATATTTCAGATAGGAGACTGGTGGTGTTGTTCGTGGAGGGCTTGGTTGATTCCTTGAGGGGATTGGTCAAGGCATTTGATCCACCTTCGTTGAGAGAGACCATCTAGAAGATCTATGATTTGGAGTCTTCTACTCCAAGGTGCAGATTCACACCTTTGGGACACCCAAAGAATACTTTTTTCCCACCTACAGGGCAACAAAGGTGGCAGTTTGGAGTTGTTAAAGGCCAATCATGCGGGCCCCTTGATTAGACCAAACCAACCAGATTTGGGGTAACAAAAAGAGCTACCACGTAGTAGCTTTGATGTGAAGAATGAGTTGAGAAGGAAAGGTCTTTGTTTCACATGCAAGGATCCCTGGGAGAAGGGCCATAATTGTCGTGGCAAAGGGTAAGTGCACTACATTGAGGTACTTCTCGAAGAGGAAAATGAAGAAGAGAAAATTGAGACAACCACTTATGAGGACACTTTGGAGATAAAGGGAGAAGAGGAGTTGAGTGGCACCTTGGCATCACTTTCTGGGGCTCCTATGTATTATCCCTTTAGAGTGAAGGGATCATTGAAGGGTACGCCGATCATCATACTTATTGATAGTGGGGCAACCCATAATGTCATTGATAGAGGGCTAGTAACATCATGTGGGATACAATCCGTGGAGTTCAAAATATTCAGAGTCACGGTGACAGATGAAATCGTGGCAAAGGGTAAGTGCACTACATTGAGGTACTTCTCAGAGAGGAAAATGAAGAAGAGAAAATTGAGACAACCACTTATGAGGACACTTTGGAGATAGAGGGAGAAGAGGAGTTGAGTGGCACCTTGGCATCACTTTCAGGGGCTCCTAGGTATTATCCCTTTAGAGTGAAGGGATCATTGAAGGGTATGCCGATCATCATACTTATTGATAGTGGGGCAACCCACAATGTCATTGATAGAGGGCTAGTAACATCATGTGGGCTACAATCCGTGGAGTTCAAAGGATTCAGAGTCACGGTGACAGATGGATTCACTATCCCTTATACTGCTAAGGTTTCAAAGCTTAGTCTCACTTTGGAAAAGCATTTAGTTGAAGATGATTTCTATGTGGTTGGCATAGGGGAGACCAATATGGTCCTTGATATTTAGTGGTTGCACTCATTTGGTGAGTACACTCAAAACTACCAAACCGTGGAGCTAAAATTCAAAGTGGTAGGTAATGAGATTGTTTTGCATGGTTTGAGTGATAGAGAGGCCCCTTCTTCTGCAAATAGCATGTTAGGGGGATGTTTCATGAGCATGAAAGAGGTTGAAAAGAAGGTTGCCATTAAACATCAAATGCAACGCCTTCATTCCCAATTAGAATCCTCTACAAGGCAATTGGTAAATATAGCAAATTCTGATTTTTGTCATGCTTGTATTAGGAAGAATGAGATGAGAGTTGATTGCCAAGGGCAACCCAAAAATTGCTTTGGACAGCTCCCTATTCCTTTTTGCAAGAGTGGAAATGGAGGTGTTTTAAGGAAAATGAGAACCATTTTGAATTTTGAATGGGATAAAATTACAAGCAATTGTTCACAAGGTTTGAATGGCAAGAAAAGTTGGTCATTTTGCTTACAAAATAATGTTAAACACAGTTGAGCTTACCTATGGATTCTTTTGGGCATCAAAAGCAATTTATTTTGCATATGGCAGTAAAGGGAAAACGCTGGGAAAAGATGTATGAAGTATGAATTTTTTTATTTAAATTTTTATGAGTCAATAAAACAAGTCCAACCACCTAAAATAATTAAAAATTGGCACTTTAAGGGCACGCTACAACTCATGATGGGGAAGACATACCAAAATACATTTTGAAGTCTACCATACCGAAAACTTTGATTTTAAAGGGCAGGTACAACCATATGTAGAAGGTCAAAAATCTAATTTTTTTGATAAATTCCAACGAAGGGTGTATTATGAAAATGTTCATGTTGAAGCACATTTTTTGCTTGATAGAGCTTGGGAAGTACAATACTATATTGTGGGTTGGTTGAGGCTTTTATTTGATCAATTTAATGTTTTTGCTCTACATAAGGGAGATGATAGAAAGAAGTCAAAGAGGAATAACATGCCACATGTTTTAAGACACACTCAAGAGAAGTTATATCTATGCGCTATTTTCACTCAATGCATGTTCCAAGATGAGATTATTGTTACTTATTTCCAAAATTTGGAAACATTTTTTGACACATTGATCACTATGAGAGCTACATCAAAGGTAAACTAGTATGGTGTATGTTATTTCTTTTAGGTTACGAGTTCTTAAAAGATGGTCATGACACCTTGAGCCCATGGAGGCAACCTCTAAGATACACGTTTAACAAGTTGAGAGTTCAAATTAGAACTTCATTTCAGTGGGAAGTCATTTCAGTTGATAAGTGCATCATGAAGAATGTGGGGACAACCCCATGGCTTTTGCAATTGTTTGAGGACAAACAATTTTGGGTGGGGAAGACTATAATGTCCTCATTTTTGGCATTAACTTGCTTATGGACCCTTAGCTTGGTTTGTTCCCACAAAGCTAAGGGAAAGAAAGAGTAGGAAACGTTTAGGGGACTATTCTAAGAAGAAAAATGTGAAAAGCACTTAAGTGTTCTAATTCTCAATTGTGTTATGCAAAAAGTACTTTTGATCTAATTTTCACTCAAGTAGAGGTCCTTTAAAGGTCATGAGACTCTGAACCCTCAATAAAAAATTTCAGAAAAAGTAAAGTTGCTTATAATTCAAAAGACACATCCCTTCAGGGCACCACCCTTGGGAGATGATTATAAAAAGCAATTGAAGATTTATTTGAATGGAGATGCTTATTTTGAATATTGAATCATTGATTATGTAAAGCTTGTTCATCACATCTTGAAGACGAAAACTTTTAAAATGTGTTAAAGATTTAGGGATGAAAACCTTCATACCTATTTTCAGCGCAATGCTACTCAAAAGTTGTATTTGTGTTTCAATTTTGCATGGTTGGATGAAAGTGGATCTACAAGAGTGTTTTTTAACAATTTCATCAAAGATTGTTACAAACCTTATAAACAGCGAGTTTTTAGACAAATTGCAAGCCTTGAAAACTGATGATTTGCATTGGGAGGTTGATTGCTTGGTTTGGAGCCATTCTTGTGGGTGGTGAATTGATTGGGTCAAGAAGAAGACCCATCTTGAGAAGGCTACACTACACGGAGACCCCTTCGAGGGTTTGGAGATTTACTCGCTGAATTATTCCACTTGGACAACTTGTCTAAGGCTTCATAAAAGGCCATTTGGTGATCAACTGGTGAGATAAAATATTTTGATTTGTTTATAAATATTTCTAAGGTGTGGTGAATTGATTTGGAAAAGAAGTCTCTTTTCGAAGGGCTTTTGGACTATAATTCAAAAAGGTAAAATTCTAATATTATTCTTAATGTATTTAAGATAAAATTACAAGGTTTTGGAAGGCTTTTGAGAGCTAAAATTAAAGCATTAATTCTAAAATTTTTAACAATTAAAATCAGAAGTTTGACAACTCACTTGGAAGGGAAGTTGTAAAGGTTTGAGATGCTTGTGACCCTAAATCATTGGACAAATATTATCCTTAATATTTGTGATATTTTCTAATAATTTTTAACTTATTGGTTGAAGGTTTCGACTTCATTTGATCACTTGGTATTCAAGATATTGTGAGGTGAATTTATTTGGTAATTTTTCAACTTGCTTGTGAAGTGTAACGATCTAATTTTTTATTATTTAGTGACTATTTTGAAGGCCTAATTTCATATTTCTTTCGCTGGGATTAATCGTTGATCTTACCTAATTTTGCAAGATATTTTCAAGGGTTTTACAACAGGTTTGGCTAGTGGGAAAGGCTTGTGTTCGCTAGAATTTAGCTTATATATCTTCAGATAGTGTGAAGATCATTTCCAGGGATTTATTACAGCAATTTGCATCATCTTTTATAGTGTATTCTCAATTTTTGGAGTGGGTATAGAACGTTGTAATTATGGATTAATTTTTGCCCTAGTGGCATCTAGCATCTAGCATCTAGATCACTTTGGAGGCATGTTGTAGTTTGTTTGATATACCTAGAGTCGCTGGTCTATTCTATTATTTTTAGATTTTTGATTGGGGTTTGTGCCCAAACCCATTATTGTTTGCTTGTCCAAATTGGAAACATTACACATTAAGATTGAGCTTTTTGGGTGTCTATTCAAAAAAAAAATAAAGTGCTTGGAGTACACCATCCCCTCCCATCATCGATGCTTGCACCCCTCCGACCTCCCCTCTAGGGAATCCTAAGGTCCTTGAGGACTGCATTGTCAATCTCACAAATAGCAATCAGTAACTCGTTACCACTAACCAACACCTGGTGACAAGCAACAAGCAGTTTGTGGTGCATAATGTGAATCAAATTTAGTTGATTAAAATACAAAGGAGAAGAATGGAAGCAAAAGAGCCTTGTGATGCTAGAAATTGGCCGTAAGTGGCAATATGAGGAGATGCAAATAGCTTCCCGAAACCAAATATCTGGCCCAATTCACCCTCTTCTATTGCAAGCTGTGTCTTTGGACACCCTACCCTCGATATCACCTGGTCTACCACTCCACTCGACATCATTTGCCAAGGAAACCCGACAGCCACCATGTTGGACAAATGATGCCACGAAGAAGACTCTGCCAGAGCTTATGAAAAAGAACGGAGTAGCCTCCACATTCAAAAAACATTTTTGATGTCTTGCATGGTTAAAACTTCCTTTTTGTTTAACTTTGATCTGGACCAGTCTATAGTTTAAGCTTTGATGAAATTTTTACATGATATTTATGTAATATTTAACACCCTCTCGTAGTTTTTTTTGCTTAGATTTTCTACAGTAGAGGTAGCTAATTTCTAGTTCTTATCTGCTAGATGATGTATATTTATCTGATATTCAATACTCGCTTGATAGTTTTTTTGCTTAGCTTTTCTACAGCAGAGCTAGCTAATTTCTAGTTCTTATCTGCTAGATGCTGTGGTTGTGGTTTTTCTCAGCTTTCTTTAGTGACTCTCTTGGTCATTTTGGCCTGCCTTGGAGGGATTGTGAATTATTTCCCAAATTGCAATTCAAACCTGTTAAAAAAAATGTCATTTTATAAACGCTAGTGTCAAGGATGTCATAACAATCACGACTGTCACATGTAAACCACTCGTCTATAAAACAATAAATGCAAATAATAAAATGTCCCGTCAGATTAGAGCATTGTATTCAAATACAAATTATAGCATTTTCAAAATGACAGAATATGACACGTGGGTGGTTAATCCATCCAGCTATATCACAGAGGTCCAGGAAAAGTACCGGCTTCCCTCTGTTCATTCCATCTTTCAACCTGTAAACAAATAAAAAATCAGAACTCTCAAGTGAACAATCTGTTGAACATATATGAAACCATCATAATTTTGAATGGAATCCCTTTTCGAATAAAAAAATCAGGTATCAAATCTTGCCAGCTAAATACTATATTTACAAAATCTATGCATAGAAGATGGAGGAGCATGAGAATTGTGTATGAACAAAAAACAGGGAGAAGATATCATATCCACTCAAGACAGCTGACGATGATGGAAACTGGATATTTTATTCTCATAAATGCAGAAAACAAAATCATGGCCAAATAAGGTTTAAAAAACACAATCAAGTTTGGCAAGTTGCATGCAAGTCTCACAAGATTATGAAAAATATATAGCTAGATGGATTATATGTTGAGCATATTTTATACATTCAACAGCAAGCTCAGTCACACAGGTTTAATAGCTTGAAACGTGTATTTAAAAAATTGAAATAGAGCTGTGAAGTAGCACGAATCTTTGAAAGCTTTGTTCTCTCACAAAAAATTTAGGCTGAACTATGTAAAAATGTTGGAAAGGAAGTACTCAATTATAACATATAGGACGTTTCCTATTGAAATTGAATAACTTATTAGTGCAAACGACTGATGCAGCTGGCCTCTAAATGGAGGCACCTGACAGGTACAGGTACAACTACCTTTTCTATTTTCTATTGACTTTTGTTTAACGCATATATATATGCATACTTTTTGTGTATGATAGATGCACACCATATACCAGAACCACCAAAGTTTTGGTGACCTGAGATGAGTGCTCCACAGCCGTACCCTAGAACTTGGATGTAAAAACAGGTCAGTAAATTGACATGCAAAGGCCTAAAACAGGTCAGTAAATTGACATGCAAAGGCCTACATATTTACAACCAGTTGCTAGGAGACATGAAATATGTATGGGGAGGGATACGGGGACAGGTCCTCCATTTTCAATTCAGGCTACATGATATGTGAGTACAGGTAGAGTGTTCAGGTCATTATATCAGAATTTCCTGGAGGCCGTGCTGACAACTAAGCATTAATCTTTACCCAAACAAAAAGGCTAAACAAAATATGCATTAATACACTTGTGTGAGAAACATTACTCACAGCATTCAAAAGAATTTGCATCACAATTCCCTCCACCTTGGCAGAAAGATTTTGTAGTGTTCAACATCTTTTGGGTTCCAAAGAGTGTATTGTTAGCATAGGTAGTCTGTGCAGTAAACCACAATATAGTAGCACAGAGAAGCTCAGCAGAACCATGAATATTTTGTTCAAGTATGACACTGGTATTAACTTGAAGCAAAAAGTCAGTTGTGAAAGTGTGTTCCACCCATTCCCAAGGAGGCTTGGTTCAAAAACAGCACAGAAAAACATGCACAAGAAGTCTTTGGTCTCCAACAGATGGGTATTATTATTGGAGATAATTGTTTTCTTTATCCCTGCTGACTGACAATCCATGAGAATCCTATGCTAGACATAAGGGCAGCTCAATGTCATTTTTGTCCTAGTCCATTTGTGAATTTCTTATAGATAGGGTCAGTGTGCCTCTTGAGCATGCATAACGAAACCTCTAAAATGGAATATATGGAATATGAGGAAAACCAATCCGTCAAGGCTCCTAGATACTAACAGTATTCTCCCAGGCCAAATCTCTCCCCACAATTCTTTGCATGGAGCTGCTTCTGCCTCGAGGAAGATTTAATAGAGTAAGATTGACCAGTTTGTCACTATTTTTAAGTTAATCCACAGCATTGACCAATGATAGGTTTTCTTGAAGGTGGTCTTGGGGAGTGGTTACCGCCTCTCTCCCTCCCCCCCGCCTGCCCGCCCGCCCGCCTTGAAATGTTTTCCTTTATGCAAATTAAGATGGACACTGGATAGGCTAGAAATCCTATTCACATCCTCCCATATATGGTGGAAAACAGAGGAGCCTTTATTTTACCTTCTGGAAAGAGCAATTCCAGTATCGCTTCAGATAATAGGTTTCAAAGCATGAAGCCCTTCAATACTTCTGACAGCGCTTGTGAAGAATAGTACTACTACAATACGCCTACGGCTGTTAAACATCCTGTATACCATTTGGACTAGAAAACGTAACATGTCCCATTTCGCTGTGGGAACCTTTCTTGGTTAGGTAACCTCTGCATGGGCCTCGAGTATGTTCACCTCCCATTAGATGGCACCCAATAAAAGAAATTAAAAATGCATGATTGCAAGGAGTCTAGCAGAAAGACCTGGCCTTGAACAGACATAGAAAAGTTTCTTTTCAAGTACTGACAGCACAGTCATACTTATAGTTATCTGCATCTTAAACCATAAAGCTGGAAGAATCCCATTAAATTTAAGATCTTTCTGGGAAGTAAACATGCCCATGCAAAGTCCATAACCCACTATAGAATGTCATCAAAGATTTAAATATGGCAATGGTTTATAATATATTATATATGATGTAGGACAAAGTACAACAACAAATCTAGATTCAATGCAATTTGAGTCTGCATTAACAGGCAAAACAGAAATCATTTGTTGATGACTGGTTTATCATGGTTGCCACAAGGGATATTTCTCTACCCTTTTAAAACGTATATCAGGCAGGCAATGAGATGGACTATCAACAGCTACAATTGGGCATGCCTAGAGGAAAGCCTTGCATGACAGAGTTAAATCAACTGAAAGACCAACTTTAATACGTTGGATTGTTGCAAACAAATCCATCACAAAAAGGGGTTCGATAGTTCCAAGAAAGCGTGGTCAACACTTGGGCATCTAACATACCTCCAGTCTATTATGAGACTCGCAAAATCAATATCGCAAAGAAAACACCTATATTGATGCTATCCGCTTACTCCAATTATTCCCACATAACAAGAAAGCTCAATAGGATAAATCTTCCCTAAATAAAGTTAACGCCGACTTAACAACCAATAAGAAGATACAATATTGGTTAAGCAAGTGCTTTTTTTAAAATTAAAAAAGCTCAAAACTATATCCTAATTCTACAAAAAACAAGAGTATAAAGCATATTGTATCAGTCCTGGATCTGGATAAATCTTCCCTAAATATAGCCAATTCACCCCAATTTAACAACCTTTAAGAAGATACTTAATTGGTTTGACCAATGCTTTTTTTTCTAAATAAAAAGGCTAAAAACTATATTAATTTAAAAAATAATTACAGAACCTAAAGCATATTGTAGCACTTCCTGGATCTGGAAGATTTCCAGATGCAAATAGCAGTTTCAGTTTCAAACAAATATAAATCCAGATGGGCTGTATAAGCCCCCCTTGGAGGTCATGATAGTCAAGATAATCCAAACTATGAAGAGTATTGCTGAGACGATCAAAACATATTAATGCCACTGCTAAAACTTTACAAGTTACTAAAATTTTGAAATTACAATCTTGTAGACCTAGAAGCAATCCTGTCAGAAAATACAAAATGATCTTCCATAGACATGATCTCAGCTACTTTCCACAAACCCCATAACACCAATTCTGCAATTACAAGCATTAATTAGGTGGATGACCAACTACAAGAGCCATGTTTACCCTAAAATCCTCCTTGTAAACACTATCAATGCGTTAATTACCATTTGCTTAATTGTGTTAAAAATGTCTGGAATTGACTGCCTGGCCCAAGCCTTCAAAACAACGTTACCGGTTCTTCAGTTTTTGCATACATTTGGGGTTTGGGTTTGAGCCAGGTGCTGGTTCTGGTTCGGTTCGTTGTCCCAACGCTCAGGGTTTGTCCCTAGGCACCCGGGTACCGCTGGGGTTCTTCTGGAACGAACCCTGGGCGTTGGGACAGAGAACTCACAGTCCACAGCAGTCAAAAACAGTCAAAAACGTGTTTTTTTAATTTTCATTTTTTTGCCAAAACCAATGCAAGTTAATAATAAAGACATTCCTAAACCTTGAAAGCCAAGTATAAACAAAAGCAAAAGCTAAAAACAATACGAATGGTAAAAACAAAGTGACAAAAGGAAAACCACTTGCCTCTTATTTTTCTAATTTTCTCATTGCATACTTGCCCTCCATTGCTGCTGTAGGTTTGAATCTTCATCAAGCAGTCCTTCCACTTCGACAACACAAACTTAGCTAGCGGGAGTTGCAGTGGTGATAGTCCATGTGGTTCTAATGAACCATAACATGATGTTGATGTTGATGCTCTCGATGACGAGCAATATGACTATGAAAATTAACTTTTAAAGTTTGATGTAATTAATTACAGCCACAGGATAATTATTGATATTTGATATTTTAATATTTATCATTTATATTTAATAGTTATCAACTTATCAGTTATCAAGATGTATACTATGTGATTAATGACAATAGCACTAATTTCCCATGTATTAGGCTAAAATTTCTATTTTTTATATATTTTTTGTACAGACAAACCCAAAACGAACCCAAGTGGGAAACCGGGTTCTTCAAAACCACACCAGAACCAAAAATGAACCGGTAACATAGCTTCAAAATACAGAACTCTTTCCTAAGAGAATACAGGGTCCTGCCATCAGCCTTGTGTCTCTCAATTTCCATCATCTGAGTCTCCATGGTTTGAATCTTGGTCTCTTTCACTCTTACAAAGTCTCCAAATACCATTAACATCTTCTCGTGGATTTAACTTCACCCCCATCAGATCTCTAACCTGACCCTTAACGGTGCTCAAGTCCTCCTCCAAAGATTTCATTTTCTCCACAGGGAATCCCCCTTCATGACTCTCAGCTTTATCACCCCAGAATTGCCAAGCCTACCACAAACCCCAAAAAGGTTCTATGTGGGGGAGGAGAAGGGACCGCATGAGTTGGCATTAGGGATAGATGTTGGGTCTGGGATGGCTTTGGCATCTTCTCCCAAACAACCTGCATCACCATATCCTTCACAACAGACTATGTATCTTTACTCCAGGCAACCATGAAACTAGCAATGATCTTCCGTATTTTCAGAGTGGTCTTCTGTTGGGTTCCCAACTTGCCTCCAAGGTACTTGTTCGTGCCTACTACAAAACACTTTACAACTTAATTATAAGGAGCCCCTCGCAATGGTGATAGTGATGGAAGACCAGCAAATCCAACAATTCCAAACAAAATCATTTAAAACTTTATGATGCAGCAGACAAAGGAATCTTTTACAGAAAATAGCATATGCAGATCAAGAAAAGGCCCTATAGAAGACAGTAAAGGCAATTATGAAGAATGGCAACTGGAATGCATGGAAGCTGAGGTTGGTTTGTCACCTCCTCTAGCACAAGGCAGCATTTAATCCTGAGTTGGGTGGTCAGTGAAATCCCGTCTCATATCAACCCCTGGGAACTCATAATGGCTCGAGGCAGGTGACTCATGCCTTTCAAGGCTTCCACTTCGACATCATAATTATTTTTAATTAAATGGTAAGGTAAGGTTTGAGGTTAGAGGAAATCATGGACCCCTCCCCCTATCATGTTCTTAGTACTTAGTAGATCTTAGAAATAGTTGTAAATTTCTTCTTATAAGAATACTGCTTTGATTGAAATCATAATTATTTCTGATTAAGTGGTGAGAATTTGAAGTTAGTGGAAATCATGGACCCATTGGTGAGAGTCTATGTTGTTTGGGTACGGGTACGGGTACGGATACGGGGATGTCTCGGGTATGCAGGTAAGCCATTTTTCAAAAACCTTGATTTGGATACGTCGTGGGTACGTCTATATATATATATATATATATATATATATATATATTACTCATTTTTTAAGTAAAACACTTGAAACTACATAGTATGAAAATATTTGTCTATAAATGATAAAACACTTAAAAATATATAATATTCATTCATTCATTACTTCAAAGACAAAATGTACATTCAAATCTAGAATAAATCATCTCGATTGCCCACAAAATCAGGAATGCCACTCCCATTACTTTTCAACTTTATCATTTACTGACACTTTCTCTCACAAGGGCTCATCGGTGCATTGAATCTCACAGAGTGCATGCCTTACGGGGTGCATAGGGAATGGGGTCGGATCGGCTTGTGGGACTTTGCGAGAGATATTCTCATACTATTCTATCACGCATACATCCCTTCATGCAGCCTTCATACCTCCTATGATGTCTCCTTGAAATCTTGAAACCCTGAAATATGGCTAAGTTTGAAACACTGAAATATGGCTAAGTTTGAAACCCTGAAACCCTGGAATCTGACTAACTCTGAAATATGATAGGATCCTCCAAAACCTAGAATTTGCATTATAGCTCCTAGCGGTCCGAAACCCCTCTCAAACATCCTGAAAGCATATAAATAAAATATAACTCAAACATCCGAATTTGCATGCCTTTAAGGGTGCACAGGGAATGGGGTGGGATCGGCTTGTGGCACTTTGCGAGAGATATTCTCATACTATTCTATCTCGCATACATCCCTTCATGCAGCCTTCATACCTCCTATGATGTCTCCTTGAAATCTTGAAACCCTGAAATATGACTAAGTTTGAAACCCTGAAACCCTGGAATTTGACTAACTCTGAAATATGATAGGATCCTCCAAAACCTAGAATTTGCATTATAGCTCCTAGCGGTCCGAAACCCCTCTCAAACATCCTGAAAGTATATAAATAAAATATAACTTATACTTAAATGTTTATTTTATTTACATATTGTTGGGTTCAGACTGGATTTACATTTTTTATATTTTTTTTGTTGACTTCCATTGTTTCTCCCTGTCGGTACCTTTCCGAATGCCTCTGGGACGTCTCCGATAAGTACCCGGGACGTACCGGTACCCGAGGCGTACCGAGACGTGAAACGTGGGGGAGGGGGGCGATTCCTACAACACAGGTGAGAGTTTGAGGCTAGTGGAAATCATGGACCCGTCATACTGCCATCCTCTTACAACATTGAAGTAGTAATACTATTCAAACTTTAAAAAATATTTATTTATAGCTAAGTCCATATTTTGACATCATAATTATTTCTGATTAAATGTTAAGTGAGGGTTTGAGATTAGTAGAAATCATGGAACCCTCCTAGCATGCTCTTACTAGGTCTTACAACTTTCTACTTGTAAATTTGTTCTCTTATAACAATACTCAATACCAAGGTCCATGGTGCCTCTATGCCATATCATTATTGAATTCGTCACTAAAAATCCCCTCTACGAGCATGTAGAACTCAGTTTCTAGAATAACTCCATGTTGGTCTGCCACCAAGGTTACAGTTTGAAGATTAGAAGCCCTTTTAGCAAGATGGTCAGCTGCCTTAGATAAAAATTTGAAGCAAGCCTCAAATTTCCAAGAGCAAGTTTCGAAGCCTCCAACTTTCTGGGCCTGAATTATTTTCTTTTTGGAGATTAGTAGCAAAAATTGTGGGAGTCCACCTCAATCCACATTGAGTCAAGTTTCTCCTATCTCACTAACCAAAGTCTCTGTTGAGTTCCTATCACTTTGGCTGCATTAATAGACTGGATACCCAAGCTTTCTAGATACCATAATTGCAACCTGCCCTTGTGATCTCAGACAATTCCCCCTTGCTCCTGCCTGTTCGGACTTACCTTTCAAGGCCCCGGTTGAGTTCAGTTTCTTCCATCCAGGCTCTAGAAGCTGCCATTTCCCAGCTCTATTAACTTTTTTAGAAACACCCTTTTTAGGGAGATCTAGCCGATGCTTTATTAGACAATGGTGTTCAACACAAAAATATCAGGCAATATTTTACGTATCTAGCCTCATATTTCATGTCTCAGCTATGCTTGATATTGCCTTGAATACCTTCGTTAACGATTGACCTAACCTATAGCTGTCTTATGCTCATAAGGGGGATGGAAAACCCAGCACACCTGCAGGTATAAAAAAAAAAACCACCAAGCTTAAGAACCTTTTAACCAACCATCTAAGGAACACATCACTTCAGACTATTGAAATAAAGCTTCGTGGAAAATATAGGAACCACACATACCTCAAATTTTAGAGACACATCACACATTCCAGATTTCCGATCTAATTAAATCTACATTTCTTATGGACTGCACTCTATAGAAGAGGGCTTATGAATTTGCTTAAGATTAATTTACTTGGGTAGCAACGGGCAAAGGCTTAATCCTCCACTACTCCTACCAAACTCTGATGTTTTTAGATATGTGTCTCTAAGGGGTCCCAGAGGAGCGTTGGGTAAGTTGGCCACCTAATTTAAGAACTCATGGGCAATGATTCTTTTGGTTTCAGAGCTATAGGTAGAATTAAAAAACCCCAAGGTCTTAACAAGAAGATGATGATTTTTTATTTGTTAACAGCTTGCTCTTTTGCCATGAAAAAATAACCTTAATTTGATGCATTGTGCCTTGCCAGTGGAAATGGAATACAGCAATTCTGAAGCTATCTTGTTATGGAAAACAAAAAATTGTAAATGTGCTATTCTATTTGAGCTCATTGGATATCTCTAATGAACTTGCTTGTTGTGTTAGGGATCGAAGGGCAAATAAGGTTCATAACAAAGGAGAACAATAATGAAATGAGGCTAAGCATAATCTCCCAATATAGCAAGGATGTCTGGGAGCTCAATCTAGATTGATAGACAAAAAGTTATCTCTTTTCCAATTATTATCAGCAACCAAAAAGCACTTGAAATTTTTGTAAGTGATGCATGATTACTGATAATTGGCATTCCAAAGGTCAAAACCTAAATCTTAGGTCAGAAACCAAGCAAGAGACATATAATCTTTGAGTTGTTAGATTTCCAAAGAGCTTGGATATAGGATTTGTAAAACAATTATAGTGACCAGAATCCGAGGCCACGAGAACAATAGCATTCTAATAACAAGTATAAGAGCAAAATGATTTCGTTTGTTGCAGTGAGCAAAATCACATCTTACAATGACTTGCCAATATTTTATGTGAATGCTATTGCTCCCCTAAAAAGTATTGCATGGCAGGTCATTGTTCAAGCTCACAAGAAGAACCTTCGATGTCAATTATCAAGATTATTAATCACCCTTCAAGGGCATACTAATTGCCCACTATAGATAACAAGGAAACTAAACAAGATGGCATATAACAAGATCAAAGTGTATATTATCAAGTAAGAAATAAATTCACAAGAACAATGCTCAAATTAGAGTCGCCAAATATTTTATCCCTCACTCATATTCCAACTTGTGTTGTTGACATAAATAATGAAACAAATGTTCAGAGGCTGATTTTCTAGTAATCATCGTTACTCCCCCATACAAACAAATGCTTAGAGATATGTGTGCACTTTGTTGGTCCCCTTGTGGTTATTAGTAACATGAAGGAAAGAAAGGTCATGCAAATAATGACTACTCATGGAAAATAGTCATCATAGCGATGATCAAGTAAGAAGAGACTCCACGTAACGAAATATTCCACAAAAATAAAACATATAAATAATACTACACTACAGAAGCCCCAATTACTTAGAATTACTTATAAATAATGAAATTGTAGCTAATTAAAAAAAATAGACTTTTGAAGGATGTCTTGAAGCATGGATATCGTCTGATATCCCCACTCAGCAATTGATATACTCTATGAGATACGGAACATTACAATTGAGTTGAAACGTGTGGGAATTAACAGTAGAAATTAATCCTTTAGTTAAGTGAGAACTTAGATACACCAATACAATATAATAATGACTTTGGATCGTATGTAGTATTGCATGTGTCAAAAATAACTATCTCCGAATAAACAACACACAACTCATCAAGATTTTGTATGAAGTTACACCAGTAAGCCACATAAATCAAAACAAAATAAATGATAATATGCTTAGCAACTTACCCATTCATTAGGACAAAGAGAACGATAGTACTTGGCAAATTTGTCACATTCAGGAGCACCTTCGCCTTTTGCTGCTAAACACCTAAATTGACAAAATCAATGACCAATTAAGCATCGCATTATAATGCAAACAACAAATAAATCATCATATTATCTTATGCTATAAAATATATTAAACCATTTATTAGACAAATAAGATTACACGACAACGAGCCCCTCCATCCTTGTCCCTATCCCCATCCCACAACCAAAAAAAACCTAACAATCCCGAAAAGAAACCCACCCAACAATGAAACCCTCCCTCCCAAAACCAAATGCATTGCTCCCTTTCCAATGGAAACAAACCCAATAAATTTCTTGAACTACTTACGAGAGTCTATTTCCATCCTGCATCCCACTTTCCAACCTCCACACACTGCCCACCCACACACAAGGGAAAAAGAAAACCCAGTTCTATGACTTCACTTACACACACCCCACGATTGTGCACAATCACCTTTGGTTCTGATAACAATGAGTTCTCACAGTTGTTCCAAGTCTTTTATTTTATTTACCAAGAAACACAAAAATAAACTGTTCACCATACTTGTGGAACTCAATATAGCGCGTAAAGCAATGCCTTGTTTGATTAGTAGTGGGAAAACGAAAATCCACTGGTGCTGTTTTTATGTCTCCAATCTGACATCAAACAACATCATCAAATTTCTCGCAACTAAAACCTAAATATCATTTAAAGACAAAAATAAAATAGAATTCATGTGCTAGATAATATGTTATAAGATGTTCATGAATCCAAATACGCAATGCACAATAATTAAGAATGAAAGTTCTCTTACCTTCAGTTCCCTGTTTTCCAAGGCAATTAACTTTTTCTGAGTGTTTATTTGTTGCTTGTCAAATGCCATAACTCATTAAAAGTTACACTGAAAAAATACTATGTTTTTGTAGCTTTTGAACTAAGAGGAATAAATTTTCAAAAAAATATTTTATCTAATAAAATTAAATACAAGTACAGATTTGAAATTCATAATACCCATGTCCACCTTAAAAAGCACTCTCGAATCTTGCCATATGAGAGCACTAAATACGAGTCACATTAATCACGCATAGCACACCACGAATTTTCAAATCGTCCACGCCCACAAGTTACATAATCCCATTCTCTATCATAAAATTCCTCAAAAATAAGAGACGGCTTAAGTGTAAAGTTTGAAAAGTAAAGTATCATAATCCCAGAATCTATGATAGATTTCTGTACATACATAGTAACTAACATCCAAAATTACAATAACAAGAGACTAAATAATAATATAAGAAACCCATGCCCATAATTCAGTGACTGAATCAAATACCTTCATGTGGCTCTAGAGTATGGGAAAAACTTCAAGATCGAAGGTTGCAATAGCTCTGGAGGGGATCCATCCCTTTGGGAGTAGGATCCACCTTCATCATTACCCAAGACAATATGCAAGGATGCATTCAAGAACAATGGAGGAGTTTTGAAACCCCCAAAGGAGAATCCACCATCAACACTCTCCATGACAACTTTCAAGAATGCATGCAAGAGCTATGGAGGAGAAAAGTATCTTGATAAAGCCTTGTTCAAGGAGGTTGCAGCCAAAAGGAACATTGAGCTGCACAAAGAAGGATCTTTGATTGGATCCCCAAAAAATCATGGATATGGTAATGCTTCCCTTCCCTCTACTAGGAAGGGTTTTATTGTTGAAAAATGTTCACCCCTCTTTGTTTGTTGAGGAGGTTAAGTAATCTCTGATTTTGCTGCTATGCTTAGTGAGTAAGTTTTAATTTGTAGGTTCAATGGTCTTGAGCCCACTCTTCCTGTTCCAAGTGAATGGATAGGCCAAATTTGGTCTCCTCTCATCTCTTATGAGGTGGAGATTTACCCAAATGCTCAAGGGTTTTTTATTGTACTTTTGTTAGAACCAACAGACTGGATTCTAATTTGCAATAAGGGCCCTGATTTCATAAGGGTGTTAGGATTTTCATGAAGTCTTGGTACTAAGATTTTGACCCTTTGGTTGAAACTCTTTCTTCTATTCCTGTATGGGTCAGGCTGCCAAATTTGCCTTTACATTTTTGAATGCCTCCAACCCTAGAACACATCGGATACACTATCGTGAAAATCATTTCCCTAGATTTGTCAATGAGGGATATATTCAAGACAACATGTGCTGGCATTTATATGGAGGTGGATCTTAGCAAAGGCCAACCTACTGATTTTGCCCAGGTTTTAAGTAAGATACAGCTAGAACCCAGAAGGTTGATTATGAAAACATTGACTTTGGACGTAGGCAATGCTTTCAATATGGTCATCTGGCTATTTCTTGCCCACACATACAGAAGCCAATACAACATATGTCAGAAGAAAATAGTATCTCTTTTAATAAGGGTTCTCAAGTGGTACGGCAAAAGAGGAAGCAAAGGCCACCTGCTTCAACAGAGCACCTTTGTGTTGCACCTCACTATCAAGAGAAGGTAAAATTCGATGAAGTTCAAACCTGCTCCTCCCAAAAATTATTTGGAGAAGCCCCAAGCATGCGTGATCCAAATGATTCAAAGATTATTGTTGTCGAGAAGAAATGTGCCCCTTCAGAAGAGGGGCAAAACTTTACTACTAAAAGAAAACAAGAATGTAGAAGCCCCTCTCCCACTGAGGATCTTCCCCCTGTAAGTATGGAAACTCGGAAAGTGAACAAAAACTGCAGCTACAAATTATTCCATCAAGCTCAGGGGAAAAGAAGAAATCCCGTGCAGAAAAGTGATGGATTTTTATGTCTCTTAGCTTAAGTACTAGATTTTTTAATTGGCAAAAAAAAAAAACCCACACAGTTATGATTTTGCCTTCAAGGTTTGTATCTTAACAGGCAAGCCTACTTCAGACTCAAAGTATTTCTTTGCTTCTCATAGAGACTTGGCTCTTGGAATGTGTACTGTCCCCATTGAGACTAGATTATAAACGTTGCTTGCTGAAATGCGAAACTTTGGGCTTTCCAACATTACTAGTATCAACAGCAAATGGTAACATCTTTTCTTTCTTGTTTTCATTTTTCCACTATTAAATTTTCATTATTTATTTAATGATAAGTAGAAAATTCAATGAGGATTATATAATTACAGTCCGAAAAAATTATCAGCATTTCTTTAAGCATTTGAATGCAGCACAGCTGAACGAGAGAAAGATGAGTTGGGCAGATCTTTAATCAATCCTCGAGACTTAAATTAGCAAAACTATGCAAAATTAAACAACGGCCACGATAATGGATGATAGGTGATATAGATAACAGAAAGCAATCTTTTCGTTAAATACCCAATACTTGAAAAGATTAATTATGCTCTAAAGGCTTGTGGAACAGAATATAAATTGCAACTAAATAGAAAATCAGGTGCCATACAGAAGTTAATAAGGCAATGGAGATCCATAAACAATTGTACTGGGTCAATACTATTAACAAAACTGCAATACAAAAAGGTTACTAGCAACAGTCTTTAATGCTAGGGTCGTAGCACTTTATAATGTAATTGGATGTACTGTCAAGTCCCAATGACCTATTTTTGGTCATTCATGGACATTAATATAATTTCTTTCTTTTTTTCTTTCATTGTCTACAACTTTATTGTGATTGACATTTTACACTATATACTGATGATTCAGTACAGTACTATGGCTAGTCACTATAACTGCGATTTCTATAGTATATGCTTGTCCGTTCCAGTTCCTCAAAACCAAGACTTAAATGTCGACAATTGCAATGTTTGTAACAACCAGCCCAAATAAAATTAACAATTTTCAGGTTCTGCTAGGGTATCCCTATATATGTATTCAGATTTGACTAGGATATCTCTAAAATTCTAAGTTAATTAGAAGATCCATACAGATTTATCAATGTAAGTTGTCTCCTCTAAAATTCTAACACCTCGTGAGGTTTAACTACAGTTCTAGTTTGAAAGGGATGAGAAAAGGGAACTATCTTTCTGTCGAGTTTCTGTCACTGAGGGACTCTCTCAGAATTTTATGGACATGGATTGCAAGAAGGCGCTCCCAAGAATATCAAATTAGACTGTAAAATTTATCCTCCACAAGGAAGAAGTGCCATGTGTACAGATATTGAATAAAAGTTTGTTCAGAAAGGATACCCCAAAGAACATAAAATAATGATGTTCTGACCCCAGACAAAGAAGATATTTGGAAGGTTTTCAAAGAGTTTTACAAGGAAAATATACAGAGCTCCATGGGATAGCATACATAATCAGCAATCGGAAAACACTGATTTAGAACATAACACAAGATCAAGCAAGGAAAATATCAAAATAATAAAGTTGATGACTTACCTGATGGAAGATTACAAGAAGAAAAAAAAATGAAGTAATAAAACTTTAATTAGCAAGTCTCAGCAGATTTGTAATGAAAATCGGGAAATACACACAGCCTCGGAAGAAGAAAATCAAAGCTTGGAAGGCCTCTTACAAAGTAGGAAAGCCTCAGATATTGTCGAACAGATGTATCAAGAAAATTAACTGAAGCTCAAACTAACGTGGAAGATAATCAATAAAGACTTTATAGACTAAGCACAAAAAAGGAAAAACATGACCAAAGGAGTTAAGAAGAACCATTAAAATTAATTTGTACAAAGAAGGGCAAGATGCAAGTCTTGGCGTAATGTACAAGTCTAAAATGGGGATATGTTTGCATGGTCAGAGAACAGGAAGTTGTGTCATTTGTTCAAAAGATCTATATTGACAATTTAGTATTACAATACTAGAGAGTCAAAAAACCTATTAGTCGTTAAAAATTAAGTAACCAATTTCTATTTGTCTTTTCAGTCATCTCCTCCAAGTAAGCAGGGGAAAAATTCTTAGCATCTTAAATTTCTATAAAAGAAAGAAGTCGTTTGGTTTAATGACTGACAGTTAGCTTCAAGTGTCGTCTTCATGATAGCAGTGGTCTAAATGAGAATATGTTTTTAGCTGTCAGCAAAATGTGGTTTCATGCCATCTACAGTCTCTATTTTAATATATAGAGGGCCATCACGGTCAAAATCTGTAATAGCTTTTGTTAAGAGACAGACACCCTTAATTGAAGCCCCATACTCAACAGCAAAAAATAAATATAGAAAAGAAGTCAATGCCTTAAGAAAGAAAAGCATCCCTGCATTCTTAAATTGGTATGCACCTTCAACCTATAGACACAGAATTTTGGTACAAGTCTTATTATTGCAATATTTTTAGTATCATTTTGTGCATATGGAACATTGGTTCAAATTAGTCTCTTATTGGCACTTTTCCATTTATTCTTCCTCTTCATCTTCCTCTTCTTCTTTGTGTGGTCATGTTTCCTCTCTTTCCTATTTTTCTATCTTTTCTTTGTTTTTGTTTGTGCTTGGAGGCCTCCTCTCTCTTTGTTCTTCATCCTCTATTGTTTTCTCTGCCAAAACAGATTCAATGGTCTTGCCAAATGTGCCTACTGAATCCATGCCTTTCTGTTTTGTGGGTCCTTCTACCCTCTGTCACTCTTCTTCAATGTTAGAACCCGTGTTTCTCCCTTGTTGCATGCTTTCTTGGTTGGATTAAGTGTCAATAGGTTTTTAATTAGAACCATCGATGTCTACACATATAAATCGTCTGGGAGCATTTCAATAACAAGTATCAAGGAGAATTCCATGGAATTCAAGTCTAAGCACACTCTTCTTTGCTAAATTTCTACTTAAGGACTTGCAACAAATGTTTAGTTCCATCTTGTCGTACCAAAGGAGGACTAAGTGAATGTCATGTAGCTGCATCATACTTAGGAAGAGAAGACAAAGCTCTTTCTCTCACACTTCCATTCACATTGGACCAAAACTACATGATATGGGATATGTAGCTGCAACTCCCTTGAGGTTGCCCAATCCAACTACTTCTCCCTTCTCTTTTGCAAGTGTTTTGTGGCGAATTAGGTCAAGAAAATAAAGATCAAATTAGACAATTTCTACCTGCAAATTCAGCAAAGCAACAGCACAACACTGTATGGCATCAGACTGTGAAGCAACAGAGAAAACTCCAGAACCCAAAAAGGTGTGCAATACAGATTTGGCGGCAAGAAACATACACGTCAGCAGCAACAAGGCTTTTTGGTAGTCTGGCAAATCAGCCTTGGGCATATTTGACAATCCAAAGGAGGCACAAACCAAATCTATTTTTTGACAGACAAACCTCCATTTCACACAAAACTAATACATCACCTCCACACCAGTGTTGCACTCTCAGAATCCCAAGATTCTGCCAAGCTGTGGAGCTGACACATCACCTCCAAACCACTGATCCACCCTCAAAATCCAAATATTCTTCCAAGTCGTGGTCATTTCATCACCATTTGTCATTTGTGCTTAGTACATTGTCCATCGATTAGTTTCATTGATGCTAGTTTATTGTTTTTAGCCACTAGAGCATGTCTTATTTACTGCTTAAGACTACCATATCCTAGATCTCCATTGTCCACTTAGGTTTATCATATTGTTAGTGTTAAATCACCCTTGTGTGCTAAAACAATAAAACAAATTGGTGAAAGCTTATATCTTTTGAGGATTCCCCTTAGGGTTTCATGACTGAATTCTGATTTTTCAAATCTGATTTCAAGCCCGCATTTTATTTCACATACTTTTATCAAACCCTGGCTTCTATTCACCTCTTTCCACTTTTGGATTACATCCATCTTTTAGAATTAAGGTGCCTACACCTCCATTCTTTGAATGCATACATCTGTTGACATTTTCTAGGGTTATTTCAAATCTGATTTAGTTCTGATTTCCCGATTTCTCATTTGTTTTAGGGATTCATATAAACCTTCTCATTGCTTGCGCCTTGTTACTAAGCTCCCATTGGCTTGAGTCATTATGACTATATTTAACCTTGGTTTGTTTTCCCTTAGTGGCTCAAGTTTAGGCTTGGGTTTCTGCTCTTATCTCATGGGTGTCAAATTTATATGTTATATTCATTTCTGAACAAACATGGTGGTTATTTTGCTTGTTCACATGGTTGTTATACAAATGCTTATCAAGGTTGCTATGTTTCTTTCTTCGCATTTAGCATTGAATAATTGCTAGTGGATGGAAACATGGTAAAGTTGCTTCTAATGCTTTCAATAATGATACCCTAGACCTTGATAGCTTTGTTTTGCCTCCTCCAAGAGATAAGCCTACTATTGTTGATTGTATGATGATTCAATCCGAGGTAAACGTTGTCACAACTCAGAGAGGTAGGGTACACAATGTCGTTGTCTCTCCTCCTAGTTCTCAAGGTGGGGTCAACCAAAATATCCCTCCTCAAGACTCTAATCTTCGCCCTCCTCCTTCTAGGACTCGGATTCAAGCACCCAAACCTTATGATCTTATGGACCAATTGCAAAACACTCAAGCCAAGATCTCCATCCTATAATTGCCTAAGCAATACACTATCTTCAAAGACATTGTGTGGTGCCTTACATGATTATACTCTACCAAGTAATATTGACCCCACCTGTTTTGCTTCTCTTGTTAAACCTTTACAAAATATCGAGCATCTTATCTCCTTTGATTTAGAGGATTTACCCTCTAAAGACATTATTGATCAATATATTCGCTTGTACATTCAACTTAAAATCAATTAGTCGTGAATTAAGAGGGTCCTTGAAGATAATGGTTCGGGATCGAATATATGTGGTGAGGCATTTCTTAATGTACTTGGAATTGATGAAAAATCTCTTACACCATTGGATTCGATAATCAAGGATGAAGCCCATTAGTAACAAATGAATTGGACATAGTTGTTGGGCCTAAGACTCTAACAACGAAATGCCAAGTAATATCTAATGATGTTTGCTTCAATTTTTTAATTGGTAGACCTTGGATTCATGCAATGACCACCATTCCCTCTACATTACATAGATGCTTGAATTTTTTACACGAGAGTTACATCTACGCTTATCTTGCAGACGATGTACCCTTCCGTTACTGCAAGCATGTTGAACCCATGGAATTTATTATCCCCCATCTCAACATACCTCAACCAAAGATCATAGCACTTCAATATTCTATTCCTCCAAATCAAATGCATGCATATGATGTGGGCAAATCTAGTAAAACCAACAATGATACTCATACTTAGGATGATAGCGAAAATGATGATTACAAACCTAATGGCATAGATGAGCATTTATCAAAACTTAATTTTACACCACATGGTCCTTGAGAATATAGCAATGACATGCATACATTACGTATCGGCCAATTATATTGTACTCAAGACTATAGGCAACATTTCCCTTCTTTTGTACTCAATGGCATACCACCTCTCACAAATAAGGGTAAGCAACCTATGATCAATATTGTCTCCATACAAATCCACCCACCCAATGTAGTGGTCCATCCAAAAGTACTTTAAAGCAATATGGAAAAAGTTACACTTGCGCAAAGCTAAGTCACAAGGTTTGAGTTCGATGAGGATAAAAATCGGATCAAGTTCGCCAAAAAAAATTTGCCATTAAATTCGTCCAATAAATAAAATTTTAATAAATATAAAATAATAATAAATATAAAAAATATTAACTATAAATATATCAATAAATACCATTTATGATTGGGAAGAAGAGAATGTAGTGGGCAATCCCCACAATTCGGTCACAACCAAAAAATCAACTCCCATACTAGAGACAGTCATCTGGTTATCGACTTGTAGGATTGGGTTAACAAACCAAACTGATTGCGATGTAGTTGTTTAATCTTTATTTTTGTATTTGGTAACTAGAACAAGATCATATATGTGATATAAATAATTCTAATGAGTATAACATATAAGTGATGATCAGTGCGGCGGCTCCTGCTCCTCGCGATTAGGGCTCGGCCCTATGCCATCCCTATACTCTTTCGTTCCTCTGGGGGTCTTTCCGCGGACTAAGCTAGCAATGGCAATCCCTGGGCAAGGGTCTTTCTTCCTCCAAGCCGTTTTTCTTCCATGTTGGATGTAATCCCAAGCCTATTTGTTTTTGGCACAGCTAATGCCCCTGTTTTTTCCTACATTATCTTTTGGGTTTTTTGAGCGGATCAAATGGGGACAAGGTTTTTTAGATACTGCACAGGGGAGTCTGTTGGTCATTCCTAGTTCAACTATATCCTCCTCTCCTTCGAGGGTTTCCCCTGTGGTTTGTATTTCAGCTCCACCCCCTGACTAGACCAATCTAGGGATGATCAGGTCCGATGTTCCTTTGGTTTAGCTGGGTAGTGCAATTATGAGGGAGGAAGCTTGGTTTTCTTTTGTTGCAATTATTTGTCAATTTCAGAAATTCTGGCCGAGCGCAGTGGATTTGCATTCCTGGACTTCCAAGCATTGGAAACCTCATTTGGCTGGCACTTTCATTATTCATCCTTATGCAAAGGGTTTCTTCATCATTGTTTGCTCTTCCTCTACAAATAGAGATCAATTGTTGCATTCGGGCCCTTGGACTTGGGACAAAGCCTTTCTGTGAATGAAATTGTGGTTCCCTGCTTTCAACCCAATTACAGATTCCTTTGTTGTTGCTCCTATTTGGATCAAATTGTGTCATGTCCCCTTTTTAGTGGACATTGACAGAGTTGATGATTAGCCTATCATTCGACCCTCGTAGGCTGATAGGATGGATAGAGGGTCATGATGGAGATTGGCTTGGCTTCGATTAGCAGAATTCCTACAGTTGGCTTTCATTCAGGCTCTTTCAGACACATTTGGCCTGAGCTCCTATTATTTAGGGATATTTGATATGCAGCGGAGCGCCTTTATTTTGGTATGGTCATGTGCAGAATCACTCCCTGATTCACCAGCTTCAGTCGGTTCCAAGATCGGACATATATTGAGGGAGATATTAATATTTGATTTATTTAGTCAAATATTAATTATTTAGCCTATTTTAATTATGAAACCCTAATTCTAATTTAAGAAACCCTAATTAGGGCAAGCACATCTTTTTGAGGGTATAAGGGTTTCTCATGGAGGCCATTATTGATTATGCATTGATTATTGATTTTGATATTGAAGAATTCTTCTGTGAAGACTGAGCCAAGGGTTCCAAGATTCCATTTGCATTGGAGAACGTCAACTTTTCAGTGTGTGCGATTCAGAGGCTGTGAAATATCAGTTGATCTATTGCCGATTTGAGAGATAGCTTCATACAGAAGTTATCACAGAGGTTTACAGATTTGAGAGGTAACTTCATACAGAAGTTGTCACAAAGCTTTCCAGGTGTTTATTTTATTAGGTTTTTGATTCAATAAGTTATACAGATAGAGATCTTTTGTATTAGAGCCATATATCTTGAGATCAGGGGTCCAACAAACAGGGTGTGCTTTATTGGCGGCCATACTAAGTCCGTACAGATCCGTACAGATTCGCACAGATACCGACATCAGCAGGCAGAGATCCACAGCGACCGACATCGGCCGACCTATCACCAACGTCGGCAGATTGACGACCCTAGTCGACCGACGATGGCAGTATAACCGACGTCGGCGACTGTGTTTTTGACACAGCAGGCCGAGACGCACAGATTCAGGCTATTTTTCAGATTGTTGGAAGATAATCAAGTTTTTAAGACCGTATCTGAATATTCCTTTTTATGCATGACTGAGGACATCTATTGTAACCATCTGGACAAATAATAAGATTTGTGATTTGGCAGTTAAGAGATTTACTGTGGTTTATTGTTTATTTGAATTTATTCTGCAAAATCGTATCTTTGTTCAGAGCTTTAGTCGTGCTATATTTCCTATTGGATTGGGGATATCACAGTGGTATCAGAGCTTTTTGTTTGTCTAAAGTCTCTATTGATTGGAGACATTACAGTGGTATCAGAGCTTTTGTCTATATATATTCCCTATTTGAAGGGGATATTACAGTGGATGGTATCAGAGCCAAATTCCTGCCATCTTGTTGGGTAGATCAGAGCCAAAGTTCCTGCCAGCCTGATTGGGTTATTTCAGATTGAATTCGAATATCAATATGGCTTTAACAGGTGACAAAGATTTGGAAGAAAGAATGCACAATGCAAAGAAGAAATTAGATAATACATTTAAGCGAGCAGAGGACATTCTAAAAACTTTGGAGGAGTTAGAAACTTATTTAGGCAAGGTTGATCAGTCAAATTCTTATGATATGCAAACAGCGTTATCTCCAGCATTTGGTTCGTTGGTGAAGCCCCGATTATTGAGACATCATGATGAGGTGGTAAGACTTGCAGCTCTCTCTTGCATTAGTGAAATCATGAGGATAATAGCTAGCTTTAATTTTTATGATGATCAGATTATGAGAGAGGTACTTCATGCCATGGTAAAAAGCTTCGAAAAGTTGGATGACATTAGAGACCCTCATTTCTCAAAGAGGGCAAGATTACTTGAAATATTTGCAAGGTATGGATTTGAAAACATTATGATGTTAGTAGGTTGTATTGGTGACATTCGCAGGATGTTTAACATATTTTGGAATATTTTGGATGAGTTTCATTCCAGCAATGTATTAGCATCAATGCACTCTATCATGTTCACAATCTTGTTTGAGGAGGATGAAATTTCTAAAATTTTGGCAGTAGATTTATGGTATGTCTGGACAAAAGAGGAAAATGTCTCACCTATAGCTGGTATGTGGTTAAAGAGTTTAATTGATAGGCCTAAGGATCGTAGTACTTTCCCTATGACATGCAGAAACTTGAATGATGAGTTTGACAGACATACTGATCCAGTACAGGGAGACATTAACACATCTTCAGGTAATGATTTATCTGCATTATCTTCACAGGTGTTAGACAGTGAGGATGAGTCTGATGCTTGCATTCAGAGTGTGGAGGTGTACTCAGATGTTAGTACACTGAGTGTTGGTGATGAGTATGTTTTTGTAGCTGCTGATGAGGAGCATGTTGTTGCGGCTGACACACATATTCAGGATTTGGGAGTACATGGTCCTGATAAGTTTGGGATACCAGTAGAGTCGAGTCTCCAGATTGATTCTTTTCACACATTTGATAGTGTGGTACAGTTGGTTGTGCCACCTTTACAGAGGGACCAGTTATGGGATGGATTCGCACCATCTTTTGTAGATGGAATTCACAGTTGCAAGTTACACAGCCTGCAGTATCGACACAACCATGGCAGTTGTGCTTATAGAGTTTGGTTGGGTTGCATTCGCCAATTTGATTTTAGATTTCTCTTGGTTATATTTCTGAGGATATTACAGGAGTTTGCGTTGATTGTCATTAGTATAGATCATGACTACATTTGGGATCCAGGTGGATCGAGTGGTTCATTGTTCCGAGATTGCTTGGGGACAAGCAATTTCTGGAGGGGCGGATTGTCATGTCCCCTTTTTAGTGGACATTGACAGAGTTGATGATTAGCTTATCATTCGACCCTCGTAGGCTGATAGGATGGATAGAGGGTCATGATGGAGATTGGCTTGGCTTCGATTAGCAGAATTCCTACAGTTGGCTTTCATTTAGGCTCTTTCAGACACATTTGGCCTGAGCTCCTATTATTTAGGGATATTTGACATGCAGCGGAGCGCCTTTATTTTGGTATGGTCATGTGCAGAATCACTCCCTGATTCACTAGCTTCAGTCGGTTCCAGGATCGGACATATATTGAGGGAGATATTAATATTTGATTTATTTAATCAAATATTAATTATTTAGCCTATTTTAATTATAAAACCCTAATTCTAATTTAAGAAACCCTAATTAGGGCAAGCACATCTTTTTGAGGGTATAAGGGTTTCTCATGGAGGCCATTATTGATTATGCATTGATTATTGATTTTGATATTGAAGAATTCTTCTGTGAAGACTGAGCCAAGGGTTCCAGGATTCCATTTGCATTGGAGAACGTCAACTCTTCAGTGTGTGCGATTCAGAGGCTGTGAAATATCAACTGATCTATTGCCGATTTGAGAGATAGCTTCATACAGAAGTTATCACAGAGGTTTACAGATTTGAGAGGTAACTTCATACAAAAGTTGTCATAGAGCTTTCCAGGTATTTATTTTATTAGGTTTTTGATTCAATAAGTTATACAGATAGAGATCTGTATTAGAGCCATATATTTTGAGATCAGGGGTCTAACAAACAGGGTGTGCTTTATTGGCGGACGTACTAAGTCCGTACAGATCCGTACAGATTCGCACAGATACCGACATCGGCAGGCAGAGATCCACAGCGACCGACATCGGCCGACCTATCACCGACGTCGGCAGATTGACGACCTCAGTCGACCGACGACGGCAGTATAACCGACATCGGCGACTGTGTTTTTGACACAGCAAGCCGAGACGCACAGATTCAGGGTATTTTTCAGATTGTTGGAAGATAATCAGGTTTTTAAGACCGTATCTGAATATTCCTTTTTATGCATGACTGAGGACATCTATTGTAACCATCTGGACAAATAATAAGATTTGTGATTTGGCAGTTAAGAGATTTACTGTGGTTTATTGTTTATTTGAATTTATTCTGCAAAATCATATCTTTGTTCAGAGCTTTAGTCGTGCTATATTTCCTATTGGATTGGGGATATCACAGTGGTATCAGAGCTTTTTGTTTGTCTAAAGTCTCTATTGATTGAGGACATTACAGTGGTATCAGAGCTTTTGTCTATATATATTCCCTATTTGAAGGGGATATTACAGTCTATGAGGGTCGAATGATAGGCTAATCATCAACTCTGTCAATGTCCACTAAAAAGGGGACATGACAAATTGCCTCATTTGCCTTTGCAATTTTCGCAGGTTTCTTCTTTTCAGGTCATTGGTAGCTCTCTTGGGTATTTTATCTCCCTCGCTCTTGAGACCGATTATCGCAAGCGAACTACTTTTGCTTGTATGTGCATTGCCATGGATCTCTCCAAAAAATTCCCATTAGGTATTAAGATCAAAGTTGTTGATAGAATCTGGACTCAAATATTGGATTATGAAAGAATAAATTTTAGGTGCAAGAGATGCTTTGCTTGCAGTCATATGGCTAATAATTGCCCTAAGAATCTTGTTGGTCAACTTGATAGCAAGTTTAATTTTGGAAAATCTGGAACTTGGTGGAAAGACATTGATGTGGAGCATCTAATTGTCTTTGGTAAGGACAAGGATATGGATTCTGGAGGTAGGCGTAAGGTTTTTAATTTTGTTAAGTCTCTCCCAGACACAATTAAAGCTTCTCCTCCTCCTTTGGTGTCCTCCTCTGAGTCGTTATCCTCTTCATCTTTTATCAAAAAGGAGGTACCCTCTGATAAAAAGGGCTTTGGTTTGGAAATTTATGTTTCTCAGTCTCCCCAGAGTTCCTTCGATCACTCTTTGAGAGAATCGAGTCCCTCCCCTTTGGGAGCTACTTCTATGGAAGCCTTGGACTCAAGCTCGGCTTCTCCTTAGTGGGACAACATGGTTGACAATACTAAAGGATGGACAAAGGTCTCTAACAGGAAAAAATATGCCTTCAAAAAGAACCTAGGCCATATGGAACTCTGCTCTCATAAGAAACCAACAGTCCCTTGAGTAGGGTGTGTATTGTTATTTTTTGGTTCATTGTAGTTTGGTGCGTGGCTTATTATGCCCGTAAGGTTGATGTTATTGTTCTTTGGACTGGTTGTTTTTGCTTGCCTGTTTTTTCTGGCTAAGCTAATTTTTTGGTGGCTTGGGTATTATTGATTGCATCGATATACCAAGTAACATCGGTAATTTTTTGAATTATATATTGGGCAAGGGACCCATAAAACCCTAGTATCTATCCAAAAAAAATCAGTAACTATGAAGTATTAATTAAAAAAGAAAAGAAAAAACATAATTAAAAATTTAAAATACTCAAAGTCTAATTTATGCATTAATATATTCAAAAGCTTTTTCACTCCGTGTATCCTATATCTATGTTTTACTTTTACCAAAGAGGGGTGTCAGTGTATTAAGACTCCCAATTAAAGGGAGACACAAATAAAGATAAAGATGACAATATGCTTTAACCGAGAAGGTGTTTGCTGCTGAAAAGAGCTTCTCCTTCATACTTGATGTTTGGACAGGGAGACGAGCATAGTGAGGACCTCCTTCACCCATTCTCCTCCTAGACTGCCAATTCTCAATAACGAATTCTTTATCGCTAATCTCCACATATGCAGCTGATAATTCGTAGAAGAAGAAGATGGGCAATTTCTATGAAGGCTGCAACGAAACGCACTTGTATGATAGCTAGGTGAGCACATGCACATCTTCCTATCTAGAATGGACAGAACAAACTCTCTATGGCTGGCCTTGGATGGAACCGAACAAATTGGGGAACGAGCTTGCAGATTTCTATTGGGTGACATGGATCTAGTCAAGTCAAAAATTGATAGATGGAGAATAAGTAGAAGAGGAATAGAAATGGCAAGTGGGAGAGAGAGAGCGGTGACAAGGCAGCACAAAGGCATTGGACCTACTACTAGTTGACTCCATCACTTCTACTAGGTATCGAGCGAGGCCAACCCAGCAGACCTGAGTGCCTCAATTTAATTTTCCCCCGGACGTTTTTGTGCATACGGCTTTCCATTCCCCATCCATTTTTTTTCTTTCCAACTAAAGTCTCATCTTGGAGTGAGGTCATTCTCTAAGTAAACTATAATTCATGGCGAGGAAAAAGAGGACCAGAAAAAAAAACAGCGAACCTTTGTGATTTTTTTATGCTCGAATAAAGATTGACGAATTTTGAATTTTATCCAAAAAAATTGCCAAACCTTGTGACACTAGCGCAAAGAATATGGGATACAAAGGTAGCGGATTAGGGCAAAATGAACAAGGTATTACTAAGCCAATAGTCCCCACTCCTCATCAATTCAAACTAGGTCTAGGATATAGTGGGGACACAAAAGCTAGAGAGAAACCTTCCAAAACAATTGTAGAATTCTTATTGCTTACAATCAATATAGTGCTTCAACGAAAAATGCTTTACATACTCACTTACCCAAGTCTAGTACATCACATCAAAATGAAGTTTATAATGTTACAACTATAGAACTTGTACATCCTAAGTTGAATGAGGAAGATACTTCACCAGAGCCACTTACACTTGATAATTTTGCTAATGACGAAGCTCTTCAAGGATATGTGGGATTTTAGGTTGATTTATCATCTATTCATCATAATGCAAGATTCCCTCATAAATTTAGTCATCATGCTTACTTTGGCAAGTGTAAACCTTCTCCTATCGAATATAATATCCCCTTAGATGGTCCTAACTCCTTACCTACTACACTATACATTAAGGAGTGATCCACATTACTCAACAAAGCAACAAGTGATTTCAACTATGGTAAAAAAGAAGATCCTAAAGTTGTATTACTAAGTGCATCACTAACACCAGAAGAAGATAAAGACCATCGAGAGATTCGGATAGATTTCCCATAATTATTCGCTTGCTCTTATTCTCATATGCCTAGTATTAATCCATCCATTGTGATTCAAAATCTATTAGTCAACTTAGTTGTTTAATAAGTTAAGCAAAAGATTCAAAAGATGCATGATAAAGTTACTTTATTGGTTAAAGATGAGATCCAATAGCTCTTAAATGCAGGGTTTATCTAACCTGTTGATTATTCACTTTGGATGTCCAACATCGTCTTGGTTGCAAAACCTAATCAGCGCATATGCATCTATAACGACTTAAGAGATTTGAACAAGGCTTGTCCCAAGGATGACTTTCCTCTACACAATATTGATATGATTGTTGATTCTACTGCTAGGTATGAAATGCTCTCCTTCATGGATGGATTTGTTGGTTATACTCAAACTAAGATCATCTCCGTTGATCAGTATAAGATTGTTTTCACTACACCATGAGGTACATTTTGTTATGTTGTCATGCCCTTTAGACTTAAAAATGTTGGTGCTACTTATCAAAGGGCTATAACACATCTTTCATGATTACATGCACGACAATGTTGAGGATTGTGTCGATGATATTTTGGGAAAATCAAAGAAACATAAAGACCATACCAAAGACATACGATTAAATTCAAAGAAATGTCTTTGGTGTCACATCCAAAATTTATTGGGTATACTTATCTCTTCCAACGTGGTATTGAGGTTGATCGTAAGAGAGTAAAAGCCTAAATTTGAATTGGATGAACATTGTTGAAGGGATTTTGACAAAATTAAAGAATGTCTAGCCAACCCACAAATCATGATGCAAATCCCGATAGGCCTTTATTACTATACATATCTGCCACTAAGCATGTCTCATGTAATTTGTTGGCACAGTACAATGATGCACATCAAGAGAGTTATTTATTACATTGGTCACACATTGGTTGATTATGTACAAAAATAAAACTCAATGGAAAAGTTGTGCTTAACTATTGTATTTGCTACACAAAAACTTAGACATTATTAGCTTAATATTGAGACTTGTGTTATTGCAAAAATTGATCCTTTGAGGTACATTATATCTAAGTCTTACCTATCCAACCACATAGTCAAGTGGGTCATGTTACTCATGGATTTTGATCGTAAGCTTATACAACAGAAATCAATAAAAGGGTAAGCTATTGTTGATCAGCTCGCAACAACTCCTTTAGTGAATCACACTCCCATGAGCAATGCTTTTTGATATGAGTTTTGTAAGTGTACCAATGAGAACAAAACGTGGACCATGTATTTTGATGGGTCCAATTGTGCTTCAAGTGTTGGGGCTGAAATTGTATTAGTGACACCCCAGGGTCAAACTATGCCATTAGCATATCGCTTAAGCTTTCAATGTACCGACAATATTGTGGGATACGAGGATGTGATTCTACGCGCCACTCAGGTTTGGAAGATAAAATCCATAAAAGTTTACAATGATTCTCAACATGATTCAAGTCACAAGTGATTATCAAACAAAGGAAGATAAATTAACGCCATATCAGAATTTGGTCCATAGTTTGATTGCCTCCTTTGATGACTGAGATTGGCAACATTAATATAAGAAATAATTGTCACGCTCACACAATGGCTAGTGTTGCTTCACTTGTTCTATTTACATTATAGACAATCATGGTTTACTTACTTTTAAGAGATTACAACAATCAAATGTTTCACTACCAGCATTTGATGAGCTAAATGTATGTCATTTATAGTGACATGATATCCCAAAGCGGTATGCCAATATTGACAACATTTTATCAAATGAGACCATCCCTGAACAATTTTAGAGAAACCACAAAAGAAAACTAAGGAGAGATGTTATTCAATATGTCAACATTGGTGACACTCGTTTCAAGAGGTCCTTTGGTGGTCAATTTACTTAGATGCCTTTGGTGTGAAGATGCTAAAGTTGCTTTACAAGAGGTTCATGATAGATATTGTGGTGGCCATTTCAACAAAAAAAGAATGTCATATTAGTTATTACAAATGGGTTACTAGTGGCCTTCTATGGAACAAGAATGTCAAGAATATGCAAAAGTTTGGGAGTAATGCCAACGACATAGTAATTTAATACATACACTATCTCAAGAATTACAACCCATTTTGTCACCTTGGCCATTTTCTCTTTGGGGTTTTGATCGAGTGGGCAAAGTAAATCCAACATCATTATAAGGTCACAAGTTTATTGTTACAGCTACCAAGTATTTTACCAAATGGATTAAGGCCATTCCTTTATAATCTACCACAAGTGATGACATTTATATATTTCTAATGACATACATCATTTCCAGATTTGGCATCCCATCTGCAATCATTACGAAAAATGGTTTGTCATTCAAGAATAAGATAGTAAAGAAATTTCGTGCTAAGTATAAGATTCGACATACATTCTCCACTCCTTATCATCCCCAAGGAAATGGCCAAGTTGAGGTAACAAACAAGACAATGGCGCATATTTCGACTAAGACTATTGTAAAGCATGGTGAAGATTGGGATAATCAGATTATCTACGCCTTATGGGCTTATCATATGAATGTTAGGGCAACAACCGGGGCAACCTCTCATTCTTAGGTGTATAGCATTGAAGTAGTTCTTTCCTCTTGAGCTAGAGATTTCTTCTCTACGTGTATCCCTTAAAGATATTATTAATGATGAGTAATATAGAGAAAAACAATTACATTAATTGAAAATGCTCGATGAGACGCTCTTGCACACTTAAGCGTTTATTAGAATCATCTAAAGAGATCTTCCAACAAAAATATTAAAACATGAGTATTCCACATTGGTGAGTTGGTACTAAAAGAAAATCAAAAGAATAAAAACGTGGATACAGAGCATAAAGGGGAAATCAAACCAAACTAGCTAGGTCCCTTCATTATTATAGAGAAACTCGGTTCAGGGCCTACTACCTAGCTACACTAGAAGGGAAACCCTTAAAGAATCCAATGAACATCATGCATTTGCATGGTTTCTATACCCTACGGGGGCATCAAACCCACATGTTCCTTGTGAGTTATTTATTTGCCATATCTTACATTGACGAGGACATCCTCTCTATGTTACATTATTTAATTTCAGCCTATGGGGAAATTATACCCACACTTATTCTATGAGCTTCATTTACAACATCTATCTTTATTAAGTCATTCAAGGGCAATAAACCCACATATCTCTCCATGATTTGCACCAATATATTGCCTATGGAGCATGGTACCCACGTATAATTTCTCCATTAGCTTTATTGATACATATTTTCTATATGGAGCCTATCACACTCTTGTGTCTCATAGGCTTACTTTGCTTTTGAATCAAACTATACATACGCCTTGACACAGTTTCCACACATGATATATTGCTATATTTTGCTATATTTGAGCACCTCTCCACATCAGGGCATTGTGTTTCCTCGCGTCATATCTTACTCACTATCAAGATGAACCCACCTATGGTCCTTAGCATGATGTCATCCTTACTACATGGTTTTATATGGGCATAATATTTGTCCATCTCTCCTATTACTTCAATACTGGGGCATGTTGTTGCCACCATCCCTTCCAATATTTCATCCTCCTAATAGGATGCGCATGCATATCAAGCTTTGTACGATGATATCTATATGGTTTCACTAAGTGGGGCATATACTTGCCCCCATCTATTGATCCACATACCACCCAGACTTATATATTGCCATTGCTTTTTACACGATGCTATCTATTCTATGCGGTTGCAAATGGACATGTTATTTGTCTATCTTACCTTTGAGCTTTACATGATTATCTTTGCAATGATTGCATATGTTGCATACAATTTTTCCAAAGTTTTTACATGACAATTATAGAATGGTTGCATTCAAAGCTTGTACAATTTTTTCAAGGATTTTCAAAGCTTCGGCTATACGTTTTTATAAAACATTATGCTTTAACTCTATGTTTTAAGATGAGTGATCGCAGAAGCAAGTTTTACAATCCCTCACCTCAAAAGGGGAGCACATATCCAAATATTTTCAAAGAATTTTCAGAATTGAGAAAAGGTATCAAGCAAACATAATTGATCGAACTTGGGTTTGTTTGTCTACTTCCTCAATGATGAAGTGAATTGGGTTCCAGGGTTTCTAGAACTCCCTAAGAAGCGTTAGCAATGTCTACAACTTGTCTAAAAAGTTTTAATCGAAATAGTGTTTTGATTTTCAAAACAACAACAATATGGGTTCAAATAGAAACATGTGTAGTCATTCATATTTTCATTTTCAATTTATATTTTTCAAAGTTTCTATATTTGCCATCGATTTTATACGACATTGATTACTTGTGGGTGGCCATTGCTCATAGGCTAAGTTGCCGATACGGGTACGGGAACGGATACGAGTACGAGAATCGGATATGGGGATACGGTGATTTTTTTTTGGGGGGGTTTGGATACAGCTGGATATGGCCGTACAAAAATATATAAAAAAATTAAAAAATATAGACATATAAGCAAAATTAACCACATAATATGCATAGAAGAAACATAATAAGTTAAATAACCACAAAACATACCTAAGTTGCCGATACGGATATGGGAACGAGAATCGGATACGGGAATACAGCAATTTTTTTTGGGGGTTTGGATACGGCTGGATACAACCGTACAAATATATATATATATATATATATATATATATATATATATATATATATATATATATATAATAAAAAATATAGACATATAAGCAATATTAACCACATAATATGCATAAAAGAAATGTAATAAGTATAACTAATAAGTTAAATAACCACAAAACATACTAATAATTCAATGCCAAATATCATAATATTCAATTGTCAAGCTAAGTAAAAAAAATTAAAATACATTATAATCTTATTTTTGAAATTATAAATAAATATTAAAAAGGAAATAAAAATAAATAAATAACATAATAAAAAATTATAAATTATAAAAAATAAATAAATACAAAATAAAATTAAAACAAAATTGAAAATTGAAAAAATAAAAATAATATATATATATATATATATATATATATATATATATATATATATTTTAATCAAAATAAAATAAATATATATAAAAACAAAACTTTAAAAAACATAAAATCAAAAATCAAAATAAAATGAAAATATATAAATAAATAAATAAAAACTGAACCTAAATTTATAAAACAAAACAATTAAATAAAATATTAAAAAAAAAAAACATAAAACAAAATGCAATTAAAAAAAACAAAATAAAGAAACTAAAATAAAATGAAAACCTACCTGTTCTCTCAGGTCGGCGGTCGGCAGTCGGCGGACGGCAGACGTGTGCATTGATGGAAACCCTACCTTTGACGCGATTTTCACTGCTCGAACTCCCCGCGCTCCCAGGGCCTGGGGGGGACGTATTTGGTAACGTAGCTCACAGGTGTACCAAAGTTTTGCAAACAATAAATGTGTGGATGGATGCATGTACAATGCTTCGTCCTTCTCTCCCTATGTAAGTCAAGGTATGTGCTTACATACTTCGACGCACACATGCAATCACTCACAAACACGCATCAAAGTAGGGGCTTATGGAGACACCTAATTTTTGTACAAGACTTATTATTTCAATGTTTTTATTGTCGTTTTGTGTAGTTAGACCATTGGTTTGAATTAGGCTCTTATTGGCACTTTTATTTTTGTTTTTCCTCTTCCTCTTCTTGATGTGCTCACATTTCCTGTTTCCTCTATTTCTCTCCTTTTTGTGTGTTCTTGTTTGTGATTAAATGCCTTCTCTCTCTCTCTCTTCTTCATCCTTTGTTATTCTCTGTGTTGAGACCAATTCAAAAGTCTCGCTGAAAGTGCCTTGGGCAGATTTAGCGGCCCGCTGAATCCGTCCCTTTCTATTTTGTGGGCCTTTCTGCTCTCCTTTGCTTTTCTTCAGTGTTAGGACCCATGTTTCTCACTTGTGTGTTTTATTGGTCAGCTTGAGTGCCAATAGATTTTTAATTTGAAAATCCGTCTGCCATATCCGTCCCATTTTGTTTTGTGGGCCAATGGCAGGACCTGTGTTTCTCACTTGCTGCATGTTTTCGTGGTTGGCTTGAGCACCAATAGGTTTTTAATTTGAACTATGGATGTCTATATATACAATTCGTCTAGGAGCATTTCAATAAAAAGTATCAAGGAGAATTCCCATGGAATTTAAGTCTATGAACATTCTGATTTGCTTAATTTCTGCTTAAGGACTTGCATCTTGTACCAAAGGAGGACTCAACAAATGTCATGTAGTTGCATTTTACTTAGAAAGAGAAGACAGAGCTATTTCTCTCACACTTCCATTCACGCTATACAATAATTACATGGGATTTGATTCCAGCATGAGGGATAACTTCCTTAAGGTTGCAACTCTCTTAAGATTGTTGAACCCAAATACTTATTTCCTCTTCTTTTGCAAGTGTTTTGTGGTGAATTAGGTCAAAAAGACAAAGAATATCAAACTAGATAATGTCTGCTCACAAATTCAGCAAAGTGACATCACAACACTATATGGCATTAGACTGCGAAACAACACAGAAAAATTCAGAACCTATAAAGGTCAGCAGTACAAGTTTGGCACAGGAAACATATTTGACAGCAGCAGCAGCAGGGCTCATTTGGCGGTCTTCCAAATCTGCCCTAGGCATATTTCGTGATCCAAAGGCAGGTGCCAAAATTGTTCCTTGACAAACAGACCTCTAGATTTAACATAAAACTGAAACGTCACCTCCAGACCACTACTGCACTCTCAAAATCCCAAGATTCTACCAAGATGTGGTTGTTTCATCACTATTTTCCATTTGCTTAATACATTGACCATCAATTAGTTTCATTGATGCTAGTTTACGGGTTTTAGCTACTAGGGCAGATCTGATTTACTGTTTTAGACTGCTATATTCTAGATCTCCCTTGTGCACTTACTTTTATTATATTGTTAGTGTTAGATCACCCTTGTGCGCTAAAAAGATAAAACACAAACCAGGAGGGAATGAAAGAAGAAGTTCAGATTAATGGCTGACAGATAGCTTTGAGTGCCTTGTTCATGACAGCAGTGGTTTAAATGCAAACAGAGTTTTGAGCTGTCAGTAAAATCTGGTTTGATGCCATCTACGGTCTGTATTTTAATGCATGGCAGAGCTGTCATGGTCAATCTAAAATACCTTTTTGAAGAGACACGTAGCCTTAATAAACGTGCCATACTCATCAGAAAAACAAAAATATAGAAAACGCCAATGCCTTAAAAAAGAAAGGCGTCCTTGCATTCTTAAGATTTGATGCACATGCTTCAACCCAGTATAAAAATGGCATAAGCCAGGTATTGTGATGTAGAATTCAGAATGTTGAACAAAGTAAATTTTATATGATCTATATCAATAATTTCTCCATGTAAAAGGTATTCAGCCCCAAAAGCCAAAAGGTAAAGGAAGTTAAAGTAATCAACATGGTTGTGGTTCACTTGTTTCTAGCACAAGCAAATAGCATGGGAATGAAAGAGATTAAACAAAGACTCAATTTTTTGTGAGGCTGGTGTCTAGCGGTAAAGCAGGACCCTTATCACTGCAATCACCCAAGTTCAAAAACTAGTGAGCACGCTCTCCATGCTAGTGCAGCTTGGCATATATTAGCAGAGAAGTTTATCTTGCATGAGTGAGCAATCCGATGGAAGCATGAAGAATTAATTTGCTCCTCAGCTAACGCATATTGTATTTAAGGAAGGAGACCCGCTCTTCAACAACTCGTCAGGCACTTTAAGCAAAAAAAATCGGACTCAAATCCCCAAGACTTTGGCCTAATAGATACCCGTCAGACCTGGCATCTAAACAAAAAAGAAACCATATGTAGGATACAACCCCCAAAGGACATGTATTAAGAATCCTCCTAACACACGGGGAAAAAATGTAAAGATGTATGCAAAAGGCCACAATTCTCCCCAGTGGAACCCTTTTTGAGTTAAAATCAACCCTAAAAATCATGAAAACCCTCTTATCGTTTTTTATGAAATTCAATTTAACAGCCAAGCACAAGACTCCCAAATTTTCCAATATTATTTCACAGAATCCAACCAAATAAATGCTCATGAAAAATGAGATATTGTAGATTACAGTTGGAAGTACAAAGCTTAAAGATATATAAATTTATAAAATGCATATATACATGACAACATTGTATGAATTTATTTGTTGAATGCAAATGGATCATAATCTGGATGAACTAGGGTTTGAAGTACATAACGATGCATAAAAAGCACATGTATGACAAGATTGTATGCATCTTGGTTGCCATAGAATTTGTTGAGTTATTACAAGTTTGAAGTACAAAATTAATGATGTAAAAACTACAAATATAACGAATCGTACGTATTTTTCATTACCTTAGAATTTGCAAAGGGAACATCCAATGTGAATGGAGGAATTAGGGTTTGATATGACTTTAAAACCTAGGGTTTCATAGTGCGTTTAAAACTAGGGCTCCTAAGAGTTTGACGACCTGTTTAAGTTTACAGAAACTAAAAATTATAATATGGAAAGGCATAATAATAACCTGAATAAGTCTTTGCTCGACCTCCGCCATTGCGATCGCAACTGAAATTTACAGCGCCCACTCGAAATGCCTTTCGCAATTGAAAAATTCGATAAATGTTTAGATGTTTCTGTGAAATGGAATGTAAGAGTCGTTACATTATTTTTGTTTTCCTTTTAATCCTGCTGTGGGCAGGGATCATAGGAATAATTTTTTAAAATAATTAATCCTACTTCGGGCAGGGATTATAGGAATAAGTTTTTTAAATAATTAATCTTGCCATATAGTATTATGGTAGTAATTTTTTTTGGTAAAATAATCGCCTTTACTACTATATGACTCAGTTTTTAAAGTTTTAAATTATAGATTTTATTGGAACAAATAATAATAAGAGTCTTGATGTGGTTTTGGTACTTGCAATATAGAAGAATAAGGTGTTATGTTCCAAGTCATTGTTATCGTTGTAAAAGACAAGTCTATGGAAGAAGATAAAATTATCGTTGTGAGGATGAAAGCACACAAATAAAATAGACTTTGAGTGTATACGTATGAGATGGTATGCTAACGGTTGTTACATTCTTACCATAAAACCTTGTTGTGATGGTCCTTTTTCTATAATAGATCAACTAGTGATCGATAAATGGAAGGTGCATTATTGATTTCAATAACAAGTACTTAGTGGTAAAACCATTAAAGGAAATATTGAGATGGATATAATGTTTTCAAGTAGTTAATAATGTGAAATACAAGAATGATTGTTCTCCAATTTCATGTCTTCGTCCTTGTCGATTATACCTTCTCGATAAAACATGTTGTTTGTGCTTACAAATAAAAAAGGTTGTACATTGAGGATCGACAAGTTAATATTCTATATTATTATTTTTGCTTGTTATGTATGGAAAACATCCCAAATTAGACATCCTTTTATTAAAATAACTTAAGATTGTCTTACCCAACCTGATTGTTTTGTAAAGATCACTTTACATACACAAGTAAATGTGATTATTAAACACATCAAATATGTAGAGATATAACATTTAATCAAAATACAATTAAAATAATTTTTTTTTAAATGATTTTTATAAATACAAATTACTAAAAAACAGTGACACACAAAATATATTTTTATATTCATTATTTCCATGTACTTTTACAAAGAGAATATTGAGATTATAGTTGATATTTAATTTTAAGATATTAGTCTCAAAGGGTATACTAAAGCCTTCAATTTGCTTCAACCTTCGATTAAAATTTGTCTTTTGGACCAATCAAAATGTATTGTTTTTTATGCATCAAAAATTTTGCATTTTTCTAAAGGTTTAGTTGCACATTTCTTAACAAAAATTAGGAAATAATACATTTATTTTTATTGTCATTGGCTCGAATCTTTTACATGTCATTAAGGAGTAAATGAATGATGCCATGCACAGTACCATGTCAGATTTATCATCAGAAAAAATAAATATGTTGTCAAGGTCGTGCAGGGCACAGGGCTCAAATTTTTTGGCTTTGTACAAATAAAATACCTCTGCAATAACATCCTCTTTCGGTAGAAGAAATTCATCCATGCCATGAGCCAAGGATCCCATAACTCCCTGCAAAATTTTAGGCATAATTAAACATTTACATCCTGCAAAACTTTGAATCCAAAAGGAGATAGTCAAGATTTGTATGAAAAGGGAGGATCTAAAAAAAGAACCATCACAAATAGTCATTTTTTGTGATAAATCACATATTAGATGCCTTAAAGCAAGGTCAAGCGATGAACAAAAAGGACATTTTTCGAAGCAGCAGAGAGATTTCAAAAATCGTAGATCCAAGTCACATGAGGAACATACCGTCTGGGAAACAAACAAGCTTGGATTCATAGATATGCTCCCCCATCTTTTTGATCTTGATCTTTGCTCTCACCAATTTCCTTAGGTTTGAATTTTTCCTCCTATATTTTCTTTTCTTTATACTATGTAATTTTACTTACATTCAATACAAAAGATGTGATACCTATGGTTGATGATTTCTGATGCTGCTTATATGCATACATAGAAAACATTTCATGTATGTGTGTTGAATACAAAAGATGTGTTACCTGTGGTTGAGGAGTTTGCTCCTTGTGTGTACATTAAAATAATCTCATGTTTTTATGATGTATGTTGTAGTCTTTGCTTATAATTTCATAACCTGAGATTAAACATCGAGTCAGGAAAATGATTTGGGTATTTGGATCTTGTAGTTTAAATCTACCAATCTTTCGTGTTTAATACCAACTGCAAGTGTAGTAGCCATTGATCTGATGAAAGTAAGTCATTGTTTTATTAGTCCCTTGTATCTTTATTAGATTTGTCCTTATGGGACTTTAATTCCATATGTTTTGCTAACCTAATGTAAGTGTTGTAGTTTCTTCTATCATGGGATCTAGTTAAGAGGCCAACTACGACTGAATGTCTTCGACATCCTTTTTTCCAGGTTTCATCTTTTCACTGCAATGCAGTTATATACTTGCGGATCTTGACTCTTGTTTATTTTCTGTGTATTTTCAAGGTTGTAATTAGCTTTCTATTTTGTATCCATGCTTTTATATACCCCCATCACTCCAAATGCGAGAAATGCATCTGAAGCACCATACTCTAGGTCAGTTTCTCTTTGCATGTCATTTCATAGGGCCTTGTATTTCTTTCATTAATGCAGTCGCTTGAATTTGTTTGCTTAGCTTCGAAGATGGATCAATAGTGCAGTAGGAGGGGCAGAGATTGGGCCCGATCCATCCTCTTTTATTTTGGCTAGGACTAAGAAAGTCTAATCGTAATCGACTACCTAATCAAGACTATTAAAAAAACTAAGTGTTTGGGCTCATTTCTAGGCCAACTCGGGTTCTCTAGGTTACTTTACCTATTCAAAATGACAAAGGTGAAGTAAGTTGTTTGTGCAAACCTGGATTATACCATCCAGATTAAATCAGAATTGTGAAATGACTTTACTTCTCAAAATCATAAAAGTTAAGTAAAGTAGATTTGTAAACCGGTAAAACACTAATTAGAACAATTTGGGGTTTCGAAGTTACATTAATTTATTTGCTTAAATCATAAGTAAAAGCAATTGAAAGTCGGGTAAGTTTATTTTGATACTTATCTTGTTATTTGTGGAAAAGATAATCATAGAAATAAAGGTTCTAAATGCTTATTTTTTGTACACATGGGTTTTTTAGTACTACATATTCCATTGAAGCATCTTACTATCATTATTTACTTTAAATTGTTAAATATTCTTTTTGAGTCTGTTAAAAAGATTTGCTTTGTCATTTTCCAGCAATAGCATAGGTTGGCATGAAAAACAATTTTTTTTATTCATGTTTTTGACATTTTTTTCTATTTTTATGGAGAAAGTCTCATGCATTTATTTTCAAAAGATTTCATATAACTTTTTTAGTCTTACATTGTTTTGAGGTTGGGTTGTATATTTAGAATGAGTATTTGTTTTCTAATTTTAATAAGATTTTTTGTTGCTTGGTGACACAGTATGAATCTTGAGCGATACATAGCTGGAAATATTTCCTTTAATTGTAAAATAGTATTTCTTAGTCTATTAAAAAACATGTCGTTTGTCATTTTCTAGCAGTAGTGCAGGGACAATACATTAAAAACAAAAGATTCTTGTATTTATGCTTCTGATGATTTTTTCTATTTTATGGCAAAAGTTCACTGAATTTATTTTCGAATGTTGGGTTGTATATATTCAGAAAAAGTTTTGGTTTTTAGATTTTAATAAGATATTTTTTGATTTGTAATAGAGAAACCCTGAGCGATACGTACTCAAAAATACCAAACAGGGTCAGTTTCACCTCCTTGGTAATAGACAAGGTAAAGTTTGTGGTCAAGAAGGCGGGTTATCTTATTATTATCCCAAATTAATAGGTTGCTTATTGCAATAGAACTAGCATGCAACCTTGTTTATCCTATGTTTCTTAGCTAATTATCGTAGAGGTTTATGTACTTTTTTAATCGGAGGTACACCAAATTCTTCTTTCTAGCCAGCAATGTAAAGGAAGGTTATTTTTTGATCACTTACATTATTTAGAGTCAAATATAATGGGTTTAATTGGATAATTGTATAATTTTTTTCAAATATTCGTATGTAGCTTTGTCAGTGTGGTACTATAATTTGTCCTCCTTTTTGAGGTTACCTTATCTACTTCCTTAGGATGTTATATGGTTCATTGGAGTATTAACTATTCATTATTTGTACTTTGGCCATTTATGTTCGTCTCAAGTCAAATATTAAAAGAATTGGAAAATTAGGATAATATTTATAGAATATGTAACTTGTTGGTATTGTCCCTGAGGAAGATGATAGAATCATTGAATCAATCCATAAACTTGGAAGCATTATGTGCAGTGTCACTGAACAAACTGATTATTGGAAAGTAAAATAAAGAGAGAAAACTACATTTTTTTTTCCAAAAGTTGTTTTCTTATTACCATGGACTGTTAAACCTTTAAAACATATACACTCTGAATTAACATGAAATAAAAATTCACTTGCTAATTTGCAAATGAACTACTTGCTAATAGAATATATAGGTATCTCGGTTAATAACTACCATCAATTTTGCTATAAAAATTCTAGAAGAAAATATAAAAAATGACTCTTTAATGAAATTTTTTTTTAAAACACTACTATCAATTTTGCTATAAATATTCTAGAAGAAAAAATAAAAAATGACTCTTCAATGAAATTTTAATTTAAAGAAGCATTATTGTGTTGGCAACAAGGACTATCCATCCAACAATGACAAGATATCTTCTAACAATTATGCGAGGTTCAAGAATGCTCTCTTTTATTTCAATAGTAAATACAATGGTTGTATATACAGGTTCTCCCATCTAATGCATTTTGATAATGTTACAAAATTGGATTGTCGGTTGGAATAAGAGCATGAAATGTTCCCTTACAAGGGATAAGTAGAGAAGTAACCAAGCTTTTAGACATTCATTTGTAAAGGTTTTGACAACATATGAAATGATTAAATGGAAAAAATATGTTATCCAGGACAAAGGTAAACACTTGTCACTATGTTACTCTTGTTGAAAAAGCTATAATGTTGTAATAATTCTCTAACTGAACAACAAACAAGGGCAAAATCTACTAACTCCCACAAAGACTTGGCGCATGACACCCTTGTTTGTTATTGTCATTGTTCCCCTTCCATATTTTAAGTTATTTGTTATCGTGATTGTACTGCTTCTATATTTTAAAATATTTGTCATTGTCATTGTCCACCCACCATATTTTGAGACTATAGTTGATATTTAATTTTGATGCTTCATGTGATCTTATTCGACAATGTCAATAATTTTCTTTTTTTTTCTAATTTAAAAACTCAACATTTCCCCATAAAAATTATCATATCATCCTACTTTAACCAATGAAAAGTAATAAAATATTTTATTTTGTATTTATTATATTAGAAATATAACAAAGATAATGTCAAAATGAAAACATACTAAGATTTTATTGGTTGCACATTGCTCAGTGCAAATAATTTGTTCAAAATGATTCTAATATTCTTTGTTGCATAGGTACTAATAATTCTATTATAGTAAATGAAAATCTTTGATAAGATATAATATTTTACCAATTCTGAAGTATAGGATTTAAATATTAAAGAATATTTTTTTACATGTTTTCATGGAACATTATATTTAGAGCAATATAATAATTATAAACTCATTTTCAAAAGTGATATCCTCATTAAAACAAGGATCATGTTTAAGTTCCTTTGAATTGCTTTTCAATTAAATGTATAATCATCCCAACATATTTGCATCACCAGAAATAAGTGATGGTTAACATTAATTGCACCTATTCCCAAAATGAACCCATCAACACAAAAATGTGTGAAATTCTTGCTATGTATAGAATAAAATACAGCGTGACAATTATAAAATATAGCGAATAGCTTATTTTATTTATAAGGTAATATATTTAAATTAATGTATGGAATGAAATGAAATATTTTAATGATTTTTATGAGACCAAACAATTTAAGGGATTAAAAGTTGGAACATCAAAATATTCTCACATTTTTTTTGATATCAAAATTTATATTATTAAACTTGATCAATAAACGAGTTATATTGTGAAGCCTAGAAGTATATAAATATGCAATGTGTTAATATATAAAACTTGATAGTTACATGTGACCTCCTTTACTTTGTGATTCAGTTCTAATAGCTATGTGTTTTCTTCTCTAGTAAAACAATTAAATTAATTAGTGGTCGCGACCTATATCCAAACTCAAAAGTTCACTTTTTTTTTATGTTTTTGTGGTCACGACCTATGTCCAAACTCAAAAGTTCACTTTGTTTTTATGTTTAACATAAAAATAAAGTACACTTTTGAGTTTGGACATAGGTAGTGACCATAAAGTGAACTTTTGAGTTTGGATATAGGTCGCGACCACCAAATAAAGTGAACTTTTGAGTTTGGATATAGGTCGTGACCACCAATTAATTTAACTGTTTTACTAGGGAAGAAAACACATGGTTATTAGAACTGAATCACAAGGTCAAGGAGGTCACATGTAACTATTGTATTCATTTTTCCCTTTAATTTGCATAGGAAAATATGTAAACAATTATTTTTTCACATTCTTAAGTTTTAACAAACTTTTCAATATATATGAAGAGGCCTAAATTTCACTTCAAGGATGCATATGTATTGTGTATGTTTTACCACACTTGCAAATCAAAACTACTTTTTTGATGTAGCTCTAAACATGTTTTAATTCTCTCTCTCTAAATATTGTTAACTTTGTATTTAAACCACTGTTATACATTATATAGAACAAGGGGATTGAGAAAAAGATTTAATTTGAAGTCATTGAAATTTATGAAAATAATACATCATATCCAATTTTACTATATTTGGAATGGTTTGTAGACTGTAATGGAATATTGGACTCAGAAAATGAAGAAACCACAATGGAAGGAAATGGAATGTATCCCACTTTCCATTATAAATGAGTATGGATTTTGTATGAACCATAAGAAAATGAGATGATTAAGATGGAAGTGACCAAGGGGAGGGTTGGAGGCATGGACTCAATTAAAAATTACGCCAATCTGAATAAATACTAGATGAAGTAAACAAGGATGACTAGATTAGTTTGGAGAGTGAAGAACCCTTGTCAAACTTAGAGGTGGATATTGCATTATGGAGATATGGAGAGCCTAAGACAATTTTTTTGAAGTTACTCCACATGAAGATGAGGGTCCCCACATCCACCAAAGATAACACAACCCATGAAAGATTACCACAAACCCGAACAAAGTGATTATTTTGTATTGCAAGAGGAGATTTATATGCACATATAATCAAAGTCAACTGAATAAGATACTTGTAGGACATTTTAATATTGATTCATAGGGTGGCCCTAGATGATGGCATAAGTTTAGAAGAGTTGAGAAATATTCCATAATACTATACTTAAAATCAGGAATGCAGAGAGCCTCTGGAACAAAATGATGCAAGATACCTTATATAGAGGCAGAATAGGGTAAGCAGAAGTTACTAGAACCAAAGAAGACACATATAAGTACTTATAGTAGAAATGACGAGCAAGAGAAGAGAATTGTTTGTCAAAGGTAAACCAAAAGACAAAAAAGCATGTTAATATTGAGAAGAAGAGTAAGCAATGAAAAAAGTAGAGTTTTTGGTATAGACTATAAGCATATAACACAAATTAGAACTAGGAAAAAATGCAAGGAATTTTTAAAAATGAGAAAAAAAAAGTCAAAACAATTTTAGAAAAAAAAAATTAAAAAAATATTGGAATATAAATTTAAAAACAAAACATTTAAGAAAAATAAAAATATAAAAAATATTATTTCACCACTAAGTTGAAAACCGGTAAATGACAATTTGGTGGAGTAGGTGGTAAAGACGTTGCATAGCTTAAAGGCTCTTGATTTGGGTTGGTAAAGTTTTTTTGGAGATACATTTTTAAAATATGTTACCAAGTACAAGGATATTGTGTCTTGAAGAAGAAATTTCAAACCCAGAGACACGCTTTTGAAAGTGTTGTACAACATTGACCTCATAAGTGTATGGTTTTTTATCATGTTTCCAACCTTATGAGAGTTACTGAAGGTTGGATATTGATGAGGTAGATTATTTTTCTATTTTTCTTTCTAGGATTATTCATCAAATTTTTCTCGAGAATGAGACAAGATTTTAAAGGTCAGATAAATGTTGGTAAGATTCTTTATTAGAGTGATATAAGCATTCATGTATACCACAAAGGATCTAATCATACAACAGTGGCTACATTGTATAGAGCTTTAATGGCCTTTTCCATGCCATAAGATAAAGATTAGATACATCTAAGAGACATGACCCTTTATATCTTAGCATATTGAGGCATTAAATATGTCAGTGTAATGTATTAGGTAGTATTATAGTTATATACTATATTTTATACAAGGAAAATGTATATGTTCTATAGTATATAAGTAAATATCCTCTATTTGATAGTTAAGAAGGTAAGCAAGTATAAAGTACTAGTTACCAAAAGTAACTAAGGAGTGAAGAGATGTAACATTTGCCTTTGAAAGGCTATATAAGAAGGTAAACTAGTGTGGAAGAGAAGAACCTTTAAGGAAGAACAATTAAATGAGTGAGATAGATAAAAAGAGAAAGGTGTGTATAAGTAATATATGCGAGTGAGAGATATAGAGGATGAATAATATTGTCGATGTAAAGGATATTTGTTTATGAGAAAAAGAGAAGTTAGATTAAAAATATTATGTTATGTGTTATATGCATGGAATATAAGTAATCTGCTAGGTATTATTAATTGATAAAAAGGTTGCATAGGTCCTCATGATCAAACTAGGAGAACAAAACCACAACTATGAGGCTAAACAATCAATAAATAAGGGAAAACACAAGAGATTGCGAGGAATAAGTGATTAATTATGCAATAAAATATATAACACATAATTCATTCCTCAGAATCACAGTAGTAGAGACATATGAAAGAAAATTTAGATCTAAGCAAATACACACATAACACCGATATAACTTGGTTCACCCAATGTGGGCTACATCTACCAAGAAGATATCAATAATATTATAAATAAGAATACAAGACAACTCTCAACAATAACCTCTTACAAAGATAACTTTCTCCAACCCGAATTCACACCAGAATTCCTGAGATGCTAAACTACACCTCAAACCCGATCACACCGATCGAAGAGAGAATTATAGAGCTCAAAATGAGATGTAAAATGCAATGAGTAATGTGTTACCCCTCACCCATATTTATACTTTTCAAAATCCCTTGAAAAATGCATCATAACCATAGAGATAACCATATCCCCACAAAATAAGGCAAAAAATAAAGGATGTTTCAACCACATAATCCCCCGATTCTCTCAATACCTTTAAATCTACCCACTTCCCAAAACCATGCCATTAATAGGTGAAGTGGTTAAAATTCATCCCACCATTGTAAAACGTAAATATTTCATGTTAAAAATGTCTCGGTAACTTTATTTTTACCTTAGGGTTGAAACGGACTCCATATTCAACAATCTCCCACTTGGAGTTTGTTTCCCCTTGAACAAAATTTAACACTCCTCCATGATCTTCATGAAGACCAACCAAAGCTAAACATAACCTCAACTTCTCCAATGTGACTACCCTTGTCATCATATCTGCAAGATTCTGGCTCATATGTATCTTCTCTAACTTCACCATGTTTTCCTCCAAAGCCATCCTAATGAAATGATATGGCAACTGTATGTGCTTCGTCCTCAAGTGGAAGGTGGAGTTCTTGGCTAAATGTATAACACTCTGACTATCACTATGTAATCCCTCAACTTCTTGCTTATGCCCCAACCCATTAAGTAACTGTTGTAACTAAATCATCTCATTGCTAGCCTCTGTAGCAGCAACATACTTAGCCTTTATGGTTGATAAAGCCACAACCTTTTGTATCTAGGAAATCCAACTAACCATTGTATCCCCAATAGTAAATACATGACCTATTGTACTCCTCCTACTATCAACATCCCCATCCATATTCGAGTCCACATAACCATGCAAAGTGGTGTTTGATCCACCAAATCATAATGTTATACCCATGGTTCCTCTCAAATATCAAAGAATCCACTTCACTGCTTCCTAGTGCTCATAACCTAGATTACTCATGTACCTAATTACTACTCCCACTCCATGGGAAATATGTCGCCTAGTACAAACCATAACATACATCAAGATACCAACCTTTGATGAGTAAGGTACCTTGGACATCTTTAAATTGTCTTCTTTTGTCTTGGGACACTACTCCTTTAATAATCTGAAATGGCTTGCCAAAGGAGTCCTAACTAGCTTAGCATCCTACATACTAAACCTATCCAAAACTTTCTTCATGTACTCTTCCTAGGATAAGATCACCTTCCTCTCCTTCCTATCCTGAGTTATCCTCATACCAAAGATTTGCTTCGTTGTACCCAAATCTTTCATAGAAAGGAATCACTAAGCTGCTTCTTGAGTACTTGAATCTGTTGCATGTTCTTTCCTACAACCAACATGTCATCTACATACAAGCATAGGATAATATAGTTACCATCCTCAAATCTCTTGACATACATGCAATGGCCAAAATGACACCTAGAGTAACCTTGTTCCAACATAAAACTATCAAACTTCTTATACCATTGTCATGGAGCTTGTTTCAGGCCATACAATCTCTTCTTTAGTATCCACACCAATTTCTCCTTTCCTTCAATCTCATAACCCTATGGTTGCTCCATATATAATTCCTCCTCCAAATCACCATGAAGGAACATAGTCTTCACATCTAATTGTTCTAAGTGCAAATCCCTTACTGTAACTATACCAAGCATAGTTCTAATAGAAGTCATCTTAACAATAGGAAAAAAATTCTCATCAAAATCAATACCTTTCTTTTGTGCAAACCCCTTGAACATCCCCATAACATGTTTTAATCCTCCTACTATCAACATCTCCATCCATATATGAGTCCACATAACTATGCAAAGTGGTGTCCAATCCACCAAAGCATAATGTTGTACCCATGGTTCCTCTCAAATATCAAAGAATCCACTTCACTACTTATCAGTGCTCATAACTTGGATTACTCATGTACCTACTTACTACTCCCACTACATGGGCAATATCTGGCCTAGTACAAACCATAACATACATCAGGCTACCAACCACCGATGAGTAAGGTTCTTAGACATCTTTAGCTTTTCTTCTTTTGTCTTGGGACACTGCTCCTTTGATAATCTAAAATGGCTTGCCAAAGGAGTCTGACTGGCTTAGCATCTTGCATACTAAACCTCTACAAAAATTTCTTCATGTACTCTTCTTAGGATAAGATCAACTTCCTCTCTTTTCTGTCCTGAGTTATCCTCATACCAAATATTTTATTTGCTACACCCAAATCCTTCATAGAAAAGGAATCACCAAGTTGCTTCTTGAATACTTGAATCTATTACATGTTCTTTCCTACAACCAACATGTCATCTACATACAATCATAGGATAATATGATTACCATCCTCAAATATCTTGACATACATGCAATGGTCAAAATGACACCTAGAGTAACCCTGTTCCAACATAAAATTGTCAAACTTCTTATACCATTATCGTGGAGCTTATTTCAGGCAATACAAGCTCTTCTTTAGTCTGCACACCAATTTCTCTTTTCCTTCAATCTCATAACCTTGTGGATGCTCCACATATAATTCCTCATCCAAATCACCATGAAGGAATGCAGTCTTTACATCTAATTGTTCTGAGTGCAAATTCTCTACTGCAACTATACCAAGCACAGTTCTAATAGAAGTCATCTTTTTTGGGTGAATATTTTGTCACGAGCTAACTGATGGGCAAAATAGGTTGTTTCAACCACAGCATAGGGAGATTGATCAGCCAAATGTGTAGGTTTACCACATCAAAAGGGGACAAATCTCTCTTCTCATCAAGGGGAGGTTCCCTATAAATATGAGGCGCTATATACTATATATATAAGCAAAAAATAACACTCAGGGGTAGGACAACACCATCCATCTCTCTTTTTTCAAAGATGATGTTTAAAAACATAGGAGAATTTTGGTGAAAACACTGAAGGCACTTCTCTTCTTCCATAAGTGGTCTGCAACAAATAATAAGAATTCTTTCTGGAGAGTAAAAGTAACATATAACAAGGGTGAAATAACTAGCAAAATGAGGTGTAGCACAAAGTCTCCCCCTCAACTGCCAAATAGTGAAATATATGAAAGACAATGAGGGCACAAAGTCATTCCAAGGTCCTTTACATAGAAATAGATAGAAAACACACCAAAGATAATTGTGGCAGCACAAAGTCTTCCCATAGTTGGCTTCAGGACACCTTCCTGATTACTTCCACTAGTTTTGCTTGTTAAACTAAATGGATAAGACTGCATTTAGGAGACAGACATAAGAACAATCCCCTAAATAACACAAGTTATTATAGCAAAAAGTCTGAAAGTAACCTGCTTTCTCATTCATATAACAAAATATGATTAACAATTTGAGCTCAAAGTCTTAGGAAATGCCTTTCAATTTGGGTAGAGTTTCACTTCTATATCAGAGAGGTCTACTTTGCATAAGATGAGATTATACTAAATAACAGCCAAGAAAGGCTTGGTGCTTTGTTTCATAGAATGACCCATGCTGCATTCAATGCCTTGAATGCATTAACAGTTTAGTCAAAGAGGTCATGCTGGAATAGGGCGTCTGCCTTAACTGTGGCATGTCAATTCATCTCAAATATCTTCTCTTCAGCATGGGTTGTCTGGTATTTCTTCAAATATGTACACGGCTGTCCCCTCACTTGTACTCGATGGAGAAAAATAGGTCGTGTCTTTGAGTGATCACGCTCTCTAATGTCCACCTGGTGGACTGTTTCACCTATTGGAATAACTTTTGTGCAGATATTTCTGGTATTTCTGCGTTGTTCCCTCTTTCCTCAGCATGTCTTGTTGTATTTTGTCCTTTTCTTGGTGATCTGAGCTCTTGGGCTATCTTCTCACTTTTTGCTAGCTCTTTCAGCTCCATCTTCAGCTGGTTATTGAGTTTGTTTTCAGGTTCCTCGCCACATTTGAAAATCAACATATATTTTATTACCCTGAATTTGACATCCGCAGGGACGTCATTGGTCGCTAGTTGCTTGAACCATTTTGAACCATGAACTTTTGAACCTTTGAAAGTTCATTGGTTCACTAGTTCAACAGTTCAGGTGGCCTTCTCAGCTCCTTGGTTCCATCGCTTTCCCTGGTCTTCGGTTGAACCATCTCTTTGGACTGGTCTCTAGAATATTCTATTTCTTTCGTTTGCTCAGATATTTCTTTGAACCATTGAACCCATTGAACCTTTGAACCATTTTGGTTCAAGGTTCAACAATTCATCCTTTTTTTAGAAGCCTTTATTTTCTCTAAGTCTTTCAAAGCTTTGAAATTCCTTCGGCTTTATAACTTTGGAACCTCCCAAAGGGAAGGTGTCCCTTCGAGCCTTGAGAAAGGTCTATTTCCTGGTCATCGAGAGCCCCCCACAAAGGTACTTGCCCTTTGGGGTCCTTCAGGTGGCCTTCTTCTTCAAATCATGCGGAGTCCATAGAAACAAGCCTGCAGAGTTCATAGAAACCAGCCTATGAAGTTCGTAGAAACATGCCTGCAGAGTCTGTAGAAACTAGCGTGTGGAGTCAGTATAAATAGTCCTGTAGAGTCCATAGAAATAGCATGTGGAGTCTGTAGAAACCAACCTATGGGCCTTTGATCATTCCTTCTTCTTCGAATCCTTTAGACAAAATGTCTGAAGGAATTCCTTTGGACATTTTGTCTGAAAGAAATCTTTTGTAAAATTAGCCACGAAAAATCTTTCCAAAGGGTATCCTTTTGTTCACTACCCTTCGCAAGGGCACTTGCCCTCAAAGTTCAATATTGTGTTCTGCTCATTTAATTGACCGCTTGAACCAACCACTTTGAACCATTCATTTGAACTCATTGAACCTTGAACCTTTGAATGATTTTGGTTCAAGGTTCAACGATTTAATGGGTTCAATTTTTCTTCTTTTCTTCTAAGTCTTTCGAAGCCATTGAACTTGCTGAAGCGACTGAACTTTGAACTTTTGCTGAAACGCTTAACTCTTTGAGTCTGTCGACGTCATTGAACCTTTGAACCCGTTGAACCTTTGAAAGTGGGGTTCAATGGTTAAATGGTTCAATCCTTTGTTTCAAGCTTGTCGATGGAACTTTTGGTTGAACCTCGGCGTTGAACCAACTTTGAAATTGCCTAAGTGTTGGGAACTTGTTTCTTTGTGAGAGCTCACATGTTGAAGTTGTTGAACCTGCGAGTCCCTTAGCTAAAAAAGCTTGAATAATGAGGAATTTGAATACTCAAAATAATTTTTGAGAAGGGAAGAGAGAATTTTGGCATGCAAGACCAAAATAGTTCATATGTTATCTCAAAAATGAGTGACAAATTTTTGAAACAATAGCTGGCTCCAGTTGGGGAACTTCCTTCAGTTGAAATTTTGGAACAGCTGAGGGGAGTAGAAACCAGAATCTCCTATGCCTTTAAGTATGCCATTGGGCTACGAAGTCATGCTACCCAAAAAAGAAAGGTGCCAAAAATGAAAATGAAAAACACAAAATAGAACTAAAGACTATACAAATATACATATGTACCACTGATGTCACCTGATACTTCAAGGATTGAAGTGCTTCAGATGCTGCCCACTTTGAGGTAGAGAAAAGGGTGTGTCATCTTGATACTTCAACAAGAAACTATTTTCACCATTGAGCTGATGGATAGTAAACAGGCATCTCCATAGGGAATCAAATTTTCCATGCATTCCCTTTGGTTCTCTTCTCTTGTCCCATAATAGAACTTGATCACCAATCTGGAACTCATAGTTTCTTGATTTTTAGTCGAAGAACTTCTTCACCAGAATTTGATGCGTAATAATTCAGTCCACCACCATAGTTCGCTGCTCATTCAGCTCAGTCAAGCACATGATCCTTTTGTCAATGGAGCTTTCATATGTCTAATTTTTGACCACATTTGCCAATTTTAGTGTTAGAAATTCCAGGGTGATTGGTATCTCTACATTGAGACCATACAAAAGTTGGAATGGTGACATATCTATCGCCCTCTTGGGTGTAATTATGTCTGCCCATAAAGCATAAATCAATGCTTTATGCCATGTTCGTTGGTTGTCATCCACTAGCTTTCTGATGATGGTCACCAGATTCTTGTTGCTTGATTCTGCTTGACCATTCCCTTGTGGAAAATAATCAGAGGAGTGGGAGAGGGTAATCCCATAATAAAAATAGAATTGAGTGATCTCATGAGAAGAGAAATAGGCTGCATTGTCTGTGACAATCTTGGTTAGGACCCCAAACCAAAAAATGATGTTTTTCTTGAGGAAATCACATACCACTTTTGAAGTAGCATGCTTGGTTGGAATTGCTTCCACCCATTTCATGAAGTAATCTATGGCTATGAGGACATAATCATGTCCAATGATTGAAGATGGGTTTATAGCAATAATGAAATTGATTCCCCATTGCTAATGGCTCTTCTATTACCACTAGCTTGAGAGGCAGAGCAACTAACTTGGGTTTTCCAATGAACTGTTGGCACAGTTCACATCTTTGTACCTATTTGTATGCATCTTGAAATAGAGTGGGTCAATAATACCTGGCTCACAGAATCTTATGGGTAGTTATAGGAGCAAAAAAATGTCCTCCAAAGGCTAGATTATGGAAGGACTTCAAAAGTTGGTTATGCTGCTCTTTATCCATGTAGCGAAGGAACACTCCATCAAGACTCCTCTTATACAGGTTGTTGTCCCAAAGGACAAAATTGGTAGCTTTCAATTTAACAGTCCTCCTTTCTTTATGAGGCAGGTGAGTAGGACACTCACCATAGGTAAGGAAATGAGCAATATTTGAATACCACTCATTTGTGGTGGAGACAAAGAGGACTGTTGGCGTGTCTTCCACTTTTGTTTTTTCATGCCCTGCTTCTTCGAGTCTATTATCAGAAATCAATTGGCAGAGACCCCTTCCTCATACAAGCTTTGTTGGTTTGATACTAATATCAAACTTTTGGATTTTAGCAATCCAATTGCCCCTTTTTGTTCTAAACTCCTATTGAGTTAATATGGATTTAACTATGGTATCAGGAACTAGGGCAGTAACTTGTGAATTCAGGATGTAAAAATGGAAGTGATTTATTGCCTTTACCACTACATAAGCATGCTTCTCCATGTTTGAATACTTTAGCTCATGAGCTTTGAGAGGACAACTCATGAAGGATATGGGAGATTCCACATCTTCTTTATTCTGTTGAACCAGAATTGCTAAAAGTGTGTGCTTGGAAGCATAACTATACACTATGAAATCTTTGGTATAATCTGGACAAACTAGAATTGGGGCATGGGCAATAGCTGTCTTGATGTCTCAAAATGCCAATTTGCCTTCTTCAATCTAGTTGAAAGTGGCCTTTCCCTTCATCATGTTTACAATATGGCGAGTCTTCTCAGCAAACTCGGGGATGAACCTTCGTAAAAAATTCACCTTTCTGAAGAAAGAGTGAACTTCAGTCTTAATTGTGGGAAGAGTAAGCTCTTGGATGGATTTGACTCTTTCTGAGTCAATCTTTATGCCTTCTTGGGATAGAATGTGTTTGAGAAGTTTCCCCTCTGTTACTCCAAAAATAGTCTTCTTGGGATTTAGAGAAATGCCATTTTCGTGGCATCATTTCAACACTTGTTGCAAATGGTGCACATGATCAGGGCGATGCTTGGAAAATATGGTCAAGTCATCAATATATACCACAATGAACTTATCCATTTCATCTTTGAAAGTAAGGTCCATTGCTCTTTGAAAGGTGGTGCTAGCATTTATGAGGCCAAATGGCATTCTTCGATATGCAAAGGTGCCCCAAGGTGTGGTGAAGGCAGTCTTATGTTGGTCTGCTTCACCAAATTTAACTTGATTGTATTATGAGAAGCCGTCTCACATTGATAACATCTCTGAACCGGTCACTGTCTGAAGAACTTGGTCCATGATGGGCAGAGGATAGTTATCCTTTAAGGATGACTGATTCAAGTTCTTTAAGTCCACGCAGAAGTGAATTTTGCCATTCTTTTTTCTCACAGGTACTATGTTTGCAATCCATGTGGAATGATGAATTGAGAAGATTATCTTAGCGTTCAACATTTTTTGTATTTCAGATAGAATAGTACCTGATAGATTTAGATTATACTACCTAAATTTTTGCTTTTAAGGCACCAAATCACTCTTGAGAGGAATTTCATGGCAAATTTCTTCAAGCTTGAGTGACTTCAGATCATCATAGGAGTACGCCAAAACATCTATGTACTGGCAGAATAGAGCAACAAATTTGAGTCTCTCCTCCAGAGTGCAGCACTTCCCAATGTTCACCATCTTGAGATTTTCCTTGGTACCCAAATTTATCTGATCAAACTCCTGAAAGGAGATTGAATCCATTTATTGTTGTTTGATGAACTTGTCGTACTTGTCAAATAGTTTCTCAAGGAAAACTAGGCCTTTTGAGATTTTATTCCCTTTTAGCTATAGAAATTCCTCACCTATGTCTGAACTTGATTCAAGGGTTGGTTCAAGCTTTTGAGGCTCACTACCTTCAAAGTGAAGTTGTTCAAAGCTTTCTTTTTGTTCTAAAAAGGCAATGATTTGGTTGTTGCCATTGAACACTTGCCAATGATTGGTATTATCAGGCACACTTGGCCAAAAAACTAGTTCAATAGTGTACCTATCTCCTTTAAAATTTGAGTGAGGAACCAAAAGAGTTGCTAAAATAGACAAAGCATCAACTCAGTTATTGAATTCCCTGGGAAATGCAGAGATGCTGAAAGCATCAAAACTTTCAATTTGATCCCAAACCAGATTGCAGTAGAGGTGGAATCTCTCATTTTTGGTTTGGTACAGGTTCTTCACCTAGCAAACCACTAGCTTAGCATCTCCTTTGGCATGAAGGAGCTTGACACCCTTGTCTTGAGCGGCCGTCAATCCAAGCAGTAGAGATTCGTACTCGGTAGTGTTGTTGGTGTTGTTGAACTACAACTTGTATGAAGAAGGAAAAATATCTCCTTAGGGAGATATCAACACAATCTTAGTGCTTAAACTGGTAGAGGAATAAATGCCATCGAATTCTAGTATCCATACATTATGAGGAACTATTTTTACCTTAGATTCCTCTTTGTGTAGAGGGGAGGATTCCTTTGGGCTTGCACTGTGCTCTCTCATGTCTTTTGCTATTTTATCTGAACCAATTTTCAGATTGTCATTTTTAGAAGTTTCATCAGCTATGACAAGAGCATCCTCTATAGTCTGGAAGTAATTACCCATGCCTAAAGACTCAAATAAAATTTGAGCTTCAGGCGCTGATGTTTGAGTGACCACATATTTTGCCTCCTTCTCAGGGAACAATCTCTGCATAATGCCTTTGACTGGGATCTTTGCTTCAAATAGGTCCATGCTCAACTTGCCACCAACATCCTTACAAAAATTTTGCCCAAGAAGGATGCCATATGAGGCTGAGACGTCGGCCACCAGGACTGTCATCTTGATCCTCTTGTCTGGGAATGCTGCAAACGCAAATTGGGAGTCCTTGATTTGTCCCAGTAGTGGCATTTATTTGTTCTCTATGGAGAAACATCTCCCAAATGTCTTGGTCAGTGTGAGACCAAGGGATTTTACCACTTTGGCAGGCATGACATTGTTTGACGCACCTGAGTATATGATGCAATTATTCAGCGGGTGTCTATTTATCAGTAGGGAGATATAAAATGGTTTAGTCTTCCTAAGAGCAGCAGGAAGTGTAATGATCTTGATATTCAATATATGCATAAATACCCTTAAGGTAGGGAAACACCATATAATACTCCTTTAGGAAGGAATAACTCCACAATGTCTCTTCGAGGGGACAACCTCCAATATCCTCTTACAATAGAAGACTCAATGCTTACTTGATATCTTTACCATGATATTCATCTTCTATATATATAAATCTATCTAACCCATGGATGGGTAACCTCCTAATCCAATGTAGGCTGACCATTACCCAATGTACTACCTCCATAAGTTACTCTATTATCCTAATATAGTGTACCCATATAACTAAGGGGATGTGTGCCACATGTCGGCATCTCCATCAACCCATATACATCAATATATCATATCCCTAGGTACATAGCATTCCTTCCCTCCTTGACATGTTTCATCCCCAAAACATAGGAAGAAACCAAATAATGAGTGTGCTTTAAATCATTACACACTTGTCTCCAATCTCAATCATCTAGCCATCCATATGTGATCTTGGCAGGTGATAGCTCTCCAAGCTTGTTTCCAAATTTTATTGTGCTCCTTTGATTTCGTTCATGATCATAATTATATTGCTTTGGTGTCCAAGCATAATCATTCTTCTTTTTATTCCATGTACCATATTCCGTTGTGCTACTTTGATTCCAACCATGACCATAGTAGGTATTCTTCCATGCATAGTCATAGTGATTCCCCCATTCATTCCATGTGCCATAGTATTTTTTCTTTGGATTCCATGCATATCCATAATGATTGGAAATTTTATTTCCTGTATAGACAAAATGATTGTTGTTATGACACTTCCTCATCTGGTTCCATGATTGCTTCCTCTCATGATGATGTGGGTGTCTATATACCTCAACCTTTTCCAATACTTTGACCTTATCCACCTTTGCTTCTACCTCTTCCACCTTTTCCTTCTTTGTCTCTTGAGTAGATGAAGTGCTCATTTGTAGTGTGTCTTTATCTATATCATCTGAATCTTCATCATCACCTGTTTCCATCTTATCCTCATGATCTACTTGGATTGTTATTGGTGCCTTTTTCACTATGATATCTTGTAAAGTAATCTTCTTTTTCCTATACCAAAACTTCATGAACTTTTTTTGAATATTAATATTCATTGTTCCCAAAGTCTCTAACCATGGATATCCAAGAACTATATCCATATCATCCATATCCAAAGCATAAAAATCTGAATGCAAAACATATTTTTATATAATGAGCTTCAGATCTTCAAACATTGAAATATTCTTACCATCTACTTGAACCTCTTTGATATTCTTTGCTTGAACATGTAGATGCTTGGCCACATTCATGTTAATGAAGTTATACTTGCTGGTAGGGTTTATGGACACAACCACCTTCTTCTTTTGAATGCATCCATGAAATTGAAAAATTGACTTGGATTTCTTTGGAGCCAAATTATTTGAACCCTTCTTTTCTTCTTCTTCTTCTTCTTCTTCCTCTTCTATTGCTTCTACTTCTTTTTCTTCTTGTTCTTCTGATGATTCTTCTATTTCTTCTTCTTTTTCAACTTCTTCTTCTTCTTCTTCTACTGATTCTTCTTTTTCTACTTCTTGTTTTATAGCCCATCGATCTAAAAAAATCTGTTCCAATTCTTTCCATGAAGAAAACCTTTCTGTACAGCTCAACTGATCAAACCAATCTAGTGCAGGCCCAGACAAAAAATGAGTTAATTGTCCTTGCCTAAAAGTTTTTCTAAAATGATTCTCTAGAAGGAGCCACCATTCTCTAACATCAATATCATCTTCTCCTAAAAATATTTGCAACTCCATGATCCACAAAAAAATCAAGGTTCATGAAACCCTAAAATGTCAAAATTGATCCATAAAATCACAAAAAATCACTCAAAATAGCTCCAAAAATTCTAAAATTTTGACTGCACTTCTCTTAAATCTGTTTACATCTCCAGTAAAAATTTCAAATAAAAATTCCCTATATTTCGGAAGATATAGCAAAATTATTATAAACCCTAAAATAGAAATAACTCCCTAAAAACAAATCAAAAAAATTTGAATTTTTTACTACGCTTCTCTTATATTTTCTTACATCTCTAGTAAAAATTTTGAATAAAAATTCCCTATATTTCAGAAGATATAGTGAAATTAGGGTTTCACTCCACACAAATTACCCAAATCGAAGCTCTAATACCACTTGTGATGATCTTGATATTCAATATATGCAGAAATACCCTTAAGGTAGGGAAACACCATATAATACTCTTTTAGGAAGGAATAAATCCACAATGTCTCTTCAAGGGGACAACCTCCAATATCCTCTTACAATAGAAGACTCAATGCTTACTTCATATCTTTACCATGATAATCATCTCCTATATATATACATCTATTTAACCCATGGATGGGTAACCTCCTAATCCAATGTAGGCCGACCATTACCCAATGTACTACTTCCATAAGTTACTCTATTATCCTAATATAGTGTACCCATATAACTAAGGGGATGTGTGCCACATGTCGGCATCTCCATCAACCCATATACATTAATATATCATATCCCTAGGTACATAGCAGGAAGAGTAATGACAAGATTGTTTGGGGTGGACATGTTCTTTGGAGAATCATGAGTTACCTTTTTAACCTCTTGTCTTGCAGGGACAGTTTGGTTCTTCACAAACTGAACCAACTTATCCAACTGCTCGGGGTTGGATTGTAGAAATTCAAATTCAGACATTTAAATTTTAGTTTTCTTGACATGGTCGACTATGTCAAATGCCTAAAATGAATTAGGAACAAGGAAATTCAATTCATCCTTTTGGTTTTTAGGGAGGATGACTGATCTGTGAAATTGAGGTTAAAGGTGTAGAAATATTTGGGGTACTTACTTTTTTAGCGATCATCAGATCCTTTGCTTGAAAAGGCAAAGTGGGTCCTCATTTGGCAATTGAAATCGTAGGTTGAGGTCACTCCTCTATTTTTTATTTATCAACTTGCTGGGTTGACTGATTCTTGGACCGGGTGAACACAAGTATGATCCCTCAACTATTTTTCCTTCACTTCTAGGTTCATCCTGGTAATTCAGGAAACTAATGTTGGAGTTGATAGCTAATTCTTCTTCTCCCTCTATGAAGAGATTATCATCATCTTTTGGGTTCAACTCAGGCTGGAAGGAGAAATTTGATTCTACTTCAAGATATCCAACTGCTATATTGGTTAAAGGTGCTTTAGTGGCCAATTTCCCTTGAGGGGGAGGAAGATGATTTAGCTACCCTTGATTCTTGGCAGCATTGTCTTGGTATGACTGATTGGGAAATGTCCTCCTTGGTATATCTCTGTACGAAGGGGCAGATGACATCCCTTATGCCATTTACTTTATAAGAGCAAGCAACTCATTTTCCAACTTCTATACCATTGGATCAGTGGTGCTTGTAGATGGATATTCAGAAGATGAAGAAGATTTACCTCTGTTAGGATCTCTCCTTATCTTTCCTACCAAGATAAGGTCATCTTCCACTTCAGTGGCCAAACCTTGAGCAACAACAAGGTCTATGTGGTCAGCACGTCTTAGCAAAAAAACTCACTTCAGGCTTCAGGCAACCGTGAGGTGATGAAGAAACATTTAAGGTTCTCAGGTGTTGGCCAAGCCATTGTAAGAATATTATTCCTCAGCTTGTCAAATTTGGCAATGAAGTCTCTCATAGGTTTATGAGGTTCTTTCTTCATCTGTGTGAGCTGGGCCAGCAGGGTATGTGCATCTTCTATAGGCTTGAACCTAGCTTTAAACTTGGCTTTAAGAGTGTTCCAGTCAGTCACAGTCTGGGCCTGTAGATGATAGAACTAGTCTGAGTATCACCTTGTAATGTTTCCACAAATAGCCTAACTGCTACATCCTCATACTCCACGCCTATCACACCACAGGCTATGCTGAAAGCTGCAATGTGTTTATCATGATGAACTCTCCTATCACCAAAGAATTTAGAGAAATTTTTCCTTAAACTGCATGGTAGCTCATGTAGAGGTAGAGTTAAATTGAGTGGGCCAAAAGAGTTACCCCAGGGGCCTTAAACTGCCATGATTTGATTATGGAATGTGGGGATAACAAATTTGGGTGGAGTATGTATAGGCAAAACTCTACTAACATCAGAATAAGAAGCTCTACCTTGTAGTGATGCCCTGGTATTGGTAGGAGAAAGACTCTTAGTTCGTTGAACTTGAAGTTGTGGAGGACACAAATCAAAATTGCCCTACTGCACCAACTCAAAAATAGGATCAACAACACCTTGGGCTCTCTGGCTTCTTGTATAGTGTGGAGTTGTCAGATTGTAAAATAAAAATAGAAAAGAACTGGCCCTGCTTCAGCTTGAAGCTTGAGGCTTCAAACTGCGCGCTCTTCCCCAGTAGAGTCGCCAAAAAATTATTGGGTGAATATTTTGTCACCAGCTAACTGATAAGAAAAATAGGTTGTTTCAACCACAACATAGGGAGATTGATAGGCCAAATGTGCAAGTTTACCACATCAAAAGGGGACAAATCTCTCCTCTCATCAAGGGGAGGTTCCCTATAAATATGAGGCACTATATACTATATATATAAGCAGAAATTAACACTTAGGGGTAGGAAAACACCATCCATCTCTCATTTTTTAGATATTATGTTCAAAAACATAGGAGAATTCTGGTGAAAACACTGAAGGCACTTCTCTTCTTTCAGAAGTGGTCTGCAACAAACAACAAAAATTCTTTTTAGAGAGTAAAAGTAACAGGTAACAAGGGCGCAGTAACCAGCAGAATGAGGTGTAGCACAAATTCTCCCCCTCAACCGCCAAAGAGTGAAATATACGAAGGAAAATGAGGGCACAAAGTCATCCCAAGATCCTTTACACAAAAATAGACAGAAAACACACCAAAGACAATTGTGGTAGCATAAAATCTTCCCACAGTTCGCTTCAGGACACCTTCCTGATTACTTCCACTAGTTTTGCTCGTTAAATTAAATGGACAAGACTGCATCTAGGATACAGACATAAGAACAATCCCCTAAATCACACAAGTTATTACAACACAAAGTCTGAAAGTAACCTACTTTCTCATTCATATAACAAAATATGATTAACAATCTGAGCTCAAAGTCTCAGGAAATGCCTTTCAATTTGGGTAGAGTTTCGCTTCTATATTAGAGAGATCTATTTTGCATAAGATGAGATTACAATATATAGTAGCCAAGAAAGGCTTGGCACTTTGTTTCATGGAATGGCCCATGCTGCATTCAATGCCTTGAATGCATTTTTAGTTCAATCAAAGAGGCCATGCTAAAATAGGGCGTCTGCCTTAACTGTGATGTGTCAATTCATCTCAAATATCTTCTCTTCAGCATGGGTTGTCTATTATTTCTCCAAATATGTACACGGTTGTCCCCTCGCTTTTACTTGATGGAGAAAAATAGGCCATGTCTTTGAGTGCTCGCACTCTCTGATGTCCACCTGGTGGATTGTTTCACCTACTAGAATAACTTTTGTGCATATATTTTTGGTCTTTTTATATTATTCCCTCTTTTCTCACCATGTCTTTTTGTATTTTGTCTTTTTCTTAGTGATCTAAGCTCTCGGGATACCTTCTTGCTTTCTGCTGGCTCTTTCGGCTCCCTCTTCAGTTGGTCACTGAGTTTGTTTTCAGGTTCCTTGCCACATTTGTAAATCAATGAATATTTCATTACCCTGAACTTGACATCCATGGGGACGTCATTGGTCGTTGGTTGCTTGAACCATTTTAAACCATGATATTTTGAATCTTTGAAAGTTCATTGGTTCATTGGTTCAACGGTTCAGGCAGCCTTCTCGACTCCTTGGTTCCATTGCTTTCCTTGCTCTTCAGTTGAACCATCTCTTTGAACTGGTCTCTAGAATCTTCTATTTCTTTCCTTTGCTTAGAGCTTTCTTTGAACCATTGAACCCGTTGAACCTTTGAACCATTTTGGTTCAAGGTTCAACGGTTCATCCTCTTTTTCAGAAGCCTTTGTTTTCTCTAAGTCTTTCGAAGCTTTGAAATTCTTTCAACTTTATATCTTTGGAACCTCTCGAAGGGAAGGTGTCCCTTTGGGCCTTGAGAAAGGTCCATTTCTTGGTTGCTAAGAGCCTCCCACAAGGGTACCTACCCTTCGAGGTCCTTCAGGCGGCCTTCTTCTTCAAATCATGCAGAGTCTGTAAAACAAGCCTGCAGAGTTCATAGAAACTAGCCTGCAGAGTTCATAGAAACAGGGCTGCAGAGTCCGTAGAAACTAGCCTGTAGAGTTCATAGAAATAAGCCTGCAGAGTTTGTAGTAACTAGCCTATGGAGTCCATAGAAACCAGCTTGCTGGCCTTTGATCATTCCTTCTTCTTTGAATCCTTCAGACAAAATGTCTGAAGGAATTCCTTTGAACATTTTATTCAAAGGAAATCTTTTGTAAAATTAGCTGCAAAAAATCTTTTTGAAGGGTATCCTTTTGTTCCCTTTTGTTCACTGCCCTCTACAAGGGCACTTGCCCTTTGGGCTTTGGGGGACTCCTTTGAATCGTTTGATTGAATCGATTGATTGAACCAACTTTGGTTCAATGGTTCAATGGTTCAATATTGTGTTGCACTCATTCAATTGACCGCTTGAACCAACTGCTTTAAACCATTCATTTGAACTCATTGAAACTTGAACCTTTGAACCATTTTGGTTCAAGGTTCAATGGTTCAATGAGTTCAATCTTTCTTCTTTTCTTCGAAGTCTTTTGAAGTCGTTGAACTTGCTAAAGCGGTTGAACTTTGAACGTTTGCTGAAATGCTTAACTCTTTGAGTCTACTGACGTCGTTGAACCTTTGAACCCATTGAACCATTAAACCTATTGAACCTTTAAAAGCGGGGTTCAATGGTTAAATTGTTCAATCCTTTGTTTGAAGCTTGCCGATGGACCTTTTGGTTGAACCTCGGTGTTGAAGCAACTTTGAAATTGCCTAAGTGTTGGGAACTTGTTTCTTTGTGAGAGCTTGCCTGTTGAAATCATTGAACCTATTGAACTTATGAGTCCCTTAGCTAAAAAAGATTGAATAATGAGGAATTTGAATACTCAAAATAATTTTTGAGAAAGGAAGAGAGAATTTTGGCCTGCAGGACCAAAATAGTTCATATGTTGTCCCAAAAATGAGTGACAGATTTTGGGAACAACAATCTTAACAACAAGAGGAAAAATCTCATCAAAATCAATACATTTTTCTGTGCAGACCCCTTGACCACCAACTAGGCCTTGTACCTTTTCCTTCTTCCATCCTCTTTTTTGATTTTGTATACCACTTGTTCTTCAATGCTCTCTTTCCCTTGGGTAGCTTCACCAAATCCCACGTCTAGTTCTTCATGAGAGAATTATGTTCCTCTTCCATGGCTTACTCCCACTTCTCCCTAGCATTCACTTTCATTTCTTCCTCAAAACATTCTAGTTCTCCACTATCAGTAAGTAACAAATAACTCAAAGATGGGAAAAAACATTCATGATTTTTTCTTACCCTAGAAGACCTTCTTACTACAGGAGTTTGGGGTTCTTATGTAGGAGGTTCTTGAACTATCTCCTTGGAAACCTTACCATTCATAATATCATCCAACACTGTGTACTATTTTTATTCCTATTCCTACAACTGATCCTTATACATGACTTTTTATTTTAAGACAACATCCCTAGATTGGAATATTTTCTTGTCTTTAAGACTTCAAACCTGAAAACCAAAGTCATCCTCACTATAACCAATAAAGGGCATCTCTCAAACTTAGCTTCTAACATGGTCTTATATTTCTTCGAAACATAAAAAATGCCTCACATCCAAAGATCCTAAGAAAATAATAATTAACTTTCTTACCAGACCAAGCTTCCTTAGGTATGCCTCCATCCAAAGGCACTGAAGGTCCTCTGTTAATCAAATATACCGTGGTGCTAACTGCTTCTACCCAAAACATTAAGGGAAACCCTCCATACAACCTCATGCTCCTAACATGCTCCATGATTGTCCTATTCATCCTCTTTGACACTCCATTCTCCTATGGTGTCCTTGGAACTATCCTTTGCCTACAAATTCCATTCTGTGAACAATAATCATCAAATGCTTTGCTACAATACTCACCTCCATTGTCCGACCTGAGACATTTCAACTTAAGACCTTTTTCATTCTCAACTAAATCTTATCATCTTTTGAATGTTTCAAATACATTAGATTTAGTATTAATTCAATAAACCCAAACTTTCTTAGTTGCATTGTCAATAAATGTAACATAATAATTTGAACCACCAATAGAAGATACCTGAGTTGGTCCCCATACATCTGAGTGAACCAACTCCAACTTATTCTCTTTATTTATATGTCAAACCCTTAGGAACTTAACTCGCTTCTACTTCTTGTACACACAATCATCACAAAAGTCCAAATCAATGTGTTTCAATCTAGGCAACTTGTCTTTCAAAATCTCCATGCCCTTCTGGCTTATATGATCGAGCTTATAGTGACACAAAGTTGCATCTCCATCTGTAACAAATAAATTACAATGATCAACACTACTATTCAAATACAAAGTGCCAAATTTCTTACCTCTCACAACCACAAGAGCACCCTTGGTAACTTTTCAAGAGTCTATTGTAAACAACACCAAACAACCCTCACTATCCAACTGCCCTGTTGATATTAAATTATGCCATAACTGTGGAACATGTCTAACATACTTTAGTAATCATGTGCTCCCATTTTGCATATTCACCTAAACACAACCTTTCCCTAGTATATTGCATGGTTCATCATCACCAAGATAAATATGTTCAAAATCTCCTTGAACATAATCAATAAAATGATGCCTATGTGGGGTGGCATGAAAAGAAGACCCTAAATCTAATACCCAAGATTCAGAAACATTATCCAAAGAAAGAATTAAAGCATCTTGAGTAACAATACCTTTTATCATATTTACCTCCTTGGTATCCTCATGTTTAGTCTTCTTGTCCCAAAGTTTCCAACATTCCTTCTTTGTGTGTCCACTTTTTCCACAGTGCTAGCACACGATCTTGGCTCTAGATTTAGATCTTCCTCAACCCTTTGACTTTCCATGGTTTCCTTTACTTCTATCCTTTTGTCTCCCTCTAGTCTCCACCATCAAAGCATTCCTTGAAGATGATTCTCTAGTGCTCTTCCTTCACATTTCCTTGCTAAGAATCACACCTATAACATCCCCAAACTTTAAACTTCCCTTAACAGGGATGACATTACTCACATCCATAACTAGGCTATCCTAACTATCCGATAAGGAGCACAAAATCAATAAATCCTTCATCTTCTAATTTAATAGCAACAGATGTTAGCATACTCACAACCGTATTAAAATCATTCAAATGATCAACTACATAACCATTTTCAGATATTTTCATATTAAATAATTTTTTCATCAAAAATATTTTATTAGAGGTAGAGGGTTTTTCAAATAACTCCCATAATTTCTTCATCAGACCAAATATGGTCGTCTCCTCTAAAATATTGAAGGCAACTAAAGATGCAACGCACAACCGTATGGCTCCCAGTGATTTCTTATCGAGTAAATTCCAATCTATTTGATTCATACCTGAAGGTTGGCCTGTTTTCTCCATTAAAGGGAGATGAAGATCCTTCTGAAATAAGTAATCCTCCATTTGCATCTTCCACAATCTAAAATTTTGCCCATTGAATTTTTTAACTCTAGATTTGTGATTATTTGTCATAGCTCCCACTCAAGCTAATATCTTTCCCTATGATTCACCACTTTAGCAAAACCACTAAAGCTAGCTTTGATACCAGTTGTTAGAAATAAGTGATTAATTATGCAATAAAATATATAACACGAAATTCATTCCTCAAAATCACAATAGCAAAGACATATGAAAGAAAATTTAGATCTAAGCAAATACACACATAACATCAATATAACGTGGTTCATCCAATATGGGCTACATCCACCAAGAAGATCTCAATAATATTATAAACAAGAGTACAAGACAACTCTCAACAAGAACCTCTTATAGAGATAACTTTATCCAATCCAAATTCACACCAAAATTTTCAAGATGCTAAGCCACACTTCAAACCCGATCATACCGACCAAAGAGAGAATTATAGAGCTCAAAATGAGATGCAAAATGCAATGAATAATGTGTTACCCCTCACCCCTATTTATACTTTTCAAAATCCCTTGAAAAATACATCATAACCATAGAGATAACCATATCCCCACAAAATAAGGCAAAAAATAGGGGAGGTTTCAACCACATAATCCCTCAATTCTCTCAACACCTTTAAATCATACCCACTTCCCAAAAATGTGCCACAAATAAGGGAAGTGGTTAAAATTCATCCCACCATTGTAAAAGGTAAATATTTCACGTTAAAAATGTCCCAATAACTTTATTTTTACCTTAGGGTTGAAACAGACTCCATATTCAACAAAGATAAAATTGCTTCAAAGTATAATACAAGGTTCACATTACATTCTAAATTGTGTCAATGCACTAAAAGAGTGCCTATATATAGGAGAGATGAAGTAAATGAATGACAACTAACTTATTTAATATACTAACCACTTCGTGCATCTCCTAATTGTTAGATCCCAACTCCAAAATAAATAGAGATTAGATAAAATAAACATAGGATTAATTAGCTTATTAAAATACCTATGTTTATAAAATTGTAACACCCTCCCGTAAGTGGAAGTTAGGGATAACAAGAGAATATGGGTCATAGCTACTCAAAATTATTATGGTTAATTTAAGTGTGAAAGATTTAGATTAGCAAATTAAATCTAAATCTTGCACTTGCACACTTAAATTAAACCTTGAAAGAGCTAAAAGGCTAATCTAAATCAATTAACAAATTAAATGGGATTAAATGCCTAGTTGAATTATCCATTTGCAATTAATGAATATCTAAAAAATAAAATTTAAAAATTCAAAATATCCTAGCCTTTCAACATTGCCTTTATGAGTTGTCAATTTCTTTGAAAATATCTAATTTAAGAACCATGCTTAGTAATTACAAATCATAATTACTTGATAACTATTAACTCTATTGGAGTTAGTTTTAACTCACCTAGGCTTAGTTTGAACCCATTCCAAGCCTAAACTCAACATTGACTCATCTTGGGTGAAATTTAATTCTTAAGGCTATAAATACAAGGCCATACCTCTTCATTTCTAAGCTTGGATATTGTAGAGTTATTATGTAGGATTTGCTCCATGAGACTCATGTCAATAGTGTTATAATGCCAAAATCTTAATCCAAGCAATATCAAAGCCAAGGTGCCAAGGAGAAAATGAGCTACACAACCTCCATTGCCAAAGATTTCTTGATGCACAAGCTGAGCAAGCCACTCAACAAAGCCATTTGGAGCTCCTAAGGAAGGTAAAAAAATTGTCTTTTATGTTTTTATTGTGCTCTCATTTAGTGTTTCTTACTAAGCTCTCCATAGTATATAAGCTAGGAGTGTAAGTGTTAGTGTGTTTACTTGAGTTTTATTGTTTGAACTAACACTATATTAACCTCCATTTTTGAATTCCTATGATCACAAATGGCATGCCCCGTGGGACCCAAGCATCCCATACAAGAAAGGAGATTAATATGCAACTCTTAGTTTTTCCAATTGATGTTTAAGAATCTGTAAAATTTGGGTTTTAACTTTATTTTTCACATAATTCTATTTTTTAAGCAACACACAGGTTACACAGAGACCGACATTGATTCTCCAAGATCAATGTTGACCCTTGTGTGAAGAACAGAGCATGACAGGAACATGGTTCATAAGGATTTTTCTCTAGTTTCTTGGTTTTCATTTAGTGTTTAAGGGTCTGAATATTATTTGTCTGATCATTTCATTGTAGGATATTATGATAATTATTGATTTTAAGCTCATTTCACTAACAATCTTTTTGTGAAAACAACTCATGTTTTCCCTAGTTTTAATAGTAATCAACGTCAATCTCTGTCATCTGATGTCAACCCCTCTATATTGACCAACATTGATTTATTTAGACCAACATCAATCCCTGTGTGGATCGATGTCGATCTCTCTGAGGCAAAAAAAATAAGGAACCCAAGAGCTAATTTCAAAATATTATTTTCTCATTCACTTTTGGGCTTCTAAGCAGACGGACCCTCTAACAAATTACAAGTCCTAAGGTGGAAAAAGCCAAAGTTTGGACATGGTTAAAATCTTGCACACTTTGTCTTTGGGGTTTAAAACAAACTTAGTTATTTTCATACCTTAATTATTTGTGAAGTTTTTGCAAGTTTTTCAACTAATTCCAAGCATTCAAACTTCACAACATGCTTCATTTTGGTGCACTAAAATAAACTTTCACATTAGTTAGATAACTCCGAAGAGTTGTTTTTTTTATGCTTGTTTATTTTTTGTAAAATGATTGATGTGTGTATGCTCTCCCCCGTCCCTTTTAGGAACTCAGGTGACCAAAAGTGTTCATTCTATGCCTTTGTCACTTTAGTCTAAAAGTGTAAAAATAATGTTGCTAAAGCCCTCCCCAAATCCGTATGGTTTGGGTGACTCTAAAATAACCATGAAGTATTTCCACATGTCTTTATTATTATTATTATTATTATTATTATTATTATTATTATTATTATTATTATTATTATGCATTTTGGCTTGTGAGCGGGAGTTCATCACCTCCTCAAGTGTTCTTTAGGGAAGTGTTAACCTGAGAATTCATCTCCTAGCATTGTTTTAACTCTAATCCATGATGGTGTGTACAAATTGATTTGGTGAATCATTGGGACGATAGATTGAAGGTTAACCTATCTTTGTTAGCAATTGTTTCCCTCATAATGTATGATCAATTTGGACATTGCACTACACTAAGCAAGTGATGTATGTTGTGGTTGTGAAAAAGATAAGAGATTTTCACAACAAGTTGTTTAATGTAGATCTAATTGATGTGAGCATATATTCTATTAGCCACACTTGGAATCATCTAGAAATGTATGAAAATTGATAGTTTAGAGCAACCCCACTTGCCACAGACATATTGTTAATGCAGGGTGAATAACCCAAAGATCTATGTCGTAGTACAAACTCTTGAGAGAAGAGGGGGCCTAAAATCCCTACTTTTCATGCACTTTTTATTTTTTGATTAATAATTAAAATCCTCTCAAGAATGAGTATATTGATAGAATTTGATAGTACTACACAACCTTGTCAGTTTTAGGATCTAGGACGTTACACTTTGGTATTTGTGTCATTTTTATCCTTTTCTTACTTGGTCTTGAATCTAAACTATTTGTTTATCTTACCGCATCAAAACAAGTCTTATTTATACATTATTCCTTTATTTGAGGAGGCATTACATTGCCTATTTGACATCATGTATGTGCTGTAATCTTTTGACAAGTCTTGTTTGAGTGTGTCTCTTGATTGAAATGGGTGTCGTTAAGCCGCCCAATTCATTTTAAATCTTATGCCTTAGAGTCTTGAAACTAAACCATTGATCACATCTTTAGAGTGCAATAACATCATTACACTGCTTGATTCATTTCAAATACTTGTTTGCCTTATGTCCAAATTCTATTTTCAAAATTGAATCCACATGTGCCTTTTGGATTTTTACCTAGTGTCGTTATACTATCCATTCTTATTTAGATTTTTATTTGTTCAAAGAAGCCTAATTTTCTACATTTAGTTTGAAATTAACCTTGACAAGTTCAAATCTAAACATTGATTGATTTTTGTCTATGCCTTGTGTAATTTTGGCCTAGACATTGATCTTTCTCTTTTGGGTTGTGTAACTTAGGTTAATTCTTTATTAAACTTAAAAACTATTGTTTGTGCCTAGATTTGAGAGGAAGTAGCCTATCTTCCATGTTGAGTTTTGGAGCTAAAAGCTTCAACTCTTTGCAAACTGAAAGAACATAAGGTTGCTGAGATCCAAGAGCACCGGCGTCGGCAGCAGGACCGACGTCGGTCATGACCAGTGTAGAATTCCATCGGCGACGGTAGGGAGTCGGCCGACGTCGGCAGAACCAGACAAGCAGGGACCGGTGTCGGTCGCCTGTGTGTTCCAGAACTGCTCGTTACACGGACAGTTAGTTAAGTGAACGAAGAGTTTGCATGTAAAGGCCAGTTAGAGTCTTAAGCTGCGAGGATAATTGTCTAAATTAAGAGTCTAAGTTATTGTTTAAGTCTGGGATCTATTTATAGACCCATTGGCATGTATTGTATAAGCATAAGATAAGGAAAGCAAGGAAGTTCTTTCTAAGTGTAAGATCATTGTGTTGCAGGTTGTTGCAAACTCATAAGAGATCTACATGTGTGAGTATGGTCTGTTGAATTGCAGGTTGCAGGTTCATGGGAGATCAACTTGAAGTACTTTGGAGTGCTTGGTGAACTGGCAGGGTTATTACTGACTAGTTGGAGAGGTGAACACCAATTCTGCTTGTGAGTTGGTTGTTGGGACCGTTTTTGGTAGGAGAGTGTTGTAGAAGAATTACTGTACACTTGAGGTGTGGGAAGCCTCTGTAAGGTGGAAGAGTGTGGCGGCTCTTTATTGTATTCTTTTATGTAAAGTGTTAATACAAGATAGTGTATTGTCTCTCATATTCTGTGCTATTGGTGAATTCTAGTTACTTTTATTTCTGGTTATTTCCGCATTTATAATTGATTATATTTGGTAATCATACTGTGCTCTTTCTGAGGAGCAAGATCCCAACAAAGTGGGATCAGAACAGGTGTTGTTCTTGTGATCCCCCAACAAAGTGGTATCAGAGCATGTTTGTTGTTCTAGGTGCCTGACAAGTGGTATCAGAGCATGTTTGTTGTTCTAGGTGCCTGACATTCCATATGCATAAAATTTCATGTCTTATACAAATTGACCAAGTTTATGTTTAAATTTGAATGCCTAGTGTATGCCAAAGTGTTTCAGATTTGTTAGATTAAATCTCACACCTTCTTTTATTTAAAAGTCTAGCTTTTGTGCCTTTTCTAAAAGACCTAGCACATGCCTATTTTGAGTCTAGCTTTTGTCCCTTCTCCAAAATACCTAGCAACTTTTGTTTTCTTAGATTAGACTTGTTTGGAACACTTTGTACCTAGAGTTTGGCATTTTGGTTTTTATTCATCCACTTGATTTTTTTGTGTAAGACATTTAACATTAGACATTTGACATTAGACTATTTTATACCAAAAATTAGTGCAGATCATTTTAGAGATACAACTCCATTTTTTTGACTAAGTTAGACTATGTTTAGACCATTTTTTCTTTGGACCTTATTTTTCATAGTTTGTAAAACTTTAGGCCTTTTTGCAAAATGTTTATCGTTGACTTGGATATGTCTTATTACACTTATAGCGGATCCATGTACAATTTTGGTTATGATAACATGGTTGTATATGATGAATTTGTTCAAGACCCCTATTGGGATGATGTTATTTGTGAGATGGATCCATATCCTCCATATAATATTCAATCTAGAGAACAAAGCCAAAATATTCAAGAGTGATATGAGATGACACATTCTTTGGGATGATTAATGTACCAAATTTGCCCTCTCACCACTCATGGCATCCGATCCCCCACCTATAACATTAACCGTCCTTCAGATTATATGAGCCACCAAGTTGTACAACATCCAAGGACTACTATTCTAGGACCTCATCCCTTGGCTTGTGCAAGCAACCAAGCTTCACAACACCCTACCATTTCTATTCCAAGACCTCGTACCTTGGCTTGTGCAAGAAACCAAACTTCAAAACACCCTACTATTTCTATTTCAAGACCTCATCCTTTGGCTCGTGATATCAACCAAACTTTGCGACACCTTACCATTACCCTTCCAGGCCTTTCTCAGTATGGTAACTCATTATCCCAATAAAGTTGTGTAAATACAACTAGATGGATCACAATTACTGTCCTATAATGGCAACTAACCTTTGTTAAACCCATTTTAGATAAGCCTATCATTACCCAACCGACGACTATCCTTCATCCGTTGCAAGCCATCCACCACTTTTAAAAACCCATACCAATTGTCGATCTACAACTAAGCTAATCAATACCTCTCCAATTGAGCCAAGCATTCAAAGACCAATATATCTTCAAAACTAATGTTTTAAAATTAATTGTAAACCAAGACTAAGAAAACCAATCAATCCATGATATTTTTTTTGAAATACCTATTTGTGATGAGTCAACCTATGATGAATCACCTCTTGATCCTTTACCCATTAGTGAGGAGTCTCATTTTGACAAGCCATTCTCTATGGATTTATCTCTTGACCTTTGCCCCCTCGTTAAGGATTCTCACTTTGACAAACCAGTCTCTGTGGAACCCATTATTCCATCACAGGCCATTACTTGTCCAAAAGCAAACATTGAAGAAGACATCATTGTAGCATCATCCACACTAGATAAAGAATCAACATTGAAATTAGGTTTTATTCTTAAGCCGACATCATATTTAGCATCAAAATCAAAATCAGCATCAGTCTCAACATTGGATTTAAAGTCCCTTGATTCAGAATCAGCTTCAAAATTAGAATAAGTTCGTGGTTGTTACAATATTGATTATGCATGCTTTGCAGATCAATTTGAATATCTTTGTGATCCTTCCATGGTTTTTGAGGATGATTACTTTAGATTTGACATAAGTTCTCCTAGTATCTTCAATGAGGATTATGTTTCCTCTTCCCATTCCATTACCGTTCCACATGCCATTAACACCAACCAACCTAGCTATTTTATTGACCTTCCACCTCTCACAAGTGTCGATTGGGACCGACAGAATCATACCTTGTTGAACTTCATTCATGGCAAATAGAATATCAGGGGGCCCAAGACCACATTCATGGAGAAGAAGAACAATCTCCTAGTGAAACCATTTCGGAGGCACTAGGGGACAATCAAAGTCCAAAATCAATATCTTCTAGTGAAACCTTTTTGAAGGCACTAGAAGACAATCAAAGTCAAAAGTTAACATTCTTTAGTGAAACCTTTTTGGAGGTGATATGGGACAATCAAGATAATTTTATTGGTAAAAACCTCTTTGAGGCACAAATAGCTAAGCATAATAGTTATTCATTGCTTGATGATGACATTATCAAAGATAAAATCAATACAAATTCCAATCTACAACATGATAAGATCTCTCAGGCCCAAATAAATAAAAAATCTAGTAGTCCTATCGAGAGAATATTAAAAAAACTTTGACCCTACCACATCTAAAGTTATGTCAAATCCAGAATCAACAACATTGTGTGTGCCTGAAAAATCTTGATCTTCATTTGTTGACTAACCATTATACATTCCATTATCATCCACCTTTACATTTCCAAATCAAACATATCATCTAATATTTATTTGTATTTACCATCCCTGGCCAAAATTTCATTTACAAAAGCTAAAAAAATATCTTGTTTCAAAATTTGAAGGAAACAAAATCAATGACAAAAAAAGATCACAACAACATTATTAGAATCTAAATCTGCAGTAGGTTTTTGACAAAGCAGTTATTCAGAAGATCTAGGGGCTAGCAATTTACATGATTGATCAATCTAGTTGTATCATATGCTGATCAAAATGTGCATCTCCACATCAATGGGAATAATAAAATCATATGACATACCCTTGCCATAACTATTTACCTTACCATTTCCATTTTCCATTTACCTTGTCATTTTCATTTGCCATTATTCTTGACGTTGTTTCATACCCTATACTATTTTACCATGCCTTTACTATTGACCAAAGCCTGTTTTTAGCTACCCTATCCAACCCTTTTAATCTTGGTTCTTCTCGCACCTTCTATGAGGGGATTCCGATCCAATTTCAGTAGTTTCAAAATTTCATGTTTAAATGACAGTCTATGAAAGTATTATGACAATGGATCTAGCAAGTTATCTTTCATTTATGTTTGATTGGTACCACTGATTATAACCACCTATGGGCAAATCAGTATCCCACCTTGTGTTACTAATTATAACCGCCTATGGGCAAATTAGTAACACTTACCTATGCAGTTATTTCCTAATTATAACTACCTATGGGCAAATTAAGAACAACACCTTTACCATGTATTATCCCATCACCTTGGAATTACTATTATCATTTGCCTTAATTTGTGACTTTATTGCTACCTATTCATATCTCACCACCTTTTATGTGGGCAAGACTATTGTGACTTGAGGTCCTAATGGGATTATGTAGGCCTTGCTCGATTCATATTGAGGTCAATTCAGTCCCTCTTTTTCATACACTCTCAACATTTTATGAGTAACCTAAGCCAATGCTCTCATCATTTTGTGAGTGGTATCTTGCCAATCTCTAAAGAGTTAAGATACCCCAAAAAATCCAAAAAAATCCAAAAAAATCAAAAAATTCAAAATCTAAAAACATTTGTCTGGTTTAAACCTAGCTAGTCATCATCGCTCCACCCTACTAGGGCAAATCCATTGTTGGTTCTAATCCATTTTACTACCATTGGGGGTGTGACCTTTCCCTTTGCATATATCCTTGCTTGGGGGCACCATGCTTTTTTTTCATTCCATTGAGCCTTCAAGCGTAGATATTGACTCGGTTGATGATAAGATGTAATCTGTTGCTTTTAATTTCAAGATTTTTAAGTGTTTGTTTGCTTCCTGGTTGTTTATTTATTTGTTTACCTATTTATTTGTTTTCATTGTTGTGCCTTGATTCAGTCTATGTGCATACATTGGGTGATTCTTTGTGCATTGTTCTTGAATCCATCTATATTCATACATCAAAATTGTCATCATGGTTTTCCTAATTGGTGTATTATTTTTAATTGTTTATTGGATCGGGAGTTAGTCCTTATGCATATTTTAGCTACATTATCATGTTGTTTTGTATCATGATGCATACCATCAAGTGTTATAGCAAAAATTAGCTTGAAAAATATTACAAGTAATGGAGCCATTAAAGTTTCTCCTTGGTAACCTTAGCATATCCTCCTTCCCTCCTTGATCAATTCAACACATTGACCATTATTGAAAACTTATGAATAGAAAAATGAAGTGTAATGGATTGAGCTGACTCCAATTATTTCCATGATGGTTATTCACTACATACATATCTATTAATCCAAAGAGATAAATCAAACCCACGTAATTCTCTCACTTATAATGCTTTGTGCAATTATGCTCCTTTGACTATATGAATGCATCTAGAGATAGCTTGAATACTTGTTCAGGTTTTGCTTTGGCTTTAATAAAATAGGGTTTGCACTTGATTGATGATTGCTTCAAATGATTAGAATTATAATTAGGAAGAATATGGAAGCTTTGCTCAATGTGCAATAGTGTAAGTGTGCCTCTGTATTGAAATTTCTAAGTGGTAGAATAAGTGACTTAAGCGCTCAAGTCAATTAAAGTGAAATATGGCCAAAATTGACATAATCAAGTATTCGTGATCAAATTTGAGTGACTGCATAATGACTCTACTCATTTCTTGATCTGACTTAGGGGAAAATTTATTTTGTACGTATTTTTTAAATTTTATATCTTAATGCACTATATAATTCAATGATATGCCAAATTTCAATGATACAACTATTTTTTTGAGATGCGAGCTTCATAGGTTCACCCTAAATATCAAAAGGTTGGGGTGTACATATTAAATTCATTATATTTTTAGGGCCATTTTCTTTTTATGGTATGATAAACCTAAGGGACTTCCATTGCATATTGAAGACAAAGGGGCATGTGCATCATTCACATTTTAGTATTATGAAATTGGAGGCCCGTCTCTTGAAAACTAAATGATTTCAACTATAATTCCCATCTTACCCCGTGATAGAATATTTTTGGATGTGTGGGTCCATCACTAGACAACAAGCAAGGTTCCAACCCCACTTGATCTTTCTATCTCCTTCTGTGATATGCAGACCCATGAGACTTTTTTTGGCATATCGAGGATAAAAGTGGTATCTCATTAGCATTTAATTTTATTGTTTACTATTTGTGTGCTTACCCATGTTGGTGTAGGAAAGGTTTAGTGGTTTTGCAGGTTCAAAGAGTCAACATATTAACATCGAGAGACAAATTCTAAGTATCTTTTTTATGTTCAGCTTTGAAGTGTGTGCTCCTACCAACTACTTTGTGACTAAGCACACACGTCAAATGGGGTAAAATGTAGCCATGTAAAAGTGGTCCTTTGGCATTTATGTAGTGTTATTTATCTATGAATGGTTGATTGTTCTAAACTAGACATTATTTAACTGTTATGTCAACTTTCGTGGCCTAAAACCATCTTTCGCATATCGTTGTAAAAACTTCATCATTTTTTTTGAAGAAAAATAAAGCGATGAACTAATACAAAAGAAACAATATTAAAAAAATATTTACGGTAAAAACAAAATAGAAAAAATGGCATACATACAAGTTTACACAATACACAAGATTTTACTTAGGAAAATTCTTTTGGAAAAAAACCTAGCATAATAAGTTTCGTCCTTATTGCATTAACCTAATCCTTTTACAATACAATAACATACTTCAAAATAAAATATGCGTTATGAAGCCACCCGTGCACTCCCTAAAACACATATAGGTACCCCAATTTCCATCCCTAACTATATAGTATCTAAGGAGTGTAAATCATACAATCTATATAACAAATATCCAACAATTTTGTATTTTCCTTATTTAGTATTATTGGATACAATTTTAATCAATTATTTTATACCTTTCAAAATTTAAATTAGAAGAATAATTTTATAACACTACTTAAATAAATTAAGAGTCTTATCTTCTTCCATTTTCATTACATAATTAATTGAATAGTTAATTAAATATTATTTATTTATTTTATATAATTATAATATTTAATTTGAGTGAATATAAAAACTTAAAAAATTGAAATTGGTTTCCAAATTTTAGATTATAAAAATAATTTATAAATTAAATAAAGAAAAATAAATACACCATAACATTATATATACATGTCATATACTTCATTAAATAAAATATAATATATATTCATAAAAACATAACCTCTAGTATAAAAGTACAACCTGAACAAAAAATTCAAACATCAAACAAATAATAAAACAAAAAAATAATGACATCATTTAAAAAAAAATGCAAATGGAGTTTCTGAAAGTAGAACTCATAACTACTCTTGGCAAACCAGGAAATTATTTATCAAATTATAAGGTATAAAGACATCCACAGGAGGAACGGTGAAGAGTATATACGAAACATTATTCCTCCTCCTATGGACATATTCAGAAAACTGATAACACAATAAAATTTCGTAATACACAGGTCCTCTTGCTTTGCACAGGTAGCTCAAGGACTTCCTTTATACCCATATCTCTCATCTCGCATGTTGTTCTTGAAGGCACAACACCCTATACAATAAATCACAATCAGAGCTATCAGCACTACAATATTGATAATAGCAATTTTATGCCAGTCGTGCTTCAAGTTTGCCAGCACACCAGCCTTGCAGGAATTACAATTATAACACAGCTGATCCTGCACATTACTCCAAGTGGTACAATCTGTATCAGTATTGGTAGAGTTTGTAGTTGGAAGAGTCCAATTGGTGGCATTGACATACACGAGGTTGCACGAGGTCGGCGGCTTGCAGCAACCGGACTGCAAAACATATATCAAATTTTACAAACATCAATACAGAGAACTATAACAGAACAAGAAAATTCTATTCTGCATAAAATGAAAGAGCTTGCCAGCTTCAAGAAGTGAAGATGAAATGAGATTATTAAATCATGTTAGTAAAAGTAAATTACTTGCTCAGTGGAATAAGAAATTAACGCCGTGATCGTATGGATTGGGGCTTTCTATTTTTATTACATTTCAAAAGCTTTTTCAGAGAGGTGGCTCCATGGTTTTTTTTTTTTCTTTTGGGTTGGGAGGGAGGGATTAAACTTCTCCATTATATATATATGGGTATTTTTTATCTGTGTTTAGATTTTCTATACTGAATCCTAATGTGAGGTAAGGGTAAGAGTAAGAGTACATCTACCATTATTAGGAATTTTTTATTTAATTTAAAATTACATATAAAATAATTTATTTTTAGGACTATTCTTATAAAAACTTAAATTTTTTCAAAGGTATTGTAGAAGAAATTTAAGAAGTGTATTGAAAGATATATTATAATAATTTTTAATTTTTAATAATTAGTTAACTGCAATATGGACACATTAGGTATACTGGATTGATTAAAAAAAAATCTAGATTTAAATGATTTTGAAATAAAAATAATAATAGAACTTTTTTTTTATAAAGTGCCACAAATTAAATACAGTAAATATTCAAGTTGTGGCATACAATCAACATTCAAGTAGTTATGATATGGATTGAATAGATAAATTAAATCGACGAATTTTTTTAATAAAATTTAAATGATTGAAATAAAATAAAATATTATTTATAAAATATCACTTATTAAATATAATAATAATCTAAATAAATATAATATAAATCCATTAAATAAACTAAATTGATTGGAAAAAAAATCCAAACTTAAATAATTATATATATATAACACCTCCTTCATAAAATGCTAAAAATCTAAATTTAAATATATATATAAAACACCTCCTTCATGAAATGCTACTCATTAAATACAATAATCAGCCTGATAAGAGGGTTTATTATTGACTTGAACAGGGCCTCTCAGTTGACAAATTTCTGACATATTAATAAAAAATGTCTTGACGGTCGGGTAGGAACTTGGGAATTTCTGATTTTTCTACAGTCAGATGAACTTAGAGGCACAATAATACCAGGATGGGTAAATAGTAGTGGACGGGGTTAGCCATACAAGCCATGCAAGCAATTGTGTCACTTTACTCTTTTGAGGATGCAACATTGCCTGATAAACTCTTCAATTCCATGCATGAGAGACGGGTTTTTCTCAGTCATTACCCATGAAAAGATGGGTCCCTAGAGGAATGATTCTGGAACAGTTAACCCCAAACCAAAGCAACCTTTAAAAAAAAAAGAAATCGATTTTTGCCCTCAAGTGAATTACCTGAATTGGGGATAAATTCTTTTTGTAGAATTGTTGTACAACTTGATTGACAGAATCATTAGCAATGCTCTTGCATACTTTGGCGTAGTGAAGGCAGCTTCTAATCCTGTTCCAGTTTCTGCTCTTCTCCACGCGCTTCTGCAGCCAGTTCGAGTAATCCCCAAGCCTATATTCTTTATACCCTCTGTTTCCTATCGCCTTTCCCGCCCCCTGGTTGGTGACGACGAAGGCGAAAACTGTGAAGCTGAGCAACAACAGAATGAGAATAAACATGAGGGCTAGGTAGAGCCAGAGCAGCCCTGTGACCCTGCAGCAGGCGCCCGCTAAGCCAGCCAGGGAAACGACCATGAGGAAGCCTCCAATGGCTATAATAGGCCACTGCAAAAACCTTTCACAGTCAGTCTCTGCTCTCCTTGCCAGCCATATTCCTCCGACTAATATCGGTATGGAGAGCAGAAAAGTGACGAAATTAAGTATTGCGATGATGTTGTTGCTGAAACGAGCCATGGTTTAAGAACAGCAGGGGACTGTACAATCAATCTTTAAGCAGGGACTGAACTAATTTAGTGTAATAGAGTCAACCCCGGATGAAGCCTGAAAAGCAGAAGAAAACAAAAGCGCCTGTGTATGGAAAAAGGAAGAAAACTCGTGGCTGCGTCTCCGTGTTTTGTTGCCCGCGTTTCCTTATTATAAGGAATCGTTTTTTGGTTTGAATTGTTTACGACAAGGTTAAGGAATCGTGTTTTCGTTTGTATTGTTTCCTATTGAACAAATTTACTGCAAAAAAAAAAAAAGAGAACCATATTCAAAATCAGTTGGCATCAGAGAAGCAAAGACATATGAGAGTAATGTTCTTACATGGACAAACCTGGATGAGGATGACTTGCTGTAATATAAACGTTTATTGTTTTGAGACTTCCTTATTTGACAGGTTCATAATGGAGGTGCTGGTTAGGTTATTTTAGATATTTAGTTTTTGTAAAGTCTCTTTTTCATAGTATGTTTTATATATTTTTATACATTTAGTCTATTTGTGTATATTTGTTAGTTTTTACAATAGTTTATGCTTCACACTACTCTCTCTCTGGCCTTTGAGGTTTATAGATGTCTTTAATATACATCAATTTTAATTTTAAAGTCTCTTTTATCTAGCTTTTGAGTTGTTTGCACCCATTCCGGTCATATGTTTCTCTAAGGACAGAATTGATGGTTAGATAGGCACTATCGAATATATCTTGTGTATCTTGATGGGTTTTAATGCATTGCCTTGAGTTATTGTGCCTTTAATTTTGTACATTACAATTTCCCATGGTTGGCCATTGCACATGTCATGTCCTAAGGAGTATGTCGTGCTTATTTGGGGGCAACATGGGAGAAAACACTTTGCTCTTGTGTGTTACTATTTTCTCAATCTTATACACCATGTTTCAATACCACTATTGTTAACATTTTATCTATGAAGCGTAATTACCACACTCAATGTTGGTAGGAATTTTCATCAGAGTGATATAAGCACTCATGTATTCTACAAAGGATCCAGTGATACTAAAGTGACAACAAAGGTGACATATAAAAAGACCAGAGTATTGGCACTATGTGAATTGTGAGGCATCATACAAAGCTTTGTGACATCTTCCACGCCTTTAGATGAAGAATATACACGTCTAAAGCACATGCCCCTTCGTATCTCAACATATTGATGGATTAAATATGTCAGTGATATAGAGGATAAAGAGTATCATCGATGTAAAAATATTTATATATAAGTAAAAGAGAAGTCAAAGTGAGGAATATTGTGTTATGTATTATGTGCATGAAATATAATTAATCTACTAAGTATAATTTAAGTAATATATTTAATTGAATGCATATACTTATTTGTGTAATATTAGATCTAGCCTAGGTCCTTGGATACCTAAATTGGTATATAGGTTCCAATTTATGCGAACATTTGGTGGCATCACTTGGACCTTTGCCGATTGATGTCCAGGGGAGAAGTAGTTTATATTGAGGTGACTAAAATATTTGGGAAAACATAACCAAGGAATGTTTTTTCTTATACGTTCACATGCATAGCAGAGAGAAGAAGATACTAAAAACATGTGCAAGCCCTACCTAAGGGGCTAGGCACCTAAGGGATGGTGCACAAGAAGTAGATGCTTCTTGAAACGGTGTAACTAATGGAGATTGAATAGATGACGATTAAGGGGGATAAATGGAAGAAAAAAATAATATAATATAAGGGGATTAGTAATATTAAAAAAAACTATAATGAAATTAGAAGGAGGAAGGGAGAGATTAAAAGTATAAAGTTTAAGAATATAAGAGAAAAGGGAAAAGAAAGAGAGGATAAAAGGAGATAGAAGAAAACTCAATAGGTAACTTAGAAGATAATGAAGAAGATAATATTGTAGAAGATAATATTAGAGAAAACACTTTGCTCTTGTGCATGTTATTTTTTTCTCAATCTTTATTGACTATGTTTCATTACCATTATTGTTAACATTTTATCAATGATGTGTAATTACCACACTCAATGTTGGTAGGATTCTTCATCAGAGTGATCTAAGCATTTAAGTATACCATAAAAAATCCAATAAATACTGAAGTGACAACAAAGGGGACAAATAGAAAGACCAAAGTACTGGCACTATGTGAAATGTGTAGCATCTTACAGAGATTTGTGACATCTTCTACACCTTTAGATGAAGAACATACATGTCTAAGAGACATGTCCCTTCATATCTCAACATTTTAATGAATTAAATATGTCAGAGTAATGTATTAGGTAGTGTTATAGTTATATACAATATTTTATACAAGAAAAATGTATATATACTATATTATATAAGTAAATATTATCTAATTGGTAGTTAATAAGGTAAATAAATATAAACTACTAGTTACTAAAAGTAACTAAGGAGTGAAGAGATCTAACATTTGCTGAAAGGCTATATAAGAAGGTAAACTAGTGTGGAAGAAAGGAACATTCAAGGAAGAATGATTAAAGAAGTGAGATGGATAAGAAGAGAAGTGTATGTATAAGTGGTATATGTGAGTGAGAGATATAAAGGATAAAGAGTATTATGGATGTAAAAAATATTTATATATGAGTAAAAGAGAAGTTAGAGTGAGGAATCTTTTGTTATATATTATATGCATGGAATATAATTAATATTCTAAGTATAATATAAGTAATATATTTAATTGAATGCATTTACTCCTTTGTGTAATATTAGATCTAGCCTAGGTCCCTTGATCCCTAAATTGGTATGTAGTTTCCAATTTATGCCAACATTTGGTGGCATTACCTGGACCTTTGCTGACTAATGTCTAGGGAGGAGTAGTTTATATTGAGGTGACTAAAATATTTGGGAAAAAATAATGAAGGATTATTTTTTCTTACACATTCACATGCATGACAGAGAGAAGAAGACACTGAAAACATGTGCAAGCCCTACCTGAGGGGCTAGGCACCTAAGGGATGGGACACGAGAAATAGGTGCTTATTGAAATGGTGTAACTAATGGAGATTGAATAGATGATGGTTTGAAGGGGATAAATGTAAGAAAAAAATAATATAATGTAAGGGGATTAGTAATATTTAAAAAAAACTATAATGAAATCAGAAGAAGGAAGGGAGAGATTAAAACTATAAAGTTTAAGAATATAAGAGAAAAGGGAAAAGAAAGAGATGATAGAATGAGATAGAAGAAAACTCAATAGATAACTTGAAGATAATGAATAAGATAGAGTAAAAGATAATAATATAGAAGATAATATTATATATAACATGGGATAAAATTCTTTGCTCTTACGCATGTTACCTTTTTCTCAATCTTTATTGACTATGTTTCACTACCACTATTGTTAACATTTTATCTATGATGTGTAATTACCACACTCAATGTTGGTAGGATTCTTCATTAGAATGATCTAAGCATTTAAGTATATAATAAAAGATCTAATAATATTGAAGTGACAACAAAGGTGACAAATAGAAAGACCAAGTTACTGGCATTATGTGAATTGTGTGGCATCGTATAGAGCTTTGCAACATTTTCCACACCTTTAGAAGAAGAATATACATGTATAAGGGACATGTCCCTTAATATCTCAACATATTAATGGATTAAATATGTCAGAGTAATGTATTAGGTAGTATTATAGTTATATACAATATTTTATAGAAGGAAAATGTATATGTACTATATTATATAAATAAATATTATCTAATTGGTAGTTAATAAGGTAAATAAATATAAACTACTAGTTACTAAAAGTAAATAAGGAGTGAAGAGATCTAACATTTGCCTTTGAAAGGCTATATAAGAAGGTAAACTAGTGTGGAAGAGAGGAACATTCAAGGAATAATTATTAAAGAAGTGAGATAGATAAGAAGAGAAGTGTATGTATTAGTGGTATATGTGAGTGGGAGATACACATGATAAAGAGTATTATGGATGTAAAAAATATTTATATATGAGTAAAAGAGAAGCTAGAGTGAGGAATCTTATGTTATATATTATATTCATGGAATATAAGTAATCTACTAAGTATAACATAAGTAATATATTTAATTGAATGCATTTACTCCTTTGTGTAATATCAAATCTAACATAGGTCCCTTGATCCCTAAATTGGTATGTAGTTTATGATTTATGCCAACATTTTTGGCATCACCTAGACCTTTGCTGATTGATGTCTAGGGGATAATTAATTTATATTAAGTTGACTAAGAAATTTGGGAAAAAATAACCAAGGAATGTTTTTTCTTACACATTCACATGCATGGTAGAGAGAAGAAGATATTGAAAACATGTGCAAGCCCTATCTAAGGGGCTAGGTACCTAAGGGATGATGCACGAGAAGTGGGTGATCCTTGAAAGGATGTAACTAATGGATATGGAATAGATGATGGTTGGGGGGGGGGGGAGTGGATAAATGGAATAAAAAATTTGGATAATGCAAGGAGATTAGTAGGAGTTTTAAAAAAAACTATGATGAAATCAAAAGAAGGAAGGAAGATATTTAAAGTTTAAAGTTTAAGAATAAAAGAGAAGAGAAAATAAAGAGAGGATATAATGAGATAGAAGAAATCTTATAGATAAATTAGAAGATGATATAGTCAAGACATAAAAATAATGAAGAGGAAGAAGAATAAATTATTTGTTTACAAGATAAAGAGATAAATACGATTAGTGATAAAAAAGAAGAAGTAAAATAAGTAAAAGTAAAATAATATGACAAAGAATAAAATGAAAATGAGATTCCAAAAGAAACCTGATTCTAAACCTCCAACTGAGAGAGTCTATAGGAGGAGATGAACCCCCTAGGCCAAACACCATCGCCTATGCTACTTGTTAGGATAAGGAGAAACTAGAAGTAATAGAATAAGTGTGGAATATTTACAAAAAGTATAGTGAGCACATATAAAGATGAAAAGAAACAATCCAAGAGGAAGATTATCTTTACTTTTATAACAATGTGACATAATAAGATGAAAATACCATTATTTAGGAAAGATATGAATGATGCAAAGAAAATTTTGTATACGTTAGATTCTTACTAGAGGAGTCATGGGATAAATTACCCTTAGATAAAAATGTTTGATTTTTTGGGTATCCTAAGGGATGAGACATTGAAATGGTATATGAAGTTAATCCCAAACCATAATTTGAGAGGGGATGAGGGAAAAATTTAATTTTAAAATTACTTTACAACCTTAATGTACCAAAAGAGAGTGTTAGTAAGCTAAGACACATTATAAATAAGGAGAATGAGACGGTGAAGGATTATGACCAACAATGTAAATAAGTAGTGCAAAATTATAAAAACCATTGGATGAAAAACAAAGGATACAATGGTTTATCTAATGTTTGGTGTCATACATAAGATATTCCATTGATGGGAATGAGTTTAGGACAATTGTTAATACATTAGATATGGCATCAAGATTGGAGGCATAATCATGGAGAAGGGAGAATGATTCTATGGTGAAAGGGGAGTTATAATAATTGAATTAGGTGTTGGTGCAATTAAGTTTGAAGTAATAAATATTGATGAAATGAGAAGCAATAAATATTGATGAAAGGATAAGTAAGATATACTACCCCACCACAATGTCCTACAAGTCCCAAAATATGGTGTGCAATATGTTGAACTAAAGGACATATGCAACAAAGTGCCCACATTATGAGATATCGAGAAGAGCAGAAACATTGATAAAAATGTCACTATAATCATATAAAGAAAGGATATGGTGTGGGTTTTATATAATTTGGGACCAACATGATCAAAGGGTGTGTCCACAAATAGAACATGTGCTACACACACTAACCATTATAAGGAGAGAAAAGCTATAGATGATTGAAATGAGTATAGATAGAGAGTAGTGGCTACTTGAAACATACCACAAGTATCTCCAAGTTATAATGCTATGCCAACAATACATGGTTATCAACCCCAAATGCATTATTAGATACCGCTTCCACCAGAGCCAAGTGTGGGACCACAAATTCCAAAAAATCAATATTACAATGGGTACCAAGGTTGGTAATAAGGAGGATACCACAAAGATAATAGTGGTGATTACTGAGAAGATTACCAAGGAGGGAAGGTCTATATCCAAGATAATTCAATGATCACTTGTTTTAAATGTAGTAATAAAGTGTACATTGTAATAAACTATATGAAGGGAAATCATATACATTGTGAATTATGTGAGAAAAGGTGTACACATGATTCATTTACTTTCCCCACAATTTTAAAATACTATAGAAAGGGGGAATGGAAATATAAGAGATTACAAGAATGATACCCCATATTCACATCACCTAGAAAGGGTATTATAGTCCTGGGAACCGATGAGAATATGCCATGAAACAGAGAACAAAATCCCTTAATGCTCAAGATGGTAGCAAAGAGAAAGTAAGTCCAAAAATGGAAAAAGTAGTGTTTGAGAGAATACAAAAACACAAAGAAGTAGGGCAAGATTGGAAAGAGTTACCAAAAATACAAATACTAAGAATCTTATTGAGGAAGCTAAATGAGGAATTAGAAAAGGAAACGGGGAAGAGGATACAACAGGTCAAGAAAACTACAAACCAAAAAAAGAAAAATATCCTTAGAACAACCCTTAAATGGAAGAAGAAAGATATTTTTTTGGATGTGAAGGTAAATGGGAAGGAATGTGAGAATGTATTGTTGGATTTAAGAGTGGACATCATTTTGATGGGTAAGTGCACAAAGTTTGGGGACAAAAAGGGGCCTACCCATGGACTTGATTTTCCTAAAATTTCAGAAATTGAAACTTTTGTAGATAATTTGAGATGTCTACAGTCCAAATTTAAAGATGGTGTAAGAACATTAAATATAGAATTTCGAGTCTAGTTTCCAAAACACTATTTTTAAAAAATGGTTAAGTATAACTAAGTAAAACATCTAAAATTTGAAGATGAACTCCTATTTTTAAAGAAAACATAGTAGAGAGACGACCATGCGATGCACCATTTTTTGAGCAAAGTTTAATATTCTTTGAAACCATTTGGGGAACATTTAGATAAGATCATCTATTTTGTAACCTATATTTTTTAATATTTTGTCAATGAATAATTTTTTTTTTAATGAATTTTGAAAGTAAATAGATTCAAAAAAATGACAAAAACATGGATATTCATCTATGCGACGCGCCTAACTACCTCAAAAAAATGAAAACCAATTTTTTATTTTTTTAATGTGTGTATAATTAAGCCTATTTTGTGACCATATAAATTATTTTGAACATGGATCAACAAACAACAAATTACATGAACATGTATAGGCATGTATATTTATGGCACATAGTGGCCTAAAAAAGGTATAGTTTGAAATCAACATAGTTTGAAACCTTAAATTAATCAAAAAATTATTAAAATCATATTTTTATAAAGACGATAATAATGGGATTTATCAGAGTCTACACATAATTACTAAAAATAAAGGCGCTGAATACATAGAATACTGAGAAATATTTTAACACATAATAATATCATTTTATTCCATTTATTTCATACATGATATTATAGAGTTATAAAGGAAAAGTCTTTCCTATAAACATGGTGACCCAAATCACCATATATCTCTCATATCCCTATAATCTCCTCTTATATGAGTAATATATCTCAACTGACTAACCAAATAATATATTCTCTCACATTTGAATATTTATCTAGTTTTTACATGGTGCAAAAATATTCACACTCTCACCTATAGTATGCTCATCCCTATGGCATGCCCAACTATTTGGTTGATGACCTTGATCCAAAGAAATGATCACTCCTTCCATGAGTTTAAATAAGTTTACCACAAACCTTGACATGAACATGAACCTCATCAACTGTCTACCTCTGATGGTTTTCTGGATCTACCACAAACCTTTTCAAGATCCATGAACCATATTACATTGGTGTTGTTTGCCCTTTCACTTGTTTTCACATCAAGGAATTATTTTTGAAATTAATCACTAATTACAAATATTGAACATGAATGTACATCTATTCTTTATTTCAAATGTATAGTGAAAACTATGAAAAACACACACCACATAAAAATGTCACCAAATCATTTGGGCCCTATCATTGGTGACTGACGAGAGGCTCTGGAACCTTTAGCCTATATTTCCTCTATCCTTTAGTAGATGAATCTTCTCACCTAGTTGATGAAGTCTTGAATCTCACATGTATGTCATTCTAAATGGAATAGGGTCCCCCTCACAAAATTGATAAATTCAACATTTGACTTAGGATGTTGCATGTAAGTGATAATGCATCTAGTTATAAAAATAACATTTTTGATATTTGACATAAACTGAATGACTCAACTATACAATATGACTTTTGAGAAAATGATTTGACAACTTTTAACTCTCGACTCATATATATATTTAACTTTTGACAATAATACATCAAAATGTTATAACCACAAATGACAAACTTGAAATTAAAAAAAAAAAAAAAACCTTGTCTTTAGCCATACGACTATTAACAAAGCCTAAAAAGACTAGACAAAAGATTAAACTAAAAAATTAAAATCATTATAACCAATATGATAATAGCATAAGCTTCTGATATGACACGATAAATACACTTTGGTATCAAGACTTGACATACATAAAAAAATGCACCAGTACTTACACGATAGAGAAGAGAATGAACCTGACTCATATAATGATAGGTGAAGGAGATCTAGCACTTTCTAATGCTTAAGCATACTTGGATGCATAGAACTATCATAGAGATGAATATGACTCCACTAAAATAACTGAACATGTAGGTTTGCATAATATATCAAATCTAGAATTTTAGATTAATCATATCTAATAATGGCTTGAATTGTGGAACTTAATTAGACTTGATGCACAGTTCATATGGTGACCACAAAGAGATCAATACTCAGCTGGGTTGAGGTGTTCACGTGATAAGAGTTGGAATAAGAATTACATAAAGACTAGTATGATGAATAAAACACTGGAATAAATGGTGACTTATCACAAATATTTGAGTGTCACACAGGTCTAAGCATGAACACGGATCAAAATGCCATTTTACCAGTTCATTTCTCTATGGAATAGGTTGTCATATGGATCATATTCTAATGCAATAGTATTCAATCTCAATATACCCAAATGTAATGTCCTCGATCAATACCAAGACCGACACATTCAAATTCAATGTGATTCACAACTATGTCTTTCTCGAACTTGCTAGAATAGTCCTAATACTTTAATATTTCTACTCTCAGCTTTGCATCAGACCATGATTAGCATGGAATGTATAAGCGGGTATGAATTGATGTGTATCAATTCAAATATGAATGAGTGCATAAGCTTCAAACATATATAATGATGATCTCAAGCCATGGATTTTGATGTGCTTCGATCAATGCTTGTATTTGAGAATCAAGTGACCAGTACCTTGGTTTTTATGAAAGCCATTAATCAGGTGCCTCATTTGAAATGTCTCATTTTTATCAGACTCTCATTATGAATACTAGTCAAATATCTAAAGGCTATTAGATCTCATGGTTATCTTGCTTTGATACCAAATAATGAGATTTATCAGAGTCTGTACATAATTAAACCAATAACATATTGGAGATAAAGGCACTGAATACATAGAATACTGAGAAATATTTTAACACACAATAATATTGTTTTATTCAATCTATTTCATATGGGATATTAAAAATTTAAATAGGAAAAGTCTTTCCTATAAATAGGGTGACCCGTATCACCATATATCTCTCATATCCCTATAATCTCTCAATCTCCTATATAAGTAATATATCTCAATCGATTAACCAAATAATATATTATCTCACACACATAATATTTACCTCTTGATAACTATCCAAATGTAAATACTAATTCCTAATATAGAACATTCTTGTCACAATGGTATTAATTTTTTGAATTATCATTGAAATTTGTAGTGTATTTGATGATCAAAGTTGAATTTTGTTATTTTTATCATAATTCTCAGACTTGACTATAGATTGATAGGTTCATGCCTTTGGCTTGAGAATCCAAGCCATTCCCAAGCTAAAAGGCTTGGTGTTTGAATTCAAATTTTAAATAGCATGATTGCCTTAATAACGTAATCACACTAATGGATAACGTGATCACATTAATAGATAATGTGATCATGTTATAAGTATAAGTTTACATTTATATTGTTTCATTTATTTCCTTATAATTTAAATTTATTTTAGTAAATATTAGAAATTTAGGTCACTCTACATCTAATAGAGTTGGTCTCACAACTACACACCTTATGATGTGGAAAAACGTTTTTAAAAATCAAATATGGTTAGTACTTAGGCATTTTTAGGGTCTAAGTATTAAACCTAGGGATTTTAATACATAAATTTTGCAATTGATATCCATTTTTGATAAATATATAGTCATTTTTTAGGTTTTTGTGCCTTTCATATTGATTCCTAAAATTTATAGGAGCCTTAAGTTTTGTTAAAATTTAAGTTTGCAAACTACTCACTTTGAAATTGATCTAAAGTGGTGTGATTGGGGTAATGTAGGTCACATTGATGACCTGCACACATAAAATGACCATTTGTGTTAATTTCACTTGTTCATCATCCCTCTCTCATCCTTGATCACTTATTACTCATCCCTTATCACCCCTAATCACTCTCTCATCATTCCTCATAATCCCTAATCACCACCTCATTGACCCACATTATCCCTAGTCATATTTAATCACTCTATTATCATCCATAATCACTCCTCCATTGACCGTCATTATCCCTCATCATCCCTAATCACTCCCTCCTCATCCCTCCTCATCCCTAATAACTCTTTCCTCATCCCTAATCTCTTCCTCATCATCTTCCATCATCCCTTTTCACTCCCTCCTCATCCCTCCTAATCCATAGTCACTCCCTCATTAACCTTCATTATCCCTCATCATCTCTAATCACTTGGGCTTATCATCCTTCATCATTCCTCTATTGATTATCACCATACCTCATCATCCCTAATCACTCCCTCCTCATCCCTCATAATCCCTAATCACTCTTTCCTCATCCCTCATCATCACTAATCACTCCCTCATTGACCCTAACCATCCACCATCATCCCTTATTTATCCTTCATCATCTAACGCAAGTATATAATCTAAAGGTATCTTTAATTCTAATCATATATTATTTAATCAATTATAATAGAAATTAACTCTTTTCTAGGACTTGTTATGTTATCAATACCCATTTGTGATAGTCAATTTTATTAATAAATGAATTGGATGATATTTCAAATTTATAATCAAGTAACATAAGTACTAACGCAAAATAAACTCTAAATTTTAGTTCATCAAATTATCTTTGTTGTGTAGTTGACTAGATGAAACTTTATTTGGTTATACCTTTGGTAGATTGGTTCAAAGTATACAAATTAAACACAAATCTCTTGTATAATTTTCTAATTTTGAGAAGATTTGAATCAGATGTAAAGTTATTTGGTGTTTCCCATTCCTCTATGACTTGAATCTTGGTCAGGATCACACATGCACTCCTTGTGTGTGTAATGTATCCCAAATATTTTATATCTTACATGAAAAATGAACATTTATTCATGTTAACATAAAAATGTGTTTCTATAAAATATGAAACACTAGTTCAACATGGTGTAGATGTTCATCCCATGTTTTCTAAAGATTAGATGTCATTAAGGTAGATTAAAAAATGACATAGTTAAAGGGCCTGAGAATGTCTTTCAACATCTCAATGAATGGATTCGCTACAAAATTTAACCTAAAAGGCATAACCATTTAGTCAAACAATCCTTCCTTTGTTAAGACTATATTCCAAATGTCTAGAGGTACAACATGAATATGATGATACCCAAACTTAAGATCAATTTTGGAAAAGACTTCTACACCATGGATATGGCAAAAAAATGCCTTAATATTTAGATGAGGATAATAGTTATTCAATTTAACCTTGTTAAGATTTTTTAATTGATTCACAACCTCATGCCCCTTCCTTCTTTGGCACAAGCACAATTGGGATTCTGCAAGGCAATGATTTGGGCATTATGTGTCCATTATCCATTATTTCATGTATCCACCACTTGATTTATTCATTCTCTTGAAATGATATGTTGTATAAAGAGGTTTGAGGTAGAATTAGTTAAAAGATCAAATCAATATTATTGTTTAGTGTACAGTATGTAGGAATTTATTTAGGTGACTAAAAGATATCCTTGTATTCATCTAGTTTATGGTTTAATTATTTCATTTTTGTTATTGTTTGATAAACCAAACTATGATATGGTGCTATAAGGATGTTATTACATTTACTTCTTACCGTAAAGAGTATACATCTTACTAGAACTAACAAGATTCTTGCACTTCCTGGCACTAGTGATTGAAAGCTTATGAACTAACTATGATATGTGGTATTTTAGATCATGACAATCTATCACAACAAATGTTCAAGTATTTACTTCATAAACTACATGTTAATGGTAAACATATGGTTGACCACATGTAAAACATCACAGACCTCTAATGGTGAGATGTCACAAAGGATTGCATCTTTAAAAATTTTGATTTTGTACACCAAGTGACACTACTAGGTGATCAATTTCTCAAGTCCTACACTAAACCATACACTAGCATATGATTATGGATGATGTATCAATTTCAAGTTTAATTTTTGAAAATATGCTTTAGGAGAAATTAAATTCTTCTAACTTCCATTGGAAATGATGAAGTATATTGTCTCACCATTGATCTACATTTGTTAATGAAACAATATTTTTAATTCATATAATTTATTGTTGGGAGAAGTAGAGATACTTTTAGTACTGACCATATCATTGGGTTCATAATCTATTATCTAATTTCCTTTTTATAGTGATAGATAACTTGTACCCACTTATCAAGATGTGTAAGTAGAGAGCTCATAGTGTGACACTCTTAATTGGATTTAATATTGAAGTTATGAATTAAGTACCACTTTCCAATCTTGGACTACCTGTTCTAATCATTTGAAAATTATTTTCCACTTTCTAGTATGATGACTCAAGCAATAGAAATACAAATAGAAGGCCTTCAATGTAATTTTTTGGATCATAAAATGTCCTCATATTGAAAGCAATTGATTCGTTTCAGGAAATCACATAGCTTGGTGATCCTCATATTTACTACCCATTATTGGTGCTATGGTGGTTTTACTTGCTTCTATTTTTCTAGATGATCTTCAATTGTGAATTACATCATTTCTAATAGGCCCATATTTTTTCATAGGTGCTAAATATTTATGTTTCAAATTTGCCTCCACATCATTTTGATCACTATGTCTTATATTTTATGCTAGCACTCAACTCTCCACTTGTAGCTCCTAGAATAGTTAAACCCACAAAAAATACCACCATAAAGGTATTGGATGGAGTGATTAAGGATGAGGAGGGATGATGAGGAATTAAGTAGAGATGATGAGGGATGGTGAGGGTCAATGAGGGAGGATGAGGTAGTGATTAGGGATGGTGAGGGTTAATGAAGGAGTGATTAGGGGTGACAAGGGATGAGGAAGGAGTGATTAGAGATGATGAGGGATGATGAAGCAATGATTAAGGATGATGAGGGATGGTGAGGGTCAATGAGAGAGTGATTAGGGATGATGAGGGAACAATTATAAATGATGAGGAATGGTGAGGGTCAATAAGAGAGTGATTAGGGATGATGAGGGATGAGGATAGAGTGATTATAGATGATGAAGTAATGATTAGGGACAATGAAGGAGTGCTTAAGGATGATGAGGGATGGTGAGAGCAAATAAGGGAGTGATTAGAGATGATTAAGGAGTGACAAAAAATGATGAGGGTCAATGAGGGAGTGATTAGGGATGATGAGGGATGAGGAGTGAGTCATTAGAGATGATGAGAGATAGTGAGGGGAAATGAGAGAGTAATCAGGGATGATTAGGGAGTGATTAGAGATGATTAAAGATACTAAGGGTTAATGAGGGAGTGATAGGGATAATTAGTAATGATGAGAGAGTGATTAGGGGTGGTGAGGGATGATTAGGAAGTGATCAGGGATGAGGGAGGGATGATGAACAATTGAAATTAACACAAAGTGGTAATTTGATGTGTGCAGGTCATCAATGTGACCTATGTTACCCCAATCACACCACTTTACATCAATTTTAAAGTGAGTGATTTAAAAATTCAATATCGACAAACCTAAGACTCCTAGAAATGTTAGGAATCAATCTAAAAGGCACAAAAACCTAAAAAATGACTATATGTTTACCAAAAAAGGATATCAATTGTAAAAGTTATGCCTTGAACTCCCTAGGTTCAATATTTAGACCTTCAAAATGCCTAAGTACTGACCAGATTATATTAAAAAAAACTATTTTCCACATCATAAGTAATTCAGCTATGAGACCAACTCTATCAGATGCAGAGTGACCCTAATTTCTTATATTTACTAAAATAAATTTAAAGTACAAGGAAATAAATGTATAAGTATTGAACCTTGGGATTTCAAGGTATACATTTTATAATTAATTTCCATTTTTAGTAAACATATAGTCATTTTTAGGTTTTTGTGCCTTCTAGATTGATCCCTAACATTTTTAGGAGTCCTAGGTTTGTCAAAATTGAAGTTTTTAAACCACTCACTTTGAACTTGATGCAAAGTTATGTGATTGGGGTAGCATAGATCACATTGATGATTTGTACACATTAAATGACCACTTTGTGTTAATTTCACTTGTTCATCATCCATCCTTCATCCCTAATCACTTTTTAATCATCCCTCATCAGCATTAATAACTCTCTTATAATTCCTCATTATCCCTAATCACTTTTTCATTAACCCTCACTATCCCTAGTCATCTCTAATCACTCCCTCAACATCCTTAATTACTCCCTCCTTAACCCTTACTATCCCTCATCATCTCTAATCACTCACTCCTCGTCCCTCATCATCACTAATCACTCCCTCATTAACCCTCACCATCCCTCATCATTTTTAATCACTCCCCCATCTTCCCTAATCACTCCTTCATACATATATATTATTACATTTATTTCCTTATATTTAACATTTAGAGTAGTAAAAATATGCTTCGAGCTAAGATTGGCTTTATGTGCATGTTCACATGTTCTCATTTTCAAACTAACATGAACACAATTGTGTTATTGATTTTATAATAATGTGATCACATTATATATTAACCAAGATTTGCTCCATGTACATGCTCACATGAATTAATGTGCAAAACAATAGGAACATGATCATGCTCTTACTTTTATAATGATGTGATCGTATTATGTATTAACATGATCACATTATGGCTTGGTAATTATCAAGCCATAATTTAAATAATTTGATCACATTATGAGAAATGTCCATAGAATTATCCCCCAACTCTGTGCACATACCCTAATATTGTAGAGTACTTGGTAAAAATAGGAAAACTAACATTACATACGGTAACATATGATAATGTGATAGTAAATGGGACCCCAAGGTCTCTCATCAATGTACTCATAGGTGCAAACATATACTTCATGGGGATTAAGTAAAAGGTTTATTTTGAAGTCATGGAAATCTAATTTACTAAATTGGGAATGTTTTGTATACTGTAATGGGATATTAGACTCAGAAAATGAAGAAATAACAATGGAAAGAAATGGAGTTTAGGCCACTTACCATTAGAAATGAGTATGGATTTTGTATGGACCATAACAATATGAGATGACTAAGATGGAGGTGATCTCGAGGAGGGTTGGTGATCGAGGAACATCATTAAGATACATGTAAAGTGTGGTTTGATAAGTCAATAGTTGATTAAGTAGGTCCTATATAGGCTTAGGAGGTTGTGATTAAGTGTTTGAAGTCTTGTACAGGCTTCACCTATCATTTCTAGATCTATTAGATGTCTTTCTAGTTTTCCTACCAAAATGGGAAATTCAAAAACTTGAATATGTTTTGAAGGGTTTAGTAGGTCTTGACATGTTGTAAGGTTCTTGATCCTTTAGTAAAGGATCCTTATGGTCTAATTACATGTAATTTTTTTTCAACCCTTAAATTAGTTTTAAATGTCTTCAATATGTATTAAACCATGATAAGATATGTATAATGTTGGAGAAAGGCCAAGAAAAACATGTTCTAAGATAAATCTAAGGAAGTCAAGAGATTCTTGTGCATTAAACATAAGAATTCCAAGTTTAGAACATCAGTTAAGATATAATAAAATTAAAACCAAGAGAAGAGGAGGTCAAAAAATGCATAAAAAGGAGACAAGAACTCATTTAGAGATTAGATGTTGATGGTTTGACCAAGAAAATAGAGGTTTGTATATGCATTTCAAACATATTTGAAAGAAAAGAAGGCTAGTTAAGGTTGTGGAGACATTTTAAAAATTTATTTACTTACATGAATGAACCTTATTTTAAATTATTTGATATTTTTAGCATTTTATTTGATGCCTTTCTCAAGTACATAGGTTGAAACAAGGTTTTTAATGATACAGTCTAGGCATGAAGGGATAATCTATAGGTTTTCATGATTGTTCAAGATTATTTTACTTATAAAAGAGTTAAGAAATCATTCAAAGGGTATAATAAAACTATTATATATATTTTATCATTCATAGAACATGAAAATTCATCAAGATTATGCTCTCAACCTACATAAAAATCTAGGATTTAAGTAGACCTAAAACCTTAATCTCTCCTAATTCAACTATGAAAATCATTTTAAACTTGGGTGGACAACTAGAGGAAGGTATAATTAAATGATTCCAAGTTTTTTTCATGATTTTTTAATTCATAAAAAAAAATTTATGCTCAAAACTTAGACTATAGGCCTACGTGAATAAGGAAAACTTGATTTAGAACACTAAAGTGTCATAAATCCTAAACGACCCATCCAACTATCATGAAATTTTGTGGATAGTTGATTTATGATGTCTTTTAAGTAATCCATTTTTTTTCAAGCCTTAAAATTCCTCTGATAACAAGATATAGATGAATGAGTTTTTTAGATTTGTGTTTCAAGCCTTAAACAAGGTTAAAGAGTGATGTTTTACAAATTTATGTGAGAATCCAAGTTGTAGAGAGTGTAGAATGGGTTTATTGTTATATGTAACCTATGAATGACTATGTGAACTCTTTTTAAAGGGTTATTTGAATATGAGTTTGATTTATAATTTCTTGATAATAAAACAAACCTACAAGAAGGCCTAAAGACTATGTTTTTGTGTGGTTCCTGAAAGGATCAATATTAGAAGAGTGTGTTACAAGTCATCAAGAGGGGGAAATATATATGGGATTTAAAGAATTATATAAGAGTCTAGATAATACTTGCATTAGTTGGGGAATGAAATTAATTATAAAAGATCCCAAACTGAACAAAGATTAGATGAAGTAAACAAGGATGAGTGAAGAACTCAATTTAAAATTGAAGGTGGATATTACATCATGGAGATATTGAGAACCTAAGACAAAATTTGAAAGTTAATCCACATGAAGATGAGGGTACCCACATCCACCAAATATATCACAACACAATGGAAGATACCACAAATCCAAACAATGCAATTATTTTGTATTACAAGAGCAGATATATGTGCACAAATTATCAAATCCAACTGACTAAGATACTCGAAGGACTATTTAGTATTGATGCATAGGGTAGTCCCAAATTATAAAATGAAAGAAGGGAAAGGGAATGTGGAAATAAATGATGTAAGATACCTTAAGATAGAGGTAGAAAAGGGTAATCAAAAGTTACTAGAACCAATGAAGATAAAACTATGTACTTATACTAGCCACGATGAGCTAGAGAAGAGAATATTTGGTTAAAGGAAAATGAGGCAAAAATCATGTTAATATTTGGATTAATAGGAAGTAAGGAAAAAATTAGAGTTGTTGGTACTAGCCTAAAGGCATATAACACAAATTAGAACTAGAAATAATGTGAAAAAGATAAAGATCTAGAAAGAAAGGAAAAAAAAGTCAACAATTTTGGAAAAAAATAAAAAAATTCAAAATAATGTTCTAGAAAAAATATAAAAGAAAACATTTTTTGAAAAAAAAATAATTGACCATAAAGTTAAAAACTAGTAAATGATGACTTGATGACGGAGGTGGTAAAGACATGGCATAGTGAAGACGCTATTGATTTAGGTTGGTAAAGTTTTGTGATGAGGTTTTGCTAGAGATAAATGTTCAAAAGATGTTAGCCACTTAGTTTAAGGATATTTTACCTTGAATAAGAGAATTACAAGCTAGACATCACACTTTTAAAAGTGTTGTGCAATGTTGTCCTATAAATCTAGCTGGGAAAGTTGAGTGGGTTTACTTTGGTATCTCATACTAGATGTCTAAATTTAATGTTGTTTATAGTGTTTCCAACCCTATGAGAGTTATTGAAGATTGGAGATTAAGGAGGTAGATGAATTTTGTATTATTTTTGCCAAGATTCTTCATCAAATTTATCTCAAGGACGAGACAAGGTTTTAGAATCTAGGTAAATATTGGCAAGATTATTCATTAGAGTGACATGAGCATTCATTTATACCAAAAATGATCCAATCATAATATAGTGACAATAAAGGAGACATATAAAAATGAAAGAGTATTGGCACTATGTGTACTATGTTGCATCATACAAAGCTTTGTGGTATCTTCCAAGCCCTTGGATGAAGAATAGATATGTCCAAGAGACATGACCCTTTGTATCTCAGAATATTGAGGCATTAAATATGTTAGTGTAATGTATTAGGTAGCATTATAGTTATATACTATATTTTATACAAGGAAAATGCATATATACTATAGTAAATAAATAATTATCCTCTTATTGGTAGTTAAGAAGGTAAACAAGTATAGAGATGTAACCTTTGCCTTTGAAAGGCTACATAAGAAATTAAACTAGAGTGGAAGAGAAGAACATTCAATGAAGAACAATTAAATGAGTGAGATAGATAAGAAGAGAAGTATATATATAAGTGGTAAATGTGATTGAGAGATATAGAGGATAAATAATATTGTGGATGTAACATATATTTATATATGAAAAAAAGAGAAGTTAGAGTAGAACATCTTGTGTTGTGTATTATATACATGGAATATAAGTAATTTGCTAAGTATGACATAAGTAATATATTTAAGTGGATGCATTTATTCCTCTTTGTGTAATTTCATCTCTATCCCAAGTCTTTTGATCCCTATAATGGTATATAGTATCCAATTTATGCAAACAATCAATGTATTTGTTATTGATAATTTTATCTATGACGCCAAATTTCTATGACATATGATTATTATACATACTTGCTATGATTCATTAATTCTCAAATATGATTTTATTTGTAATTGGATTTAATTACCATGTTAAGCACATGCTTATGCTTTTGTTATGTAGTCATAATCCTTATCACCCAAATTTGTTAATAATTATTATTCTTATGGATTGTTATGTCGCAATGATCATTATCATGCACATGTATTGGGTTGATGTGGTGTTGAAAAATCTTTGCTTTATGTATGCTCTCCACTATTATATATTTGCAAACTAATAACTCATTGTTAGGTCAAACTAAATGTTATACTTGTTAGGAATAATATATTCCATGTTGCAATGCCTCTATTCATATCTTGAGCCAACACATGACACAATATGTTTTGTACATGTTTTATAAATTTCATATCTTGGCACACTATACAATTTGATGATATGCCAAGTTTCAATTATACACCATTTTTTTAAAGATGTGGGCTTCATAGGTTCACCCCGAATCTCAAAATGCTAGGGCATACATAATAAATTCATTATATTTTAAGGGCCATGTTTTCTTCAATGGTGTAATAGACCTAAGGGATTTCCATTGCATATCGAGGACAAAGGGGCATGTGGATCATTACATTTAGTATTGCAGAATTAGAGGCCCATTGCTTAACAACTACATGATTCTAATCCCAAATCCCATCTTACCCAATGACTCAGAATATTTTTGGATGTGTGGGGTTGTCACTAGATAACATGCTGGGTTCCAACCCCACTGATCTTTGTATCTCCTTATGTAGTATGGTAGATCCATGAGGCTTTTGTTGCATATCGAGGACAAAGTTAGTATCTCATTGGCAATTAAATTCATCATTTACTATTTTTGTGCTTACCCATATTGGTGTAGGAAAGGTTTTGTGGTTTTTAAGGTTTAAAGACTCAACATATTAGCATTGAGAGTCTCAAATTTGAAATATCATTTTTTATGTTCTGCTTTGAAATGTGATCTTATACCACCTAATTTGTGACTAAACACACATTTTAAATGGGGCAAAATGTAGCCACGTAAAATGGCCTCTTCACATTTATGTAGTGTTATTTATTTATGTATGATTGATTAGTCTAAATTAGACATTATTTAACTATTATGTCAACTTTCTTGACCTAAAACCGTCTTTAATTTACCCTTGTGCAAATCCCATAACTATTTTTGAAGAGAAATAAATTGATAAACTAATACAAGAGAAGCAATACTAACAAAGTCTTTAAGCTAAAAATAAAATAGGAAAAATGACATACACAAGTTAAACAATATACAAGATTATATCTAAGAAAACCCTTTCGAGATGGTAACCAACTTCTTTATTATATTAACTCAATCATTTTATAATACATTAACATACTTCAAACTTTTTCCTTACTCTAATGCATGCGTCTACAAATGTAAGTACATTAGTAGGTAACTACGTAAGCAATATTACAATTTATTGGGTACCAAAATTATGGACCAAACATAAAAAATGAGTTACAAACCCAGAATTAAAAATACATATAGTTTAAATTAGAGGGATAGTTTTACAATAATACTTAAATTAAAGTTAATAGCTTTTTATCTCTCTCCATTTTCATTATATATTTAATTAAATAATTATTTGAACATTATTTATTTATTTTATATATTTACGATATTTAATTTGAAGTAAATATCAAAACTTTGCAAATTGAAGTTGGTTTCTAAGTTTAGATTGCAAAAATAAATTATGGTGTTTACCCCCAAAACAACAAATTAATCTAAAAAAGTTTAATAATAATAATAATAATAATAATAATAATAATAATGATGATGATGATGATGATGATGATGATGATGATGAACCATTTTTTTAAATGAAAACTATGTGATATTATTCTATTAGATAAAATATAATACATATTAAACAAAAATGGTGTACAATATGAAAATATATCCAAACAAACATTAAACAATAAAGTCGCTATAGTGGTTAATCCCCATTTTTATATTAAAAAATATTTATATTTAATTTTACAAATAAATTTGTACTACAAACTTGTTTAAATTTAATATTTTATAACTTTTTATTATAATTTAAATTTAATTAACAATTTTTTTTAGATATTTTATATAAATATAACAAAATGATTTACCTTTTTATTGATGACAAAAGTTAATAAAATAGAAAAATAACTGAAAATAAATTGTATCTATGTAATATTACACAACACCTATTAAACCAAAAGCACCGAGGAGAGCCAATTCTTTTTTATTTTCATACAATGTATGCTTAAAACAAATATAAGCTGGAATGTGAATTCTCTATAGCTCTTTTTTTCCCGATGAATAAATTTAAAAAAGTCAATCTGCAAACAACAAAGAGCATATTAATAGGTACCTTGGATTCTCATGGTTTCAAACACCCAAACAGTAAAACAGTCCTCAGTAATCCAATTAAATATGTTTTATTTGAGAATCAAGGGATAGATTCAACCAAGTTGTTCCCAAATAATTTGCGGATGATACTATGAAAATTGAAAACATTTTTCAATAAAATATACATATAAGTAGAAGAGGATTATTGGGCTCTTCCTTATTTATAAGAAAGATAAGTACAAGCATATAAGCCTTTAAAATCAGCGCAACACATACAATATATTTATAGGTTTTGGTTTGGTTATATATTAATTAAAAAAATCTGCAATGCTATGTTCGTTGATGAAATTAAGTTTGATGATATGAATGATTTTTGGATATGAAAATTTGATGAAAATAATTTCGAAAATCTGAACTTGAATTCATTCTAAGAAATTAACAAGTTAGATAATATGGATGACTTTAGATATGAAAATTTGATGAAAATAACTTTGAAGAATTGGGTTTGAAATCATCTTAAGGAAAACTCTAAGATCTTTGAGTATGGACAAACATTGAAGATGTTTTGACAATGATTCTAACACTATCTTGTAAACATGGCTTATTATTGTGAATCTTAAAAAATATTTTAAAGTGGCATAACATCTTTTCTGCTAAACCCTGGTGATGTGCAATCCTTTGGTCAGGGATTCCTAATGAGTTTGAGTAATATTTGCTCTTTTCTTTTGGCCCTATATCTGTAATCACACTAAACAAGAAGCAACAATTATGTAAGAATACCAACTTGTATAGCTTTTTTTTGGTAATGTCTCTGAAACGTTGCAGGTTGCAAGCAATACAATATCTTTTTTGTGCATTGGCCATTCTTGGCTTTTATTGGACATTAATATCTAAATTTAATTATATATAATTTATTAAATGTTTTATACCAATAAAAAAGAAAGGCTATATTAGGTCCTTTTAGTTGTTTTTAAATTTCAACTTACCATTGCCTCTCCACCTCATGTAGCTAACTGACCATTGGATTCATTGTGAAGGAGCTAAAATTTAAAAGATTTTGATCGATAAGTTTATGCTGAAAAAAATTCTGCAGTGAAAAGCTCCATTGACAACCAACGAAGTGATAAACAAAGGAAAATTGATGAATTGAAGGCTTTTACAGATAAAAGAAATATTATCAAAGGATTCTTTGCATTCTGCTGAAGCTCCAATGAATATTTACAAGATTTGAGATAATTTCAAAATTTAAAATATAGAAAAAGAAATTTTAGAAACATCTCATTTCTTGTATCCACCGGATGAACAACCACGTTCTTATCATTATTTATATTTTTAATTTGGAGAGGACAAATGTCATTATTAATTTAAAACTGTATTAAAGTTTGAAGAATATATTTCAATAAGCAACCACGTTCTCATGTATTATTTAAATTTTTAATTTGGAGAGAATAACTATCATTATTATTCTAAATCTCTGTTAAAATTTAAAAAATATATTTCAAAATTTATAATTATTATAATAATATATATTTGAAATTGAACTAAAAATAAAATAAATGAAAAATGATTCCTACCTTAACAAGAACAATAAAACTCAAAGCTGAACATCAAACAAATTATTAAACAAGAAACATTACTTTTCAGAAGAATTCCTCACTCGCTTAGTCCAATTTTCCAACGGAATACCCATGACTCTTTGCGAAAGAGGAAAATACATATCAAATTAAAGGTATATTAACATCCCAGGAGGACTAGTGAAGGTTATAGAGAGAACATTCTTCCTCCTCCTACAGACTATACAGAAAACAGAAAACACAATAAAATTTCATAATACTCAGGGCCTCTTCCTTGGCACAGGCAGCTCAAGGATTTCCCTTATACCCATATCTCTCATCACGCCTGTTGTTCCTAAAGGCACAACACCCTATAGAATAAACCACAATCAGAGCTATCAGCACCACAATATTGATAACAGCAATTTTACGCCAGTCATGCTTCAAGTTTGCCAGTACACCAGCCTTGCAGGAATTACAGTTATAACACAGCTGATCCTGCACATTACTCCAAGTGATACAGTCTGTATCAGTGCTGGTAGAGTTTGTAGTTGGAGGAGTCCAAACAGTGGCATTGACATACACAAAGTTGCATGAGGTCGGCGGCTTGCAGCAGCCGGACTGCAAAACAACAATCAAATTTCACAAACATCAATACAGAGAACTACAACAGAACAAGAAAATTCTAATATTCATAAAATGAAAGAGCTTGCCGGCTTCAAGAACTGATATGGATCATAAAAGCTTGATTGGAAGAAAGTGTTGCAGTTAAGAGAAGATGAAACGAAATTACTAAATCCTGTTCATGGAAGTACATTACATGCTCAATGGAATAACAAGATAACGCTGTGGTCCTATGGATTGGGGGCTTTCTAATTTTTTTATAAGAACTTTTAGATATTATACATCAGCGTCTCTGCCCATGTTTTGAATTATGTATAGAGGATTACAATTTGAATTATATATAGAAGATAAGTTTATATTTAAAAAAGAGGCTTCTTTTAATTAAGCTGTTATAATTAATTTATGGGACTACATATATGAAAACTTAAATTTTGTAAGAGGTTTTGCAGAAGAAATATAAAGAGCACATTGAACAATACATTATAATAAGTTCCTATAATTTTTCAATAAAACCCCTACAAAATATTTGACTAGCCGCAATAAAGGTCCACTAAGTAAAGTGGTTTGATTGGAAAAAAAGTTGTAGACTTAAGTGGTCCTCTGAAACAAAATAATGGTAAAACCTCCTTCATGAGGTGCCACTCTTTAAATACAATGATCACCTGGGTAAGGGGGTTTACTGTTGAGGTGCCACTCGTTAGATACAACAATCCCCTGGCTAAGGGGGGTTGCTGTTGACTTGAGTAGGCTCTCTCAGCTAACAAATTTTTGAAATGATAATAAAAATTCGCTGTCTTATGTTGTGTGTTTGGGTAGGACTTTGGGGCCTACAGTTAGATGAACTTAGAGGCACAATAATACCAGGATGGGTAAATAGTAGTGGATGGGGATGGTATTGATCATTCAAGCCATGCAAACAATTGTCCCACTTCTTTACCCTTTTGGGGATGCATCAGTGCCCAGTAAACTCTCGATCTCATGAGAGATGGGTTTTTCTCAGTTATTAGCCAAGAAAAGATGGGTCACTAGAGGAATGACTCTGAAACAGTCAACCCCAAACAAAAATAGCATCTTTTAAAGAAATCGATTTTTGCTCTTAGTGAATTAGGTACCTGAGTTGGGGATAAATTATTTTTGTAGAATTGCTCTGCAACTTCATTGACAGAATCATCCGCAAGGCTCTTGCATACTTTGGCGTCCTGAAGGCAGCTTCTAATTTTGTTCCAGTTGCCGCTCTTCTCCACGCGCTTCTGCAGCCAGTTTGAGTAATCCCCCAGCCGGTATTCTTTGTATCCTCTGTTTCCAACAGCCTGTCCTACCCCCTTGTTGGTCACGACGAAGGCGAAGACAGTGAAGCAGAAGAGCAGCAGAATGAGGATAAACATGACGGCTAGGTACACCCAGAGCAGCCATGTGACCCTGCAGCAGGCGCCCGCCAAGCCAGCCAGGGAAACGAGCATGAGGAAGCCCCCAATGGCTATAACAGGCCATTGTAAAAACTTTTCACAGTCAGTATCTGCTCTCCTTGCCAGCCATATTCCTCCGACTAAGATCGGTATGGAGAGCAGAAAAATGGCGAAATTAAGAATTCCGATGATGCTATTGCTGAAACGAACCATATTTTACGAACAGCAGGGGACTACACAATCAATCTCTAAGCAGGGATTGAACTAATTTCGTGTAATGAAGTCTGAAAAGCAGAGGAAAAAGTAAGGAAATATGTGGTTGCGTCTCCCCGTTTTGTTGCTCGTGTTTCGTAGTTAGAAGGCATCGTGCTTTTCTTTGGATTGTTGACGGCTCCATCCAGTCGGCCTTATCCACCACGTCTGTACTGAGTCCCGACACTTTTCGAAAATGTGATGAATAAAGCTGAAAGAGGGGAAGAACGTGAACGTGAATGTTTATGTTTGAGGAGCAATAAGTAGATCCTTTGGAGAGGTCCAAACTTTGTAATTTGGTTTCAAACCTACCAAATTTAAATGATAGAGAACTTACCATTCTCAACAACTCATTTTTTAAAAAGTATTTTAATGTTTATTCTTAATATTTTATAAAATAAAGTTTTTCCGTGCCACACCTTACACCTATTTATCCAAGTTGATCTTGAAAATATGATGCATAGTTTATATGCCTTCCTCTCCCTCCATAATCTCCCTTCCTAAAATATTTTTGATAAGTTGCATAACATTCTTCGATGAACAGTCAAAAGCAAAATAAAGAACTCCATATGAAAGAGGAATTAGGGAAGAAAAACATTCCTTTCAAATTAACATTGGTTAATTTTTCAAGTAACAATAAATAAATGGTTAGAGAGACATATTTATAAATATTTTTAAAAGGTATCAATTTTTTATAGCAACATTAATTATATCATTCAAATTGTTTTAAAATTTATATTACTGTAGTGAATTCTTCACAATCTGAGATGTCAAGAATTTAAATCCTACGTGCAAGAGATGTTGTCAAGAATGGTAGCCAATGGTTTATTCTAAGGTGTCAATGGCAAAGAGCACACAATAGTTTGGCTACACAACAACAATGAACCTCTAATATATAAGTCCAAAACTAAATGGACACATTATATTGAACCAATTCATTGATCTTATGGTTAATTGTATTGAATACCACTTTTAAAGACATATCTTTATCTCGTATCACATTTAACGACATATCTTTATCTACACACACAAGATCATCAACCTAACAAATAATGGATGACAACTAAACTGGGAGATAAATGAAACACCAATTGTGAGGCAAGGAATGCACTTTGATTGGTACGAGTATTAAACACCTACTATGGAATCACATTAAAAATCTATTTCAGACATGCCATTAATTAGAAATAATAAACATTTATTTAATCACCTAAAAGTGGTATTTGAGTGCTAAGGGTGCTACTTGAGACTACCTATCCATAACTTAGCCCTAGACCTATCCTAAAGCCTATTATCACACTTATTTAGCCTTTGTGCAGGCCACAGGCATCCCTAGTCAGTGCAAACACATTTCCAGACCCTCATTTCTCGATCCTAGCCCTTCGTGCCCAGTGTTCTGCCAGTTGGACATTAATGCCACATTAGTGACACTAGAGCCATGTGACACTACTGTCCCCAAAATGGTGCCTATGTCCTTTACCCTAACTTTCCTTAATGAATATATTTTCAAAAGTAAAACCCTCCTAAGGTTGACCTAGACATTTTTTTTATCCACACAAGCAACATAACACTATAAATACATGACCTTTAGCCTTTTATCCACTAGATGGAAATGAAATGAAAAATACGTATTCAAATACAAAATAAGTTGAGTAAAATCAAGGTTATCAATCCCTATTTTGCCCTATTTCTGCATACTACCGTCTACAACAACACTAAACTCAGATTTTTCATATTTCCAATCTCAAGCACACTCAAGGCACTCAAGGAACTCAAGGCCAATATCATACTAGCATCACTTGCACTTGCACTAGCACTTGGGTGGGGAGAACCAGATTAGCGTTGATCCCTCCCTCCTTAGAGTATTGGTATGTATGCAACTCTCTTCACAGCAGGGTGTTGAAGATGTCCAGCTTATCCTACTAACAAACACACTTTTTAGCTCATACTGTACTTGTAAGGAGGATTAGGATTTGCATCATAAATCAGTCATTATAGGCACAATAAAGAGTTCTAAACTTCATGCATGCAGGAAGAGAACCCATAAATCTAGACACAGGTGCACCCAGAAGTTCAAGACAGTCTTGCACAGAGGATATTAGTGACAATATCAGGATACTAGAGCCACATGGTGTTACTGTCTAAATGTGGTGCTACTATCCAGGAGGGGTTCTGACATAGGGATCTAGTTAATAACACTTAGACATACTTCCATCTCAATTTCCTAGATTCAGATCATCCATATCAAGTGTGCTCTAGATAAGTCTTTATTTACATTATTCATTATTATTTTTAGAAACTCAAAAACTAGTCAAATTTGTAACAAATTAGTGGCTATTTTATGCATAATAATTTCCTAATTTAGTCTACTCAGCGTTTTAATCAAACATAGGATTTACATAAGTGAAACCCTAAAAGGTTAAAACATTTGGTGAACTCGACTTACTTCAAATATTGCACAAACCTTAACCCTAGATAACCTTAAGGTTCACATTTCTAGCATTCAAATTTCAGATCCATATATTTATGATTTTATTTTATATAATCATGATCATAATGACAAAAGAAGTGTATCACTTTTTATTGCAAAGTTTAATACTTTCATTTACATGTTTGTTTCCTTTAATTTGGAATGAACTCAGAAAAGACATAAACACTTGTATAAATGATGCTTTATATCAATTACAATAAATGTCACATTTCATAGCATTTTATTTTTATCCTATGCGGAATTCTATTAAAAAGAAAAACCTTGCACACATAGAGGATTTAACAGATGAGCTAAAAACTATGTTTCAAGTTTCAATATTATATCTTATGCAGAGGAAGGAATCTTCTTCTCATCCTCATCTCCATGAGGGTGATAACTACTTCCTATCTAACCAGGTCTATGATATCACTCCTTCATGAGATAAAGCAACCCATACCATTATCACTAATCCCTATACTCATCCTATTCAAACCTCTTCCTTACAAGGTGTGTGCATACATGTTCAATCAAAAGCAACCATGGTTTGCACTTGTGAGACTCTCTGTGATCAATTATTAGTATGAGTAAGATAATTCCAGGAATACAAAACCAGAATTAACTATTACATGAAAATATTACAACATTGAAAAATCAATATATAAAACAAAGGCCTCTAGGGCACACTAGTGTAAATCATGTATATGCATCTTCACCTAGTCAATTTGTGGCAAACAATGTTACATTTAAAAATACTAAATAACAACAAAGTACATCTACAACTACTGATTCAAAAATCATTCAAAGGTTAAATAAGAGTTCAAGTGAGGTACTAAGGGAAATGATTAAAGATAAGTTGATCAACCTACCCCCTCTACACCTAGTAAGGAGATCCATATATTATTGTGCATATCATATAATGCATGGGCACCACACCAATTCATGTTTAGCATTAAAAAGGACAATACAATAGATAATAGATGTATATGACTCACATAGTGACACTTCATCTAAACAACATACAATGACACATCTATAAATTCAAAAAGGTTCAAATTTAAAAATAATACATAATTGGTTACCAAAGCATAACTCAGAACAATAAAAGGTTCTAATAGCACAATCAAAACAAGAAACAATACAACAAGAACAAGTAAAGCAAGTAAAATATGCACATCTACCTTTCCAAAATGAGGTTTAAATTTCAAAATGGTATGATTTTGGTCAAAATTATGTACAAAAATTTGATTATCATGGTGAAGGTTTGGGCAAGCAGGCCCAAAGCATCACTATTCCTATTCTAGCAGTTGATAACATTGGTCAACAAGGTTTGGGATTTGTTGAACATCCTAAGGCACATCATTCAAAGATATAGTTTATCAAGGAAAAACATCCAAATACACATGATAGGCTACAAAAAATCACGAACTTAAGTTATAAAGTCAAAATCATGCTAAGCCAATAAACTTTCTCAAACAAGGCTTTCTAGCAAAAGAGCCTCCTCAACACCATATGTCTACAATAAGCACAGTTTCAAAGGAAAAAATCACAATCAATATTCCAAAGCACAATTTAGAAAGGTCAACTCCACAGTATGAGGCAATTCCCTCTAGCATTCCTGGCTATTATGATTTCTATGTTGAACAATATTATGATTATGATGATGAACAATACTCAGATTCCTACGGCAAAAGCATTCAACTACAACATAGGAATCAAAATGCACAAGAGATTACCATTCTTATTTTTGACACAGTCACAATAATAGTGAGTCTCCCATGAGACTCATCGGTTAGTATGGTTTCTCTCTTCTTGTACATACTTTCCCTCTGTCTTTGCTCCTTGTATATAGTTTATTTTCATATTGCTTGTACATAGATTATTTCCAAAAAACATTAAAAAAATACAATATGTCAAAAATACAAAAACATTCAAATAATTACTCAAAAAACACAAAATTTATAGATTGTATGCATTGCTATGTTTATACTTCTTATATTTGCCAAATAATACATGTGCTAGCTATCTTAATATAGTCAGTTTTATCATACTACATGCACTTCACTTGTTCTTTTTGAGTGGTTGTAGATTGTTACAAGACTTAGGTCCACTACACTGATCCAAACTTGCTATTATCTACCCATTGGGGGCATATACACAGATCCATGGTTATTCATTTGACACATTCACCCACTTTGGGGCATCTTATTCATAGTTTCGATAACTAGGGTCTATCTTTACATACTCTACATTCTAGTTTTAAATTTTTTATATCTTGATATTGATCATTGCTACTCATACTCATATTTTATTATTGGCTGTTACTACTTTAAACTCAACATATGTACATCCTTGTTCTTACACAGACTTGTATTACATATTTATGCATGCTTTTATTTCTAGCTTTCCTAGTTTAGACTTGATTGTATTTCTATGCTTCTTCTATTCAATGGCATTTGAATATGCCATTGTTTTTTGGCTATGTGCCACTTCTATTAACAATATGTATGTCTTGGAGATGTGTCCATGTCCCTTGTGTGTGCTTTCCTCATTGTTTATGTGACCATTTGAACATGTCATTCTCTATGGTTCTAAGCCAACTTGATTGTTGCTTACATATGTGGACATTTGAATATGTCCTTGTATGTCTTGTTTTCTGAGATTTAGTGACATGTGCCCATGTCCCTTGTATTGTGGCCCCTTGGCCTACTTTGTGTGCCTCATGTGTTTTGTATGTATTATTTATTATATGTGTCATGGCTATGACACTTGTATTTTATTTTTACACACCAATTTTTGATGCCATGAGGAACCTCATGTATCTACCCTTCTTTCTTGGATGCCATGGTGGACATCATGCCCCATCCCCCTAGCTATCTATTCAATTCTACTCAGATTTGTTGTTACATATATTGATTACATCTATCTTGACACCCTTGTGTAATGCTAGACATGACATACATCTTACATTACATACTTATACTCATATCATTTTACATTTTGATGTTATGTATGCACATTATATTGGATTATGACACAATTATCATATATGTTTTGGCTAACACAAATTTTGTAGAGCTTTTTATTTTGAGGATATTTCTTGCATAGGTTCAAAAACTACCCTGAAAGAGGGGGCATTCATAGGGGTTTTTCATAGAGATTTGGATCCTATATTACAGTCACAATACATTTCTCAGCACACAGGCTCAATTTTAGAGAATCAAACACAAGTAAACACAATGGAAAAATAGTGACTCAGAAAGCAGTACAATGACATAGATTTTAGACCAGAAGGACATTAATGCCCAAATGGAGACATTAGTGCTACATAGAACTATTGTCCAAGACATGGTTATACTATCCATTAGCCTCACTTTTAGAACAACTCAGATTGGCTAGAGCAATACAACAAGGACAGTACAAGTTTGTATATATTTGGTTACAAGTTTATCAATTATACTCAATTTTTACTCATATTCAAATTAGCTTAGCTCGGATTCATATCATTTGCTTAGATTGGGGGCATCATGAATGCTATGACTATTCCCATATTTAGTTTAGATAGTCATATACAATTATTATAACTCAGTCTAGAATCAATATACTTAGATACCAGATTGGGGGCATGTGCGTGACACATTGTTTTCATATGCTCATTTACAATCAGTTGATTCGATGAAATGAAAAATTCCATGTCATTATCTACATTATATACACTTGACATCATATTATAGGTTATCACTAGTTTCATGCCTTACTCCATCTGTAGTGATTGACATTCTCAAGAGGCTTAGAGTTGCCTAATTTACCTGAGTGGTCACAGAGTTGACATACATAGTTAAATATACATAGTTAGATAGTTTTAGTACTTTGCAAAGTTTAGTTTTAGATGCATCTACTATACATGATTGGGCAATGATGGAGTCATAACCTACTTAAGTTATTGATCCACCCACATGAGAGGGTTGGACACACTATTAGTCCAATCCAAGCTATTCACAGGTCATGATCCACCAAGCAGGGGTGGGCAATAATGGAGTCAAAATTGGATTGAGTTTTTGAGCCACCCACACATGAGGATTGAGCAACCTATCAGCTTAATTTGAGTTATTCACTGATTAATCATTATATGCATGCACACACACATGTTGTCACTAAGTTCATGCATTGGTTTGTGTACCCAATGAGGTGTATCCATTCCTTTCCTCTTTCCTCTCTTTACTTAGATTTACTCAGTTACTTCTTTAATCAGAATAGTCTTTTGCTTTTGACATCTCTTAAGTAAGGAATGATTTATGCACATTTCAATTACAGGTCATGCATTAGATGATGCTTCACATACACAGACCCAACTTTACATACTCAGATTCAGCGTCATAATCAGATGTTTTTCAAATAAATCTAATTAACACTATTTATTACTATTTAAAAAAAGTTAAAAGCCATTCAAATCTATAAAAAATTAGTGGCTATATTGTGCATATTATTTTCTTGATTTAGTGTACTCATCCCTTTAATCAAATATAAGATTTACATAAGGTAAACCCTAAAAGGTTAAAATAATTTATCAACTATTGCTCCACTTTAACATTCCAATTAATCAATATAATATTTTAGTTGTTAGATATAATATTTAGAAAATAATGTCAATAAATTAATTAGTTATTTTAGATATACAAAATTAACATGAAAAATCTAAGATCATACATTCCCATTAAAATTAATGACCCATATCACGTAGTAGGTATACTCCAAGTGGTCCCATTTCAATAAGGAAATGCCTTTGCTATAAATGTAAATGAACACGGACTATATTTTCCATAAATCTATGTAAACTAAAAATAAAGACATGAAATTAACCTAATTACCATGAAAGGGTTAAGCTAAAACAAGCCATCAATTTGTTTTAATTTCTTACTCTCTTTAACAAGCCATCATGATAAGTTCTATTGCCCCCCTTTCTTCTACAAGGTGAAGTTGATGGGTGTTACTGTGTTATCCTAGGCCCTTATCTTGTATCCTCTCCCTCCCCTCCCCACTCATCTTGTTAAGGTCCCCCCTTCCCCACCCCGAACCTTCTCCTTTGTAAAAGACCCCTTGCAGGAGAATCTAACCTCTCAATCAATCCTTCCTCAAGGGGACCCTTCCTAGACTCCCCCTTCCAAGTCTTCTAAGCATCAAGTAGATGTTAGTGTCTCATCAAACAAGAAAGGACATAGATTAGAGGAAAAATTATTGAGAGCGGAAGTGCATTCTATCATATCAATGGTTCTCAATGGACTTTGGAAGATCTCCTTTCTAGGCAAGGGAAACGGGCAATACTGACTTGTGATAAGCCCTTTTGGTGGATGGTTTACAGATCTGGGTCTTGTGTGATGTAGTACTTTGGTCACATTTTTGGGGTCTTTTGATGATTCTTTGTTGCTTATCTATCTTTTGCAGCTTTCACCATGCTAAAAAATTATGGATTCCACTTCTTCTCTATGCTTTAGTCCTTCCCCTCTTTCTTGGTGTTCTTTTTCTTACAAGGTGATACCCTTTGATTTTTCTATCTTTTATCTTCCATTTGTTAGTTGTGGGGAATAAGCCCATAATTGTGTCCCATGTTGGTTCATAGCTCCGATAAAAAGCATTTTACCTTATTAAAAAAATATCTAACTCATAAAATCATTAAATAATAATAAGATTATTATTAGCATTCACAAAACTCAAAATTGTTTGATAAAATTAGAAAAATATAATGTATTAAAATAAATAATATGTATTATAAGTTTTATTTCACCAAAATTAAAAGATAATATATATTAATAATGATATATATCTTAAAAAAATAAGAAAATAAATTATTTTAATAATTTTTTTATATTTAATTTTGTATTTTAGAAGCAATTCACAACACCAATCAAAAACATTTATTTTATGTAATAAAAAAATTAAAGAAAAAAATAAAAATAAAAAATATAATTCTACGTGAAAATAAAATTTCTAACTAAACATTGATCAAGATCAAATATTTTTTGGAAAATGTGAACGATTGTTGGTTCAATCGGTGAAGTTGTTTGGCTCACAAAGATCCACTAGAGATTAATTCTTTCTGTTAGCAAAACCTGACACATGAAAAATGATGACACACAAAAAGGGATGAGGTGAGGATCATGCCTCAGATGAATTTGGTGAATTGGATACCCTTCAATCCTTGACTCTTGGCTCAAAATTCTTGCTGCTAGCAAAATCTAAGATGCAAAAAAGGATGAGACTGAGATCGTGCCCGAGGCAAATTTGATGAAATGGATACGCCTCAATTGTTGACTCTGAACTCATGATGACCATGCAAAATAATCATTCATAAAAAAAATCTTTCCAAAAACACTATCTAAAAACATTCACTCTAAAAAAAAATGCTTGTCCCCAAAACAAATTTGATGAAATGGATACCCCTCAATCCTTAACTCTTAACTCAAAACAATACTTACAATGATGACTAATTTTGACACATTCAACAAGTGAAAAATGTTTTGATAATTATGTCAGAGGCATCTACTGGCGCTTTAGATTCCTCTCACATGACATAAACAAAATAATGGGATATGCTCAGTAGTTTTCAACCACCATTTTCATGGCCAGATGGTAGTGGTTTCCAAACAAGCAGCATTTTTTGGATAGTGTCTTAGATGGTGGGTTTTGGCGGTATCCTTACTGCATTTATAATGGGTTTTGGTGGGTTTTTGAAAATAATGAGAAATCGAGTAACATTATCATTGCTCCAAAATGCAAAGACCAAACTCAGGCCTGGTCACATGACTGCAGATGATGCCCATCTCTCTGATTTCATTCTCGAACACTTTTTCATGCATCACCACTACAATTACCATTAAAGAGATTTTTATTTGTTTGGATTTAGATAAAAAACCACTTACACGGTTATCTATGAGATTGCAGACCATGTGGAAGACACTATCACAACCTCTAATAATTTCTATCTAATTTAGGGGAAAGGTCCCAATCGCTGAACATGTTTCAATGGTGGAACAATTAAATGTTCAACTAGGTTCTAATAGTTGTACATATTTTTTCCAATAATTATTTTATTTTTATTTAAAAAGTAATCACATTTAATTATTTCTTTGTGTAAAATATATTATTATTAGGACATTGACATTTGACAATAATACATGTATCTAATAATATATAAAACTCAAAATTGAATATATTCTGAAATAATGCAAATAAAAAATATGTGTTTCACCATTCAAATAAAGTGACATAATAAAAAAATTAGGTGTCAATATTCATTGATAAAGTACTAATGTAAATATAAACTCATAATTTTTTATACATATATATATCTAAATTTGTTGAGCTATTGGAACAAATTGTGTGGCTTTTAAATTCTATTGAATATAAAATCATTCATTTCATCCCATCATTCAACTCCTCCAATGTCACCTACATCAACAACGATGCACAACTTTTGCATTAAACCCAGTACTTGCAAAAAATTAATGGTGTAAGGCTCACTATTTTAAAATAAACATATACTTCAGACACAAATTTAAATATTACCTCCAAAATTTGTATATTCCCTCCAATTCCAAGCAAAACAATCAATTTTTTTTAAATATTACCTCCAAAATTTAAACATTCCCTCCAATTTGTTATAAAGTTCATAAATACCTACAATGCATATGAGACTCTAATAGTTTCATTATAATTCCTCATATTAATTATTTCATCACAACAAAGAAAAGAAATTCTGAGTTACAAATTATATACATACAAACACAACACAAAGTAGAAGAGGATTCACAGTCTAACAATAAAACAACTTGGCAAGGAAGTGCAGTCTGCATCAATCCCAGGTTGGAAATAACAGTCTATAATAATATGCTTTTCTCTGAAATAGCTCAGACTCTAATTATTTTTTAATTTTCATCTCAAATTTTAATATACACAATATTTATTAAATGAAATAGAATTTTCATAGCAACTGGCCCCCTCTCAAAGACAAAATACTGCCACCAGTTAACATTATTTTTAACGAGTCATCTTTCTGAATTACTCCATTTTTAAAGAGTCAAGAAAAATTATGAACACTATTTAAAAAAAAAATGGAACGTACAATTTATTTTTTATTTTTCAAAATTATACAGAATAAATATCTCTACTATGACTATTAGCTCCATATGACTTTATCTTTACTATGACCGCTAGCTCTATATTCCACAAAATGCCTAATTATGATGAGTCTCTATGAAGTTCAATGGACTGCTTTAGTGGAGATTTTACCTTCAATAAAAACATTTTTTCTTGAATAATTTTGAACTTTAGTTTGTATCATTTCTCCTTGTAACTCTTTACTCAAATAAAATTGTGTTTTGGCACACAAACATTTTAAGGAATATTGTTTAACAAGTAAACATCCCACTGACCCCTACATCTGCCATATAATCCTGTTGGCAAGATGTACATTCCCTAAATATATGCCCAGTCATGTTTCCTGGCTAGTGTGAATGTTGGCTGGAATTTCCATGCAACACTATTGTGAATCAAATTATCATGTACAAATGCAAAATGAGATAATGGAGAAACATAATAAATTAAATTTTCACATGAGATGATCAATACATGCTATATTGTTCCATGGAAAGACACCGTTCATTAATGTAGGATGACTCTGGACCCAAATTTTCCTTAGCTCAACTTGACTGATAACATGCTAACATACTCTCAACATGATGGGAAATTCAGTTTTCAGGAATATAACCACTAACATCAACATGACTTTTAATACTGACACTTAATAACTGACCATAAACATTACATTCTAGAGGTTTTAACATACAATTCTTGTGAAGGGAAAATGAGTTGACTGATACATAACTACTAATTTTGAACTGACTTTCAACATAGGCACTCAATAACTAGCCATAATTTTTACACACAAGAGATCCATAATTAATTCAACTCTTGGGTCAATAATAAATAGATTATTGTGAGCTATTATGAGTTATTGGGCCTGTGATATACAACTAAGAGTCTCCCTGTAGATTTTTGTCATGTTGTTCTCATGGCATAACTTTTTTAGAGATATCTTTGCTAGTTGACAACAAGATTGGATACAACTTATATAATAAGCTATATAAACTAGGACACATTAGGTAGTTTTTCTATGGTTCAACTAGGTGAAATTGTTTATATCCCATATTTATTGTTCTATATAGAATTTCCTATAATGATATTATATATGCAGGCATACATAAACCCAAATACAATACAATACAATACTAATGTCTTGTTCGATTGTGGCAGGGCTTTGAGAGGAGCAAAAGCCCTATAGGCACGATGAGTATTGAAGTAATAATAATAATGACATCATAGTTTTTAGGATTTTATAATATTGATAATATAGCTGATAGGATTAATCTTCACTTTATAACAAGAAAAATTGAACCCTTCAAACACCATTTCCTAACCCCAAAAGAACCAATAGCCAAGCATGAAAAAAGCATTCATAAATTATTAATACATATATTCATATTTAAAAAATCCCCTTTAACATACGCTCCTCACCCTATCAAAATTAAAGTAACCCTAATTACTTTATACCTTCACCCAAATATATCACAAAAAATCTAAAAGCTAATCATTTGAGGCTCATTTTATGTTGATCTATATTTTTCCCCGCACTCAGTATGGCTAGGTAAGCATGTAAACCGACTAGGCTCTCTCAAAATAAGAGCCTGACATGTTTACACTCTTGCTAGCCATATATCAACACTGTCAACTGGATTTCACACTAACAAATGTACATCAAAAAGTTTATTACTAAATTTTTATTGCTCAATGTTTCTCATTACAGACTGAGAGCCTAGAAGCTTTACACACTTACCTAGCCATAAGTCAAGACTGCCAAATTTTAGTTTGTTACTGAATGTTTATTGTTGAATGTTTCTTATTACAGATCAACATGGTACAAAAGAAGAAATGGAAGAGGTCAGTGCATAAGTCATGTATGGACCCCAAAAAAGGGGTGTGAAATTGGTTGATGTCTCTGACTCTGAGGAGGACAATGATGCTATGAAATCAATAGAATAAATTGTGTCAAATCCACCTAAAGAACCTCCACCCAATCCATCAAAAGATATTGAGTAAAATTTTAAAATTAATGGACATAATGCTAGTACATCAAAGAAAGTTTCCTTCATAAAAGAGTGGATAAACAATGACATGAAACAAGCAATAAGGGACGTGGAGGAAAATGGACTATCCACAAGGATTGTTGCAACCAAGTGGGGTGTCCCTCTAAGTACGTTGACAACCTAGTTATGGGATCTCATAACAACCAAGGGCAAGGGACTAAGAACCATTCTAACAGATGAAGAAGAGATGGAAATTGTGCAATGGTGTAAAGACATGGTAGATATGGGTCATGGGCTAGAAATTAGAGCACTAAAGGCTCAAGTAGCACACTATGTGAACAAGGCCTACTCCATTCAAAGATGGTTTTACTGGTATATCTTGGTGTGAAGGGTTCAAAAATAGGCTTCCAAATATGTCCTTAAGGACTGTAGAAGGCATAGATTGTGATAGAGTAGTCATGCTTAGGCCAAGCATAATTGCAACATTTTATGACAACCTGGAGAGTATGTATAAAAAAAGGCAATATGGACAATAAAATATATGGAACTACGATGAAACATAGGTCCAAGCTAGTAGAAATTATGGGATGAGGTTCCTTGCAAAGACAAATAGTAAGATTGTACCACACATTCTTCTAAAAAGTAGAGAGTGGATTACCATTCTTTGTTGTGTTAATGCTATAGGGCAGATTATACCAGGTTTTTATCTTTTTAAAGCACAAAGGTAGTTAGCAGACTACGTTGCAAACTATGAGCCTCGTGTATGCATGGTAGTCCAGCCACATGCATGGATGACAAATGAATTATTTCTAAATTGGCTACAACACTTTGCAAGATCAATTCCAGGTAGTTTCTCACCATTAAATAGGAATATTATTATATTTGATGGCCATGGTAGCCATGTGGCTTATGGCACAATCCATGAATCAAGAGCATTGGGAATAGATATGATCACTCTACCTGCCCACACTAACCACAAGCTGCAACCACTAGATGTTAGTGTATTTTCACCCTTCAAGACCTAATTTAAAGATGGGAGATTCAAATGGATGTCCAAGCATCACAACTTATAAATAAGGAGATCTGAATTGGCAATACTTAGCAACAAGGCTTTCAAAAGAGCTTTGACTCCGTCCGATATTAAATTTAGATTTAGAAGAACTAGTATTTGGCCTCTCAATCGAGATGCACTTGTCCATGACATGCATCCTAGTGATGCATTCAGTGTCAAACAAGAAGAGGAGGAAACAAGTATGGAAAACATACTTCACTAGCTGGATATGGAAGGGAAGAAATCCATTAAAATTAGTGAAAAATTAAAAAAATTAAACAATCAAAAAGGACTAATCAAAATCAGCAAGCAGAAGAAATGATAGGGGATCCAAAAATGCAACCAGAGAAATCAAAAGCACATCCACATGTTGTTGCATTCAATTTTGAGAAGGAAGAGGAAGAAACAATGGTGAAAAACATACTTACAATGGATGGATATGGAAGAGAAGAAATCTATCAAATTCAACAAGAAATTAAAAAAATTGAGCAATCAAGTAGGCTTGATCAAAATGAATATGCAGGGCAAGTAGCAATAGATCTAAAAATTCAGTGAGGGAAATTAAATATACATCCATAAGTTAAAGAAGAAAATAGCACACCAAGGCATGTGAGCCAAACACAAGACGATATGATAGTTGATGATGGGTTGAGCTTGCCAACACAAATCAGTCAACCACAATGGGTGAAAGATGTATCTACAGACATGGGGATTGCCCTCGATGTCTCGAATGATGATATATCACTTTCTATGCCATCCCCTCCTCCTACCATTCCATATGCAATAGTTCACTACTATGCATAATTAGAGGAATGCCATCTCAAAGCTATAGATTTGGAACCATTAGAAAATTATATAGAAGACCCATAGGAACATACCAATAATGAAGAACTAGGACAAAAAGTGAGTGGGTCATTAGGTAATTTCCTAAAGCTACCAATTGATAGGGTGGTTGAGAGAGCAGTTCACACAAGCAATGGAACTATCAAGTTGAGAAAACAATCACAAATTATTACATCTATTGAGTACTTGCACTTGATTAAACAACAAGAAGCACAAAAGAAGGATTTGAAGGAGATTAAATCAAGAAAAAAAGAATGAATAAAGGAGAGGAAGGCAAATAAAATTCTTGAAGAAGAAAATATGGAATCAAGAAAACTAGAAAGAGAGCTAAAAAGACAAAGAAAGGAATTAGAGAAGATGAAACAAAAATAAGAAAAAGAGAAAAAGAAATAACATGATAGACTTCAATGGGAAAAAGATAGGATTGAAAAAGAGATGCAGAGGCAAAGGTGTCTAAGCAGTGGAGAAAATCCTCTTCCTTCATAACACCCAATCATGTTGGATTTCTACAACATTTTCAATCCACAATATGTAAATCTCACTAATTTTCAACGCTGAAACCCCTCTTCTCCTACAAACTAAATGCAATTTGCTTCTTCAACAACAATGCATTTTCCCATATTAGCAGCCATGCATTCATAGGGTTTAATAACCATGCATTCTCTTTCAAGTCAAATGTAGTTTGCTCATGCAAGCCATATGTTATTTCCTTCAACATGCATAATTAATGTGCCATGCACACCTACAAAGGAGGATACAACAATGCTCACCTTAAAAGAAGGTAATGAGAAACCACACAATCTTGAAGAAGAGTTAACATTTCCATCACTAGTTTAATCATGTCATAGCAATGTTTTTTGGAAGCAATGGTTTGATACTATCATAGTAATAGTAGGTACTAAAATTTTGTAAGACATCATATTTTGTAACTTTTATGTTCTATGAATAGAAAACTTGTCCAAACTTAATTTAATATCACCTATTTTTGACATTTTAAGTAATTTTTTTTCATTGGTTTGTTAGCTGCTAATGATGTATGTGTATATATATTTATGCATGTATATATGTATGCATATGTCTATATGTGTATGTGTATATATATATATGTGTGTGTGTGTAGGTATATGTAAACACACATACACATACATATATACACACATGTATGTATGTTTGTTATATATGTATGTGCATGTATATTTAAACATGGATACACATACACATACACATACACATAGACATATACATACATATATAGATACACATATAGACACACATACATATATAAACACATGTATGCATGTTTATTACGTATTTATGCGTATGTATATTTAAACATACATTAAAGGCTAGTATGTGCATGTCATATATATATATATATATATACATGTACATATATACACACATGTATGTATGTGTGTTCTATATGTATGTAAATATATACACATATACATAAGTAAAGTCATTGAGAGGCTGCTCAAGATCTATACCTACAAAGGTCATTCTACAAAGATCTCTACCTACACACAAATTAATTTCAGTGTGAGATCCCCATGTGGAAGTCTACAAGGGGATTTATTTGTCCAATAATTTCAATAGATTTCCATAGGTAGATATTATGAATAATTTATCTGAATTACTATTTTGATGGGTTTAGATTCTAGACCCATGTTCAGAGATTAATGGGGCTTGGAAGGGTCTAAAATCTAGACCCAAACGTCCTTAAAAAAAAAGGAAAAAAAATACAACACCATTCAATTTAGATAAATTATTCACTATCTAGGGGAAAGGTCCCACTAGCCACGCACCCTAACTTTAGACATCGAATTAAGGTGTTATAACATCACATTAGACTTCAAAACATTTACCCATTTTATGATATTAATGGTTTTATCATGAGAGGTCATAAAACACACTTTTTAAACCTATGATCAAAACATAACCTTGAAAACACTATTTTATAATCCCAAAAGCACCAATAACTGATCATGAAAAAACCATTTACAAAATAATAATACATGTATTCATATTTTAAAAATCCCTTTTAGCATACTCTCCTCACCCAACCCAAATGAAAATTTCCCTATTTACTTTTTACATTCACCCAAATATAACTCAGAAACCCTAAAATATAATCATTTTGGTCGCAACCTATATCCAAACTCAAAAGTTCACTTTATTTTTATGTTTTTGGTGGTCACGACCTATATCCAAACTCAAAAGTTCACTGTATTTTTATGTTTAACATAAAAATAAAGTGAACTTTTGAGTTTGGATATAGGTCGTGACCATAAAGTAAACTTTTGAGTGTGGATGTAGGTCGTGACCATCAATATATTTAAACATAAAAATAAAGTGAACTTTTGAGTTTGGATATAGGTCTTAAGCACCAATTAATTTAACTATTTTACTAGGGAAGAAAACACATGGCTATTAGAACTGAATCACAAGGTCAAGGAGGTCACATGTAACTATTGTATTCACTTTTCCCTTTAGTTTGCATAGGAAAATATGTAAACAATTATTTTTTCACATTCTTAAGTGTTAGCAAACTTTTCAATATATATATGAAGAGGCATAAACTTCTCTTCAAGGATGCATATGTATTGTGTATGTTTTACCACACTTGCAAATGAAAACTACTTTTTTGATGTAGCTCTAAACATGTTTTAATTCTCTCTCTAAATATTTTTAACTTTGTATTTAAACCACTATCATACATTATATAAAACAAGGGGATTGAGATAAATATATATATTTTTTGTCATTGAAATCTATGAAAATAATACATCATATCCAATTTTACTAAATTTGGAATGGTTCGTAGATTGTAATGGGATATTGGACTCAGAAAATGAAGAAATCACAATGGAAGGAAATGGAATGTATCCCACTTTCCATTATAAATGAGTATGGATTTTGTATGAACCATAATAAAATGAGATGATTAGGATGGAAGTGATGAAGGGGAGGGTTGGAGGCATGGACTCAATTGAAAATTACCTCAATCTGAATAAAGACTAGATGAAGTAAACAAGGATGACTAGATTAGTTTGGAAAGTGAAGAACCCTTGTCAAACTTAGAGGTGGATATTGCATCATGGAGATATGGAGAGCCCAAGACAATTTTTTTGAAGTTACTCCACATGAAGATGAGGGTCCCCACATCCACCAAATTTAACACAACCCATGGAAGATACCACAAACCCAAACAAAGTGATTATTTTGTATTGCAAGAGGAGATTTATATGCACATATGATCAAAGTCATCTGAATAAGATACTTGTAGGACATTTTAATATTGATTCATAGGGTGGCCCTAGATGATGGCATAAGTCTAAAAGAGTTGAGAAATATTCCATAATACTATACTTAAAATCAGGAATGGAAAGAGCCTCTAGAACAAAATGATGCAAGATACCTTAGATAGAGGCAGAATAGGGTAAATAGAAGTTACTAAAACCAAAGAAGACACATATAGGTGCTTATACCAGCAGTGATGAGCTAGAGAAGAGAATTTTTTGTCAGAGGAAAACCAAAAGATAAAAAAAGCATGTTAATATTGAGAAGAAGAGTAAGCAATGAAAAAATTAGAGTTTTTGGTATAGATTATAAACATATAACACAAATTAGAACTAGGAAAAAATGTGAGGAAAGTTAAAAATGAGAAAAAAAAGTCAAAACAATTTTAGAAAAAAAAATTAAAAAAATATTGGAAGAAAAATTTAAAAACAAAACATTTTAAAAAAATAAAAATATAAAAAATATTATTTCACCATTAAGTTGAAAACCGATAAATGACAAGTTGGTGAAGTAGGTGGTAAAGACGTGGCATAGTTTGAAGGATCTTGATTTGGGTTGGTAAAGTTTTTTTGGAGATACATTTTTAGAAGATGTTACCAAGTACAAGGATATTGTGTCTTGAAGAAGAAATTTTAAAGCTAGACACACACTTTTGAAAGCATTGTGTAACATTGACCTCATAAGTGTATGGTTGTTTCTCATGTTTCCAACCTTAGGAGAGTTACTAAAGGTTGGATATTGATGAGGTAGATGATTTTTCTATTTTTCTTTCCAGGATTATTCATCAAAATTTTCTCAAGGAAGAGACAAGATTTTAAAGGTTAGGTAAATGTTGGCAAGATTCTTTATTAGAGTGATCTAAGCATTCATGTATACCACAAAGGATCCAATCATACAATAGTGGCTACATTGTATAGAGCTTTGAGGCCTTTTCCATGCCATAGGATAAAGATTAGATACGTCCAAGAGACATGACCCTTTGTATCTTAGCATATTGAGGCATTAAATATGCCAGTGTAATGTATTAGGTAGTATTATAGTTATATACCATATTTTATACAAGGAAAATGTATATGTTCTATAGTATATAAGTAAATATCCTCTATTTGATAGTTAAGAAGGTAAACAAGTATAAAGTACTAGTTACCAAAAGTAACTAAGGAGTGAAGAGATATAACATTTGCCTTTGAAAGGCTATATAAGAAGGTAAACTAGTGTGGAAGAGAAGAACCTTTAAGGAAGAACAATTAAATGAGTGAGATAGATAAAAAGAGAAGGGTGTGTATAAGTAATATATGCGAGTGAGAGATATAGAGGATGAATAATATTGTCGATGTAAAGGATATTTGTTTATGAGTAAAAGAGAAGTTATATTAAAAACATTGTGTTATGTGTTATGTGCATGGAATATAAGTAATCTACTAGATATTATTAATAAATAAAAAGGTTGCATAGGTCCTCATGATCAAACTAGGAGAACAAAACCACAACTAAGAGGCTAAACAATCAATAAATAAGGGAAAACACAAGAGAGTGCTAGGAATAAGTGATTAATTATGAAATAAAATATATAACACAGAATTCATTCCTTAGAATCATAACACCAGAGACATATGAAAGAAAATTTAGATCTAAACAAATACACACATAACACCGATATAACGTGGTTCACCCAATGTGGGCTAAATCCACCAAGAAGATCTCAATAATATTATAAACAAGAGTAGAAGACAAATCTTAACAAGATCCTCTTATAGAGATAACTTTCTCTAACCTGAATTCACACTAGAATTCTCAAGATGCTAAGCTACACCTCAAACCCAATCACACCGATCAAAGAGAGAATTATAGAGCTCAAAATGAGATGCAAAATGGAATGAATGATGTGTTATCCCTCACCCCTATTTATAATTTTCAAAATCCCTTGAAAAATATGTCATAACCATAAAGATAACCATATCCCCACAAAATAAGGCAAAAAATAAGGGAGGTTTCAACCACATAATCCCTCGATTCTCTCGACACCTTTAAATCATACCCACTTCACAAAAACGTGCCACAAATAGGTAAAGTGGTTAAAATTCATCCCACCATTTTAAAATGTAAATATTTCATGTTAAAAATGTCTTGGTAACTTTATTTTTACCTTAGGGTTGAAATGGACTCCATATTCAACAATCTCCCACTTGAAGTTTGTTTCCCTTTAAACAAAATTTAACACTCCTCCATGATATTCATGAAGACCAACCAAAGCTAAACATAACCTCAACTTCTCCAATGTGAATACATTGGTCATCATATCTGCAAGATTTTGGCTCGTATGTATCTTCTCTAGTTTTACCATGTTTTCCTCCAAAGTTGTCCTGATGAAATGGTACTGCAATTGTATGTGCTTCATCCTCAAGTGGAAAGTGGAGTTCTTGGCTAAATGTATAACACTCTGACTATCACTATGTAATCCCTCAACTTCCTATTTATGCCTCAACTCATTAAGTAACTGTTGTAATCAAATCATCTCCTTACTAGCCTGTGTAGCAGCAACATACTTAGCCTCTGTGGTTGATAAAGCCACAACCTTTTGTATCCAAGAAATCTAACTAACCATTGTATCCTCTTACTATCAACATCCCCATCCATGTCCAAGTCCACATAACCATTCAAAGTGGTGTCCAATCCACCAAAGCACAATGTGTACGCATGGTTCTTCTCGAATATCAAAGAATCCACTTCACTACTTGCTAGTGCTCATAACTTGGATTATTCATGTGCCTACTTGCTACCCCCACTACATGGGCAATATTTGGCCTAGTACAAACCATAAAATACAAAAAGATACCAACCACCAATGAGTAAGGTACCTTGGACATCTTTAAATTTTCTTCTTTTATCTTGGAACATTGCTCCTTTGATAATCTGAAATGGCCTGCTAAAGGTGTCCTAACCGGTTTAACATCCTGCATACTAAACCTCTCCAAAAATTTCTTCATGCACTCTTCTTAGGATAAGATCATCTTCCTCTCCTTCCTATCCTGAGTTATCCTCATACCAAACTACACCCAAATCCTTCATAGAAAAGGAATCACCAAGCTACTTATTGAGTACTTGAATATGTTGCATGTTCTTTTCTGAAACCAACATGTCATCTACATACAAGCATATGATAATATGATTACCATCCTCAAATATCTTAACATACATACAATGGTTAAAATAACACCTGGAGTAACCTGTTCCAACATAAAACTATCAAACTTATTATACTATTATTGTGGAGCTTGTTTCAGGCCATACAAGCTCTTCTTTAACCTACACACCATTTCTCTTTTCCTTCAATCTCATAATCATGTGGCTGCTCCATATATAATTCTTCCTCCAAATCACCATGAAAGAATGCAGTCTTCACATCTAATTGTTCTAAGTAAACTCTCTACTACAACTATACCAAGGATAGTTCTAATCGAAGTCATCTTAACAATAGTAGAAAAAATCTCATCAAAATCAATGCCTTTTTTCTATGCAAACCCCTTGACCACCAACTAGGCCTTGTACCTTTTCCTTCCTCCATCCGCTTTTTTGATTTTGTATACCCACTTGCTCTACAATGCTCTCTTTCCCTTGGGTAGCTTCACCAAATCCCACATCTCGTTCTCCATGAGAGAACTATGTTCCTCTTCCATGGCTTGTTCCCACTTCTCCCTAGCATTCACCTACATTGCTTCCTCAAAACATTCTACTTATCCACTGTCAGTAAGTAACAAATAACTCAAAGTTAGGAAAAAAATGTTCAGGAGCTTTTCTTACCTTAGAAGACCTTCTTACTACAGGAGTTTGGGGTTCATGTGTAGGAGGTTCCTGAACTATCTCCTTGGACACCTTACCATTCATAATATCATCCAACACTATGCACTCTTTTTATTCTTGTTTCTGCAAATGATCCTTATACATGACTTTTTATTTTAAGACAACATCCCTAGTTCAAAATATTTTCTTATCTCTAAGACTCCAAACCCAAAAACCAAAGTCATCCTTGCTATAACCAATAAAGGTGCATCTCTCAGACTTAGCTTCTAACTTGGTCCTATATTTCTTGGGAACATGAACAAATGCCTCACATCCAAAGACCCTAAGAAAATAATAATTAACTTTCTTACCAGACCAAGCTTCCTCAAGTATGCCTCCATCCAAAGGCACTGAAGGTCCTCACTTAATCAGATATATCATTGTGCTAACTACTTCTACCCAAAACACTAGGGGCAACCCTACATGCAACCTCATGATCCTAGCATGCTCCATGATTATCCTGTTCATCCTCTCTGACACTCCTTTCTCCTATGGTGTCCCTATAACTATCCTTTGCCTATGAATTCCATTCTGTGAACAATAATCATCAAATGCTTTGCTACAATACTCACCTCCATTGTCTGACCTGAGATATTTCAACTTGAGACCTGTTTCATTCTCAACTAAAGCTTTCCATCTTTTGAATGTTTCAAATACATCATATTTCTTCTCAATGCAATAAACCCAAACTTTCTTAGTTGCATTGCCAATAAATGTAACATAATAATTTGAACCACCAATAGAAGATCCCTGAGCTGGTCTCCATACATCTGAGTGAACCAACTCCAAATTATTCTCCTTCTTTATAGGTCCAAACCTCATGAACTTAAATCACTTTTGCTTTTTGTACACACAATCATCACAGAAGTCGAAATCAATGTGTTTCAATCCAGGCAACTTGTCTTTCAAGATCTCCATGCCCTTCTGGCTCATATGACCAAGCCTATAATGCCATAAAGTTACATCTCCATCTATAATAACTAAATTATAGTGATAAAAACTACTATTCAAATACAAAGTTCCAACTTTCTTACCTCTCAAAACCATAAGAGCACCCTTGGTAACTTTCCAAGAGTCTGTTGTAAACAACACCAAACAACCCTCACTGTCCAACTGCCCTGTTGATATTAAATTCTAACTTAACTATGGAACATGTTTGAGATCCTTTAGTAGCCATGTGTTCCCATTCTGCATATTCACTTGAACACAACCTTTCCCTACTATACTACATGGTTCATCATCACCAAGATAAACATGTCCAAAATCTCCTTGAACATAATCAGTAAAATGATGCCTATGTGAGGTGGCATGAAAAGAAGCCCTTGAATCTAATACTCAAGATTCAGAAACATTATCCAAAGAAAGAATTAAAGCATCATGAATAATAATACCTATTGTCATATTAACCTCCTTGATATCATCATGTTTGGTCTTCTTGTCTTGAAGTTCCCAACATTCCTTCTTTGTGTGTCCACTTTTTCCACAATGTCAGCACACCATCTTGGCTCTAGATTTAGATCTCCCTCGACCCTTTGACTTTCCATGGTTTCCTTTGCTTATGTGCTTTTGTCTCCCTCTAGTCTCCACCATCAAAGCATTCCCTGAAGATGATTCCCCAATACTCTTCCTTCACATTTCCTTGTTAAGAATCACACCTATAACATCCTCAAACTTTAAACTTCCCTTAGCAAGGATGACATTACTCACATCCATAACTAGGCTATCCCAATTATTTGGTAAGGATCAAAAAATCAATAAATCTTTAACTTCATCTTCAAATTTAATACCAATAGACGTTAGCATACTCACAACCATATTAAAATCATTCAAATGATCAACTACATAACCATTTTGAGACATTTTCATATTAAACAACTTTTTCATCAAAAATATTTTATTAGAGGCAGAGGGTTTTTCAAATAACTCCTCTAATTTCTTCATCAGACCAAATGTGGTCATCTCCTCTGAAATATTGAAGGCAACTGAAGATGCAAAGCATAACTATATGACTCCCAGTGCTTTTTTATCGAGCAAATTCTAATTTGCTTGAATCATACCTGAAGGTTGGCCTATTTTCCCCATTAAAAGGAGATGAATATCCTTCTAAAATAAGTAATCCTCCATCTGCATCTTTCATAATTCAAAATTTTGCCCATTAAAATTTTCAACTCTAGATCTGCCATTATTTGCCATAGCTCCCACTCAAGCTAATATCTTTCCCCACGATTCATCACTTTAGCAAAACCACTAAAGCTAGCTTTGATATCAGTTGTTAGAAATAAGTGATTAATTATGCAATACAATATATAACATGGAATTCATTCCTCAAAATCACAACAATAGAGACATATGAAAGAAAATTCAGATCTAAGCAAATACACACATAACACCGATATAACATGGTTCATGCAATGTGGGCTACGTCCATCAAGAAGATCTCAATAATATTATAAACAAGAGTATAATACAACTCTCAATAAGAACCTCTTATAGAGATAACTTTCTCTAACTCGAATGCATACCGAAATTCCTGAGATGCTAAGCCACACTTCAAACCCGATCACACCAATCGAAGAGAGAATTACAGAGCTCAAAATGAGATGTAAAATGCAATGAATAATGTGTTACCCCTCACCCTTAGTTATACTTTTCAAAATCCCTTGAAAAATATGCCATAACCATGGAGATAACCATATCCCAAGAAAATAAGGCAAAAAATAAGGGAGGTTTCAACCACATAATCCCCCGATTCTCTCAACACCTTTAAATCATACCCACTTCCCAAAAATGTGACACAAATAGGGGAAGTGGTTAAAATTAATCCCACTATTGTAAAAGGTAAATATTTCATGTTAAAAATGTCCCAGTAACTTTATTTTTACCATAGGGTTGAAACGGACTCCATATTCAACAAAGATACAATTGCTTCAAAGTATAATACAAGGCTTCACATTACATTCTAAATTGTGTCAATGCACTAAAAGAGGGCCTATATATAGGAGAGATGAAGTAAATGAATGATAACTAACTTATTGAATATACTAACCACTTTGTGCATCTCCTAATTGTTAAATCCCAACTCCAAAATAAGTAGAGATTAGACAAAATAAACACATGATTAATTAGCTTATTATAATACCTATGTTTATAATATTCTAACACCCTCCCATAAGTGAAAGCTAAGGATAAAAAGAGAATATGGGTCATAACTACTTGACATTATTATGGTTAATTTAAGTGTCCAAGATTTAGATTAGCAAATTAAATCTAAATCTTGCACTTGCGCACTTAAATTAAATCTTGAAAGAGTTAAAAGGCTAATCTAAATCAATTAACAAATTAAATAGGATTAAATGCCTAGTTGAATTATCCATTTGCAATTAATTATTATCTAAAAAAAAATTCAAAAATTCAAAATATCCTAGCCTTTCATCATTGCCTTTTTGAGTTGTCAAGTTCTTTGAAAATATCCTAAAATATCTAATTTAAGAGCCATGACTAGTAATTACAAATCATAGTTACTTGACAACTATTAACTCTATTGAAGTTAGTTTTAACTCACCTAGGCTTAGCTTGAACCCATTCCAAGCCTAAACTCAACATTGACTCAGCTTGGGTGAGAGTTAATTCCTAAGGCTATAAATACAAGGCCATACCTCTTCATTTCTAAGCTTGGATATTGTCGAGTTATTACGTAGGATTTGCTCCATGAGACTCATGTCAATAGTGTTATAATGGCAAAATCTGAAGTCAAGTAATATCAAAGCCAAGGTGCCAAGGAGAAAAGGAGCTACACAACCTCCATTTCCAAAGATTTCTTGATGCACAAGCTAAGCAAGCCGCTCAACAAATCCATTTGGAGCTCCCAAGGAAGGTAAAAAAGTTATCTTTTATGTTTTTATTGTGCTCTCATTTAGTGTTTCTTACTAAGCTCTCCTTAGTATATAGGCTAGGAGTGTAAGTGTTATTGTGTTTACTTGAGTTTTATTGCTTGAACTAATACTATATTAACCTCCCTTTTTGGATTCCTAGGATCACAAATGGCATGCCCAGTGGGACCCAAGCATCCCATACAAGAAAGGAGATTAATATGTAACTCTTAGTTTTTCTAATTGATATTTAAAAATCTTTAAAATTTGAGTTTTAACTTTGTTTTTCACATAATTCTAATTTTTAAGCAACACACAAGTTACACAGAGATCGATTTTAATTCTCCAAGACTGATGTCGACCCTTGTGTGAAGAATAGAGCATGATAAGAACATGATTCACGAGGCTTTTTCTCTAGTTTCCTAATTTTCATTTAGTGTTTAAGGGTCTGAATATTGTTTGTCTGACCATTTAATTATAAGATCTTGTGGTAATTGTTGATTTTAAGCTCATTTCACAAATAATCTTTTTGTGAAAACAACTCATGTTTTTCCTATGTTTTTACAAAAATCAACGTCAATCTCTGTCATCCAACATCGACCCATTTATACTGACCAACATTGATTTCTTTAGACCAACATCAATCCCTGTGTAGATCGATGTCGATCTCTCTGAGACAAAAAAAAAAGGGAACCCGAGAGCTAATTTCAAAATATTATTTTCTCATTCAGTTTTGGGCTTCTAAGCAGGCAAACCCTCTAACAAATTACAAGTCCTAAGGTGGGAAAAGCCAAAGTTTGGACATGGTTAAATTCTTGCACACTTTATCTTTGGTGTTTAAAACAAACTTATTTATTTTCATATCTTAAATATTTATGATATTTTTGCAATTTTTTCAACTAATTCCTAGGGGTTCAAACTTCACAACATGCTTCATTTTGGTGCACTAAAATGAACTTTCAAGTTAGTTAGATAACTCCTAAGAGTTGTTTATTTTATGCTTGTTTGTTTGAAATTGTTTGTTTTTCATAAAATGATTGATGTGTGTATGCTCTCTCCTGTTCCCTTTAGGAACTCAGGTGACCAAATGTGTTCATTCTATGCCTTTATCACTTTAGTCCAAAAGTGTAAAAATAATGTCACTAAAGCCCTCCCCAAATCTGTATGGTTTGGGTGACTCTAAAATAACCATGAAGTATTTTCACATGTCTTTATTATTATTATTATTATTATTATTATTATTATTATTATTATTATTATTATTATTATTATTATTATTATTATATTCATTTTGGCTTGTGAGTGGGAGTTCATCACCTCCTCAAGGGTTCTTTAGGGAAGTGTTGACTTGGGAATTCATCTCTCAGCATTGTTTTAACCCTACTCCATAGTGGTGTATATAAATTGATTTGGTGAATCGTTGGGATAGTAGTTTGAATGGTTAAACTATGTTTGTTAGCGATTGCTGCCCTCAGAATGTATGATCAATTTGGACATCGCACTACACTAAGCAAGCGATGGATATCATGGTTGTGAAAAAGATAAGACATTTTCATAACAAGTCAGTTGCAGATATAATTGATGTGAGCATCTCTTCTATTAGCCACACTTAGGATCATCTAGAAATGCATGGAAATTGATAGTTTAGAGCAACCTCACTTGCCATGAACATATTGTTGATGCAAAGTGAGTAACTCGAAGATCCATGTCACAGTACAAACTCTTGAGAGAAGAAGGGGCCTAAAACCCCTACTTTTCATGCACTTTTTATTTTTGGATTAATAATTAAAATCCTCTCAAGAGCAAGTAGATTGACAAAATTTGACAGTACTACACAACCTTATCAGTTTTAGGATCTAGGACGTTACACTTTGGTATTTGTGTCATTTTTATCCTTTTCTTACTTGGTCTTGAATCTAAACTATTTATTTATCTTACCGCATCAAAACAGGTCTTGTTTATACATTACTCCTTTGTTTGAGGAGGCATTACACTGCCTATTTTAGATCATGCATGTGCCTTAATATTTTGACAAGTCTTGTTTAACTGTGTCTCTTGATTGAAATGGGTGTCGTTACGCTGCCCAATTCATTTTAAATCTTATGCCTTGGAGTCTTGAAACCAAACCATTGATCACATCTTTAGAGTGCAATAACATTGTTTCACTACTTGATTCATTTCAAAGACTTGTTTTCCTTGTGTCCAAATTTCATTTTCAAAATTGAAGCCACGTTTGCCTTTTGGATCTTTACCTAGTGTCGTTATACTATCTGCTCTTGTCTAGATTTTTGTTTGTTCAAAGAAGCCTAGTTTTATACATTTAGTTTAAAATTAACCTTGACAAGTTCAAATCCAAAGATTGATTGATTTCTATCTATGCCTTATGTAATTTTGGCCTAGACATCAATATATCTCTTTTGGGTTGTGTAACTTAGGTTAATTCTTTATAAAATTAAAAACTATAGTTTGTGCCTAGATTTGGGAGGAAGTAGCGTATCTTCCATATACATAAAGTTTCATGCCTTATACCAATTGACCAAGTTCATATTTAATTTTGAATGTCTAGTTTATGCCAAAGTGTTTTAGATTTGTTAGATTAAATCGCATACCTTTTTTATTAAAAGTCTTGCTTTTGTGCCTTTTCTAAAAGACCTAGCACATGCATATTTTGAGTCTAGATTTTGTGCCTTCTCCAAAAGAACTAGAAACTTTTGTTTTCTTAGATTAGACTTGTTTGGAACACTTTGTACCTAGAGTTTGGCATTTTGATTTTTATTCATCCAATTGATTTTTTTGTGTAAGACATTTGACTGTTTTGTACCAAAAATTAGTGCAGATCATTTTGGAGATACAACTCCACTTTTTTGACCAAGTTAGACTATGTTTTGACCATTTTTTCTTTGGACCTTATTTTTCATAGTTTGTAAAAGTCTAGGCCTTCTTGCAAAACGTTTATCATTGACTTGGATATGTCTTGTTACACTTATAATGGATCCATGTATAATTTTGGTTACGATAACGTGGTCATATATGATGACTTTGTTCAAGACCCCTATTGGGATGATGTTGTTTGTGAGATGGATCCATATCCTCCATACAATACTCAATCTAGAGAACAAAGCCAAGATACTCAAGAGTGGTATGAGGTGACACATTCTTTGGGATGATTAATGTACCAACTTTGCCCTCTCACCACTCATGACATCCAATCCCCCACCTATAACAGTGACTCTCCTTTAGATTGTATGAGCCACCAAGTTCCATAACATCCATTGATTACTATTATAGGACCTCATCCCTTGGCTTGTGCAAGAAAACAAGCTTCACAACACCCTACTATTTCTATTCTAGGACCTCATCCCTTGGCTTGTGCAAGAAATCAAGCTTCAAAATACCCTACCATTTCTATTTCAAGACCTCATCCTTTGGCTTGTGATATCAGCCAAACTTTGTGACACCATACCATTACCCTTCCAAGCCCTTCTCAGTATGGTACCTTGTTATCCCAACAAAGTTGTGAAAATACAACTAGATGGATCATAATTACTATCTTAGATTGGCAACTAACCTTTGTTAAATCCATTTTAGATAAGCCTATCATTACCCAACCGTCGACCATCCTTCATTTGTTGCCAACCATCCACCCCTTTAGAAAACCCATACCAATTATTGATCTATAACTAAGCTAATCAATACCTCTCCAACTGAGCCATTCATTCGAAGACCAATATATCTTTAAAATTGGTATTTTACAATTGATTGTAAACCAAGACCAAGAAAACCAATCAATACATGATGTTTTTGTTGAAACACTTATTTGTGACAAGTCAACCTATGATGAATCACCTCTTGATCTTTTACCCATTGTCGAGAAGTCTCATTTTGACAAGCCAATCTTTGTTGAGTCACATCTTAATGATTATAATTATTTTTAGCTAAATCATTATCTCGACCATTATCCTATGTTTAAAGACCCTCCCTTTCACAAGCCATTCTCTATGGATTTATCTCTTGACCTTTTCCCCCTCATTAAGGATTCTCACTTTGACAAACCAGTCTCTGTGGAGTCCATTATTCCATCATAGGCCATTACTTGTCCAAAACCAAACATTCACCAAGAGATCATTGTAGCAACATCCACACTAGATGAAAAATCAACATTGAAATTATGTTTTATTCTTGAGCTGACATCAGATTTAACATCAAAAGTAGAATCAACATCAGTCTTAACATTGGATTCAAAGTCCCTTAATTTAGAATCAACTTCAAAATCAGAATAGGTTTGTGGTTGTTACAATATTGGTTATGCATGCTTTGCAAATCAATTTGAATATCTTTGTGATCCTTCCATGGCTTTTGAGGATGATTACTTCAGATTTGACATAAGTTCTCTTAGTATCTTCTATAAGGATTATACTACCTCTTCCCATTCCATTACCATTCTTGATTTGGATAACACTTTAAGCAATGATCCGAGTGACACTTTAGGTGACAATTCAGGCGACGGTCCTACCCCAATTGGTGGCAGAACTTCTAGGAGCCATAATTTTGCACCATAGCTCCATTTGACTCCCTGTTTGAACCATTGAAAAACTAAGAATGAGGGGAACACTATGAGATGACACTTAGATCTAATTAGTGGGTTTTTACCCCTAAAAACCAAATGGAAGTGCCCTAAATTTCAATTTTAGTAATGTAGTCTAAAAATAGTAAGTTTTTAAAAATAATAATCTCTCAAATTCTAAATTATTTTAAGTCATGGAAGTCAAACCATTTCATTTCCCTCAAGATTGGTGACCTTTAACATCCTCCTCCTACCTTCAAAAATAGGTGTAAATAGATATGTAGCCTAAAAAAGAAAAGGGACATCTCTTCCCAGAGATAGGCATATGTTGTATCTACAATTTTGAGCAATAAAACATCTCTTCTCAGAGATAACATTATTATTTATGTGTTCTTGAAATATTCTTCAACCAAGACTTTTAAGTTTTGGATCAGGGGTATCAGAGTGGTTTGTCTTAAGAGTGTATGATCCCAAGGATGATGTCAAACTAAAAGAAGCTTGGGTGGAAAATACAAGATCCAATAGACTATCCCCCTGTTCGCTTCAAATGACCTTAAATGGTGAAAAACACCAAGACATTTGATCCTTTTAAGGAAATGGTGAATGAATCCATCTAACAGAAAAAATCACAGATGCTACAACAATTTTCCCAAATTCGCCAACACATCTTGATGGAAAATTCTGGATCCTCATCTGCAACCCCACATTTTTTCAGTGCCCCAACACCCTTCAAGGTTCAGGTGAATTTTGATATCCCTACATTTGAAGGAAAAATCAATGTTGATGCAGTAGAAAATTGGTTGGATCAATTTTCATCCTATTTTTTTGTAAATAAATTCATCAATAAAGAGAAGATCATTTTTGCTCTTTTAAAAGCATCATTACTTGTCAAAAATTGGTGGGAAGGATAGAAGAAGAGATTTAATACGGATGATATTGGATTTGAGGTGGAACCTACTTGGGATGAATTTATGGAAGCTGTAAAGGAAGAATACTACCCCATTGGAGCATATGATGATCTGTACATAGAATGGCAATAACTTCACCAAGGTTGTTGGTAGGATATAAACCGGAAGCACACAATTTGATTACCAAACCAAGCAACTTAATATGCGGAAATTAACCAGATTCACCAAGTAACTAGAGTTCAGAATAACACAGCATATGAGAGACAATACACAAATTGTATTAACACTTTATACAGAAAAGAATACAATAAAGAAGATGCCACTTCTTCTCCACCACCTTACAGAGGTTTCCCACACCTCAAGTGAACAGTAATTCTTCTCCCCAAAGCTCTCCCTCTCACAGGTCTCAACACCCAACTCAAAATACAGAGTTGGTGTTCACCTCCCGTGCTCCACGCACAACACAAGTGCTCCACGCACTCCACAAGCACTCCACGCACTCCACAAGCACTCCACGTGCTCCACAAGTACTCAAGGTACTTCAAGTAGATCTCCCATGAATCTGCAACAACCTGCAATTCAACAGACCATACTTATGGAAGGAACTCCCTTGCCTTCCTCTTGCTCTATCCGAGTACACACCTGTACTCCAAGTAGATCCTGCCTGATACTGCTCCCTGTTGTGTTGCTGTCTATATGACCTTGCACACCTGCAAATCAAACAATGGTTCTATTCACCTATGAACCTCGACCTTGCACACACATACACCTGCAGATCAACGATCTTACTTACCATGTAGATCTCCTATATAGGCCATGCAACTGTGACCAAGATCCTACACCCTTGAAGAACCCAGCTGGCTCTCCAATCCAGCACCAACACACCTGGTACTGTGGCACTAGGAGGAACGCACCATTGCTCTACCTCACACACAGAAGGAGCTTATAATTATGCTCTCTTACTCCCTAGCACACTTTTCCAATACAACCATGAGTCTATTATATAGATCTCATCCAAACAATGATTAGACATCTAATTACCATAATTAGATCTGCAGCTATGAGTCTAAAATTAGCACTCATCATGCAAACACTTGGTTCGTTAGCTCACTGCCCGTAATTAACTCGCAGTCGAACCACACAGGCGACCGACGTCGGTCCCTGTCTGCCTGGGGTCGCCGACGCCGACCGATCTATGACCGACGTCGGTCGCCTTCCTGTCTTACCCTGCCGACGCCGGTTGGCCAGACCAACGCCAAACACTTCTGACACTTCGGCAACTCATTCTGCAACCTCCTCCATGTCTGCATCAGTGAAGCTTTTAGCTCCACAATCCTAACAATCTCCCACTTGGAGATAAATAGCTGCACTGTACCTGTACCTGTACTCTGTCTAATCTATTTCCTAGTTTGTATTCCTCTTCAAGCTCCCACCTGAAGACAACCCACCACACATCCCGTGGTGTACCACCTGTCATCCGAGTAACCTGCCACATCCGAACCTACAACACCTGTAGTGAAGTCCTGACCCTGCATAGCAACACCTGCTGTCGGTCCTTCTCAGAAAACCTGAGAACCCACTTCCCCGAATTGACTCCTAACTCTCTGACAGCTCCCACTGCATGGGAATACTCAGGTCTATACCAGACCTCACGTGATTTTGGACACTGTACCTGTCCAGCCCTTAGTGTGCTCCAGCTCTGCATCCTGAACCTCGCCAACCCCTGATTCACATCAGCTCCCACTTGAGACAAAATCAACCTGTGATCTCCATGCCTCCCATGTCAAAGAATTCCGCTGCTCCAAACTCCTCATGACATGCCACTGAACTAATCTTACCCTTAGCTCAGCAAAACCCTGTATGTACACCCCTGCTAGCTAGCAAATTATCCACATACAGCAACAGAATGATGTTGCGACTCATCATCCCCCTGGTAAGACAAAACCACAGTAGTTACCCTGACATTGACTGAAGCCATGCTCCGTCCTCCACCTGTCAAAACCTGTACCACTGTCCTACAGCTCCTCAAGACCATATACCTGATCTTTCATCTCACGTATCCGTTCTCTTTATTCTTCTACTAAGGTATCCGTTCGTCTCTGTGCTTTCATACCTGCTGGCATCTCTACCAAAACACACCTGTCTGGTTCTCCTCCAAGGAATCACATCCTCATCCATGCCAAGCTCACACCTGTTTCCTGGATCCTTCCTGCTCTACAATCAGCAACATGTATAAAGAAGAGGAACAACGAATTTGAGGGCCTACTTAAGCCTTCAGTCCTCCGTATGGGTGTTTGAGACTCCTTGACAGCGTGCTATCCACCCAAAATCCGTTACAGTGACCGACCTCGGTCAACCCACAGTCTGCATCTGACCGACGTCGGTTCCATGCGTCTGTACCTGACTACCAACCTGCCAGCGCTAGTGTCCCTGCTACCGACGTTGGTCCTCCTAACCGACATCGGTCTTACATACTGCCGACGTCGGTCCCATGACCGACATCGGTCTTACATACTGTCGATGTCGGTCCTATGACCGACATCGGTCTTACCCTGCCCGACATCGCCGGCTTCGGTCTGCACATGACCGACATCGGCACCTGTCTGTTCGACGCCGGTTCCTCTTGACCGACATCGGTACCTGTGTTCACCTATGAGTGATGACTTTTTACCCGCGAGCTTCTTTGAATCAAAACCCATGTCCAAACTGCCCTGCTCAGAAGTATCCAGCCACATCCACTGGGTTCTGTCTGCCATCTCCTCCATAAACACCAAGGCTTTCCAGTTCTTAAGCCTATCAAATATATCTGTCTTCCACTTAAGAACATGCATCTCCTTCCTGCTCATGTGACCAAGCCTACGAAGCCACGTCTCCGCAACAAAAGAAGAATCAGTAATATAAACAAGTAGATAAAGGATACCTATTTTCTTACCACCAGCTAATTCAAGTGCATCCGCTGTGAGAGTTCTGGTGCATCTCTCATCACCCAATCTTTCTGAAGAAATTAGCCATATCTCCAAATCTGGGACCTGCATGACCTTCATCAACACGTGTGTGTTGGCCGCCTGCAATTTCAGCTTCACTTCCCCTTTGCCAATTCTTTGGCAAGGCTCACCAGCTCCTCTACCTAGGGCTGCATGGAAAGAGGCAACCGAATCTTTTATCCAAGATTCAACTTTATCCAAGAAACCTGCAAACACATCCTGTGCAACAACACCTGCTACATCTGTATCTTCAGTTTCTTCATGCTGATCTGCTACCAACCAACAATAATCTTTTACCTGCTCTTTCTTTCCATAAGACCGTGAGTGACCATCTGTGCTTTTCAACTCCTCCATTCTTAGCTTACTTTGATCTGCTGTTGCTCTACTCCCACTCGATCAGAAACCCCTGAGAGTGCCCTGTAACCAAACACAAAGCCTGCTTCCTCCAACCTTAGCTCTGATACCACTTGATGGTATCAAGCTATGAGCCAACAACCTTGCTCTGATACCACTTGTTGGTAGGATATAAACTGGAAGCACACAATTTGATTACCAAACCAAGCAACTTAATATGCGGAAATTAACCAGATTCACCAAGTAACTAGAATTCAGAATAACACAGCATATGAGAGACAATACACAAATTGTATTAACACTTTATACAGAAAAGAATACAATAAAGAAGATGCCACTTCTTCTCCACCACCTTACAGAGGTTTCCCACACCTCAAGTGAACAGTAATTCTTCTCCCCAAAGCTCTCCCTCTCACAGGTCTCAACACCCAACTCAAAATACAGAGTTGGTGTTCACCTCCCGTGCTCCACGCACAACACAAGTGCTCCACGCACTCCACAAGCACTCCACGTGCTCCACAAGTACTCAAGGTACTTCAAGTAGATCTCCCATGAATCTGCAACAACCTGCAATTCAACAGACCATACTTATGGAAGGAACTCCCTTGCCTTCCTCTTGCTCTATCCGAGTACACACCTGTACTCCAAGTAGATCCTGCCTGATACTGCTCCCTGTTGTGTTGCTGTCTATATGACCTTGCACACCTGCAAATCAAACAATGGTTCTATTCACCTGTGAACCTCGACCTTGCACACACATACACCTGCAGATCAACGATCTTACTTACCATGTAGATCTCCTATATAGGCCATGCAACTGTGACCAAGATCCTACACCCTTGAAGAACCCAGCTGGCTCTCCAATCCAGCACCAACACACCTGGTACTGTGGCACTAGGAGGAACACACCATTGCTCTACCTCACACACAGAAGGAGCTTATAATTATGCTCTCTTACTCCCTAGCACACTTTTCCAATACAGCCATGAGTCTATTATATAGATCTCATCCAAACAATGATTAGACATCTAATTACCATAATTAGATCCGCAGCTATGAGTCTAAAATTAGCACTCATCATGCAAACACTTGGTTCGTTAGCTCACTGCCCGTAATTAACTCGCAGTCGAACCACACAGGCGACCGACGTCGGTCCCTGTCTGCCTGGGGTCGCCGACGCCGGCCGATCTATGACTGACGTCGGTCGCCTTCCTGTCTTACCCTGCCGACGCCGGTTGGCCAGACCAACGCCAAACACTTCTGACACTTCGGCAACTCATTCTGCAACCTCCTCCATGTCTGCATCAGTGAAGCTTTTAGCTCCACAATCCTAACAAAGGTAAGGAACAGTCTGTTCAAGATTACACTGACATTTTTCATTCTCTATTTGTGAGATTGGGTATCTAGGTAAGTGAGAAAGACAAGGTTCTCAAATATCGTGTTGGACTACAATGTTATATATGGGGGGAAATTGAAATCTTCAATTTGGAGACCCTCGATGAGGCATACAAGTTCGTGGTGAAGATTGGACAGAAGCATGGAAGAATGAATATGAAGAGTCAACCTTCAAAATGGAAAAATGACAAAGAAGGTCAAACATGAGGCCAAAATTGGAAGCAAAAGGAAGGGAAGACTGGGAAATGGTGTGATTATCATAAATCTAGAACTCACTCCAAAGAAGAATGTTGAGCCATCAAGTCCCTACTTTTTGAGTCACAATCCTCAACATCTATTGCTCTACCTAATACACATCTTGTAGTCAAAGAGGATGAAGAAGATATTATAGATGTTGAGTCTAATGCCATCATTGCTTCATCACATACCCATAAGGAAAGGCCAGATGATAAGGAAAGGTTGTTTTACTCTAAGTTATGGGTGAATGATAAGCCTCTAAATTTCATTCTTGATAGTGGGAGTCAAAAGAATTTAATCTCTGTTAATGTTTTGAAAAGTCTAAATCTATCCATGAAGCCTCACCCAAATCCATACAGTATTGGATGGTTGAGTCTAGGGAGAAACCTCCGTGTTACCCATCAGTGTCTTTTTCATATGCAATAAAACCTTTCCAAGATGAGGTCTTGTGTGATGTGGTCAATCTAGATGTTTAAGATGTACTCCTTAGTCTTCTATTTATGTATGATCGATATGACATCTATGAATCAAGAACCCAAAGGATCACCCTCACTCTTGGAACGTGATATTGTAGGGTACTTGAGGTACCACCTTCCACATATATCTCCTTGATTAGTGACAAGAAATTAGTTCTCATGGTGGTCAAGCCACAAAAATCCAAAAGGGTCAATGTTGCATCCCTGACTACACAATCAACACAACAATAAAAGTGAATGGATACCAAGCTGAGGAAGTTCACAGCCTTCCATCCATAGATTGATGGTTAGATAAAAATGGTAAATAATCAGGCCCTACATAGCTCCACAAAGCATTATCCATTCCAAGTATGCATCAGGTTTCAACCATGTCACTAAATGATGTATCCATTCCATATCATCCACCTCTATTGAAAACTTCAGTCATAGCAGAACAACTGGGCATTGGTGAGCTTGATCTATAGAGTTTTGATCCAGTAGATGAGAATCAGATCAAGACACAACTGCCACACTTGATAAAGACTCTTGATGCAATGGGGACCATTGATTTTCAAGGAGGGAGGAATGATCTGGACAACACTTTAGGTAACGATTTAGGTGACACTTCAGGCAATAATTCGGGTGACGGTCCTACCCCAATTGGTGGCAGAACTTTTGGGAGCCATAACTTTTGCACCATAGCTCTGTTTGACTCCCTGTTTAAACCGTTAGAAAAATAAGAATGAGGGGAATTCCATGACATGGCATAAGCTCCAATTGGTGGGTTTTTATCCCCAAACACCAAATAGAAGTGCCCCAAATTTTAATTTTAGTAGTGCAGTCTAAAAAAAATAAGTTTTTAAAAATAGTAATTTCTCAAATTTTGTATTATTTTAATTCATGGAATTCAAACCATTTCATCTTGCTCGAGACTGGTGACCTTCCACATCCTCCTCCTAACTTCAAAAATAGGTATAAATAGATATGTAGCCTGAAAAGGAAAAGGGACATCTCTTCCCAAAGATAGGCATATGTTGTATTTGCAATTTTGAGCAATAAAACATCTCTTCTCAGAGATAACATTATTGTTTGTGTGTTCTTGAAATATTCTTCAACCAAGACTTTCAAGTTTTGGATCAGTTCCACATGCCATTAACACCAACCAACCTAGCCATTTTATTGACCTTTCACCTCCCACAAGTGTCATTTGGGACTGAAAGAATCAGACCTTATTGAACTACATCCATGGTAACATATCAGTTATAGAATATTAGGGGGGCCAATACCACATTCATGTAGAAGAAAAATCTCCTAGTGAAACCTTTTTGGAGCCACTAGGGGACAATCGAAGTCCAAAATCAATATCTTCTAGTGAAATTTTTTTGAAGGTACTTGAAGACAATTAGAGTCAAAAGTTAACATTCCTTAGTGAAACCTTTTCGAAGGTGCTATGGGACAATCAAGACAATTTTATTGGTGAAAACCTCTTTGAGGTTCCAATAGCTAAGCATAATAGTTCTTTACTACTTAATGATGACATTATCAAAGATAAAATCAATACAACTTCCAATCTACAACATAATAAGATGGTAGCTACTCTCAAGCCCAAATAACTAAAAAATATAGTGGTGCTATTGAAAGCATACTCAGAATACTTTGACCCTACCACATCTAAATTTATGTCAAATCCAGAATCAACAACATTGTGTGTGCCTGAAAATCCTGATCTTTATTTGTTGACTAACCATTATACATTCCATTATCATCCACCTTTACATTGCCAAATCAAACCTGTCTTCTAATATTTATATGTATTTAACATCCCTAGCTGCACTTTCCTTTACAGAAGCTACAAATATATCTTGTCTCGAAGTTTGAAGGAAACAAAATCAATGACAAATGAAGATCACAACAACATTATTGGAATTCAAATCTACAATAGGTTCTTGACAAAGCAACTATTTAGAAGAGGTATGGGCTAGTAATTTACATGATTGATAATTTTAGTTATATCATATGTTGATTAGGATGTGCATCTCTACATCAATAGGAATAATAAAATCATATGACATACCCTTGCCATAACTATTTACCTTACCATTTCCATTTTCTATTTACCTTGTCATTTTCATTTGCCATTACTCTTGCCATTGTTTCATACCCTATACCATTTTACCATGCCTTTACTATTGACCAAAGTTTGTTTTTAGCTACCCTACCCAACTCTTTTAATCTTGGTTCCTTTGGTTCTTCCCACACCTTCTGCGAGGGGATTCCAATCCAATTTTAGTAGTTTCAAAATTTTGTGTTTAAATGACAGTCTATGAAAGTAGTATGATAGTGGATCTGGGAAGTTATCTTTCATTTATGTTTGACTGGTGCCACTGATTATAACCACCTATGGGAAAATCAGTATCCCACCTTGTGTTACTAATTATAACCACCTATGGGCAAATTAGTAACACTTACCTATGTAGTTATTTCCTAATTATAATTGCCTAAGGGCAAATTAAGAACAACACCTTTGCCATGCATTATCACATCACCTTGCCATTACCATTATCATTTGCCTTAATTTATGAATTTATTGCTACCTATTTCGATCTCACCAACTTTTATGTGAGCAAAACTATTGTGTCTTGAGGTCCTAATGGGATTATGTAGACCTTGATCGATTCACATTGAGGTTAATTTAGTCCCTCTTTTCCATACACTCTCACCATTTTACAAGTAACCTAAGACAACTCTCTCATCATTTTGAGAGTGGCATCTTGTCAATCTCTAAAGAGTTAAGATACCCCAAAAAATTCCAAAATAATTCAAAATTTTCAAAATCTAAAAATATTTGTCCTATTTAAACCTAGTTAGTCATCCTTGCTCCACCCTACTGGGGCAAATCCATTGTTGGTTCTAATCCATTCCACTACCATTGGGGGTGTGACCTTTCCCTTTGCATATATCCTTGCTTGGGGGCACCACCTATATTTTTCATTCCATTAAGCCTTCAAGCATAGATATTGACTTGGTTGACGACAAGATGTAATTTGTTGTTTTTAATTTCAAGATTTTTGTGTGTTTGTTTGCTTCATGGTTGTTTATTTATTTGTTTTCCTATTTGTTTGCTTTCATTTTTATGCCTTGATTCAGTCTATGTGCGTTCATTGGGTGATTCCTTGTGCATTATTCTTGAATCAATCTATATTCACACATCAAAATTGTCATCATGGTTTTTCTCATTAGGGTATTATTTTCAATTGTTTATTAGATCGGGAGTTAGTCCTTATGGATATTTCAGCTACATTATCATTGTGTTTTATGTCATGATGCATACCATCAAGTACTATAGCAAAAATTAACTTGAAAAATATTACAAGCAATGGAGCCATTAAAGTTTCTCCTTGGTAACCTTGGCAAATCCTCCTTCCTTGATCAATTCAAAACATTGACCATTTTGGTTGTATCAATGCTAATACAAATGAGCATCTCTGTATTGGTAGGTACAACCAAATCATTCACAATGATCAATTTGTATTCTTCTAATCGTCTCTTTCATCCCTTTGTGCATCTTTGTGTGATTGGTTGTTTATGGCTTCTTCAATCATTAGACCATCACATCTATGTTTGTGTCTGTTCATCTTTAATCTGTATGATAGGTTATATATTTGAGTTATGCTTTCCAATCTACCCTACTGGGGCATCAATCAAACATCATTCTTCAATCCAAGTTATCTTAATGATTATATCTTCATGTGATCAAACCATTATTTTTGACTCATCTACCCTAATTGGGGCATATGCATGTGTCACTAATTATAACTGCCTATGGGCAAATGAATGTCTTAACCTTTATTATTGATTATAACCACCTTTGGGCACATCAATACTTTTTGAAATCAATACATGCAATCATTTACTCATTTGGATTAATCTCACCCATGGGTTAATTTCATTCTTTTTCTTGCTTCTTTTCGAGGGACCATCCATCAATTGTATGTGTCAGCCACTTCCTCGAGGGGGCATCATTATAGGCTTCCTGAACATTATTTGGAGCTTCTGATTCAATCATCCTTCTTTCATTCTTAATGGCCTATTTCATTCTTTAAGAAGACATTATTGTGCCTATAGCTTGCAACATATTCCCAAACATGGGAAAATTGTAGACACCTAAAACTCGCCAACTGACCTCTAACTGAACTTCAGATTGATTCCTACCAACCATTACAAATTAAACCTAAAAATCATCGAATGTCCCAAATTTGCATTCACATCATTCACCAAAGCTCAGAATTATGTGGAGACATCCCTCATTGGGGTATCCTATCATATGCAACAATAATCTCTTACGGATTTGTCCCTAATCACTTTGTAGCATAACAATTATCAATTTGGACTATGGACATATTAAGTGAGGCACTTGCACACTTAAATTAAATCTTGAAAGAGCTAAAAGGCTAATATAAATCAATTAACAAATTAAACATGATTAAATGCCTAGTTGAATTATCCATTTATAATTAATGAATATCTAAAAAAGAAAATTCAAAAATTCAAAATATCCTAGCCTTTCATCAGTGCCTTTAGTAGTTGTCAAGCTCTTTGAATATATCTAATTTGAGAGCCATGCCTAGTAATTGAAAATCATAATTACTTGACAACTATTAACTCTACTAGAGTTAGGTTTAACTCACCTAGGCTTATTTGAACCCATTCCAAGCCTAAACTTAACCTTGACTCACCTTGGGTGAGAGTTAATTCCTAAGACTATAAATACAAGGTCATACCTATTCATTTCTAAGCTTGAATATTGTAGAGTTATCATGCAAGATTTGTTCGATGAGACTCATGTCAATAGTGTTATAATGCCAAAATATTAAGCCAAGCAACATCAAAGCCAAGGTGCCAAAGAGAAAAGGAGCTACACAACCTCCATTTAAGAATTCTTGATGCACAAGACAAGCAAGCTACTCAATAAGGCCATTTGGAGCTCTCAAGGAAGGTAAAAGAGTTGTTTTCTTTTATGTTTTTATTATGCTCTCTTTAGTGTTTTTTACTAAGCTCTCCCTAGTATTTAGGCTAGGAATGTAAGTGTTAGTGTGTTTACTTGAGTTTTATTGCTTGAACTAATACTATAATAACGTCCCTTCTTGGATTCCTATGGTCATAGAACCAATATCAAAAGATCATCCTCGTGCTTATAAATATAGGCATTAGGGTCAAAATGGCATCATGTGAAACTGAATTTGAGCAGAGAACTATCTATCTTCTCATACAAAGCGCAAGGAGCTTATTTCAAACCATAGAGAGAATGATGGAGCCTTCATAAAAGTGAAGAATCTTGCACAAATCTTGATGGCTGCTCTATATGGATCTCGTATTGAAGATCACCATGCAAAAATACACTCTTCACGTCCATCTGGTATACTGACCAATGATGTGTAGTAATAATGGAAAGTACAAGACAAAAAAAATCCATATTGGCAACATGGGCAAAGATTTCAAAGCAATCAACTCCTTCAACTTGTGAGAAACCCTTTATTACCAAGCGTGCTTTGTACTTATCAACTAAACCATTTGCTACATATTTGGTCTTATAAACCCATTTAAATAGAACAAGTTTTCTTCCCTTAGGAAGAGGTATTAAGTCTCGTGTGTGATTCTTCACAAGTGAAGAATATTCCTCTTGCGTAATAACATCCCACTCTAGTTTGCCTATCACCTTCGTAAATAAAGCTAAATCATCTGAAATAACATGACTCAAAAGAGTAACACCAAATGTTTGAGATCGAGTATGATGAAGAACTAAAGGATCACTAACCAAAAAACTAACCGATTGCATATTGTATCGAGCCCACTTGGGTATAGACTGAGAAAGAGCTAGTGGTGGTCACTAAGCATGATTAATATCAGTGGCATCATTATTATCAAGAAGTAGCTCCTCATAATCAATTATAGTAGTAGGAGTAAGTGGAGAAGGTCAAGATGTTAACTCTTATGGAGTGAGTTGTTCATCAAATCTAACATCCCATTAAAATAATGCATCTTTTGTGATAGGATCAAACATTTGGTAAGATTTTACATCTTCATAATAACCAAAAAAAAGGAATTTCTAGCTCTTCTTCTCCAAATATTTGTGCTTGTCATCAAGAAAAAATACCCACGCCTTACTTTTGAAAACATGAAATCTAGAAATGTCAGGCTTGATGCCTAGCCAAGCTTCTTTAGGTGTCTTATTCTACACAACCTTGTGTGGTATGTGGTTCAAGTTGTAATTAGCACAATTAATTGCCTCAAACCAATATTATGGTCCCAAGTTCTTAGATTGCATCGTACAAGTTTCCATCTCTTTCAAAGTTATATTCTTTTGCTCAACTACACCATTCTGTTGTGGAGTGTAGGGCACAATGAATTAATGTTGTATGCCATGCATAATACAAAATTCTTTCAAGGATTTACTATCATATTCCCCCCATTATTAGTGTGTGTATTCTTAAGTGGAAGTGATGATTATTTTTCTACAAAAGGCTTTGAAAACATTGAAGGTCTCAAAAACTTCACTTTTTAACTTTAGACAGTATACCCAAGTTTGTCTAGTGTGGTCATCAATGAAAATGAGTGCATATTTTTCTCCCAAAAATGAGTGAGTTATAAACGTCAAAAAATCACTATGTACCAACTCTAGAGGTGTTTGTGCATGTGTGGCTTTAACTTTTAGAAATGGATCCTGATGTCGTTTGTCAAGCAAACATCCAAGACACATTCTATTAATATAAGAGACCTTTATAATGCCATTTACAAGATTTTTAACCCTCATTTATGGCATGTATCTACAGTTCAAGTGTCCTAATCTCTCATGCCACAATTTCCTCACTAAATATCCATGAGCAACAAGAGATGAACCAAAAGAAGAAGACCCAAACCTATCAAAATTATAGAGCCTCAAAATGTCATCCACTACACCTGTAGCTAATACCTCTATAGGATCTTTACATTCTCTGATTACAACATTATGTGAATTAAACTCCATAGTCTTTTAGTATCAAAATTACAAATTTGATACATATGTATCTTATAAGAGATTGTGGGTATAAGTTATACATAACTAATGCATCCATCTTGCATCTCAATTGTGTCAGATCCCAAAACTTTAACTTAAGAGGAGTTGCCCATAATTTTTTGTGAAGTGTTGTAATTAGAAACATAAGAAAGAAGATCTAGAGTGTGTGTGAGATGATGTGAAGCACCTGAATCCAAGATCCAACCATCATGTGATGCAAACAATGCCGTTGCAGTAAGTGTTTTCCCTTTGCTTGATGAAGGAGTAGGAGAGGGAACAAAGATCCTGTGTTGTTTTACTACTACTTTCAAAGCTTCCATATTATTAAAACATTTGTTATTTGAATGATTAGTCCCACCACAAAAGCCACAAGGACTATAGGTCTTATTTTGTTTGAATTTTCATTTAGGCTTAGAAAATTTAGAGGACTTAGAAGGCTTAAACGACTTAGAAGAGGTAGATTTTGTAAGCATGTTTGAGTTTATGGTCTTTGGTTTGCCTATAAAAGAGCTAGGAACAAACATGTGACTATGACTAGGAAGAGCATCCAAGGACATCGACTTGGTTTACTCTTTAGTAAGTTGTTCAAAAAATAGCTCAAAACTAGGCCATTGGAACTAGTCACCTAAGACATCCATTGTCGATTAAAAATCTAGAAGCAAAGCTACTAAAAGGACCCTTCAACTTTGATGGAATAAAAAAAATAGCCTATTTATCAATCTTATCTTTACCACCGACTTTTAACTTATATCTAAGGGACTTAAATTTTGCAAGAAACTATTCTATAGTGGAAAAGTGCGAGGGTAAACGATAAGATAATTCTGCATCTAATTGTAATAATTTGAACTCATTTACCTTGCCAAACAATTTTGTAAATCTATCCCAAGTTTCTTTTGGTCTCTTGGCATAAAAAATATGGAATTACAAGTTGTCAAAGATGTTGAGACCAATCAAGCCAAGGGCCTTGTCTAGCTTGTGCACAAATAAATACTGATTCTTCTTTGAAGTGAGGTTTGGAATGTTGTCTTAAACGACATGCCACAAGTCTTTGGATTGTATCAACTGTTACATCTTTGACTTCCAAATGTTGTAGTTGGAGGTGTTTAGGGGTTCAAAGAGACAGGGTTTCATTACTGCAATGAAAAAGAAGATGAGAAGAAAATGGAATAATTAAGACCTTTGCTCTCCTACCCCAATAAGATAATAACTCCCTTTCACAAATAACAATAAAATACACCTTACACAATTTTTTTAAAACAAAACAACTCATTTTTTGATCGGTAAAAAATCATTTTTATAAAGTTATTATTTTTAATACATGTAAAATGTCAAAGAATAAATATGTACATATATATAGTATATATTTGTATGAATTAGATGTGTACATATACACATATATAGTATATAATTGTATAAACGAGACGTATGCTTATAAAGATGGTATATAATTATGTACAATTAGACGTATGCTTATAAAGATGGTATATAATTATGACTGTTAATTGAGTTATAACTCGGTGTATAAAAATAGCCACCCCGTATTAAAATGGATCGACGGTTGGCTCGCCCAACACGTTAAAAAGCTACAGCAAACACATTTGTGTCCAACACAATCAAAAGCTCCAAAGCTGTTGAAGGTTTCCTCGGCCTACGGTGAGGTGGACGGTAGCCAAGGAATGGAGCAGTCTGAACAGAGTCGATGCCAATGCAAGTATACAACTGTCAATAAGGACCACCGAGCTCAATATCAAAATCATGAACAAAGAAGGAGGAGGGTTGAGCGGTTGTTGCTGGGGCAATAGACCAACTGTGTGAAGTATACGCTGTGTGCAAAATATAAAAAATGCACAAACTCAATGCTTAAAATGATTTCCTACATCACCCAAGCCTAAAAGGAATAGTGTCGTGGAGCTGAGGAAGAAAGGAGTTGTAGTACAGCCCGAAGCAGCAGACCTGTCACAAATAGCGATTCATATGGCCATCAAAAGACTTGGAAAACAAATAATTTTGAAGCAAATAAAAAATTCTTTAATTATCTTTATTTTTAATGGTTCAGATCTCATTATTAGATTTATTTTCAAGAGAGAAGATTGAAATAAATACTCTGAAATGTAGGAAATAAAAATAATCATAGAGTTGATAACTTATATTTTTATATACTTTGAAAAAACTAATCTCAAAACCAAAAATTTCTTTATTAAATGAAAGAAAAACTCAAAAAAATGAGCGCTGCTAGAGAAGACCCATAACTCTGATACCATATTGATATGATAAAAAGGTTGCACAGGTCCTCAGGACTAATCTCGAAGAACAAAACCATAGCTATGAGGTTATGCCAAACAACAACAAATCCGCAATAAAGAGAAAAACATGAGATACTATTTCTTCACAGTAAAATACAAGCTTCACGCATTCTGAATTGTACACTACAATAATGCCTAGGATTGAGGAAGTAAATGAATGCCAACAAACTTATTGAATGCACTAATTAATTTGTGCGTCCCCTAACTCGCAGCTCCCAATTAAATAGAGCTTAGACAAAATAAACATAGGATTATTTATGTTATTAAAATGCCAATAAGTATAACATAAATAATATATTTAAGTGAATGTATTTTTTTTTTTTTTTTTTGGGTAATATCATTTATATTGTAACTCTGTTAATCACTATATCAGTATATAGTATTTGATTTATGTCAACATTCAATATATTTGTTATCGTTGATATTATCTATGACGTAAAATTTATATGACATATGATTATTATATAGGATTGTTATGATCCATTAATTCTCCAATATGATGCTATTTTTACCTTGATTTCAATGCTTCACAATTACTTTGTTATGCACATGTTTATGTTTTTGTTATGTGGTCATAATTCTTATCACATAGTTTGTTAACATTTATTATTCTTATGTATTGTTATGGTACCATGATCATTATCATGCACATGTATTGGGTTAACATGGAGTCAAATACTCTATGCCTTATGTATGCTCTTCATTGTGATATATTTGTGTACTAATGACTTATTGCTAGGATGAATTCAATAACATACTTTCCATGATCATTATATTCCATGTTGCAATGTGTTTTATCAGAGTTTGAGTTAATAGATGAATTAACTTTAATTCAAAAAAATCAATGAAATATAACAAAATGTAGTAAATCAACTTGTGATAAGCAAAATGAAAGTAAAATATTGAAATCAACAAAATGTAATTGAATGAAAGAAAACTAACTATAATAAAATAGAAAACTTAGTTATTTCAGTGTATAATTTGATTGTGTGAAATTGATATACATTTGAAACTAACAAATAGGAACCAACCTTTCAAGTGCACAGAGATTGAAACTGAATTTGGTGAAAGATAAAATCGTCCAACTTGGGACAAGATCGATTGTCACTATAGTCTTGAAAAGTTGATCTTATCATTTGCTAAAAATTAGGAATTCAAGTCACGATCATTTGTGATAGCTTAAATTAGGTATGTATGTAAAGATTCAATCTTTGGATGTGTGCGAAAGACTTATAAATAGCTTCTTAAAAGTTAAAAACCTAATAGGGTTTGCAATTATTGAAAACTTATGAATAGAAAAATGAAGTGTAATGGATTGAGCTGACTCCAATTATTCCCATGATGGTTATTCACTACATACATATCTATTAATCCAAAGAGATAAATCAAACCCACAAATTCTCTCACTTATAATGCTTTGTGCAATTATGCTCCTTTGACTATATGAATGCATCTAGAGATAGCTTGAATACTTGTTCAGGTTTTGCTTTGGCTTTAATAAAATAGGGTTTGCACTTGATTGATGATTGCTTCAAATGATTAGAATTATAATTCGGAAGAATATGGAAGCTTTGCTCAATGTGCAATAGTGTAAGTGTGCCTCTGTATTGAAATTTCTAAGTGGTAGAATAAGTGACTTAAGCGCTCAAGTCAATTAAAGTGAAATATGGCCAAAACTGACATAATCAAGTATTCGTGATCAAATTTGAGTGACTGCATAATGACTCTACTCATTTCTTGATCTGACTAAGGGGAAAATTTATTTTGTACGTATTTTTTAAATTTTATATCTTAATGCACTATATAATTCAATGATATGCCAAATTTCAATGATACAGCTATTTTTTTGAGATGCGAGCTTCATAGGTTCACCCTAAATATCAAAAGGTTGGGGTGTACATATTAAATTCATTATATTTTTAGGGCCATGTTTTTTTTTATGGTATGATAGACCTAAGGGACTTCCATTGCATATTGAAGACAAAGGGGCATGTGCATCATTCACATTTTAGTATTATGAAATTGGAGGCCCATCTCTTGAAAACTACATGATTCCAACTATAATTACCATCTTACCCCGTGATAGAATATTTTTGGATGTGTGGGTCCATCACTAGACAACAAGCAAGGTTCCAACCCCACTTGATCTTTCTATCTCCTTCTGTGATATGCAGACCCATGAGAATTTTTTTGGCATATCGAGGATAAAAGTGGTATCTCATTAGCATTTAATTTTATTGTTTACTATTTGTGTGCTTACCCATGTTGGTGTAGGAAAGGTTTAGTGGTTTTGCAGGTTCAAAGAGTCAACATATTAACATCGAGAGACAAATTCTAAGTATCTTTTTTATGTTCAGCTTTGAAGTGTGTGCTCCTACCACCTACTTTGTGACTAAGCACACATGTCAAATGGGGTATAATGTAGCCATGTAAAAGTGGCCCTTTGGCATTTATGTAGTGTTATTTATCTATGAATGGTTGATTGGTCTAAACTAGACATTATTTAATTATTATGTCAACTTTCGTGGCCTAAAACCATCTTTCGCATATCGTTGTAAAAACTTCATCATTTTTTTTGAAGAAAAATAAATCGATGAACTAATACAAAAGAAACAATATTAAAAAAATATTTACGGTAAAAAAAAAATAGGAAAAATGGCATACATACAAGTTTACACAATACACAAGATTTTACTTAGGAAAATTCTTTTGGAAAAAAACCTAGCCTAATAAGTTTCGTCCTTATTGCATTAACCTAATCGTTTTACAATACAATAACATAATTAAAAATAAAATATGCATTATGAAGCCACCCGTGCACTCCCTAAAACACATATAGGTACCCCAATTTCCATCCCTAACTATATAGTATCTAAGGAGAGTAAATCATACAATCTATATAACAAATATCCAACAATTTTGTATTTTCCTTATTTAGTATTATTGGATACAATTTTAATCAATTATTTTATACCTTTCAAAATTTAAATTAGAAGAATAATTTTATAACACTACTTAAATAAATTAAGAGTCTTATCTTCTTCATTTTCATTACATAATTAATTGAATAGTTAATTAAATATTATTTATTTATTTTATATAATTATAATATTTAATTTGAGTGAATATAAAAACTTAAAAAATTGAAATTGGTTTCCAAATTTTAGAATATAAAAATAATTTATAAATTAAATAAAGAAAAATAAATATACCATAACATTACATATACATGTCATATACTTCATTAAATAAAATATAATATATATTCATAAAAAAATAACCTCTAGTATAAAAGTACAACTTGAACAAAAAAATCAAACATCAAACAAATAATAAAACAAAAAAATAATGACATAATTTTAAAAAAAATGCAAATGGAGTTTCTGAAAGTAGAACTCATAACTACTCTTGGCAAACCAGGAAATTATTTATCAAATTATAAGGTATAAAGACATCCACAAGAGGAATGGTGAAGAGTATATACGAAACATTATTCCTCCTCCTATGGACATATTCAGAAAATTGATAACACAATAAAATTTCGTAATACACAGGTCCTCTTGCTTTGCACAGGTAGCTCAAGGACTTCCTTTATACCCATATCTCTCATCTCGCATGTTGTTCCTGAAGGCACAACACCCTATACAATAAATCACAATCAGAGCTATCAGTGCTACAATATTGATAATAGCAATTTTATGCCAGTCGTGCTTCAAGTTTGCCAGCACACCAGCCTTGCAGGAATTACAATTATAACACAGCTGATCCTGCACATTACTCCAAGTGGTACAGTCTGTATCAGTACTGGTAGAGTTTGTAGTTGGAAGAGTCCAATTGGTGGCATTGACATACACGAGGTTGCACGAGGTCGGCGGCTTGCAGCAACTGGACTGCAAAACATATATCAAATTTTACAAACATCAATACAGAGAACTATAACAGAACAAGAAAATTCTATTCTGCATAAAATGAAAGAGCTTGCTAGCTTCAAGAAGTGAAGATGAAATGAGATTACTAAATCATGTTAGTAAAAGTAAATTACTTGCTCAGTGGAATAACAAATTAACGCCGTGATCGTATGGATTGGGGCTTTCTATTTTTATTACATTTCAAAAGCTTTTTCAGACAGGTGGCTCCATGGTTTTTTTTTTTTCTTTTGGGTTGGGAGGGAGGGATTGAACTTCTCCATTAAATAGATATGGGTATTTTTTATCTGTGTTTAGATTTTATATACTGAATCCTAATGTGGGGTAAGGGTAAGAGTAAGAGTACATCTACCATTATTAGGAATTTTTTATTTATTTTAAAATTACATATAAAATAATTTATTTTTAGGACCATTCTTATAAAAACTTAAATTTTTTCAAAGGTATTGTAAAAGAAATTTAAGAAGTGTATTGAAAGATATATTATAATAATTTTTAATTTTTAATAATTAGTTAATTGCAATATGGACACATTAGTTATACTAGATTGATTAAAAAAAAAATCTAGATTTAAATGATTTTGAAATAAAAATAATAATAAAACTTTTTTTTTATAAGGTGCCACAAATTAAATACAGTAAATATTCAAGTTGTGGCATACAATCAACATTCAGGTAGTTATGGTATGGATTGAATAAATAAATTAAATCGACGAATTTTTTTAATAAAATTTAAATGATTGAAATAAAATAAAATATTATTTATAAAATATCACTTATTAAATATAATACTAATCTAAATAAATATAATATAAATCCATTAAATAAACTAAATTGATTGGAAAAAAAATCTAAACTTAAATAATTATATATATATAACACCTCCTTCATAAAATGCTAAAAATCTAAATTTAAATATATATATAAAACACCTCCTTCATGAAATGCTACTCATTAAATACAATAATCACCCTGATAAGAGGGTTTATTATTGACTTGAACAGGGCCTCTCAGTTGACAAATTTCTGACATATTAATAAAAAATGTCTTGACGGTCGGGTAGGAACTTGGGAATTTCTGATTTTTCTACAGTCAGATGAACTTAGAGGCACAATAATACCAAGATGGGTAAATACTAAATATTAGTGTATGGGGTTAACCATTCAAGCCATACAAGCAATTGTCCCACTTCTTTATTCTTGAGAGGATGCAACAGTGTGTAGTGAACTCTTTAATCTTATGATAGATGGGTTTTTCTCTGTCATTATCCATGAAAAGATGGATTATTAGAAGAATAATTCTGAAACAGTAATTGTGGTTTTAGGGATAAGGGCTTTTTAAAAAAAAATTTAGAAGCTTTTTTTAATAGTTGGTTTTTTATAATTTTTTTGGGATTGAATTTCAACTGATTATAATATTAAGGAAGAGTAAGAGTATATTTAAATGAGAATCTTCCTTCAATTAAACTGTTATGATTATGAATTTTTTTATTTATTTTGAAATTAGATATGAAATAATTCATGGGATTATATTTATAAGAATTCAAATGTTTTCATTAGTTTTATAGATTAAATTTATAAAGTGTATTGAATAAAATATTGTAATAAGTTCTTATATTTTTCAATAAAACTCCTCAAGTAGCTGCAATATAGACTCACTAGGTGAACTAGGTTGATTGTGAAAAAAATTCTAAACTTAAGTAATTAAAAAAAAAAATAATAAAACTTTTAGATACAATAATCATTTAAGTAGCTACAATATAAACCCATCAAGTAAATTGTGTTGATTTAAAAAAAATTCTAAATTTAAATGATTGAAACTTAAAAAATAACATAAAACTTCTATTATAAAATAGCGCTGATTAAATTCAATAATCACTTGGATAGTCTTCATATGAACCCACAAAATAAATTGTGGGTTGTTTAGGAAAAAAATTCTAAATTTAAAAGATTGAAATAAAAAAATAATAATAAAATAAAGAAACCTCCTCCATGAGGTGCCACTCATTAGATGCAATAATCACCCCCATAAAAGGGGTTTAGTGTTGATTTGAGCATGCCCTCTCAGTTGACAAATTTCTAAAATATTAATAAAAAATCTCCTGAAACTCTGGATGAGAACTTAGCGCCTGCCATTATGCTGTCTTAGGCTGACTATCTGATAGAAACCTTTTATTAAATTTTAGTTTTTTTAATTATTGAACATACCATTAAAGAAATTCTTCAGCTAGATGAACTTAGAGGCACAATAATACCAGGATGGGTAAATAGTAGTGGACGGGGTTAGCCATACAAGCCATGCAAGCAATTGTCTCACTTTACTCTTTTGAGGATGCAACATTGCCTGATAAACTCTTCAATTCCATGCATGAGAGATGGGTTTTTCTCAGTCATTACCCATGAAAAGATGGGTCCCTAGAGGAATGATTCTGGAACAGTTAACCCCAAACCAAAGCAACCTTTAAAAAAAAAAGAAATCGATTTTTGCCCTCAAGTGAATTACCTGAATTGGGGATAAATTCTTTTTGTAGAATTGCTGTACAACTTGATTGACAGAATCATTAGCAATGCTCTTGCATACTTTGGCGTAGTGAAGGCAGCTTCTAATCCTGTTCCAGTTTCTGCTCTTCTCCACGCGCTTCTGCAGCCAGTTCGAGTAATCCCCAAGCCTATATTCTTTATACCCTCTGTTTCCTATCGCCTTTCCCGCCCCCTGGTTGGTGACGACGAAGGCGAAAACTGTGAAGCTGAGCAACAACAGAATGAGAATAAACATGAGGGCTAGGTAGAGCCAGAGCAGCCCTTTGACCCTGCAGCAGGCGCCCGCTAAGCCAGCCAGGGAAACGACCATGAGGAAGCCTCCAATGGCTATAATAGGTCACTGCAAAAACTTTTCACAGTCAGTCTCTGCTCTCCTTGCCAGCTATATTCCTCCGACTAATATCGGTATGGAGAGCAGAAAAGTGACGAAATTAAGTATTGCGATGATGTTGTTGCTGAAACGAGCCATGGTTTAAGAACAGCAGGGGACTGTACAATCAATCTTTAAGCAGGGACTGAACTAATTTAGTGTAATGGAGTCGACCCCGGATGAAGCCTGAAAAGCAGAGGAAAACAAAGGCACCTGTGTATGGAAAAAGGAAGAAAACTCGTGGCTGCGTCTCCGTGTTTTGTTGCCCGCGTTCCTTATCATAAGGAATCGTTTTCTTGTTTGAATTGTTTACGTCAACGTTAAGGAATCGTGTTTTCGTTTGTCTTGTTTCCAATTGAACAATTCTACTGCAAAAAACTAAAAAAGGAAACATATTCAAAATCAGTTGCCATCAGAGAAGCGAAGACACATGAGAGTAATTTTCTTACATGGACAAACCTGGATGAGGATGACTTGCCGTAATATAATTGTTTATTGTTTTGAGAGTTCCTTATTTGACAGGTTCATAATGGAGGTGCCGGTTAGGTTATCTTAGATATTTAGTTTTTGTAAAGTCTCTTTTTCATAATATGTTTTATATATTTTTATACATTTAGTCTATTTGTGTATATTTGTTAGTTTTTACAATAGTTTATGCTTCACACTACTCTCTCTCTGGCCTTTGAGGATTATAGATGTCTTTAATATACATCAATTTTAATTTTAAAGTCTCTTTTATCTAGCTTTTGAGTTGTTTGCATCCATTCCGGTCATATGTTTCTCTAAGGACAGATTTGATGGTTAGATAGGCACTATCGAATATATCTTGTGTATCTTGATGGGTTTTAATGCATTGCCTTGAGTTATTGTGCCTTTAATTTTGTACATTACACTTTCCCATGGTTGGCCATTGCACATGTCATGTCCTAAGGAGTATGTCGTGCTTATTTGGGGGCAACATGGGAGAAAACACTTTGCTCTTGTGTGTTACTATTTTCTCAATCTTATACACCATGTTTCAATACCACTATTGTCAACATTTTATCTATGAAGCGTAATTACCACACTCAATGTTGGTAGGAATTTTCATTAGAGTGATATAAGCACTCATGTATTCTACAAAGGATCCAATGATACTAAAGTGACAACAAAGGTGACATATAAAAAGACCAGAGTATTGGCACTATGTGAATTGTGAGGCATCATACAAAGCTTTGTGACATCTTCCACGCCTTTAGATGAAGAATATACACGTCTAAAGCACATGCCCCTTCGTATCTCAACATATTGATGGATTAAATATGTCAGTGTAATGTATTAAGTAGTATTATAGCTATATACAATATTTTATACAAGGAAAGAGTATATATATTATATTATATGAGTAAAATTTATATAATTGGTTGTTAATAAGGTAAATAACAATAAAATACTAATTACTAAAAGTAACTAAGGAATGAAGAGATCTAACATTTGCCTTTGAAAGGCTATATAAGAAGGTAAACTAGTGTGGAAGAGACAAACTAATTTCTAAAAGTAACTAAGGAATGAAGAGATCTAACATTTGCCTTTGAAAGGCTATATAAGAAGGTAAACTAGTGTGGAAGAGACAAACATTCAAGGAAGAACAATTAAAGGAGTGAGATAGATAAGAAGAGAAGTGTATGTATAAGTAGTATATGTGAGTGAGAGATATAGAGGATAAATAGTATCATCGATGTAAAAATATTTATATATAAGTAAAAGAGAAGTCAAAGTGAGGAATATTGTGTTATGTATTATGTGCATGGAATATAATTAATCTACTAAGTATAATATAAGTAATATATTTAATTGAATGCATATACTTATTTGTGTAATATTAGATCTAGCCTAGGTCCTTGGATACCTAAATTGGTATATAGGTTCCAATTTATGTGAACATTTGGTGGCATCACTTGGACCTTTGCTGATTGATGTCCAGGGGAGAAGTAGTTTATATTGAGGTGACTAAAATATTTGGGAAAACATAACCAAGGAATGTTTTTTCTTATACGTTCACATGCATGGCAGAGAGAAGAAGATACTAAAAACATGTGCAAGCCCTACCTAAGGGGCTAGGCACCTAAGGGATGGTGCACAAGAAGTAGATGCTTCTTGAAATGGTGTAACTGATGGAGATTGAATAGATAACAATTAAGGGGGATAAATGGAAGAAGAAAATAATATAATATAAGGGGATTAGTAATATTAAAAATAACTATAATGAAATTAGAAGGAGGAAGGGAGAGATTAAAAGTATAAAGTTTAAGAATATAAGAGAAAAGGGAAAAGAAAGAGAGGATAAAAGGAGATAGAAGAAAACTCAATAGGTAACTTAGAAGATAATGAAGAAGATAATATTGTAGAAGATAATATTAGAGAAAACACTTTGCTCTTGTGCATGTTATTTTTTTCTCAATCTTTATTGACTATGTTTCATTACCATTATTGTTAACATTTTATCAATGATGTGTAATTACCACACTCAATGTTGGTAGGATTCTTCATCAGAGTGATCTAAGCATTTAAGTATACCATAAAAAATCCAATAAATACTGAAGTGACAACAAAGGGGACAAATAGAAAGACCAAAGTACTGGCACTATGTGAAATGTGTAGCATCTTACAGAGATTTGTGACATCTTCCACACCTTTAGATGAAGAATATACATGTCTAAGAGACATGTCCCTTCATATCTCAACATTTTAATGAATTAAATATGTCAGAGTAATGTATTAGGTAGTATTATAGTTATATACAATATTTTATACAAGAAAAATGTATATATACTATATTATATAAGTAAATATTATCTAATTGGTAGTTAATAAGGTAAATAAATATAAACTACTAGTTACTAAAAGTAACTAAGGAGTGAAGAGATCTAACATTTTCTGAAAGGCTATATAAGAAGGTAAACTAGTGTGGAAGAAAGGAACATTCAAGGAAGAATTATTAAAGAAGTGAGATAGATAAGAAGAGAAGTGTATGTATAGGTGGTATATGTGAGTGAGAGATATAAAGGATAAAGAGTATTATTGATGTGAAAAATATTTATATATGAGTAAAAGAGAAGTTAGAGTGAGGAATCTTTTGTTATATATTATATGCCTGGAATATAATTAATATTCTAAGTATAATATAAGTAATATATTTAATTGAATGCATTTACTCCTTTGTGTAATATTAGATCTAGCCTAGGTCCCTTGATCCCTAAATTGGTATGTAGTTTCCAATTTATGCCAACATTTTGTGGCATCACCTGGACCTTTGCTGATTAATGTCTAGGGAGGAGTAGTTTATATTGAGGTGACTAAAATATTTGGGAAAAAATAACGAAGGATTATTTTTTCTTACACATTCACATGCATGACAGAGAGAAGAAGACACTGAAAACATGTGCAAGCCCTACCTGAGGGGCTAGGCACCTAAGGGATGGCACACGAGAAATAGGTGCTTATTGAAATGGTGTAACTAATGGAGATTGAATAGATGATGGTTTGGAGGGGATAAATGTAAGAAAAAAATAATATAATGTAAGGGGATTAGTAATATTTAAAAAAAACTATAATGAAATCAGAAGAAGGAAGGGAGAGATTAAAACTATAAAGTTTAAGAATATAAGAGAAAAGGGAAAAGAAAGAGATGATAGAATGAGATAGAAGAAAACTCAATAGATAACTTGAAGATAATGAATAAGATAGAGTAAAAGATAATAATATAGAAGATAATATTATATATAACATGGGATAAAATTCTTTGCTCTTATGCATGTTACCTTTTTCTCAATCTTTATTGACTATGTTTCACTACCACTATTGTTAACATTTTATCTATGATGTGTAATTACCACACTCAATGTTGGTAGGATTCTTCATTAGAATGATCTAAGCATTTAAGTATACAATAAAAGATCTAATAATATTGAAGTGACAACAAAGGTGACAAATAGAAAGACCAAGTTACTGGCATTATGTGAATTGTGTGGCATCATATAGAGCTTTGCAACATTTTCCACACCTTTAGATGAAGAATATACATGTATAAGGGACATGTCCCTTAATATCTCAACATATTAATGGATTAAATATGTCAGAGTAATGTATTAGGTAGTATTATAGTTATATACAATATTTTATAGAAGGAAAATGTATATTTACTATATTATATAAATAAATATTATCTAATTGGAAGTTAATAAGGTAAATAAATATAAACTACTAGTTACTAAAAGTAAATAAGGAGTGAAGAGATCTAACATTTGCCTTTGAAAGGCTATATAAGAAGGTAAACTAGTGTGGAAGAGAGGAACATTCAAGGAATATTTATTAAAGAAGTGAGATAGATAAGAAGAGAAGTGTATGTATAAGTGGTATATGTGAGTGGGAGATACATAGGATAAAGAGTATTATGGATGTAAAAAATATTTATATATGAGTAAAAGAGAAGCTAGAGTGAGGAATCTTATGTTATATATTATATTCATGGAATATAAGTAATCTACTAAGTATAACATAAGTAATATATTTAATTGAATGCATTTACTCCTTTGTGTAATATCAAATCTAACATAGGTCCCTTGATCCCTAAATTGGTATGTAGTTTATGATTTATGCCAACATTTTTGGCATCACCTAGACCTTTGCTGATTGATGTCCAGGGGATAATTAATTTATATTAAGTTGACTAAGAGATTTGGGAAAAAATAACCAAGGAATGTTTTTTCTTACACATTCACATGCATGGTAGAGAGAAGAAGATATTGAAAACATGTGCAAGCCCTATCTAAGGGGCTAGGTACCTAAGGGATGATGCACGAGAAGTGGGTGATCCTTGAAAGGATGTAACTAATGGATATGGAATAGATGATGGTTGCGGGGGGGGGAGTGGATAAATGGAATAAAAAATTTGGATAATGCAAGGGGATTAGTAGGAGTTTAAAAAAAAATATGATGAAATCAAAAGAAGGAAGGAAGATATTTAAAGTTTAAAGTTTAAGAATAGAAGAGAAGAGAAAATAAAGAGAGGATATAATGAGATAGAAGAAATCTTATAGATAAATTAGAAGATGATATAGTCAAGACATATAAAAATAATGAAGAGGAAGAAGAATAAATTATTTGTTTACAAGATAAAGAGATAAATACGATTAGTGATAAAAAAGAAGAAGTAAAATAAGTAAAAGTAAAATAATATGACAAAGAATAAAATGAAAATGAGATTCCAAAAGAAACCTGATTCTAAACCTCCAACTGAGAGAGTCTATAGGAGGAGATGAACCCCCTAGGCCAAACACCATCGCCTATGCTACTTGTTAGGATAAGGAGAAACTAGAAGTAATAGAATAAGTGTGGAATATTTACAAAAAGTATAGTGAGCACATATAAAGATGAAAAGAAACAATCCAAGAGGAAGATTATCTTTACTTTTATAACAATGTGACATAATAAGATGAAAATACCATTATTTAGGAAAGATATGAATGATGCAAAGAAAATTTTGTATACGTTAGATTCTTACTAGAGGAGTCATGGGATAAATTACCCTTAGATAAAAATGTTTGATTTTTTTGGGTATCCTAAGGGATGAGACATTGAAATGGTATATGAAGTTAATCCCAAACCATAATTTGAGAGGGGATGAGGGAAAAATTTAATTTTAAAATTACTTTACAACCTTAATGTACCAAAAGAGAGTGTTAGTAAGCTAAGACACATTATAAATAAGGAGAATGAGATGGTGAAGGATTATGACCAACAATGTAAATAAGTAGTGCAAAATTATAAAAACCATTGGATGAAAAACAAAGGATACAATGGTTTATCTAATGTTTGGTGTCATACATAAGATATTCCATTGATGGGAATGAGTTTAGGACAATTGTTAATACATTAGATATGGCATCAAGATTGGAGGCATAATCATGGAGAAGGGAGAATGATTCTATGGTGAAAGGGGAGTTATAATAATTGAATTAGGTGTTGGTGAAATTAAGTTTTAAGTAATAAATATTGATGAAATGAGAAGCAATAAATATTTATGAAAGGATAAGTAAGATATACTACCCCACCACAATGTCCTACAAGTCCCAAAATATGGTGTGCAATATGTTGAACTAAAGGACATATGCAACAAAGTGCCCACATTATGAGATATCGCGAAGAGCAGAAAAATTGATAAAAATGTCACCATAATCATATAAAGAAAGGATATGGTGTGGGTTTTATATAATTTGGGACCAACATGATCAAAGGGCGTGTCCACAAATAGAACATGTGCTACACACACTAACCATTATAAGGAGAGAAAAGCTATAGATGATTGAAATGAGTATAGATAGAGAGTAGTGGCTACTTGAAACATACCACAAGTATCTCCAAGTTATAATGCTATGCCAACAATACATGGTTATCAACCCCAAATGCAATATTAGATACCGCTTCCACCAGAGCCAAGTGTGGGACCACAAATTCCAAAAAATCAATATTACAATGGGTACCAAGGTTGGTAATAAGGAGGATACCACAAAGATAATAGTGGTGATTACTGAGAAGATTACCAAGGAGGGAAGGTCTATATCCAAGATAATTCAATGATCACTTGTTTTAAATGTAGTAATAAAGTGTACATTGTAATAAACTATATGAAGGGAAATCATATACATTGTGGATTATGTGAGAAAAGGTGTACACATGATTCATTTACTTTCCCCACAATTTTAAAATACTATAGAAAGGGGGAATGGAAATATAAGAGATTACAAGAATGATACCCCATATTTACATCACCTAGAAAGGGTATTATAGTCCTAGGAACCGATGAGAATATGCCATGAAATAGAGATCAAAATCCCTTAATGCTCAAGATGGTAGCAAAGAGAAAGTAAGTCCAAAAATGGAAAAAGTAGTGTTTGAGAGAATACAAAAACACAAAGAAGTAGGGCAAGATTGGAAAGAGTTACCAAAAATACAAATACTAAGAATCTTATTGAGGAAGCTAAATGAGGAATTAGAAAAGGAAACGGGGAAGAGGATACAACAGGTCAAGAAAACTACAAATCAAAAAAAGAAAAATATCCTTAGAACAACCCTTAAATGGAAGAAGAAAGATATTTTTTTGGATGTGAAGGTAAATGGGAAGGAATGTGAGAATGTATTGTTGGATTTAAGAGTGGACATCATTTTGATGGGTAAGTGCACAAAGTTTGGGGACAAAAAGGGGCCTACCCATGGACATGATTTTCCTAAAATTTCAGAAATTGAAACTTTTGTAGATAATTTGAGATGTCTACAGTCCAAATTTAAAGATGGTGTAAGAACATTAAATATATAAGTTCGAGTCTAGTTTCCAAAACACTATTTTTAAAAAATGGTTAAGTATAACTAAGTAAAACATCTAAAATTTGAAGATGAACTCCTATTTTTTAAAGAAAACATAGTAGAGAGACGACCATGCGATGCACCATTTTTTGAGCAAAGTTTAATATTCTTTGAAACCATTTGGGGAACATTTAGATAAGATCATCTATTTTTTAACCTATATTTTTTAATATTTTGTCAATGAATACTTTTTTTTTTATGAATTTTGAAAGTAAATAGATTCAAAAAAATGACAAAAACATGGATATTCATCTATGCGACGCGCCTAACTACCTCAAAAAAAATGAAAACCAATTTTTTATTTTTTTAATGTGTGTATAATTAGGCCTATTTTGTGACCATATAAATTATTTTGAACATGGATCAACAAAAAACAAATTACATGAACATGTATAGGCATGTATATTTATGGCACATAGTGGCCTAAAAAAGGTATAGTTTGAAATCAACATAGTTTGAAACCTTAAATTAATCAAAAAATTATTAAAATCATATTTTTATAAAGACGATAATAATGGGATTTATCAGAGTCTACACATAATTAAACCAATAATTACTAAAAATAAAGGAGCTGAATACATAGAATACTGAGAAATATTTTAACACATAACAATATCATTTTATTCCATTTATTTCATACATGATATTATAGAGTTATAAAGGAAAAGTCTTTCCTATAAACATGGTGACCCAAATCACCATATATATCTCATATCCCTATAATCTCTTCTCTTATATGAGTAATAAATCTCAACTGACTAACCAAATAATATATTCTCTCACATTTGAATATTTATCTAGTTTTTACATGGTGCAAAAATATTCACACTCTCACCTATAGTATGCTCATCCCTATGGCATGCCCAACTATTTGGTTGATGACCTTGATCCAAAGAAATGATCACTCCTTCCATGAGTTTAAATAAGTTTACCACAAACCTTGACATGAACATGAACCTCATCAACTGTCTACCTCTGATGGTTTTCTGGATCTACCACAAACCTTTTCAAGATCCATGAACCATATTACATTGGTGTTGTTTGCCCTTTCACTTGTTTTCACATCAGGGAATTATTTTTGAAATTGATCACTAATTACAAATATTGAACATGAATGTACATCTATTATTTATTTCAAATGTATAGTGAAAACTATGAAAAACACACACCACATAAAAATGTCACCAAATCATTTGGGCCCTATCATTGGTGACTGACGAGAGGCTGTGGAACCTTTAGCCTATATTTCCTCTATCCTTTAGTAGATGAATCTTCTCACCTAGTTGATGAAGTCTTGAATCTCACATGTATGTCATTCTATATGGAATAGGGCCCCCCTCACAAAATTTATAAATTCAACATTTGACTTAGGATGTTGCATGTAAGTGATAATGCATCTAGTTATAAAAATAACATTTTTGATATTTGACATAAACTGAATGACTCAACTATACAATATGACTTTTGAGAAAATGATTTGACAACTTTTAACTCTCGACTCATATATATATATATTTAACTTTTGACAATAATACATCGAAATGTTATAACCACAAATGACAAACTTGAAATTAAAAAAAAAAAAAAAACCTTGTCTTTAGCCATACGACTATTAACAAAGCCTAAAAAGACTAGACAAAAGATTAAACTAAAAAATTAAAATCATTATAACCAATATGATAATAGCATAGGCTTCTGATATGACACGATAAATACACTTTGGTATCGAGACTTGACATACATAAAAAAATGCACCAGTACTTACACGATAGAGAAGAGAATGAACCTGACTCATATAATGATAGGTGAAGGAGATCTAGCACTTTCTAATGCTTAAGCATACTTGGATGCATAGAACTATCATAGAGATGAATATGACTCCACTAAAATAATTGAACATGTAGGTTTGCATAATATATCAAATCTATAATTTTAGATTAATCATATCTAATAATGGCTTGAATTGTGGAACTTAATTAAACTTGATGCACAGTTCATATGGTGACCACAAAGAGATCAATACTCAGCTGGGTTGAGGCGTTCACGTGATAAGAGTTGGAATAAGAATTACATAAAGACTAGTATGATGAATAAAACACTGGAATAAATGGTGACTTATCACAAATATTTGAGTGTCACAGAGGTCTAAGCATGAACACGGATCAGAATGCCATTCTACCAGTTCATTTCTCTATGGAATAGGTTGTCATATGGATCATATTCTAATGCAATAGTATTCAATCTCAATATACCCAAATTTAATGTCCTCGATCAATACCAAGACCGACACATTCAAATTCAATGTGATTCACAACTATGTCTTTCTGGAACTTGCTAGAATAGTCCTAATACTTTTATATTTCTACTCTCAGCTTTGCATCAGACCATGATTAGCATGGAATGTATAAGCGGGTATGAATTGATGTGTATCAATTCAAATATGAATGAGTGCATAAGCTTCAAACATATATAATGATGAGCTCAAGCCATGGATTTTGATGTGCTTCGATCAATGCTTGTATTTGAGAATCAAGCGACTAGTACCTTGGTTTTTATGAAAGCCATTAATCAGGTGCCTCATTTGAAATGTCTCATTTTTATCAGACTCTCATTATGAATACCAGTCAAATATCTAAAGGCTATTGGATCTCATGGTTATCTTGCTTTGATACCAAATAATGAGATTTATCAGAGTCTGTACATAATTAAACCAATAACATATTGGAGATAAAGGCACTGAATACATAGAATACTGAGAAATATTTTAACACACAATAATATTGTTTTATTCAATCTATTTCATATGGGATATTAAAAATTTAAATAGGAAAAGTCTTTCCTATAAATAGGGTGACCCGTATCACCATATATCTCTCATATCCCTATAATCTCTCAATCTCCTATATAAGTAATATATCTCAATCGATTAACCAAATAATATATTATCTCACACACATAATATTTACCTCTTGATAACTATCCAAATGTAAATACTAATTCCTAATATAGAACATTCTCGTCACAATGGTATTAATTTTTTGAATTATCATTGAAATTTGTAGTGTATTTGGTGATCAAAGTTGAATTTTGTTATTTTTATCATAATTCTAAGACTTGACTATAGATTGACAGGTTCATGCCTTTGGCTTGAGAATCCAAGCCATTCCCAAGCTAAAAGGCCTGGTGTTTGAATTAAAATTTTAAATAGCGTGATTGCCTTAATAACGTAATCACGCTAATGGATAACGTGATCGCGTTAATAGATAATGTGATCATGTTATAAGTATAAGTTTATATTTATATTGTTTCATTTATTTCCTTATAATTTAAATTTATTTAGGAAATATTAGAAATTTAGGTCACTCTACATCTAATAGAGTTGGTCTCACAACTACACACCTTATGATGTGGAAAAAAAATTTTCAAAATCAAATATGGTTAGTAATTAGGCATTTTTAGGGTCTAAGTATTAAACCTGGGGATTTTAATACATAAATTTTGCAATTGATATCCATTTTTGATAAATATATAGTCATTTTTTAGGTTTTTGTGCCTTTCAGATTGATTCCTAGAATTTATAGGAGCCTTAAGTTTTGTTAAAATTTAAGTTTGCAAACTACTCACTTTGAAATTGATCTAAAGTGGTGTGATTGGGGTAATGTAGGTCACATTGATGACCTGCACACATAAAATGACCATTTTGTGTTAATTTCACTTGTTCATCATCCCTCTCTCATCCTTGATCACTTCTTACTCATCCCTCATCACCCCTAATCACTCTCTCATCATTCCTCATAATCCCTAATCACCTCCTCATTGACCCACATTATCCCTAGTCATCTTTAATCACTCTATTATCATCCATAATCACTCCTCCATTGACCGTCATTATCCCTCATCATCCCTAATCACTCCCTCCTCATCCCTCCTCATCCCTAATAACTCTTTCCTCATCCTTAATCTCTTCCTCATCATCTTCCATCATCCCTTTTCACTCCCTCCTCATCCCTCCTAATCCATAATCACTCCCTCATTAACCTTCATTATCCCTCATCATCTCTAATCACTTGGGCTTATCATCCTTCATCATTCCTTCATTGATTATCAACATAACTCATCATCCCTAATCACTCCCTCCTCATCCCTCATAATCCCTAATCACTCTTTCCTCATCCCTCATCATCACTAATCACTCCCTCATTGACCCTAACCATCCATCATCATCCCTTATTTATCCTTCATCATCTAATGCAAGTATATAACCTAAAGGTATATTTAATTCTAATAATATATTGTTTAATCCATTATAATAGAAATTAACTCTTTTCTAGGACTTGTTATGTTATCAATACCCATTTGTGATAGTCAATTTTATTACTAAATGAATTGGATGATATTTCAAATTTATAATCAAGTAACATAAGTACTAACGCAAAATAAACTCTAAATTTTAGTTCATCAAATTATCTTTGTTGTGTAGTTGACTAGATGAAAATTTATTCGGTTATACCTTTGGTAGATTGGTTCAAAGTATACAAATTAAACACAAATCTCTTATATAATTTTCTAATTTTGAGAAGATTTGAATCAGATGTAAAGTTATTTGGTGTTTCCCATTCCTCTATGACTTGAATCTTGGTCAGGATCACACATGCACTCCTTGTGTGTGTAATGTATCCCAAATATTTTATCTCTTACATGAAAAATGAACATTTATTCATGTTAACATAAAAATGTGTTTCTATAAAATATGAAACACTAGTTCAACATGGTGTAGATGTTCATCCCATGTTTTCTAAAGATTAGATGTCATTAAGGTAGATTAAAAAATGACATAGTTAAAGGGCCTGAGAATGTCTTTCAACATCTCAATGAATGGATTCGATACAAAATTTAACCTAAAAGGCATAACCATTTAGTCAAACAATCCTTCCTTTGTTAAGACTATATTCCAAATGTCTAGAGGTACAAAATGAATATGATGATACCCAATCTTAAGATCAATTTTGGAAAAGACTTCTACACCATGGATATGGCAAAAAAATTCCTTAATATTTAGATGAGGATAATAGTTATTCAATTTAACCTTGTTAAGATTTTTAATTGATTCACAACCTCATGCCCCTTCCTTCTTTGGCACAAGCACAATTGGGATTCTGCAAGGCAATGATTTGGGCATTATGTGTCCATTATCCATGATTTCATGTATCCACCACTCTTGAAATGATATGTTGTATAAAGAGGTTTGAGGTAGAATTAGTTAAAAGATCAAATCAATATTATTGTTTAGTGTACAGTATGTAGGAATTTATTTAGGTGACTAAAAGACATCCTTGTATTCATCTAGTTTATGGTTTAATTATTTCATTTTTGTTATTGTTTGATAAACCAAACTATGATATGGTGCTATAAGGATGTTATTACATTTAATTCTTACCATAAAGATTATACATCTTACTAGAACTAACAAGATTCTTGCACTTCCTGACACTAATGATTGAAAGCTTATGAACTAACTATGATATATGGTATTTTAGATCATGACAATATATCACAACAAATGTTCAAGTATTTACTTCATAAACTACATGTTAATGGTAAACATATGGTTGACCACATGTAAAACATCACACACCTCTAATGGTGAGATGTCACAAAGGATTGCATCTTTAAAAAGTTTGATTTTGTACACCAAGTGACACTACTAGGTGATCAATTTCTCAAGTCCTACACTAAACCATACACTAGCATATGATTATGGATGATGTATCAATTTCAAGTTTAATTTTTGAAAATATGCTTTAGGAGAAATTAAATTCTTCTATCTTCCATTGGAAATGATGAAGTATATTGTCTCACCATTGATCTACATTTGTTAATGAAACAATATTTTTAATTCATATAATTTATTGTTGGGAGAAGTAGAGATACTTTTAGTACTGACCATATCATTGGGTTCATAATCTATTATCTAATTTCCTTTTTATAGTGATAGATAACTTGTACCCACTTATCAAGATGTGTAAGTAGAGAGCTCATAGTGTGACACTCTTAATTGGATTTAATATTGAAGTTATGAATTAAGTACCACTTTCCAATCTTCGACTACTTGTTCTAATCATTTGAAAATTATTTTCCACTTTCTAGTATGATGACTCAAGCAATAGACATACAAATAGAAGGCCTTCAATGTAATTTTTTGGATCATAAAATGTCCTCATATTGAAAGCAATTGATTCGTTTCAGGAAATCACATAGCTTGGTGATCCTCATATTTACTACACATTATTGGTGCTATGGTGGTTTTACTTGCTTCTATTTTTCTAGATGATCTTCAATTGTGAATTACATCATTTCTAATAGGCCCATATTTTTTCATAGGTGCTAAATATTTATGTTTCAAATTTGCCTCCACATCATTTTGATCACTATGTCTTATATTTTATGCTAGCACTCAACTCTCCACTTGTAGCTCCTAGAATAGTTAAACCCACAAAAAATACCACCATAAAGGTATTGGATGGAGTGATTAAGGATGAGGAGGGATGATGAGGAATTAAGTAGAGATGATGAGGGATGGTGAGGGTCAATGAGGGAGGATGAGGTAGTGATTAGGGATGGTGAGGGTTAATGAAGGAGTGATTAGGGGTGACAAGGGATGAGGAAGGAGTGATTAGAGATGATGAGGGATGATGAAGCAATGATTAAGGATGATGAGGGATGGTGAGGGTCAATGAGAGAGTGATTAGGGATGATGAGGGAACAATTATAAATGATGAGGAATGGTGAGGGTCAATAAGAGAGTGATTAGGGATGATGAGGGATGAGGATAGAGTGATTATAGATGATGAAGCAATGATTAGGGACGATGAAGGAGTGCTTAAGGATGATGAGGGATGGTGAGAGAAAATAAGGGAGTGATTAGAGATGATTAAGGAGTGACTAAAAATGATGAGGGTCAATGAGGGAGTGATTAGGGATGATGAGGGATGAGGAGTGAGTCATTAGAGATGATGAGAGATAGTGAGGGGAAATGAGAGAGTAATCAGGGATGATTAGGGAGTGATTAGAGATGATTAAAGATACTAAGGGTTAATGAGGGAGTCATAGGGATAATTATTAATGATGAGGGAGTGATTAGGGGTGGTGATGGATGATTAGGAAGTGATCAGGGATGAGGGAGGGATGATGAACAATTGAAATTAACACAAAGTGGTCATTTGATGTGTGCAGGTCATCAATGTGACCTATGTTACCCCAATCACACCACTTTACATCAAGTTTAAAGTGAGTGATTTGAAAATTCAATATCGACAAACCTAGGACTCCTAGAAATGTTAGGAATCAATCTAAAAGGCACAAAAACCTAAAAAATGACTATATGTTTACCAAAAAAGGATATCAATTGTAAAAGTTATGCCTTGAACTCCCTAGGTTCAATATTTAGACCTTGAAAATGCCTAAGTACTGACCATATTATATTTAAAAAAACTATTTTCCACATCATAAGTAATTCAGTTATGAGACCAACTCTATCAGATGCAGAGTGACCCTAATTTATTATATTTACTAAAATAAATTTAAAGTACAAGGAAATAAATGTATAAGTATTGAACCTAGGGATTTCAAGGTATACATTTTATAATTAATGTCCATTTTTAGTAAACATATAGTCATTTTTAGGTTTTTGTGCCTTCTAGATTGATCCCTAACATTTTTAGGAGTCCTAGGTTTGTCAAAATTGAAGTTTTTAAACCACTCACTTTGAACTTGATGCAAAGTTATGTGATTGGGGTAGCATAGATCACATTAATGATCTGTACACATTAAATGACCACTTTGTGTTAATTTCACTTGTTCATCATCCATCCTTCATCCCTAATCACTTTTTAAGCATCCCTCATCAGCGTTAATAACTCTCTTATGATTCCTCATTATCCCTAATTACTTTTTCATTAACCCTCACTATCCCTAGTCATCTCTAATCACTCCCTCAACATCCTTAATTACTCCCTCATTAACCCTTACTATCTCTCATCATCTCTAATCACTGACTCCTCATCCCTCATCATCACTAATCACTCCCTCATTAACCCTCACCATCCCTCATCATTTTTAATCACTCCCCCATCTTCCCTAATCACTCCTTCATACATATATATTATTACATTTATTTCCTTATATTTAACATTTAGAGTAGTAAAAATATGCTTCAAGCTAAGATTGGCTTTATGTGCATGTTCACATGTTTTCATTTTCAAACTAACAGGAACAAAATTGTGTTATTGATTTTATAATAATGTGATCACATTATATATTAACCAAGATTTGCTCCATGTACATGCTCACATGAATTAATGTGCAAAAAAATAGGAACATGATCATGATCTTACTTTTATAATGATGTGAGCGTATTATGTATTAACATGATCACATTATGGCTTGGTAATTATCAAGCCATAATTTAAATAATGTGATCACATTATGAGAAATGTCCATAGAATTATCCCCCAACTATGTGCACATACCCTAATATTGTAGAGTACTTGGTAAAAATAGGAAAACTAACATTACATACGGTAACATATGATAATGTGATAGTAAATGGGACCCCAAGGTCTCTCATCAGTGTACTCATAGGTGCAAACGTATACTTCATGGGGATTAAGTAAAAGGTTTATTTTAAAGTCATGGAAATCTAATTTACTAAATTGGGAATGTTTTGTATACTGTAATGGGATATTAGACTCAGAAAATGAAGAAATAACAATGGAAAGAAATGGAGTTTAGGCCACTTACCATTAGAAATGAGTATGGATTTTGTATGGACCATAACAAAATGAGATGACTAAGATGGAGGTGATCTCGAGGAGGGTTGGTGATCGAGGAACATCATTAAGATACATGTAAAGTGTGGTTTGATAAGTCAATAGTTGATTAAGTAGGTCCTATATAGGCTTAGGAGGTTGTGATTAAGTGTTTGAAGTCTTGTACAGGCTTCACCTATCATTTCTAGATCTATTAGATGTCTTTCTAGTTTTCCTACCAAAATGGGAAATTCAAAAACTTGAATATGTTTTGAAGGGTTTAGTAGGTCTTGACATGTTGTAAGGTTCTTGATCCTTTAGTAAAGGATCCTTATGGTCTAATTACATGTAATTTTTTTTCAACCCTTAAATTAGTTTTAAATGTCTTCAATATGTATTAAACCATGATAAGATATGTATAATGTTGGAGAAAGGCCAAGAAAAACATGTTCTAAGATAAATCTAAGGAAGTCAAGAGATTCTTGTGCATAGAACATAAGAATTCCAAGTTTAGAACATCAGTTAAGATATAATAAAATTAAAACCAAGAGAAGAGGAAGTCAAAAAATGCATAAAAAGGAGACAAGAACTCATTTAGAGATTAGATGTTGATGGTTTGACCAAGAAAATAAAGGTTTGTATATGCATTTCAAACATATTTGAAAGAAAAGAAGGCTAGTTAAGGTTGTGGAGACATTTTCAAAATTTATTTACTTACATGAATGAACCTTATTTTTAGTTATTTGATATTTTTAGCATTTTATTTGATGCCTTTCTCAAGTACATAGGTTGAAACAAGGTTTTTAATGATACAGTCTAGGCATGAAGGGATAATCTATAGGTTTTCATGATTGTTCAAGATTATTTTAATTATAAAAGAGTTAAGAAATCATTCAAAGGGTATAATAAAACTATTATATATATTTTATCATTCATAGAACATGAAAATTCATCAAGATTATGCTCTTAAACTACATAAAATTCTAGGATTTAAGTAGACCTAAAACCTTAATCTCTCCTAATTTAACTACAAAAATAATTTTAAACTTGGGTGGACAACTAGAGGAAGGTATAATTAAATGATTCAAAGTTTTTTTCATGATTTTTTAATTCATAAAAAAAAATTTATGCTCAAAACTTAGACTATAGGCCTACGTGAATAAGGAAAACTTGATTTAGAACACTAAAAAGTGTCATAAATCCTAAACGACCTATCCAAATATCATGAAATTTTGTGGATAGTTGATTTATGATGTCTTTTAAGTAATCCATTTTTTTTTCAAGCCTTAAAATTCCTCTGATAACAAGATATAGATGAATGAGTTTTTTAGATTTGTGTTTCAAGCCTTAAACAAGGTTAAAGGGTGATGTTTTTCAAATTTATGTGAGAATCCAAGTTGTAGAGAGTGTAGAATGGGTTTATTGTTATATGTAACCTATGAATGACTATGTGAACTCTTTTTAAAGGGTTATTTGAATATGAGTTTGATTTATAATTTCTTGATAATAAAACAAACCTACAAGAAGGCCTAAAGACTATGTTTTTGTGTGGTTCCTGAAAGGATCAATATTAGAAGAGTGTGTTACAAGTCATCAAGAGGGGGAAATATATATGGGATTTAAAGAAGTATATAAGAGTCTAGATAATACTTGCATCAGTTGGGGAATGAAATTAATTATAAAAGATCCCAAACTGAACAAAGATTAGATGAAGTAAACAAGGATGAGTGAAGAACTCAATTTAAAATTGAAGGTGGATATTACATCATGGAGATATTGAGAACCTAAGACAAAATTTGAAAGTTAATCCACATGAAGATGAGGGTATCCACATCCAACCAATATATCACAACACAATGGAAGATACCACAAATCCAAACAATGCAATTATTTTGTATTACAAGAGCAGATATATGTGCACAAATTATCAAATCCAACTGACTAAGATACTCGAAGGACTATTTAGTATTGATGCATAGGGTAGTCCCAAATTAGACAATGAAAGAAGGGAAAGGGAATGTGGAAATAAATGATGTAAGATACCTTAAGATAGAGGTAGAAAAGGGTAATCAAAAGTTACTAGAAGCAATGAAGATAAAACTATGTACTTATACTAGCCACGATGAGCTAGAGAAGAGAATATTTGGTTAAAGGAAAATGAGGCAAAAATCATGTTAATATTTGGAATAATAGGAAGTAAGGAAAAAATTAGAGTTGTTGGTACTAGCCTAAAGGCATATAACACAAATTAGAACTAGAAATAATGTGAAAAAGATAAAGATCTAGAAAGAAAGGAAAAAAAGTCAAAACAATTTTGGAAAAAGATAAAAAAATTCAAAATAATGTTCTAGAAAAAATATAAAAGAAAACATTTTTTGAAAAAAAAATAATTGACCATAAAGTTGAAAACTAGCAAATGATGACTTGATGACAGAGGTGGTAAAGACATGGCATAGTGAAGACGCTATTGATTTAGGTTGGTAAAGTTTTGTGATGAGGTTTTGCTAGAGATAAATGTTCAAAATATGTGAGCCACTTAGTTTAAGGATATTTTACCTTGAATAAGAGAGTTACAAGCTAGACATCACACTTTTAAAAGTGTTGTGCAATGTTGTCCTATAAATCTAGCTGGGAAAGTTGAGTGGGTTTAGTTTGGTATCTCATACCAGATGTCTAAATTTAATGTTGTTTATAGTGTTTCCAACCCTATGAGAGTTATTGAGGATTGGAGATTAAGGAGGTAGATGAATTTTGTATTATTTCTGCCAAAATTCTTCATCAAATTTATCTCAAGGACGAGACAAGGTTTTAGAATCTAGGTAAATATTGGCAAGATTATTCATTAGAGTGACATGAGCATTCATTTATACCAAAAATGATCCAATCATAATATAGTGACAATAAAGGAGACATATAAAAATGAAAGAGTATTGGCACTATGTGTACTATGTTGCATCATACAAAGCTTTGTGGCATCTTCCAAGCCCTTGGATGAAGAATAGATATGTCCAAGAGACATGACCCTTTGTATCTCAGAATATTGAGGCATTAAATATGTTAGTGTAATGTATTATGTAGCATTATAGTTATATACTATATTTTATACAAGGAAAATGCATATATACTATAGTAAATAAATAATTATCCTCTTATTGGTAATTAAGAAGGTAAACAAGTATAGAGATGTAACCTTTGCCTTTGAAAGGCTACATAAGAAATTAAACTAGAGTGGAAGAGAAGAACATTCAATGAAGAACAATTAAATGAGTGAGATAGATAAGAAGAGAAGTGTATATATAAGTGGTAAATGTGATTGAGAGATATAGAGGATAAATAATATTGTGGATGTAACATATATTTATATATGAAAAAAAGAGAAGTTAGAGTAGAACATCTTGTGTTGTGTATTATATACATGGAATATAAGTAATTTGCTAAGTATGACATAAGTAATATATTTAAGTGGATGCATTTATTCCTCTTTGTGTAATTTCATCTCTAGCCCAAGTCTTTTGATCCCTATATCGGTATATAGTATCCAATTTATGCAAACAATCAATGTATTTGTTATTGATAATTTTATCTATGATGCCAAATTTCTATGACATATGATTATTATACATACTTGCTATGATTCATTAATTCTCAAATATGATTTTATTTGTAATTGGATTTAATTACCATGTTAAGCATATGCTTATGCTTTTGTTATGTAGTCATAATCCTTATCACCCAAATTTGTTAATAATTATTATTCTTATGGATTGTTATGTCGCAATGATCATTATCATGCACATGTATTGGGTTGATGTGGTGTTGAAAAATCTTTGCTTTATGTATGCTCTCCACTATTATATATTTGCAAACTAATAACTCATTGTTAGGTCAAACTAAATGTTATACTTGTTAGGAATAATATATTCCATGTTGCAATGCCTCTATTCATATCTTGAGCCAACACATGACACAATATGTTTTGTACATGTTTTATAAATTTCATATCTTGGCACACTATACAATTTGATGATATGCCAAGTTTCAATTATACACCATTTTTTTAAAGATGTGGGCTTCATAGGTTCACCCCGAATCTCAAAATGCTAGGGCATACATAATAAATTCATTATATTTTAAGGGCCATGTTTTCTTCAATGGTGTAATAGACCTAAGGGATTTCCATTGCATATCGAGGACAAAGGGGCATGTGGATCATTACATTTAGTATTGCAGAATTAGAGGCCCATTGCTTAACAACTAAATGATTCTAATCCCAAATCCCATCTTACCCAATGACTCAGAATATTTTTGGATGTGTGGGGCTGTCACTAGATAACATGATGGGTTCCATCCCCACTGATCTTTGTATCTCCTTATGTAGTATGGTAGATCCATGAGGCTTTTGTTGCATATCGAGGACAAAGTTAGTATCTCATTGGCAATTAAATTCATCATTTACTATTTTTGTGCTTACCCATGTTGGTGTAGGAAAGGTTTTGTGGTTTTTAAGGTTTAAAGACTCAACATATTAGCATTGAGAGTCTCAAATTTGAAATATCATTTTTTATGTTCTGCTTTGAAATGTGATCTTATACCACCTAATTTGTGACTAAACACACATTTTAAATGGGGCAAAATGTAGCCACGTAAAATGGCCTCTTCACATTTATGTAGTGTTATTTATTTATGTATGATTGATTAGTCTAAATTAGACATTATTTAACTATTATGTCAACTTTCTTGACCTAAAACCGTCTTTAATTTACCCTTGTGCAAATCCCATAACTATTTTTGAAGAGAAATAAATTGATAAACTAATACAAGAGAAGCAATACTAACAAAGTCTTTAAGCTAAAAATAAAATAGGAAAAATGACATACACAAGTTAAACAATATACAAGATTATATCTAAGAAAACCCTTTCGAGATGGTAACCACCTTCTTTATTATATTAACTCAATCATTTTATAATACATTAACATACTTCAAACTTTTTCCTTACTCTAATGCATGCGTCTACAAATGTAAGTACATTAGTAGGTAACTACGTAAGCAGTATTACAATTTATTGGGTACCAAAATTATGGACCAAACATAAAAAATGAGTTATAAACCCAGAATTAAAAATACATATAGTTTAAATTAGAGGGATAGTTTTATAATAATACTTAAATTAAAGTTAATAGCTTTTTATCTCTCTCCATTTTCATTATATATTTAATCAAATAATTGATTGAACATTATTTATTTATTTTATATCTTTACGATATTTAATTTGAAGTAAATATCAAAACTTTGCAAATTGAAGTTGGTTTCTAAGTTTAGATTGCAAAAATAAATTATGGTGTTTACCCCCAAAACAACAAATTAATCCAAAAAAGTTTATAATAATAATAATGATGATGATGATGATGATGATGATGATGATGATGATGATGTACCATTTTTTAAAATGAAAACTATGTGATATTATTCTATTAGATAAAATATAATACATGTTAAACAAAAATGGTGTACAATATGAAAATATACCCAAACAAACATTAAACAATAGAGTCACTATAGTGGTTAATCCTCATTTTTATATTAAAACATATTTGTATTTAATTTTACAAATAAATTTGTACTACAAACTTGTTTAAATTTAATATTTTATAACTTTTTATTGTAATTTAAATTTAATTAACAATTTTTTTTATAGATATTTTGTATAAATATAACAAAATGATTTACCTTTTTATTGATGACAAAAGTTAATAAAATAGAAAAATAACTGAAAATAAATTGTATCTATGTAATATTACACAACACCTATTAAACCAAAAGCACCGAGGAGAGCCAATTCCTTTTTATTTTCATACAATGTATGCTTAAAACAAATATAAGCTGGAATGTGAATTCTCTATAGCTCTTTTTTTCCTGATGAATAAATTTAAAAAAGTCAATCTGCAAACAACAAAGAGCATATTAATAGGTACCTTGGATTCTCATGGTTTCAAACACCCAAACAGTAAAACAGTCATCAGTAATCCAATTAAATATGTTTTATTTGAGAATCAAGGGATAGATTCAACCAAGTTGTTCCCAAATAATATAAGTAGAAGAGGATTATTGGGCTCTTCCTTATTCTATAACAAAGATAGGTACAAGCATATAAGCCTTTAAAATCAGCGCAACACATACAATATATTTATAGGTTTTGGTTTGGTTATATATTAATTAAGAATATGAATTAAAAAAATCTGCAATGCCATGTTTGTTGATGAAATTAAGTTTAATAATATGAATGATTTTTGGATATGAAAATTTGATGAAAATAATTTCGAAAATCTGAGCTTGAATTCATTCTAAGAAATTAACAAGTTAGATAATATGGATGACTTTAAATATGAGAATTTGATGAAAATAACTTTGAAGAATTGGGTTTGAAATCATCTTAAGGAAAACTCTAAGATCTTTGAGTATGGACAAACATTGAAGATGTTTTGACGATCTAACACTATCTTGTAAACATGGCTTATTATTGTGAATCTTAAAAAATATTTTAAAGTGGCATAACATCTTTTCTGCTAAACCCTGGTGATGTACAATCCTTTGGTCAGGTATTCCTAATGAGTTTGAGTAATATTTGCTCTTTTCTTTTGGCCCTATATCTGTAATCACACTAAACAAGAAGCAACAATTATGTAAGAATACCAGCTTGTATAGCTTTTTTTTGGTAATGTCTCTGAAACATTGCAGGTTGCAAGCAATACAATATCTTTTTTGTGCATTGGCCATTCTTGGCTTTTATTGGACATTAATATCTAAATTTAATTATATATAATTTATTAAATGTTTTATACCAATAAAAAAGACAGGCTATATTAGGCCCTTTTAATTGTTTTTAAATTTCAACTTATCATTGCCTCTCCGCCTCATGTAGCTAACTGACCATTGGGTTCATTGTGAAGGAGCTAAAATTTAAAGGATTTTGATTGATAAGTTTATGCTGAAAAAAATTCTGCAGTGCAAAGCTCCATTGACAACCAACGAAGTGATAAACAAAGGAAAATTGATGAATTGAAGGCTTTTATAGATAAAAGAAATATTATCAAAGGATTCTTTGCATTCTGCTGAAGCTCCAATGAATATTTACAAGATTTGAGATAATTTCAAAATTTAAAATATAGAAAAAGAAATTTTAGAAACATCTCATTTCTTGTATCCACCGGATGAACAACCACATTCTTATACATTATTTATATTTATAATTTGGAGAGGACAAATGTCATTATTAATTTAAAACTGTATTAAAGTTTGAAGAATATATTTAAATAAGCAACCACGTTCTTGTGTATTATTTAAATTTTTAATTTGGAGAGAATAACTATCATTATTATTCTAAATCTCTGTTAAAATTTAAAGAATATATTTCAAAATTTATAATTATTATAATAATATATATTTGAAATTGAACTAAAAATAAAATAAATGAAAAATGATTCCTACCTTAACAAGAACAATAAAACTCAAAGCTGAACATCAAACAAATTATTAAACAAGAAACATTACTTTTCAGAAGAATTCCTCTCGCTTAGTCCAATTTTCCAACGGAATACCCATGACTCTTTGCGAAAGAGGAAAATACATATCAAATTAAAGGTATATTAACATCCCAGGAGGACTAGTGAAGGTTATAGAGAGAACATTCTTCCTCCTCCTACAGACTATACAGAAAACAGAAAACACAATAAAATTTCATAATACTCAGGTCCTCTTCCTTGGCACAGGCAGCTCAAGGATTTCCCTTATACCCATATCTCTCATCACGCCTGTTGTTCCTAAAGGCACAACACCCTATAGAATAAACCACAATCAGAGCTATCAGCACCACAATATTGATAACAGCAATTTTACGCCAGTCATGCTTCAAGTTTGCCAGTACACCAGCCTTGCAGGAATTACAGTTATAACACAGCTGATCCTGCACATTATTCCAAGTGATACAGTCTGTATCAGTGCTGGTAGAGTTTGTAGTTGGAGGAGTCCAAACAGTGGCATTGACATAGACAAAGTTGCATGAGGTCGGCGGCTTGCAGCAGCCGGACTGCAAAACAACAATCAAATTTCACAAACATCAATACAGAGAACTACAACAGAACAAGAAAATTCTAATATTCATAAAATGAAAGAGCTTGCCGGCTTCAAGAACTGATATGGATCATAAAAGCTTGATTGGAAGAAAGTGTTGCAGTTAAGAGAAGATGAAACGAAATTACTAAATCCTGTTCATGGAAGTACATTACATGCTCAATGGAATAACAAGATAACGCTGTGGTCCTATGGATTGGGGGCTTTCTAATTTTTTTATAAGAACTTTTAGATATTATACATCAGCGTCTCTGCCCATGTTTTGAATTATGTATAGAGGATTACAATTTGAATTATATATAGAAGATAAGTTTATATTTAAAAAAGAGGCTTCTTTTAATTAAGCTGTTATAATTAATTTATGGGACTACATATATGAAAACTTAAATTTTGTAAGAGGTTTTGCAGAAGAAATATAAAGAGCACATTGAACAATACATTATAATAAGTTCCTATAATTTTTCAATAAAACCCCTACAAAATATTTGACTAGCCGCAATAAAGGTCCACTAAGTAAAGTGGTTTGATTGGAAAAAAAGTTGTAGACTTAAGTGGTCCTCTGAAACAAAATAATGGTAAAACCTCCTTCATGAGGTGCCACTCTTTAAATACAATGATCACCTGGGTAAGGGGGTTTACTGTTGAGGTGCCACTCGTTAGATACAACAATCCCCTGGCTAAGGGGGGTTGCTGTTGACTTGAGTAGGCTCTCTCAGCTAACAAATTTTTGAAATGATAATAAAAATTCGCTGTCTTATGTTGTGTGTTTGGGTAGGACTTTGGGGCCTACAGTTAGATGAACTTAGAGGCACAATAATACCAGGATGGGTAAATAGTAGTGGATGGGGATGGTATTGATCATTCAAGCCATGCAAACAATTGTCCCACTTCTTTACCCTTTTGGGGATGCATCAGTGCCCAGTAAACTCTCGATCTCATGAGAGATGGGTTTTTCTCAGTTATTAGCCAAGAAAAGATGGGTCACTAGAGGAATGACTCTGAAACAGTCAACCCCAAACAAAAATAGCATCTTTTAAAGAAATCGATTTTTGCTCTTAGTGAATTAGGTACCTGAGTTGGGGATAAATTATTTTTGTAGAATTGCTCTGCAACTTCATTGACAGAATCATCCGCAAGGCTCTTGCATACTTTGGCGTCCTGAAGGCAGCTTCTAATTTTGTTCCAGTTGCCGCTCTTCTCCACGCGCTTCTGCAGCCAGTTTGAGTAATCCCCCAGCCGGTATTCTTTGTATCCTCTGTTTCCAACAGCCTGTCCTACCCCCTTGTTGGTCACGACGAAGGCGAAGACAGTGAAGCAGAAGAGCAGCAGAATGAGGATAAACATGACGGCTAGGTACACCCAGAGCAGCCATGTGACCCTGCAGCAGGCGCCCGCCAAGCCAGCCAGGGAAACGAGCATGAGGAAGCCCCCAATGGCTATAACAGGCCATTGTAAAAACTTTTCACAGTCAGTATCTGCTCTCCTTGCCAGCCATATTCCTCCGACTAAGATCGGTATGGAGAGCAGAAAAATGGCGAAATTAAGAATTCCGATGATGCTATTGCTGAAACGAACCATATTTTACGAACAGCAGGGGACTACACAATCAATCTCTAAGCAGGGATTGAACTAATTTCGTGTAATGAAGTCTGAAAAGCAGAGGAAAAAGTAAGGAAATATGTGGTTGCGTCTCCCCGTTTTGTTGCTCGTGTTTCGTAGTTAGAAGGCATCGTGCTTTTCTTTGGATTGTTGACGGCTCCATCCAGTCGGCCTTATCCACCACGTCTGTACTGAGTCCCGACACTTTTCGAAAATGTGATGAATAAAGCTGAAAGAGGGGAAGAACGTGAACGTGAATGTTTATGTTTGAGGAGCAATAAGTAGATCCTTTGGAGAGGTCCAAACTTTGTAATTTGGTTTCAAACCTACCAAATTTAAATGATAGAGAACTTACCATTCTCAACAACTCATTTTTTAAAAAGTATTTTAATGTTTATTCTTAATATTTTATAAAATAAAGTTTTTCCGTGCCACACCTTACACCTATTTATCCAAGTTGATCTTGAAAATATGATGCATAGTTTATATGCCTTCCTCTCCCTCCATAATCTCCCTTCCTAAAATATTTTTGATAAGTTGCATAACATTCTTCGATGAACAGTCAAAAGCAAAATAAAGAACTCCATATGAAAGAGGAATTAGGGAAGAAAAACATTCCTTTCAAATTAACATTGGTTAATTTTTCAAGTAACAATAAATAAATGGTTAGAGAGACATATTTATAAATATTTTTAAAAGGTATCAATTTTTTATAGCAACATTAATTATATCATTCAAATTGTTTTAAAATTTATATTACTGTAGTGAATTCTTCACAATCTGAGATGTCAAGAATTTAAATCCTACGTGCAAGAGATGTTGTCAAGAATGGTAGCCAATGGTTTATTCTAAGGTGTCAATGGCAAAGAGCACACAATAGTTTGGCTACACAACAACAATGAACCTCTAATATATAAGTCCAAAACTAAATGGACACATTATATCGAACCAATTCACTGATCTTATGGTTAATTGTATTGAATACCACTTTTAAAGACATATCTTTATCTCGTATCACATTTAACGACATATCTTTATCTACACACACAAGATCATCAACCTAACAAATAATGGATGACAACTAAACTGGGAGATAAATGAAACACCAATTGTGAGGCAAGGAATGCACTTTGATTGGTACGAGTATTAAACACCTACTATGGAATCACATTAAAAATCTATTTTAGACATGCCATTAATTAGAAATAATAAACATTTATTTAATCACCTAAAAGTGGTATTTGAGTGCTAAGGGTGCTACTTGAGACTACCTATCCATAACTTAGCCCTAGAGCTATCCTAAAGCCTATTATCACACTTAATTAGCCTTTGTGCAGGCCACAGACATCCCTAATCAATGCAAACACATTTCCAGACCCTCATTTCTCGATCCTAGCCCTTCGTGCCCAGTGTTCTGCCAGTTGGACATTAATGCCACATTAGTGACACTAGAGCCATGTGACACTACTGTCCCCAAAATGGTGCCTATGTCCTTTACCCTAACTTTCCCGAATGAATATATTTTCAAAAGTAAAACCCTCCTAAGGTTGACCTAGACATTTTTTTTATCCACACAAGCAACATAACACTATAAATACATGACCTTTAGCCTTCTATCCACTAGATGGAAATGAAATGAAAAATACGTATTCAAATACAAAATAAGTTGAGTAAAATCAAGGTTATCAATCCCTATTTTTCCCTATTTCTGCATACTACCGTCTACAACAACACTAAACTCAGATTTTTCATATTTCCAATCTCAAGCACACTCAAGGCACTCAAGGAACTCAAGGCCAATATCATACTAGCATCACTTGCACTTGCACTAGCACTTAGGTGGGGAGAACCAGATTAGCGTTGATCCCTCCCTCCTTAGAGTATTGGTATGTATGCAACTCTCTTCACAACAGGGTGTTGAAGATGTCCAGCTTATCCTACTAACAAACACACTTTTTAGCTCATATTGTACTTGTAAGGAGGATTAGGATTTGCATCATAAATTAGTCATTATAGGCACAATAAAGAGTTCTAAACTTCATGCGTGCAAGAAGAGAACCCATAAATCTAGACACAGGTGCACCCATAAGTTCAAGACAGTCTTGCACAGAGGATATTAGTGACAATATCAGGATACTAGAGCCACATGGTGTTACTGTCTAAATGTGGTGCTACTATCCAGGAGGGGTTCTGACATAGGGATCTAGTTAATAACACTTAGACATACTTCCATCTCAATTTCCTAGATTCAGATCATCCATATCAAGTGTGCTCTAGATAAGTCTTTATTTACATTATTCATTATTATTTTTAGAAACTCAAAAGCTAGTCAAATTTGTAACAAATTAGTGGCTATTTTATGCATAATAATTTCCTAATTTAGTCTACTCAGCCTTTTAATCAAACATAGGATTTACATAAGTGAAACTCTAAAAGGTTAAAACATTTGGTGAACTCGACTTACTTCAAATATTGCACAAACCTTAACCCTAGATAACCTTAAGGTTTACATTTCTAGCATTCAAATTTCAGATCCATATATTTATGATTTTATTTTATATAATCATGATCATAATGACAAAAGAAGTGTATCACTTTTTATTGCAAAATTTAATACTTTCATTTACATGTTTGTTTCCTTTAATTTGGAATGAACTCAGAAAAGACATAAACACTTGTATAAATGATGCTTTATATCAATTACAATAAATGTCACATTTCATAGCATTTTATTTTTATCCTATGCGGAATTCAATTAAAAAGAAAAACCTTGCACACATAGAGGATTTAACAGATGAGATAAAAACTATGTTTCAAGTTTCAATATTATATCTTATGCAGAGGAAGGAATCTTCTTCTCATCCTCATCTCCATGAGGGTGATAACTACTTCCTATCTAACCAGGTCTATGATATCACCCCTTCATGAGATAAAGCAACCCATACCATTATCACTAATCCCTATACTCATCCTATTCACACCTCTTCCTTAAAAGGTGTGTGCATACATGTTCAATCAAAAGCAACCATGGTTTGCACTTGTGAGACTCTCTGTGATCAATTATTAGTATGAGTAAGATAATTCCAGGAATACAAAACCAGAATTAACTATTACATGAAAATATTACAACATTGAAAAATCAATATATAAAACAAAGGCCTCTAGGGCACACTAGTGTAAATCATGTATATGCATCTTCACCTAGTCAATTTGTGGCAAACAATGTTACATTTAAAAATACTAAATAACAACAAAGTACATCTACAACTACTAATTCAAAAATCATTCAAAGGTTAAATAAGAGTTCAAGTGAGGTACTAAGGGAAATGATTAAAGATAAGTTGATCAACCTACCCCCTCTACACCTAGTAAGGAGATCCATATATTATTGTGCATATCATATAATGCATGGGCACCACACCGATTCATGTTTAGCATTAAAAAGGACAAAACAATAGATAATAGATGTATATGACTCACATAGTGACACTTCATCTAAACAACATACAATGACACATCTATAAATTCAAAAAGGTTCAAATTTAAAAATAATACATAATTGGTTACCAAAGCATAACTCAGAACAATAAAAGGTTCTAATAGCACAATCAAAACAAGAAACAATACAACAAGCACAAGTAAAGCAAGTAAAATATGCACATCTACCTTTCCAAAATGAGGTTCAAATTTCAAAATGGTATGATTTTGGTCAAAATTATGTACAACAATTTGATTATCATGGTGAAGGTTTGGGCAAGCAGGCCCAAAGCATCACTATTCCTATTCTAGCAGTTGAAATAGTGAGTCCCGACACTTTTCGAAAATGTGATGAATAAAGCTGAAAGAGGGGAAGAACGTGAACGTGAATGTTTATGTTTGAGGAGCAATAAGTAGAGCCTTTGGAGAGGTCCAAACTCTGTAATTTAGTTTCAAACCTACCACATTTAAATGATAGAGAACTTACCATTCTCAACAACTCATTTTTAAAAAAAAGTATTTAAATGTTTATTCTTTATATTTTATAAAATAAAGTCTTTCCGTTCCACACCTTACACCTACTTATCCAAGTTGATCTTGAATATATGATGCATAGTTTATATGCCTTCCTCTCCCTCCATAATCTCCCTTCCTAAAATATTTTTGATAAGTTGCATAACATTCTTCGATGAGGAGTCAAAAGCAAAATAAAGAACTCCATATGAAAGAGGAATTAGGGATGAAAAAAAATCCTTTCAAATTAATATTGGTTAATTTTTCAAGTAACAATAAATAAATGGTTAGAGAGACATATTTATAAATATTTTTAAAAGGTATCAATTCTCTATAGCAACATTAATTATATCATTCAAATTGTTTTAAAATTTATATTACTGTAGTTAATTCTTCACAATTTGAAATGTCAAGAATTTAAATCGTACATGCAAGAGATGTTGTCAAGAACGATAGCCAATGGTCTATTATAAGGTGTTAATGGCAAAGAGCACACCTTAACACAAATGATGGATGACAACTAAATTGGGAGATAAATGAAACACCAATTATGAGGCAAGGAATGCACTTTGATTGGTACAAATATTAAACACCTACTATGGAATCACTTTAAAAATCTATTTTAGACATGCCGTTAATTAGAAATAATAAACATTTATTTAATCACCTAAAAGGGGTATTTGAGTGTTGAGGGTGCTACTTGAGACTACCTATCCATAACTTAGCCCTAGACCTATCCTAAAGCCTATTATCACACTTATTTAGCCTTTGTGTAGGCCACAACCATCCCTAGTTAGCGCAAACACATTTCCAGACCCTCATTTCCCGATCCTGGCCCTTCATGCCCAATGTTCTGCCAGTTAGACATTAACGCCACATTAAGGACACTAAAGCCATGTGGCACTAGTGTCCCCAAAATGGTGCCTATGTCCTTTACCCTAAATTTTCTGAATGAATATATTTTCAAAAGTAAAACCCTCCCAAGGTTGACCTAGACATTTTTTTATCCACACAAGCAACATAGCACTATAAATACATGACTTTTAGCTTTCTATCTACTAGATGGAAATGAAATTAAATGAAAAATATGTATTCAAATATAAAATAAGTTGAGTAAAATTAAGGTTATCAATCCTTATTTTTCCCTATTTCTACATACTACCATCTACAACAACACTAAACTCAGATTTTCCATATTTCCAATCTCAAGCACACTCAAGGCACCAAAGGAACTCAAGGCCACTATCATACTAACATCACTTGCACTTAGGTAGGGAGAACTACATTAGGGTTGATCCCTCCCTCCTCAGAGTATTGGTATGTATGCAAGTCTCTTCACAATGGGGTATTGAGGATGTCTAGCGTATCCTACTAATGAACACACTTTGTAGCTCATACTGTACTCATAAAGAGGATTAGGGTTTGCATCACAAATCAATCATTACAGGCACAATAAAGAGTTCTAGAATTCATGCGTGCAAAAAGAGATCCCATAAATATAGACATAGGTGCACCCAAAAATTTGAGATAGTCCTGCACAGAGGACATTAGTGACAATATCAGTATACCAGAGCCACATGGTGCTACTATCTAGGAGGGGTTCTAACACAGAGATCTAGTTAACATTTGGTGAACCTAACTTAATTTGAATATTGCACAAACCTTAACCTTAGATAACCTTAAGGTTCACATTTCTAGCATTCAAATTTTAGATCCATATATTTATGATTTTATTTGATATAATCATGATCATAATGACAAAATAAGTGTATCACTTTTTATTGCAAAGTTTAATACTTTTATTTACATGTTTGTTTCCTTTAATTTGGAATGAACTCAGAAAAGACATAAACACTTGTATAAATGATGCTTTATATCAATTGAAATAAATGTCACATTTCATAGCGTGTTATTTTTATCCTATGTGGAATTACATTAACAAGAAAACCCTTGCACACATAGAATATTTAACACATGAGTTAAAAACTATGTTTCAAGTTTCAATGTTATATCTTATGCAGATGAAAGAATCTTCTCCTCCTCATCTCCATGAGGGTGATAACTACTATCCATCTAACCAGGTCTATGATATCACTCCTTCATGAGATGAAGTAGCCCATACCATTTTCACTAATCCCCATACTCATCCTATTCACACCTCTTCCTTCCAAGATGTGTGCCTACATGTTCAATCAGAATCAACTAGGGTTTGCACTTGTGAGACTCTATGTGATCAATTATCAGTATGTGTAAGATAATTACAGGATTACAAAACCAAAATCAACTATTACATGAAAATATTACAACATTGAAAAATCAATTTACAAAATAAAAGCCTCTAGGGCACACTAGTGTAAATCATGTATATGCATCTTCACCTAGTCAATTTGTGGCAAATAATGTTACATTTAAAAATACTAAATAACAACAAAGTCCATCTACAACTATTCAAAAAGCATTCAAAGGTCAAATAAGAGTTCAAGTGAGGCACTAAGGGAAATAATTAAAGCTAAGTTGATCAACCTACCCCCTATACACCTAGTAAGGAAATCCAGATATTATTATGCATATCATAGAATGCATGGGCACCACGCCGATTCATGTTTAGCATTGAAAATGAAAATACAACACATAATAGATGTATATGACTCACATATTGACACTTTATCCAAACAACATATAATGACACATCTACAAATTCAAAAAGGTTCAAATTTAAACATAGTACAGAATTGGTTACCAAAGCATAACTCAAAACAACAAAAGGTTCTAATAACACAATCAGAACTAGAAACAATACAACAAGCACAAGTAAAACAAGTAAAATATGCACATATACCTTTCCAAAATGAGGTTCAAATTTAAAAATGGTATGATTTTGGTCACAAATATCTACAACAGTTTGATTATCATGGTCAAGGTTTGGGCAAGTAGACCTAAAACATCACTATTCCTATTCTAGTAGTTGATAACGTTGGTCAACAAGGTTTGAGATTTATTGAACATCCTAAGGCACATCATTCACAAATATAGTTTATCAAGGAAAAACATTCAAATACATAGGACAGGATACAAAAAGAGCACAAACTTAACTTATAAAGTCAAAATCATGCTATGCCAACAAACATTCTCAAACAAGGCTTTCTAGCAAAATAGCCTCCACAACACCATATGTCTACAATAAGCACAATTTCAAAGGGCAAAATCACAATCAATATTCCAAATCATAATTTAGAAAGGTCAACTCCATAGTATGAGGTAATTCCCTCTAGCATTCCATGCTATTATGATTTTGATGTTGAATAATATTATGATTCTGCTGATGAATAATACTCAGATTCCTATGACAATAACATTCAACTACAACATAGCAATCAAACTGCACAAGAGATTACCATTCTTATTTTTGACATAGGTCATAATAATAGTGAGTCTCCCATAAGACTCATCGGTTAGTATGGTTTCTCTCTTCTTGTACATACTTTCCCTCTCTCTTTGTTCCTTGTATATAGTTTATTTTCATATCGCTTGTACATAGATTATTTCCAAAAAACACACACAAAACAATACAATATGTCAAAAATACAAAAAACATTCAAATAATTACTCAAAAAACACAAAATTTATAGATTGTATGCATTTCTATGTTTACAATTCTTATATTTGCCAAACAATACATGTGCTAGCTATCTTAATATAGTCAATTTTATCATACTACATGCACTTCACTTGTTATTTTTGAGTGTTTGTAGATTGTTACAAGACTCAGGTCCATTACACTGATCCATACTTGCTATTATCTACCCATTGGGGGCATATACAAAGATCCATGGTTATTCACTTGACACATTCACCCACTTGGGGGCATCTTATTCATAGTTTCGATCACCAAGTTCTATCCTTACATACTCTACATTCCAGTTTTAAATTTTTTATATCTTGATATTGATCATTGCTACTCATACTCATATTTTATTATTGGCTATTACTACTTTAGACTCAACATATGTACATCCTCGTTCTTATATAGACTTGTATTACATATTCATGCATGCTTTCTTTTCTAGCTTTCCTCGTTTAGACTTGATTGTATTTATATGCTTCTTCTATTCGAGGGCATTTGGATATGCCATTTTTATTTGGCTTTATGCCACTTCTATAAATAGTATGTATGCCTTGGACATGTGCCCATGTCCCTTTTGTGTGATTTCCTCATTATTTATGCAAACATTTGAACATGTCCTTCTCTATGGTTGTAATTGAGCTTGATTGTTGCTTGCATATGTGGACATTTAAATATGTCCTTGTATGTCTTATTTTCTGAGATTTAGTGACATGCGCCCATGTCCCTTGTATTGTGGCCCCTTGGCATACTTTGTGTGCCTCATGTGTTTTGTATGTATCCTTTATTGTATGTGTCATGGCTATGACACTTGTATTTTCTTGTTACACACTAATTTTCGATGCCATGAGGGACCTCATGTATCTAAACTTCTTGCTTGGATGCCATGATGGACATCATGTCCCATCTCCCTATCTAGCTATTTAATTTTGCTTATATTTATTGTTACATACATTGATTACATCTATCTTGACACCTTTATGCAATGTAGGACATGACATACATCTTACATTACATACTTATGCTTAGATTAATTTTCATTTTGATGTTATGTATGCACATTATATTAGATTATTGCACAATTATCATATATGTTCTAGATAACACATATTTTGTAGAACTTTTTAATTTGAGGATAATTATTGCACAGGTTCAACAAATACTCTCAAAAAAGAGGGCATTCATAGGGGTTTTTCACAGAGATTTGGCTCCTATATTACACTCACAATACATTTCTCAGCACACATGTTTAGTTTCAAAAAATCAGACATAAGTAACCAAAATGGAAAAATAGTGACTCAAAAAGCAATACAATGACATAGATTTTAGACTAGAAGGACATTAATGTCCAAATGGGGACATTATTGCCACATGGCACTATTGTCCAAGACATGGTTCTACCATCCATTAGCCTCACTTTTAGAACAACTCAGATTGGCTAGAGCAATACAACATAGACAATATAAGTTTGTATATATTCAGTTACAAGTTTGTTAGTTATACCAATTTTTACTCATATTCACATTAGTTCATCTCAGATTCATATCAGTTGCTCAGATTGGGGGCATCATGTGAGGCATGACCATTCCCATATTTAGTTTAGATACTCATATAATTATTATAATTTAGTCTAAAATCAATATACTCAGATACCAGATTGGGGGTATGTGCATGACACATTATTTTCATATACTCATTTACACTCTGGTTGATTAGATGAAATGACAAATTCCATGTCATTAGCTACATTGTATACACTTGACATCATATTCCAAATTATCACTAGTTTCATGCCTTCATCTATAGTGATTAACATTCTCAAGTGGCCCATAGTTGCCTAATTTACCTGAGTGGTCATAGAGCTGACATACATAATTCTATATATGTAGTTAGATAGTTTTAGTACTTTGCATAGTTTAGTTTCAGATGCATCTACTACACATGAGGGGGAAATGATGGAGTCATAACCTACTTGAGTTATTGAGCCACCCACATGAGAGGGTTAGACACACTATTAGTCCAATTCAAGCTATTCATAGGCCATGATCCACCAAGTAGGTGTGGGTAATGATGGAGTCAAAATTGGATTGAGTTTTTGAGCCACCCACACATAAGGATTGAGCAAGCTACCAACTCAGTTTGAGATATTCACTGATTGATCATTATAGATATGCACACACATATCTTATCACTAAGTTCATGTATTGATTTGTGTACCCAACGAGGTGTATCCATTCTTTTCCTCTTTCCTCTCTTTACTCAGTTTTACTCAGTTATTTCTGTACTCATAATAGTCTTTTACTTTTGACATCTCTTAAGTAAGGATTGATTTATGCACATTTCACTTATATGTCATGCATTGGATGATGTTTCACATACGTAGACCCAAATTCACATCCTCAGATTCAACTTCATAGGCTTGACTTCCTAGGTAAGTCTAGGTGCGGTTCTTTTTCCTTTATACTAGTCATTTTGATTTGCTGCATTTCTAGCATAAAGGGGGGGGCAAATGTAATCACCTAAAAGTGGTATTTGAGTGCTAAGAGTGCTACTTGAGATTAGCCATCCCTAAATTATCCCTAGACCTATCCTAGAGCCTATTATCACACTTATCTAGCCTTCGTGTAGGCTACAAGCATCTCTAGTCAATTTAAACGTAGTAAAAAAACCTCATTTCCTGATTCTGGCCCTTCGTGTCCAATGTTCTACTAGTTGGATATTAGTACCACATTAAGGACACTAGAGACATGTGGCACTTGTGTCCTTTACCCTAACTTTCCTAAACATTGGTTTGTGTACCCAACGAAGTGTATCCATTCCTTTCCTCTTTCCTCTCTTTAATCAATTTTACTCAATTACTTCTTTACTCAGAATAGTGTTTTGATTTTGACATCTCTTAAGTAAGGACTGATTTATGCACATTTCACTTATAGGTCATGCATTATATGATGCTTCACATACGTAGACCCAACTTCACATACTCAGATTCAACTTCAGAGGCTTGACTTCCTATGTAAGTCTAGGTACACTTATTTTTCCTTTATACTAGTCATTTTGATTTATTGCATTTCTAGCGTAAAGTGGGGGGGGGGGGGGAATGTAATCACCTAAAAGTGGTATTTGAGTGCTAAGAGTGATAATTGAGATTACCCATCCCTAAATTAGCCCTAGACCTATCCTAGAGTCTATTATCACACTTATCTAGCCTTTGTGTATGATACAAGCATCCCTAGTCAATTTAAACATAGTCCCAAACCTTCATTTCTTAATTCTGGCCCTTCGTGTCCAATGTTATACTAGTTGGATATTAGTGCCACATTAAGGACACTAGAGACATGTGGCACTAGTGTCCCCAAAATGGTGCCTATGTCCTTTACTCTAACTTTCCCAAAAAAATATATTTTCAAAATTCAAATGCTCATAAGGTCAGCCTAAACATATTTTATTATCCACACAAGTAAAAAAACACTATAAATATATTACTTTTAGTCCTCTTTCCAGTAGATGGAAATAATGCAAAATACCTATTCAAATACGAAACAAGCTAAGCAAAATCAGGGTTATCATTCCCTTTTTTGCCCTACTTTTGCATACTACTATATACAATAAACCTAAGCTCAGATTTTTCAAAATTTAAATCTCAATCACACTTAAAATATTCAAGGTCACTATCATATTAGCATCATTTGCACTTGTACCAACATTTAGGTGGGGAGAACTACAAGTATTGATATGCATGCAACTCTCTTCACAATAGGGTGTTGAAGATGTCCAGCCTATCCTACTAATGAACACACTTTTTAACTCATACCATACTTGTAAGGAGGAATATGTTTTGCATTATAAATTAGCCATTACAGGTACAATACCAAGTTCTAGACTTCATGTGCACAGGAATAAAACCCAAAAATCTAGACACAGGTGCACCTAGAAGTTTAGGATAGTCCTGTATAGAGGACATGAGTGATAATATCAGGACACTAGAACCACATGACACTACTATTCAAGAGGGGTTTTGACACAAAGATCTGGTTAATGATACTCAAACTTGCTTCCATCTCAATTTTTAGCACTCAAATCGTTTGTATCAGATGTTTTTCAAATAAGTCTTTATTAGCACTATTTATTGCTATTTTTAAAAAGTTAAAAGCTATTCAAATCTATAAAAAATTAGTGACTATTTTTTGCATATTATTTTCTTGATTTATTGTACTCAGCCCTTTAATCAAATATAAGATTTACATAAGTTAAACCCTAAAAGGTTAAAACGATTTATCAACTATTACTCCACTTTAACAATCTAATTAATCAGTATAATATTTTAGTTGTTAGATATAATATTTAGAAAATAATGTCAATAAAATAAATAGTTATTTTAGATCTAGAAAATTAACATGAAAAATTTAAGCTTATACATTTCCACTAAAATTAATGACCCATATCACGTAGTAGGTATAGTACAAGTGGTCCCATTTCAATAAGGAAATGCCTTTGCTATAAACGCAAATGAACACGAACTATATTTTCCATAAATTTATCTAAACTAGAAATAAAGAAATGCCAATTAACCTAATTACCATGAAAGGGTTAAGCTTAAACAAGCCATCAATTTGTTTTAATTTCTTACTCTCTTTAACAAGCCATCATGATAAGTTCTACTGCCCCTGTTTCTCCCACAAGGTGAAGTTGATAGGTGTTACTATGTGTTATCTTGGGATCATAACCTATACCATCTCCCTCCCCTCCCCACTCAGCTTGTTAAGGTCCCCTCTTCCCCACCCCGAACCTTCTCCTATATGAAAGACCCCTTACAGGAGAATCTAACCTCTCAATCAATCCTTCTTCAAGGGGACCCTTCCTAGACTCCACCTTCCAAGTCTTCTAATCATCAAGAAGATGATGGTGTATCCTCAAATAAAAAAATATGTAGATTAGAGGAAAAATTATTGAGAACGGAAGTACTTTCTATCATATGGAAGTGTTCTCAATGAGCTTTAGAAGACTTCCTTTCTAGGTGAGGGAGACGAGCAATACTAACTTGTGATAAGCCCTTCTAGTGGATGGTTTATAGATCAGGGTCTTGGGTGATGCAATACTCTACTCACATTTTTGGGGTCTTTTGATGATTCTTTGTTGTTTATCTATCTTTTGTGGCTTTCACCATGCTAAAGACTTATGAATTCCACTTCTTCTCTATGCTTTAGTCCTTCCCCTCTTTCTTGGTGTTCTCTTTCTTACAAGGTGATACCCTTTGAGTTTTCTATCTTTTGTCTTCCATCTGTTAGTTATGGAGAATAAACCTATAATTGTGTCCCATGTCGATTCATATCTCTGATCAAAAGTGTTTTACCTTATTAAAAAAAAAATTCTAACTCATCAAATCAATAAATAATAATAAGATTATTATTAACATTCACAAAACTCAAAATTGTTTGATAAAATTAGAAAAATATAATGTATTAAAATAAATAATATGTATTATAAGTTTATTTCGCCAAAATTAAAAGATAATATATATTAATAATGATATATATCTTTAAAAAATAGGAAAATAAATTATTTTGACAAATTTTTTTATAATTAATTTTGTATTTCAGAACCAATTCACAACACCTATCAAAAACATTTATTTTATGTAATAAAAAAAAATTAAAGAAAAAAAATATAAATAAAAAATATAATTCTATGTGAAAATAAAATCTCTAACTAAACATTGATAAAGATCAAATATTTTTTGGAAAATGTGAACGGTTGTTGGTTCAATTAGTGAAGTTTCTTGGCTCACAAAGAGTCCAGTAGAGATTAATTCTTTTTGTTAGCAAAACCTGACACATGAAAAAGGATGACATGCAAAAAGGATGATGTCGGGATCATGCCCTAGATGAATTTGGTGAATTGGATAACTTTCAATCCTTGACTCTTAGCTCAAAATTCTTACGGCTAGCAAAATATAAGATGAGAAATAGGATGAGACTAAGATCATGCCCAAGGTGAATTTGATGAAAAGGATACCCCTTAATCCTTGACTCTGAACTCATGATCACCATGCAAAACAATCATTCATAAAAAAAATATAACCACAAACACTATCTAAAAAAATTCACTCTGAAAAACATACTTGTCCCCAAAACAAATTTGATGAAATAAATATCCCTCAATCCTTAACTCTTAATTCAAAATAATAATTACAATGATAACTGATTTTGACATGTTCAACAAGTGAGAAATGTTTTAATAATTACGTCAGAGGCATCTGCCAATGTTTTAGATTCCTCTCACATGACACAAACAAAACAATGGGATATGCTTAGCAGTTTTCAACCACCATTTTCATGGTTAAATGGCAGCGGTTTCCAAACAAGTAGAGTTTTTTTAGATAGTGTTTTGGATGGTGGGTTTTGGCAGTATCCTCACTGCATTTATGGGGGGTTTTCCTGGGTTTTGGCATTAATGAGGAACCGAGTAATGCTACTGTTGCTCTAAAATGTGAAGACCAAACTCAGGCCTGGTCACGTGACTACAGATGATGCCCATCTCTCTTATTTCATTTTCTAGCACTTTTTCATGCATCACCACCACAATTACCATTAAAGAGATTTTTAGTTATTTGAATTAGATAAAAAGGCACTTACATGGTTGTCTATGAGATTGCAAGCCATGTGGAAGACATTATTGCAGTCTCTAATAATTTCTATCTAATTTAGGAGAAAGGTCCCAATTGCTGAACATGTTTCAATGGTGGAACAATTAAATGTTCAATTAGGTCCCAATAGTTGTACATATTTTCTCCAATATTTATTTTATTTTTTTCTAAAAATTAAACACATTTAATTATTTCTTTGTGTAAAATATACTATTATTAGGACATTGACATTTGACAATAATACATGTATCTAATAATATATAAAACTCAAAATTAAATATATTTTGCAACAATACAAATCAAAAATATGTGTTTCACTATTTAATTAAAGTGACATAATAAAAAAATTAGGTGTCAATATTCATTGATAAATTACTAATGTAAATATAAACTCATAAATATTTACACACACACACACACACACACACACACACACACACACACACACACACACACACACACACACACACACACACACACACACACACACACACACACACATGTTCAGTAATTGGAACAAAGTGTGCAACTTTTAAATTCTATTGAATATAAAACCATTCATTTCATCCCATCATTCAACTCCTTCAATGTCACCTACTTCAACAACTATGCACAACTTTTGCATTAAACCTAGTACCTGCAAAAAATTAATGGTGTAAGGTTCACTATTTAAAAAAAAACATATACATCAGACACAAATTTAAATATTACCTCCAAAATTTGTATATTCCCTCCAATTCCAAGAAAAACAATCAATTTTTTTAAAATATTACCTTCAAAATTTAAACATTCCCTCCAATTTGTTATAAACTTCATAAATACCTACGGTGCATATGAGACTCCAATAGTTTCATTAGAATTCCTCAGACTAATTATTTCATCACAACAAAGAGAATAGATTCTGAGTTACACATACAAGCATAACACAAAGTAGAAGAGGATTCATAGTCTAACAATAAAACAACTTGCCAGGGAAGTGCAGTCTGCATCAATCCCAGGTTGGAAATAACGATCTATAATAATATGCTTTTCCCTGAAATAGTTTTGACTCTATTTATTTTTGAATTTTCATCTCAAATTTCAATATACACAATATTTATTAAATGAAATTGAAGTTTCATATAAATTGGCCCTCTCAAAGATAAAATATTGCCACTAGTTAACATTATTTTTAATGAATCATCTTTCTGAATTACTCCATTTTTAAAGAGTCAAGAAAAATTATGAACAATATTTTTTTTTTAAATGGAAGGGACAATTTATTTTTTATTTTTCAAAATTGTACAGAATAAATATCTCTACTATGATTGTTAGCTCCATATGAATTTATCTTTACTATGACTTTATCTTTACTATGACTTTTAGCTCCATATTCCATAAACTACCTAATTACAATTAGTCTCTATGAAGTTTAATGGACTACTTTAGTGGACGCTTTACCTTCAATAAAAACATTTTTTTTTGAACAATTTTCAACTTTAGTTTGTATAATTTCTCATGGTAACTATTTACTCAAATAAAATTGTGTTTTGGCGCACAAACATTTTAAGGACTATTATTTAACAAGTAAACATCCCACTGACCCCTATAGTTGCCACACAATCCTATTGGCAAGACGTACATTCCCTAAATATATGCCCAATCATTTTTCCTGACTGGTGTGAATGTTGGCTGTAATTTCCATGCAACACTATTTCAAATCAAATTATCATGTACAAATGCAAAATGAGATAATGGAGAAACATAATAAATTAAATTTTCACATGAGACTATCAATACATGCTATATTATTCCATGAAAATACACAGTTCATTAGTGCAAGATGAATCTAGACCCAAATTTTCCTCAGCTTAAATTGACTGATGACACACTAGCATACTCTCAACATGATGGGCAATTCATTTGTCAGGCACATAACCATTGACATCAACACAACTTTTAATACTGACACTCAATAACTGACCATAAACATTACATTATAGAGGTTTTAACATACACTTCTTGTGAAGGGAAATTAAGTTGACTGGTACATAACTACTGATTTCAAGCTGACTTTCAACATAGGCACTAAATAACTAACCATAATTCTTACACACTAGAGATCCATAATTAATTCAACTCTTGGCTCAATAATAAATAGACTATTGTGAAACCATATTGTGAGCTATTGTGAGTTATTGGGCCTGTGAAATACAACTCAACGTCTCCTTATAGATTTTTATCATGTTGCTCTTATGACATAGATTTTTGAGAGCTATCTCTGCTACTTGACAACAAGATTGGATACAAATTATATAATAAGCTATAGAAACTAGGACACATTAGGTAGTTTTTCTGTGCTTCAACTAGGCCAAATTGTTTATATCCCATATTTCTTGTTCTATATAAAATTTCCTATAATGATGTTATATATGTAAGCATACATAAACCCAAATACAATATGATACTAATGTCTTGTTCGATTGTGGTAGGGCTTTAAGAGAAGCAGAAGGCCTGTAGGCATGATGAGTATTGAAGTAATAATAGTAATGACACCATGGATTTTTAGGATCTGATAATATTGATAATATAGCTGATATGATCAATCTTCACTTTATAACAAGCAACAATTAACCCTTTAAACACCATTTCCTAACCCCAAAAGAACCAATAGCCAAGCATGAAAAAACCATTCATAAATAATTAATACATATTATATTCATATTTGAAAAAGCCCCTTTAACATACCCTCCTCACCCTATCCAAATTAAAGTAGCCCTAATTAATTTATACCTTTGCCCAAATATATCACAAAAAATCTAAAAGCTAATCATTTGAAGCTCATTTTACGTTGATCTATGTTCCGTTTAGAACTCAGTATGGCTAAGTAAGAGTGTAAACTGACTAAGCTCTCTCAAAACAAGAGCCCAACATGTTTACACTCTTGTTGGCCATATGTCAAGATTGTCAACTGGATTGCACACTAACAGATGTATAGAAAAAAGTTTAGTACTAAAATTTTATTGCTCAATGTTTCTCATTATAGATAGAGAGCCTAGAAGGTTTACACACTTACCTAGCCATAAGTCAAGACTGTCAACTTTTAGTTTGTTACTGAATGTTTATTGTTGAATGTTTCTTATTGCAAATCAACATGGTACAAAAGAAGAAATGGAAGAGGCTAGTGTGTAAGTCATGTATGAGTCCCCCAAAAAGGGGTGTGAAATTGGTCAATGTACCTAACTTTGAGGAGGACAATGATGGTATGAAACCTATAGAAGAAATTGTGTCAAATCCACCTAAAGAACCTCCACCAAATCCATCAAAATATATTGAGTAGAATGTTAAAATTAATGGACATAATGCTGGTACATCAAAGAAAGTTTCCTTCATGAAAGAGTGGATAAATAATGACATGAAATAAACAATAAGGGATGTGGAGGAAAATGGACTATCCACAAGGACTGCTATAGACAAGTGGGGTATCCCTCCAAGTACGTTGACAACTTGGTTGTGGGGTATCATAAAAACTAAGCGCAAAGGACCAAGAACCATTCTAACAGATGAAGAAGAGATGGAAATTATGCAATGGTATAAAGACATGACATATATGGGTTATAGGCTAGAACTTAGAGCACTAAAGGCTCAAGTAACACACATATGTGAAACAAGGATTACTCCTTTAAAGGATGGTTTTCTTGGTAGATCTTGGTGGGAAGGGTTCAAAAATATGCATCGAGATCTGTCCTTAAGGACTGTAGAAGGCATAGATCATGACAATGTAGTCATGCTTAGGCTAAGCATAGTTATAAAATTTTATGACAACCTAGAGAGTATGTATAAAATAGAGCAATATGGACCATAAAAGATATGGAATTGTGATGAAACAGGGGTCCAAGCTGGTAGAAATTGTGGGATGAGGGTCTTTACAAAAATAGATAGCAAGACTATACCACACATTCTTCTAAAAAGTAGAGACTGGATTACCATTCTTTGTTGTGTTAATGCTGTAGGGCAAAGTATACTGGGGTTTTATATTTTTATAGCACAAAGGCAGTTAACAAACTACATTGAAAACTATGAGCCTGTTACATGCATGGCAGCCCAACCACATGCATGGATGACAAATGAATTATTTCTAAATTGGCTACACCACTTTTCAAGATTAGTTCCAGGTGGTGTCTCACCATTAAATAGGCATATTTTTATATTTGATGGCCATGGTAGCCATGTGGCTTATGGAAAAATCCATGAAGCAAGAGCATTGGGAATAGATCTGATCACTCTGCCTACCCACACTAGCCACAAGCTAAAACCACTATATGTTAGTGTATTTTCACCCTTCAAGACCTAATTTAAAGATGAGAGATTCAAATAGATGTCCAATCATTTTAACTTAGAAATAAGGAGATCTAAATTGGCAACACTTAGCAGTAAGGATTTCAAAAGAGCTTTGACTCCATCCAATATTAAAGCTGGATTTAGAAGAATTGGTATTTGGCCTCTCAATCGAGATGTAATTTCCAATGACATGCATCCTAGTGATACATTCAATGTTGATTAAGAAGAGGAGAAAATAGCTATGGAAAATGTACTTTCACTAACTGGATATGGAAGGGAAGAAATCCATTAAATTCAGTGAGAAATTAAAAAAATGAACAATCAAAAAGGACTAATGAAATCAACAAGTCTAGGAAATGGCAGGGGATCCAAAAATGAAACCATAGCAATCAAAAACACATCCACATGTTGTTGCATTCAGTGTTGAGTAGGAAGAGAAGGAAACAATGGTGAAAAACATACAATGGTAGGATATGGAAGAGAAGAAATCCATCAAATTCAACAAGAAATTAAAAAAATTGAGCAATCAAGTATGCTTGATCAAAATGAATATGTAGGGTAAGTAGAAAAAAATCTAAAAATGTAGCAAGGGAAATCAAATATACATCCACAATTTGAAGAAGAATATAGCACACTAAGTTATGTGAGCCAAACACAAGAAGATATGATAGTTGATGATGGGTTGAGCTTGCCAACACAAGTCAATCAACCACAATGGGTGAAAGATGTAGCTACAGACATGGGGATTGCTCTTGATATCCCAAATGATGATGTATATCTTTCTATGCCATCCCCTCCTCCTACCATTCCATGTGGAATAGTTCACTACTATGCATATTTGGAGGAATGTCATCTCAAAGCTACAGATTTGGAACTATTAGAAAATTATATAGAAGACCCACAAAAATAGACCAACAATGAAGAACCAGGATAATAAGTGAGTGGGCCATTAGGTAATTTCATAAATCTACCAATTGATAGGGTTGTTGAGAGAGTAATTCACACAAGCAATGAAACTATCAAGTTGATCAAACAATCACAAATTATTACATCAAATGAGTACTTGCACTTGCTTGAATAGCAAGAAGCGTGAAAGAAGGATTTGGAGGAGATTAAATCATGAAAAAAAAGAATAAATAAAGGAGGAAGGAAAATAAAATTCTTGAAGAAGAAAAGAGGGAATCAAGAAAACTAGAAAGAGAGCTGAAAAGACAAAGAAAGGAATTGGAGAAGATGAAACAACAATAAGAAAAAGAGAAAAAGAACATGACAAACTTCAATGGGAGAAAGATAGGATTGAAAAGGAGATGCAGAGGCAATGGCATCTAAGTAGTGCACAAAATCCTCTTCCTTCACAAAACCCAATCATGTTGGATTTCTATAACATTTTCAATCCACAATATGCAATGTCACTAATTTTCAACCCTGCAACCCCTCTTCTCCTACAAACCAAATGCAATTTGCTTCTTCAATGGCAATGCATTTTCCCATATTAGCAACCATGCATTCACAAGCTTTAAAAACCATGCATTTTCCTTTAAGTCAAATGCAGTTTGCTCATGCAAGCCATATGTTATTTCCTTCAACATACACAATCAATGTGCCATGCACACCCACAAAGGAGGACACAACAATGCTCACTTTAAAAGAAGGTAGTGAGAAACCACACAATCTTGAAGAAGAGTTCACATTTCCATCACTAGTTTAATCATGTCATAACAGTGTTTTTTGGAAGCAATGGTTTGATACTATTGTAGTAATAGTAGTTACTAAGAATTTTGTAAGACGTCATATTTTGTAACTTTTATGTTCTATGAACAAAAACTTGTCCAAACTTAATTTAATATCACCTATTTTTTCAATTTTAAGTAGTTTTTTTTTTCAATGGTTTGTCAGCTACTAATTGTAATGATGTATGTGTATGCATATTTATGCATGTATATATGTATGCATATGTCTATATGTGTATGTGTATGTATATGTAAACATACATATAGATATATACACATATATATACATATATACACACATGTATGTATGTTTGTTATATATGTATGTGCATATATCTTTAAACATGCATACACATACACATAGACATATACATACATATATAGATACACATATAAACACACATACATATATAAACACATGTATGCATGTTTGTTACATATGTATGCGTATGTATATTTAAACATACATTCAGGTTTGGTATGTGTGTGTCATATATGTATATATATACACATACATATATGCACACATGTATGTATGTGTGTTATATATGTATGTAAATATATACACATATACATACATATATACATATGTAAAGTCATTAAGAGGTTGC